>OX451738.1:1214473065-1215673065 GCA_948472305.1 Vicia faba | reverse complement strand
TGCATTCTTTACTATTTTGTTATTTAAGCACTTGAGGAACAATTATCAAAATTCACCACTTTCTGTCATCTTCCTGGAACCAAACCATTCCACCTCCCTTGCAAATAATTATGTCTCGAAGAGTTCAACACACAAGAGGAGATCCTGACCTTTCTGGAATCATGTTCCGAAATGGCGAAGCTGGGGTACATCAAGAAGCTCAGTACCAGAAGTTTTATAAATGTTCGGTTACCACCACAAGGTATATTAACGTTAACTGTCTACGTGAGTTGGGATTATTAGAGAGTGTGTAATGGCTACTTCATAATTCTGACCTATCTTATATCTGCACCCTGAACCATCCAACTTATGAATCTTTGACCTTAAAATTTTTGAGCTCTTTCTCGTACAACACCCTGGAAGATGGCAACATGTACCTCATGGGCACTGCTAACTTTCGGTTGTTTAACGATGAATACTCTTTGAATCAAGAACCTCTGAGTGATTTGTTACGTTTTACTCGTGGAGAAGAAGCGCATTACTGAATCCCTCCAGAAGCCGATTGGGCATCGACAACATTCGGTCTATGAAAAGTTTTAACCAGTGAGAAACCTTCAAGTCGGGAGGGTTTCTTTGCTTTATATATCCATAATTATTCCATCTGTTACTTTCATCGCATCCTTTTCAACACCATTTTCGGAAGGGCAAACAACAACAAAGTTAATTCTAAAGAATTGTTCTTCCTGCACTGCATCTTCACGGCCGGGTGGAAGATTAATGCTAGTGCATTCCTCTTGGAACACATCCAGTCTCTCTGGGCACGAGGTATTACACCTTTATGTATTGGAGGTTTAATTACTTCTATAGCACTTGCTCTGAACTTAGGGGACAAAATGGTAAATCTTCCTTCACTACCAACTTTATTTATTGATATTGACAACTGCCATGTTAGACACCTTATCAAAGCTAGAGAAGATGGAAAATACAATCTCATGGTGTGGAACAAAGTCATTCCAAGTATTATTTTGCCAAATCCCCAGCTTACCAATGTTACAGATATAGATAAGTGGTGTTATGATCTCAATGCTCCTGCTTCTGGTGAGAATGTTCAAAATGATCAAGCTGGCACAAGCAATGCTGAGCCATATGAAATGGAGTAAGTACTAGAGAAATATGTTCCCCAACCTGACACCGACCAACATGTTGCACAAGCTTCTATCGAGAATCTTGCAAGTTCATCATCCAGGCACCAACCCCAAAGAAGAAGAAATCGGGGGCAGCCAACTACTCTTGATGACATTTATGCCGAAATGACGTGTCATAACGAGGCTGAAGCTCAACACTATCAGAGGATGGAAGCACAAAAAAACAAGATGATGCAAGAAGTTTGTAATATGGTGGGAGAACTGACTTGGTGTGTTTTGCGTTTTATCATAATTGTTGCGGTTAGCAAGAGTCGCCACCGACTTTTCTTTTATCCAAAAGGAAAGGCTAAAAAGAGTAGGAAAGACCTTTGAGATGTTTTCTTAAGTTCAGGGGGTAAATTATGAAAAGGGAAGGTGTTAGCACCCTTTCCATCCATGGTTTTCCATGGGCTCTTAGTTACTTGCTAGATCACTTGCTTTTGTTTGAAAATATGCTTTATGTGGTTTTTGAAAGTATTTTGAAAATGCGTCATCGTTTAGGCAAACTTTGTAATGATTCTCGTTCGTAAGAATGTATACAAAGTGTTGATCTTTTGAGAATGTTTTCAAGTTTGAAAGATGTTTTGAAAGTGTTGGTGTTTGTTTTTGAAAATAGCAAGGATGTTTTGGTTTGAAATTGAGCAAGCAACTAGGAACAATCTACCTACTCAAAAGTCTTTCATGTTTATTTCCTCTTTCCTTTGACATTGTTATCTCACCATTGATTTGGCAAGTAACCCTATCTTTGGATGTAAAAGGGACGGGCGTGGGTCATCGTATAACCATGATTAGCAATGTTGTAAGATATCTTAGCATTTTCTTTAGGGACTAAGATCATTTTTGAAAGGCAACTTTGATAGCGTCATCGAGGGACTATGATCTTATATTTTTGCTAAGATACCTCACATGCATAATATGACCATTTTATAAGGCAACAACGTGGGTTTACCCTAAGGGTGTAAGTGTGCAAGTGTATTGGTTTACATGCTTGATTTGTCTTGATTAGGATTTGCTAAGCATTGATTTTATCTTTCCATACAAACCCTAATTACTAGCATTTGTATATAAAGCATTAAATTGCGGAAAATAAAAATACTAAGCTATTACATCATTTAGGGGAAGGGATATACAAATTACAAATGGGGAATTGCAAGAAAGTTAAATCTAAATAATTATTACAACCATATTGAATATTGTACAAAAAATGAAAAAATAATAATGTGTAAATGCAAGAATATATAAATGGAAAAAGAAATGATTTTTTGTTTGGTTTTTTTCATAAAGAGGGTTTTAACCTAATTAAAGAAGATGATTAACTAAAAACTAAACAAAATTAAATTTAAACTAAATAAGAAGTAAGTTAAGTTAAAAAAGTATTTTTAAGGTTTTTCTATGAAAGTTTTTATCTTAATGAAAATACAAATGAAAATTAATTAATTAAAATAAACCTAAGTTCTAAATTAATTGTATTCACAAGAAAATAATATAATAGTTAAACCCTAGTCTAAATATTTATTGAATAAAAAAAAGAAATTAATTTATTAAATGAAAATGTTTTTGTTCTTTTGTTTTTATGAAGAAAATAAAATACAAATGAGCTTTTTCTAAATATGAAAATAAATAAATAAAATATTTTTGGATTTTTTATTAATGAAAATAATAATAATGATAATAATAATAATAATAATAGTAATAAAATATAAATTGAAAATAAAAAAAGAAAGAAAATAAAATAACAAAGAAAAATAATGGGCCAGGGGTGTAAACAATAAGGCAGGGGGTCATAAATAGCAAAAAAGGCAAGGCCCAATCATTTGGAGGCCCAGGCGCCTATTTTTGAAACAAAAAAGAGGAAATGTTAGAAAAATAGCAAAAGTGGAAGCGTTGTGGCTTGAACCCACACCCTTGACCATAAACGCGCGCTACCTTTACCACTGGGGTGACTATACATCCGTTAACTTAACTGAAATGATAAATATATAATACAAAATGAGTCATGAATACACTTCATCTTCAACCTCCAGCCAAAGGACCTGTAACTTCATCATTTCTCAACCATTCATAAAACTTCCAACATCAAACTTGTTAGAAATTTTCTCACGATTCTGAATATGTAAATAACTTAAGCTAATTCTCAAAAATGAGCATGAATTTCTAATGGCACCAAATCCTGACCTAAATATTTTCAGAGGTTCAAATTCAAAATTCTAACTACTCAAGCAACAATAATGAAATCTAAGGACATGGTTAGCTTCATGATAATGATATCTACATTTATTATTCACAAATAAACCATTAATGATGCTTGTATGAAGAGTTCAAAGTTAGGAAAACTTACCTCAAAACTGGAAATTGTGTTTTGAGTTTAAGCTTGTTTCAAGTGATTGTGATAATCAGGTTAGCTTCCTTGAGGTCCCAGGAAGCTAATGCAATGATTAGCTTGAGCAATGGATGGCTGAAATGGTTTAGAGAAGTCAATGTGTAGACTCTGTTTTTTGGTTATAGAAGATGTTGCAAATGGTGTTACAGTCGTGTAACAGGGTGTGGGATAAGTTCTAGATGGTGTATGGAAGCTTTGTGAACCAAAAGGCTTGAAAACGCACGAGGGAGATGTGAGTTTCAAGTTTTTGGTCAGATTATGCAAGAATGGAGTTTTGTCTTACAATTTTGAGTTCTTGTGTGTTTGAAGGCTTGTGTATGCGTGTGTTTTGATGCAAGTACCTTATGCATAAGTAAGGAAAAGGTTAGAGTACTTGAGGAGGTCAGAAGCACAAGATGTAGAGTTATGGCTATGTTACTTGATTTTGAAGAAAAGTGGGAATATGGTTTCAAGGTAAAGTACAAGCATGGGCTGACTTGTTAGAGGCTTGAGACAAGTTTACTTTGGGTTATAGATGGTGTATGATCAGAAGAGAACAAGTGCAAAGCTTAAGAACTGATTTTATGCATAAAGCTACTTTTCAAAAATAGCATTGTGCACTTTCTTCCTAAAATGGAAATAAGCATGGGCAATGCATTGAATGCTTGAGTTGAAGCCTCTAACAGCTGTGTAAACATTTAATTATGGAGTTCCTAACAAGTTTGAGGCATGAAAAGCAAAGATTGTGCAGCCTAAACATGGATTTGAATTCTTGTTCTTCATGAAAATGACCTATAATTCAATAATGAAATGCCAACTTAATGCCTTCTATTCTCCTTGCTCAAAAATGATATCAAGAATTTCTTGGACATTTTAGAAAGCTTGAAATGTGCTCTATAACCTTTCTTTGAATCACTTTTTAAAATTACCCTTGGAACTATGTGAAAAATTGCCATGAAGTTAGGTCAAAATCCTGCCTAAACTAGGGCAAAACTTTCACTAAGTGTTTAGTTTCATGAATGTGTATTCACAAAATCATAACTTGAAATCCATGCATTTCTATGAGAAGTTGTGTAAAGCAATGTTTTAGATATCATGGAGATCTACAAATTTCATGTTGAAAGTTTCTTTTGAATCATCTTGCATCATGGTGAAAAATTGGCTCAAAGTTGTAAAAAATATGAAGTTTTCAACACTTAGAAAAATTTCTAAGTTTGGAAACTTTGAATTTTCAAAATAAAATCTTGAATTTTTTATTTCTTGACGAACAAGTTTCATATTTTGACATGTTTAATGAATTGTGGTCTTTGACACTTGATTTTGACCAAAAAGTCAAAGTTTTACTTTTTAGTGTACAGTTGACTTTTGATTAATTAACTGAAAATCAACTATGAATCAATTGATCTTGAGGGATTTTTTGAGTCATGCCATTAGGTCAAAATGATGCAATTGAACTCTTGAGATCATGCCTCAAACCAATTAACCATTTTCTAGGTCAAAAATCAGAAATTACCCTTTCTCAGTCAAAACCCTAATTTTGACCATTTTGCCCTTTTGATAATCTGATCAAATTTCTTGAGGAATTGTGGTCTAGACTTGATCAAATGATACATATGAGTTTATAACGTTGATATGGATAAAAAATTATGAAGTTTGACTGTGAATTGACCACAATTAACTTTTTCCCAAATATAGTTGATTTTAGGTCAACTGCTCAATTGACTAAGCAAAAATGTGATCCAATACTTAAAACTTGACATGAGTAATCTTGAGGGTACATAATGATCCATGAAAGTCATATGAGGCATTAAAATTTCAATTATCCTTATGCAATCTCAAACCCTAATTTCAGTCATCAGTGCTTAAGGAGGTGTCTTGAGCTGATCAGTCCTTGTGTAGTCTTGAACCAAAGGAGACTTTGTGAGAAAATGTTTGATAAATAAGAGGGCAAATTTTGGGGTACAACAAAGTCCAACAACTTCATAGAGACCAGCACGACTACGCCTACTGGCATGACCGTAGTATGTCGGAGCTTACCAAAGAGATGTAAACATTGACTTATCGGGTCGACATACTGCATGATTTTGTTACTCATGTTGGACTACATGGATATGGTGTAGAGCCTTTCCAAGGTAGAGATGATACACGTGGACACGCACGAGCACGGGAACATCGTGGAGCGCGTGGCCGAGGCGAAGAATAGTCATTCATCTCATTTCCTTCCTTTCTTTCTCACCTTACTTTGTTGCATTGGAAAAGAAACAGACTCAAAATCAGAGAAAAAAAGCAGAAATAACAAACATTTCATATCAGAAGGTTGTGCCCCTCGGCACACCTTTCGTTTCGCGTGGAACAAGCTGAAATTGTGTGCTCCTCAACACACAAACCATTCTGATAGACACAAAGTAAAAAAATGTGTGCCCCATGGTACACATTGCATGCCACTCGGCAAAACCTGTTTTCTGTTTAGTTTGACACGCGAAGATTTCTCCATAATTCCACGCTAATGACCTGCATGATTTCCTCCTGGTCTTTCTCCACACATGGATCTTTTGGAAGAACGAAGTCATATTCCTATATTTTCTGAAAGTAGTTTTGTTACGGAGGAGATATATATTAAGAAGGACAGTTATACAAGAGCTCTCTCTCTCTCTCGTCTCTGCTATCTCGTTTTTTTGATTATTTTGCACTTTCCTTTTTTCCTTCCACGCCATTATTTAGTTTAACAATTCATATATTTGTTTAGATTTTAAGCAGATAAAACCTTCATCTAAGAAACAATATTTTTCTACACCAGAAAACTATTGCAACACTAGTTTTTCTTCATAGCCTTCTGAACTTTGTTTTAGTTAATATTTTATTCTGCATTCAAGTTAGTTTTCCGCAAGCAAATCCTGTCGGCATATTTTGGAGGATTGCTACAAGTACTTAAAGAATCGCATAATTATGTTCTCATTATTTAATTCCATGTTTCTTTGGTTTAAATTTTATCATTGTTCTTTATTTATCATTCATGTATGAATCATTATGTGTTTGTTATTACTCTGTGTTAGTAACAGATAATATGTCCGGCTAATTTCCCTGATATCAGTATGTAAGGTCACAAACCGAAGGAGTTCGGTAAAAAATTGGCATAAACATTTTATAAGAATACTTTTCTGGTTTGATTTCCAAATTTCAATATAAAACTGTTTTGTTACGAGAGTAAGAAACAAACAAAGGCTAAAATCAATATTCACGAGAGTGTGAGTTTTTAACAGGATAATTGTCATCAAACATTGATTTTAAATACAACGAGAGCAGTTTACGATTAATTATAATCTATTTGTTTTCAAAAAGTATTTTTAAATGTTGAATGAAACAACGAGAGTGATAATTTAAGTTTAATAATATAGTTTGAATCAACAATCACGAGAGTGTGAGATAAAGGTTTTTAAACTGATAGTTTCTACTGAACAGTGTTTTGAATATTCAAAGTTATGCCAATGATTTAATGAATTCCCAAAGTCAGACGTATTACATATCAGCGTCCCGTTATTAAATATTTCAATTAAGTCTAACGTTATTTTTTGTCTACCCCAAAAACTAAGATTTATTAGCCTTAGCTTTACACAATAGTTTTAGACATTAATAATTTGATTACCAGTCCTTGTGGGTTCGATATCTTTTAAAACTACGCGATTAAACTATTAACTTGTAGTTAATACACCCGATAGACTCTTAGAGTCACACAATCACACCTTCTCATGCTCATGAAGGTCTCAAACACTCAAGACTACTCAAGGGTTGACCTGACAAACTCTCTTCCTAAGCAATTAACCTACAATTAGGGTTTTGCTTTTCTCAAAGGAAATTGAGTTTCTAATGCTTCAAGTGGATTTCATGGTTTCTCATATGTCTCAAAGAATCCTTATACCAAATTTAAAGCCTTGCACTACAAGTTTGCTCATTCAATTGACCAGATGATTGAAAATCAATTGTATTGGACAAAAAGTCAACTTTGACCAATCTACAGTCAAACTTTAAGATTTTTGGTCAACATCAATATTTTGAAGTCACATTCATCATTGGATCAAGGGTTAATCATGATTCATCAAGAAAACTCAAGATTCATCAAAAGTCAAAAGTTATAAAATTAGGGTTTTCTTAAGGAGAAGTCAGCTGAACTTTGACCAAGCATAACTTTCACATACTTCATCAGAAATTTCTCATCCAAAGCCTATCTTGAAGAAACTTCAATTCTCTACAATTTTGTATCTTTAAGCTCAAGGCCAAAAATGCTTCATTTGAGAGATATGAGCCAAAATATTACAGGTCATTTTAAAAGTCAACAAAAAGACATCTTTTGTCAAAGCAATTTACATCAAGTTAAAGACTTCAAATGAAAAAATGACCAACATGGAAGTTGTAGGATACATCTTGAGGTTTCCAAAAAGTCCAAATCATCTTCATATGATAAAAATTGAGAGAATTATGATTGGTGCAAATTGAGCAATTTTGAGAAAATGCATGAAGTTCAAATTGAGCAAACTTGAATTTTTGGGTAATAGGCCTAAGTTTTAAGGTTCAAACGTGTTCATGAGTTCATATTAGACCTCTAAATACATTCACATATTTTTTATGATTTTTATTTCTTTTATTTGGATTTTATTCATTTAAATGCAAATTAAATCAAATAAAATATGAAACTAATGGACTTAGGCATGTAGGCTTTTGTTCTGATCAAATTGGAGGCCCAAAAAGCTCATGACAACTTACCAAAATCATGTGAGGATGATTGGCACGAGATTGAGCTTAAAAAGGAATTTTTTCATGCAAAATTCAAATCAAATATTACATCATGAATTACAAAGATTTAATTCAATTTTGTTGACCTAAAACACTTCTCTATAAATACACAACATTGAGACCAAGGAAAACATGCATGATGCCTCAAGAACAAACCCTAAAAATCTCAAAAATTTCAAGAACTAGGGCAAACTCAAACCCTTATCTCTAGCCATTTCCAGTACATTCCAAGCGTCAATCAAGCTTCTTGAAGACTCAAGGAACTCATTCCAATCATCCTTGAAACTCGTAGCCTCCCAGATAGTTGCAACCAAGCATCACCAGCTTGGTAACATTCTTGAATTTCCAACTTTTAATTCATGCAATTTAAATGAATTTGATGCATACATTCATGTTCATATTGATGTGTGGAACTATTTTGATGCATTGTTTGTAAGCTTTAACGCATGAATGAAGATTTGCCATTGTTAGGGCAATTTGAAACATTTTCTTCGAAACTCACTCTACAGGCATTTTCAGGTCAAACCAATGCCACCATTAGATTCACAAGGGTCAAATTAGGGGGATAAGGTTCATCTTGTGTTTTGATTTTGCATGATTCGCAGGTTCTCAAAATCTTCTCACCGGAGAAGAAGAAGTTGACCACCTTTCACGGTGATTTGACCCTCCTGACTCAAGCGACATAGGCATGGCATGTTCCCATTGGTTGATTCAGAAAAACATGACCCTACCACAACGCGCATCTTTTGATTTTATTTTAATTTGATTTCTTGATTTTAATTTATATTATATTGAATGATGATGATTATACTAACGCAAAACAACAATTGGCCCAATGGTAAGAAGCGTGGCTGGTATTGTAAAGGGCATGGGTTTGATCCACTATGCCAAACAAGCACATAGATAACGCTTTTTTTGGCCATAGACAGCGCTTATAAGCGCTGCCTATTCCTGCACTATTGTAACCTTATGCATCGCTTTTAGTCTATGTGAAAGCGCTACTTAATGTAGACCTTAGACAACGCTTTATTGAATAAGCACTTTCTAAAGGCCCCTATAGGCAGCACTTTTAACAATGTAAGCACTTTCCATAGTATGCCTATAGCAGCGCTTTCACTTTATACAACGCTTCCTCAAGTGTTGTCTAAAGTGAAAGCGCTGCTATAGGCACACTATTGAAAAAGCGATGTCTATTGTATTATTTTTTTTTATATTTTAGTTAAGAGCTGTCTAATGTCCCCTTTTAGGCAGCGCTTGTTATTTCATAGGCAGCGCTTTTTGGTTTAAGGCGATGTTTAATGTTAACAGATTTTTTAATATATTCAGCTTATACTTTAAGCGCCACGTACACATAATCACTTAAAATTTAAGCGTTGTCTTTCAAATTTGCACCATAATTTATAAATTTGAAGCTTCAATCCAATAGATATGCACCAAATTTACATATTTATATATACAACTTTAATCTAACAATTTATATATACATAAATACAACTTAAAGTGTTCAATATTGTTATCTTCTAGAGCTGATATATTCTACTATCTTCTCTACAAACAACAACAATGAAGAATCCTAAATAAATGAATCTATATATCTTCTACACACATGCACCTACCTGAAACAAAACAAACAAGGGCATATATATATATATATATATATATATATATATATATATATATATATATATATATATATATATATATATATATATATATATATATATATATATATATATATATATATATATATATATATATATATATATATATATATATATATATATATATATATATATATATATATATATATATATATATATATATATATATATATATATATATATATATATATATATATATATATATATATATATCATAATCAAGCTATATATATAACACTTAAAAATAAATGTAACAAAAACAAATCAAGATTCATACAAACAAATTTCCCCGATTCATATCATGCATACAAACAAAATTCACCAATTTCGTCCATACAAACAAACAAAATTTTGTTATAATCCACCATTAAAAATTCCCCGATTCATACACACAAACAAAATTCCCCGATTCATACCATGCATACAAACAAAATTCCCCGATTTCGTCCATACAAACAAACAAAATTCTGTTATAATCCACCGTTAAAAATTCCTCGATTCATACATACAAATAAAATACCCCGATTCATACCATGCATACAAACAAAATTCTCCGATTTCGTCCATACAAACAAACATAATTTTGTTATAATCCACCATTAAAAAATCTCTGATTCATACATACAAACAAAATTCCCCGATTCCGTTATAACCCACCATTAAAAATTCTCCGATACACTTTCAAATACAAACAAAATTTTCATCTCAATAACAACATTAACATTGCAACAATTTACTACACTATGACGATATAGTATCTCATTAACTCAAACTTATATATACTCAAAATTATGATCAATGAAAGTGTCACAATACCTTATAAAATTCTCATCTCAATAATGAATTGACACCAATCCTCCTTAATTTCGTCCAAATGATCTTTTGAATAAGT
The DNA here is from genome assembly GCA_948472305.1 of Vicia faba. Classification (NCBI taxonomy): domain Eukaryota; kingdom Viridiplantae; phylum Streptophyta; class Magnoliopsida; order Fabales; family Fabaceae; genus Vicia; species Vicia faba. The sequence continues at coordinate 1,215,662,202 of OX451738.1, read as the reverse complement.
AGAACACTTGTATTCATCAAAGTACTACATAATATAACATAATATGATTTAGTTAAAACAAAATAATTAGATGAAATGTGTTAAATATATTAGAATAAATCATAAGTTAGAAACTCATACCATGGATGAAATCTCTATTTGATTCAAAAGAATAATTTCTTTCATAAACCTCAACATGAAATAACTGCAATCTATACCATTACGCTGACGAGGACACTACACATGGAAAAATATACAAATATATATCATCTCATATAAACTTGTTTTATCAAATAGCATCACTAATATAATCAAAATTATGAAAATATACCTGCACTCTAATCCATGTAATGTTGTTTGCCTTACTCTTTGATACTTGAATATTTCTTTGTGATCTAAAAATTTGTATAACCCTAACAAAATATAAACGAAGATTTAGAACAATCTCACATAAAAAAAATAAGTATACAAATGAAGTTTTAGGAAAATCTAACTTATGTATCAACCATCTCCTTCATGTATGGGTATTTTATCCAATCGCCTTCTAACAAATCCAAATAATATACAACTTCTCTTATTGGATTGATCACAACCAACAATCAGTGTCCATTGTAAGATTAACAAAGTTTAGATTGAAACTTTCTACAAAACGTCAAAACACGAAAAATTATAATAGATGAAGTTTGAATAAAAATCTTATCCATTGCCAGTATTAAATGGAAAAAAAACAATTTTTCTGTATCTATGTTGGCCATAAATGTAGAGATAAAATACTCATTTATGTCATCTGGTCGTTGTTGGATTAATAGTGTGTTGATATTGCTTGGAGATAAGAAGGAGAATCTTTGGTCCAATTGATGCGGGCGCATCAAGTTGGCATACATGAACTTAAATAAATACATCATTAACATTAAGACCATTAAATGAAATTAGTAGATAAATTGTTCAATAAAAACGAAATAAAGTTGATCGGATAATACCTTATGTATGTATTGATAACATCGAGGCCTAATTCTTCGTGTTTAAGAATTTGATCCACATCCTCTCTACTTATTGTTTCGTAATAGGAAAAACCAAAAATACCTTCCTCCATAGGTATATTACGAGTACATCCGTCGGCCAAATCTGAAATTCCCATTAATGTCTGAAGGAAAGACCTATACCGAGAAGTAGGCTTTTTTCTAGCCGCAGACTTTGCCACATCCTTTTTTTGTGCGGACATGTTACTCATAGGGACTTGTTGCATGTCTTTAACATGAATCTAAAGATCAAATGTATATAATAAGTTAGGTGAAGTATAAGATCGTGAATTAACATTTTCTATGCAAAATATATATTAATTTACCTCCTTTTTAGATGCAACTGACTCGGTCTGCGACTTAATCCCCTTATCTTTTAATTTGAATTTCGTGGGAGTCCAACATTACCATGAAAAAATGTATGTTAAATGGTCATAATAGTTTTCAACGCTGCAAATGTTAACATACCTCATAATCTATGCAAATGAGGCTTGACGACCATGCAACATAAGATCCTATTGCCTCTCCGACCAATGTTGCATCTGAAATATCGTCAGGCAACGATAATGGCGCATCCCTCTCTATTGCAATTTCAATTGATACTTTCAAAAATCTATCAGGGAGCAGTTTATGGTGAAGTACTTCTTCCAAGGTGTTATGCACTTTCCCTTGCCAACCATGCGATAAGTCAGTAACGATAAATATAGCTGACAAGGTGAAATACCCTAAACCAATAATAAATATGAAATTGTTAATGTTTATATATGTCAATTAAAAAAAAAGTTCTAATTCATAATAATATATGTTACCTCGGGAATTTTCGGTTGGAAATCACAACTGATATTATCTTTGTCACTAGTATCCTTGAACCCTGACCCTTACCTTTATGACATGTATTTTTCTTTGTCCTTTTCCAACTCACGAACTTTAGCTTTTAATTTTTCTAACTCTTCCATCACTTCTTTATTGCTATGACCTTTCTTCTTTTGATGACTACCCAAAGATGTTGGAGTCACCCTGAATCCCTTACCCCTCGCATGACCGGTATACTCAGGAACATTTAATGCTCGACTAAGTATGCTCCTGCATGCCAAGTCAAGTGTCTTGCATCGGTTTCACTACTAAACATGCGTCTAAATCTCGGAATTATAGGAAAATACCATAAGACTTTTGCTGGAGACAATTTTTTCTTATATCGAGATAAACTGTATTTAGGGTACTCATTTAACGATGCATATTCGTTTTGAAAGAAAATGCAATCATTTAGACAAGCATGTATCTTGCTCATGCCAATAGAGCACAACATTTTTTTGGCCTCATAGTTTCGATTAGGAAGAACATTATCCTCCGGAAGCATATCTCTCATAATGTCTAATAACTCTGAAACTTTTATCCGACCAACCATTGCCCGCCTTTAAGTTGTACAACTTTAATACCGCAGACAGTCTTGTGAATTTAGTGCAACCTTTATACAACAGTTCCTCTACATCGCTTACCAACCGCTCAAACATTTTTGGGATAATACTGAAGATCTTCTTCAAGTGCTTCTGCAATGTCTTCGACTCGATCACAATCGTATGTATCTGTGTCATTATCGTCTAAAGCATATGTCGTACTATCCCTCGGTTCAACATTCTCGTAACTTTTCTCACCATGGAATATCCAATATGTATAACTTCGATCAATTCCACGCCTCAATAAATGTGATTGCAACCCAACTGCATCAACCCGACCCATAAAACAACAACTTAAGCAAGGACATTTCATTCGATTGGCGTCTTCGGCGTGTTCAACAACAAACTTAACGAATTCCAGTACCCCATTCTCGTACTCTTTGGACAATCGATTGGCAGACATTCATTTTTTATCCATGGTCTTATTATTAAGTAAGCTAAACAAAAACAATACTTAAAAAAAAAGGACAGAGACTAAAAAGCTTAATACCAATTAGGCATATTCACCGAAAATAAAAATACTATAATTATTCAAGCAACTATAGCAAATTAAAAGAATAATTAAATACCTGTAGAGAAGTCAGCAACTTCTGAAACCACACAGTGTAATATTCTTGGAAACGCTCAGAAACTCCACTCTTCACATGTAACCTATATAAATGATCAATTAATTTCATTATAATAAAAAAATCTATAAAATAAGAATTACATGAGAATATTTATACAACATTAAACATATATGTATACATCATTAAATAATCACTGATATTCTTTTTAACATATATTTTATGTTTTAATTTAAAAAAAATATATATATATATATATATATATATAAATATTTGATTTTAAAATATGAAGGTAAAATATTAATAAAAATATTTTGTTTAATAAAGATCTATTTTAATATTCTACATTGAAAATATAAATCAGTCAAACAATTCATGTGACTCTATATTAATCAAATGGCTCATAAAGTGTAACTTTCATTTCCCCCCTTCAAATTATATTCTAACTTCAAATCTAGATCTTCAAATTTTAATCCAACAATCATAATTTGTTTAACTATCTTAATTTATGTGTTAGTATGACTCTTACATTAGAGAATCCAAGTTTCCATAATTCTATTGACCCATAAATACTTTATGTAACATGTCTCTTTTCTCTAGAATTTTTATCACTATATAAATTATTTCTTTATCAATTTCTAATCACCAATTTTAATAAAACATTTCATCCTTGTGTCTCGTCCGTGACTCTTGTCTAAAAATCAATTTTTCACAATAATAATCGCAATGGTAATGTATACACATTTCAATTACAATGTTTCTCTCTCTCATTCAATACATGCAATATCCATTGTGTCATTTACACAAACATCTTACATGCAAAACTCATTGTGACATTTTCACAAACACCTTACATGCAAAAACCACATGCCACACAAAACACACCATAATGTAACATTATCAACACTAAATCAACACTAAAACAATACTATCAACACTATAAACTAAACCAAATGCAACATTATATATCAACATTATCAAATATATCAAAAACCACACCTAGAGGAGAAGAGAACCTTGGTTGTGAATGGAAGAAATGATGAAACGATCTTGAATGGAAGAAGGATGAGAACCTTGAAGAAAGGATGCAACGATTTTTCAAGAATCAAACAAAAAATCGCGTCAAAGTGGGTTTTATTCGTAACTTTACTGTGTTGTGAAAATGGGTTTTGCAAAATAATAACGTTACTGTGTTTTATGCTGGGCGCATGTTTTATTTTTTTTATAACATGACTTTAGGCAGCGCTTGTAGTAGAAAGCGCTGCTTAATCCTCCCCTTTAGGCAGCGCTTTAAGAAAGCGCTGCTTAATCCCCCTTTAGGCAGCGCTTTGTAAGTCCACCCTTTAGGCAGCGCTTCTCCAAAGCGCTACAATACCTACCCCTTTTAGCAGCGCTTTATAAATTCACATTAACCCCCTTTAGGCAGCACTTTCATAAAGCGCTGCTTAAGCCCACCCTTTAGGCAGCGCTTCTAAAAAGCGCATTGTAAGCCCACCCTTTAGGCAGCGCTTCAGGACCTACCCCTTTAGCAGCTTATCAAACAATATTCACCCCCTTAGGCAGCGCTTTTTTAGAAAGCGCTGTCTAAGGTATAGGACAAACTTTTCGTGTTTTTAAAATGCACTTTTAACAACACTTTTGATAAGAAGTGTTGCCTTAGGTGTGTCGTCTAATCTTATTTTTGGCGTAGTGATCCCAGCTTTTGTCAATTTCTTTTATTTTTCAGGATAACGCGCATGTTTATAATAGATTGATTCATTCCTATTCCATATCACAAACAACACTATGACACAGTGGTAGAAGGACATATTGGTGAAAGGAAGGGCGTGGGTTCAAGTCCCACCCCATGCATTTTGTTTTCCTTATTTTCTAACCTAATTTCTATTCTATTTTACTAATTATTTTCCAATTAATCTATTTTCTAACCTTAAACTTCTTTTTAAAAATTATAACAAATTAGGATTAGGATTTTCTAGTTAGTAAATAAATTTTTGACATATTTTTCATTTATTAATTAATTAAGTTAATTAGCCTTTTCTAAATATTAAAATTAATTAGAAATAATTAGGTTTTAATTACTACTATTTATTAACTTAAATTTTTTTATACAAAAAACATTAACATTTTTCTAACATTCTTTTTTCTCATCTTTTGCTATTTAAATTCATGGGAAAAATTATATAGGTCGCACTCCCTGATGTAATACCGTAGATTTATTTTTTCGCATCTTTTCCTATTATGTAACTGCTCACAGGATGTAATAGCTTAGATTTAATTTTCCGCACATTACATTTTGCACTTTAATTTCTTGTACATATTTAACTGTTAGTAATTAGGGTTTGCATGACAAGACTAAAAGCAAACATAGAAAACCTAATTTTCAAGACTAAATAACTGAAAATACACACTCTTCACACTTGCACCTCTACGGTAACCTCACTTGTTGCCTTACAAATATTGGTCATGTCCCTCGAATATGGGGATACTTTAATAAAAGACCCTCGATTTAACAATATCATCATGATCCCTTTCGAATAAAGATCATAGCCCCTCGATGACCCTCCGAGTTGTTTACAAAACGATGATAGTTCCTCTGATATAATTGCTAAAGTATCCTTACATGTTGCCTTCGATGACCATACGATGACCCTACGCATGCCCCTTCACATCCAATAGATAAGATTACCTGCCAACTAATTCTATGGATAATACTATCTTCAAAGGAGAAGAAAAATAACAAGAAAGACTTTAGCGTGTAAGAACTCTTAAATGCTTGTTCACAATCTTTTTTCACAAAACAAATGCATTTTTACACATCACTTTCAAACAAATATTTTCAAAAAACACTTTGTATACATTCTTGAGGACTGATACAAGAATCATTATAAAGTTAGCCTTACATTGGCATTTCAAAATATTTTTAAACAAATCACACACGCACAAAGCAAGTTTTTTAAAGTGAGCTGAATAATTAAGAGCCTGTAGATAACTACAGATGAAAATGGTGCTAACACCTTCCTTTTTCATAACTTACCCTCCGAACTCAAAATCTATCAAAGGTTTTTCCCGTTCTTTTCACATTTCCTAAATATTGGATAAAGAAAAGTCGGTGATGACTCTTACTAACCGCAACATTTGCGATAAAACAAAAAAGTCAGTTCTCCCACCGTATTACACATAGAAACACATAAATAATTTAATCGGTAAAAGTAAACAACGATAAAATATTGAATAAACATATTATATATGTATTGAATCGTATAAAATTTACATTGTGCACATCAATACATTTAAAAATTTGTTCGGTTACATTCTAAAATACACTGAACCATTTGTCATCACTTAAATCTAAAACAAGGTATTTCTTCGACTTCTCCCTAATTGTTTTTGAATCAATTATAAAGACAGTTGGAGGTGTGTTGAACAACTTGATATTTTCTGGATGCATCCAAAAAATGTCACAGACACTGACTTTATCCTCACACAGTTTATACCTTGAAACATAGTGGTTATCGTCCAAAAGTTTCAAAAGTTATTGTACTTCGAATCCCGAACCTCTATTCACACTGTTTATTTGATAACGTTCATAATATACTTGCTTAATATTTGAAAACTTTGTGGTCTTTTCCATTTCAAATTGGCAAGTATGTTTCTCGGCGCAACTTTGATTATCGACATCTCTGAAATAATATCTTTCTCATTCGGCTTAAGCCGACATACAATTAGACAACCTTGTAATTTGGTGTCCAATACATGATTATGTATACCAAAAATGACATTCAACAGTCACATATCATCCACCCTACAGTATTCGGGCAATTTAAACGGACACTCACATTTCCTTGATCCAGTGTCTTCATGTTTCAACTTCCAAATTTTTGGAACATATTTTTCAATTCTATCACATACCATCGTTGCAAATGCTTCCCTTTTACTAGTGCAATTGTCAGACCTTCCAATCACAAAGTCAAACCCGAGTTTGCTAGCTTTCATTCTGACCCACTCAAGCATATGTTGACGAACACTGAAAATTTGATTATTTGTAAATTGTTGCCGGACATCTATCTCGATAACAATCGCTTTAACGTCATCCTTCACCTATTCCGACTTGACTTCATCATTCACCTTGTCCGGAACCTTTACAACAACTTTGGAAAAGATGTCAAGATGCACCATATCTAAAACGGACAAAATAAGAAAATATGTGCAAACAAAATTCTGTTTTTTTAATAGACATAGTTTCAGATATGCACATCTGAAATATAGTAAGTGTGAGGCAAAGGAAATGCACATCTGACATGCATATCCGAAGTGACAATGGTTTTTCAACAAAACTCAACATCAATGCAAGGAAATGTGAGGCAAAATAAAGAATTTTTACCTTAAATTGTAGTTTTTTATGTTCTCTTTGATATGATAATACTGAAATTTGGTTTGAAGATGAAAAGTTGATTGAGTTGATTATGTGAAGAAATGAAATAGATGAAATAATAGTAGTAGTGATCATGAATCAAACTTATATAATAAAAGTATTTTCGAATATGCATATCCGAAAATATCATTAAATATTAAAATCTAATATATTGTAAAAGAAAACGTATAAACAAATAATTTTCGAATATATATCTTTAAATCAATTTAAAAATTGATTCTTATTTTTTTTTCTCTTTCATTTTTTTTGCGTTAGAGTACTTAAACCCCAAATCATCTACAACGACTTTTGTGCATTCTTTTTTTTCTTTAATCCAAAACATTTTAAAATATACGTCGGCGCGTACAAGAGCGTGGAAACCATATTTTAGACTAAGTTGTGTGTTTTGAAATTCGTTTGGCATTAGTAATTGGTTATCACGCGCCTACAAAGGCGGGATTCTCCGCGCTCTTAAAGATATCAAAACAACCCCAAACGAACAAACACCCACCACACTCACTTCCAACTCCGTGAACCCTCGTTTCCACCAGCAATCATCGCCATGGACGAACCCTCGCTGCAACTCGTCTCTCAAATCGGAACTCACCTCGCTCTTCGAACTCGTCCAAACAAAGACTTCATCGTCAAATCTCTTCGAGTAAGCTTCTATCCTCGCTGCATTTCGCACTTCTTTTTCTTGTTTTCATCTTCCATGAGAAAAACCTAATTCAATAGTATTTAGTTTCTGAATCAGCGCAAAGCGCAATTGATAGTTCTGTAACTCTAATTGTGGTTGAATTTGTGTCTCCATTCATCAATTTCAGTTTCTTTACTCAATTATATCTTGTTTTTCGGAACTTAATTTATAGTCTTAAAGATGCTGCTCTAAGAATTATTGTTATTATTATTACTACTACTACCATTATTCGTTGTTAATTTTATCCTCTTTTGTAGAAAGCTGCAGATGCTTTGTCTAAGTTAGAACAGTCTCCTCAGCCGGAAATAACTAACTGTGTACAAGCTTCAAAGAAACGAGATGTTGCTTTGAAGCCGCTGATTGATGCTGTGGTTTATAGTGGTTTGCTTTGTCATGAGGATAAGGATGTCAAACTTCTCGTTGCCATTTGCGTCACTGAGTTACTTAGAGTCATGGCTCCTGAACCCCCTTTTGAAGACAGGCATTTAAGGGTACTATACTTGTTAATTCTTATGCATAAGTAGCATTAATCGAAACTCGAGTCAGTGACTGCAAAGGTTTATTTTCTCCCGTTGGATAAATGTATATGTTTTTTTTTTTGATTTCAGGATGTATTTAAACTCATCATTGGTTTGTTTGCGGATCTAGCTGATACTTCGAGTCCATTATTTTCTAAAAGGGTTAAAGTATTGGATACTGTGGCTCAATTAAGGTGCTGTGTGTTAATGGTTGAGATTGACTGCATAGACCTTGTTCTCGAGATGTTCAATGTTTTCTTCTCAGCTGCGAGGTTCGGATTTTAATGCAGTCCAGTAATGATTGTTAATTTTAATGCAAGAGTTAATGGCACCTAATTTACTTTACCATTTTATGCAGAGAGGATCATCATTATAGTTTGATTAATGCCATGTCTTCTATAATGATAAGCATGTTGAATGAGTGCGAGAAAGCTTCTCAGAAACTATTGGAAGTGATTTTACGAAATCTTATAAAGGGAAAAAAAGTAAGCCCGTTTTCACTTTCATTTTAAGCTTATTCTACATATTTAGGTTTATAATACTTCTTTCATGATAAACAAGCTTTATACGTAGAAGTTGGTTGTAATGTCAAATATTGTGTGTGATACATTCTGTTTATTTGTCCACTTTTCTCTCAAGAATGTGACTGTTATCCAAAAACCGATGTTCATTATCTTTCTAGTCAATTTTATGTTGTTTACTTTTTTCTTCTTAAGGGAACCCAACGCATTTGATATGCTTTTGAAGGGCTTGACAGACTATATCTCTCATTCTCAAATTAATTAATATAACAATTTGAATTTCCAATTAATTAATAAGAATACCATTTTATTTGGCAACAGAATTAATAAGAATACCATTGCTATTCATGATAATCAGATGGTAGTTATATACTTATATTTATATTTTATTACTTCTTTTTGCAACAGGACGCAACTTGTGCTTCTTATCAACTTGCTGCATCAGTAATCCGAAATTGTGCTCAGGAGGATGAGCTGAACTCCATAGTTTGCAGCTTTTTATCTTCTTGTATATATGACAGAGACGCCGTGGGCAGCGGGCTCAAAGAATTTTACCATGAAATCATCTTTCAAGTTTTTCAGTGCGCGCCTCATATGCTTCTTGCGGTCATCCCTAGCTTAGTTGAAGAGTTATCGGTATATCCTCCCTTTTAGTCAAGTTTTAAAATTATTTACACGCTGGATTCAATTGGTCGAAATCAGTTTTTGACATGTTTATTCTGTTCCTATTCTCCTAATATATTGATATTCTTATTCTAACATTTTTATTATATTTGCAATCCATTTTGTAGGCTGATCAGGTCGATGTTCGGTTAAAAGCTGTTAATTTGGTGGGGAGACTTTTTGCACTTCCTGAACACCATGTTGCAAAGAAGTTTCATGATCTTTTTTTGGAGTTTCAGAACAGATTTTCTGATAAGTCTGTGGATATAAGAATTAGTGCTCTACAATGTGCCAAAGCTTTCTATGCGGCAGATCCTTTTGGGAGAGAATCACTTGAAATCATCCGTAAGCTGCTTAACAGATATTCTTGTTTTTATTTAATGTCTGTTTATGTTGTATATAGTTTTGTTCTGTTTTCATTTTTCAATGCCCTCAAAATTTCATCCTAGTAATTTCTGAATACCTTTCAACTAAGCAGTTTTGTTTTTAATTTTCAATGCCCACATAATTTCATCCTAGTAATTACTGATAGCCTTTCAACTGAGCAGCATCTGTACAAGGTCGATTATTAGACTTTGATGACCGAGTTAGGATGCAGGCGGTTGCTGTAGCCTGTGATATTTGCAGTTTAAACCTGAAGCACGTTCCCGTGAAACTAATGGCTGAAGCCACCGAAAGACTTCGCGATAAAAAGGCATGTGCTGATGAGTTTTTATTCTTGCCTGGTAAAGAACAAACTACATAATTCCTGACAGTCAAAATACTTTTTCAGATATCTGTTAAAAAGAGGGCCTTGCAGAAGTTGGTGGAAATATATCACTCTTACTGTAAGAAATGTTGTGAAGGAAGCATGGAAACTATTGATCACTTTGAAGAGATTCCATGTAAAATTTTGATGCTTTGCTATGATAAGGATTGCAAAGAGTTCAGGTCAGCTTATGCATTCTAGATTGCTAGTTGAGTATAGATTTGAGTTCTCCTGTCTAAAGTAAATGTTCTTTAATTGAATTTCAGACCACAGAGCATGGAATTGGTTCTTTCTGATAATCTATTTCCTGAGCAGCTTTCTGTTGCGGAAAGGGCAAAGCACTGGATACACATATTTTCTCTTTTCAGTTCTCTTCATGAAAAGGCACTGAATACTATTTTGATTCAAAAGAGAAGGTACAAATACCAATGTACTATGTTGGAATGTGAAATTTTGGAAATATTTACAAATTATTCTTTTTATATTTCAGGCTGCAGAATGAGATGAAAAACTATTTGGCTTTACAGAAGAAATTAAAGGTAAAATGCAAGGATTGAGTGATTTTATTATAACAAAGGGCAGTTCCTCTGGCCCTTTTCTATAGAGTAGACAAAATAATAATTAGTTTTTTATTTATTGGTCATTGGTGATATATAGTGGATTCAAACTAAAATTATTTATGGAAAAATAGGGTAGTTGTAACCTCAAACTATGGAGTTTGGACACTAAAAAATGGTGAAGTATCCGTGTTGGATGTGTATTGAATGTCGATACTCCTAGGATACCATTGGATACATATCTCAAAAATATCCAATTTTTGCAAATATTTTTTAAAAATTGGTTATTCGATAGGTTTGGGATATGTCTTTGTTGAAAGAAAAGAAACTCTCTCCCTCGTTATCAAAGAGAAACTCCACAACATTTGTCATGATCACAAGTATCTTTTACTAAATTGTGATCATAGGTATCATTATAGTTATACATTAATGAGTAATGATCAATGTCTTTTTTATTATAGCTATACATTAGTAAGAAATGATTAACTATAAAGGTTTTTTTATAAAATAAAATTTTGCTACCATATCTAAGCCGTATTGCAACTCGAATTCAGAAAATTTCATGTATTCACGTATCTGTGTCATATTGTACCCGACTATTCATGTCCATACTATATTGCACGATTCATCAAATTTGCTTTAAGATGACATGGAGCTAGAATTTTGGTTCTCTTGGTAGCAGAAGAATAATGAGGGTGGAGAGTAATGGTTTGGTCTGCCTACAGGTTGCTATTCTTATGGTGTAAAATCTTCCTTCATTGAATATTAAACATTTTTATTGTTACTATTTTTTTTTAACTTTGTATTTCTGTCTCAGATTGGTAGTTATTACCTAGGAACTTATTTCTTGCCAGCATCTTGCATATGGACACTTTTATACTCACTGACTGATTTGATAGCTCGGAAGTAATGGAGCCTTATTACTTTTTCAGGAAATTTGTGCTGAAGAAACAGAGAAGAAAATTGAATGTGTGTTTACGAAAATGGCTGCATCTTTCTCTGATTCTCACAAAGCAGAAGAGTGCCTTCACAAGTTAAACCAAATCAAAGATAATAACTTGTTTAAATCTCTTGAAAAATTATTGGAGGAACCAACTTTCACAATTGGGCAAACCATCAAAGTATGTTGTTTGTAATTCCAATTTTTTTGCCCGTCTCTTTTGATTTTATGCTTAAAATATAACAGTATAATGTATTAGCCATTTGTGTAGTATTGTTTAAAAATATAAGTTTGAAATTTGTACCTTTGATAGGCATAGATAGATAGACAACACATGCATTTTTAACTTATGAAAAGTATAGACCCTAAAACTACCCTGAAAATGGGATCATGTGTTTAGAAGTGACGGGATACCAAAGCAGAATCTGGGCCCAAATAGGAAATTAACACATCGACATCGTCTGCTTAGGATATCCATGCTTCTATATTTTCCTTTCATTTCAGAAGTAATATACTGATTTCCATTATTGAAATTTTTTTCTCTATTATTTGCTTATGTGTGATTTGCTTCACATCAAAAAGCTTGAAAACTTGAATATGTAATAAACATTTAGTCTACTTTCTGTTTTGCATGTATTTTCCTAATAATGCTGTTCAAATTCTCATATGAAATGAGTCTTAAAGAAAATTTAACTGGTTTTGTATTTACCTTATACAGGTTGAGATTTACTAATTAAAAGTAATACTCAATTACAGAAACATCATGCATAATTTTATTGTCTGTATATGAGTGTTTATAGGGAATTGCTAATTCTTCTTTTGGTATTTAATTAGTGGCACCTATTAAATTTTTACATTGGTGGTAGCAAACACTTTTGTTAGTTAGGGTTGGCAGATGAGAGTTGGTCTTATTGGTTACGATACAGGCCCTTGTCACATGACTATGATTTGTGGCTGCAGATATAAGTTGAGGCCCTTGTCACATGACTATGATTTGTGGCTGCAGATATAAGTTGAATCCCAATTTGAGGACGTGTAATAATGATGTAATCACTTTTCGTGTGTGAGGTGTCTTGAACTGTAATACTATTCAGATTCCATGATTCTACAAATTATTTTCATGCTTATTTATCCTTTGTGGGCTATTTGTATTTGTTTTAACCATGCTTTTCCCCTTTTTAAGTTTCTTTTGTTGTTTTTTATTTTGGCAGGATGACCTTCTTGTAATGATTGGAAACAAAAATCCAAATTATGAGTTTTTACGTTCACTCTTCTCCAAATGTTCATGTAACATTTTCAGCTCAGAGCACGTCCAGTGTATTTTAGATTATTATCTTTCCAATAATGAAGGTGAACTTAAAGACTTGAAGGGTTCTTCTGGAAATCTTCTGCTGGTAATAAAAGTTGCTGCTGCTTATTGCATATTATCATAGATTCTTTTACATTGTTAATCAGTGTTTATTTTGTTTTACGGGAGGGGAATAAATCATTCGACTCTGCTGCATGAAAATGAAATTAGCTCTAGACAATGCAAATTAGGCGGGTGTGTGTTGTTAGATCAGGGCCGAGGAATCTAGTCATGATTTTTATCTAAGCGGCGATAATACCCGATTAAATCCAAAAATCCCCTAATTGCTTTAATATCTTTGGAAATAAGCCGTCGTAAAATATGATAATACCCGATTAAACCCTGCCCTTAGATATAATATGCCCCAAGTAATCAATCTTCCTTATACCAGAACTGCATTTCTTTAATTAGTATCGTAATGGCACTTAATAGTCTTGATACATATGAGAGTGTCATCCAAAAATACAAAAACAAACTTACGAAGGTATGATTGAAGGGTTGGATTCGTAGCATATTGTAAAGTGGCTGGCACATTGGTCAATGGCATGGCATCACCAAGAATTCAAAATGACCATAATGAGTTCTAAAGACTGTCTTAGGAACATCAGCAGTATGCCTCATTATTTGCCCCTTGCAATTCATCCAATAATTCTTCAATAACAGAAAGCGAATATTTGTCTGGAATGGTCAATCTTATTGAGGGCTCTATAGTCTGCATAGAACGGCCAAGTCCCATCTTTTTTTCTTGACCAAAATCGGACTAGAAAAACCTCAACTTTTTTGTATATGCCTGTAACAATAAGGTCTCACATTCACTGTATCTGTACCCGACTTGAGTGGAATTTGGTGATCCACCCCTCTGTTAGGTGGCAGCTCTGTGGGTGGGAAAAAACAGTAGAACATTTAATAATCTTGGGTTCTTTATTGTTTAGCTTCTCGTTTAAACTCCCATATGGTATTTTTGGACACTATGGGAGCCAACAAAAATATGGCTAGCTTCACTATCAATAAAATCTCTAAACTTCCATTCAACATTTCCATCAATTTCATCTTTTTGGATTGGTTAATCCTTTCCATAGAGAACATGTAGAGCTCTATATTTTTCTATTCCATAACCTCCCCATCTCTTGCTCTGCTTTCCTTCTCAATATCTACCTCCAATCCAGTGTTTTCTCATTTCCCCCCTTCATCTTCTCCAAGTATCATAACCCTGAAATTCTTGGCAAGACAGCAATAACTAGGGATAAAGGGCTCAACACAATGGAAAGATTTTCCTTCTTTTTGCCTTCGAAGATACTTCTAGCCTAACCTGGCCTATTCCCACCCATAATGCTAGCTGACTAGGCAATTAGAGATGCCATCTGTCAAGGACACATGTGACAAATAACTAACTAGAAATGGGGTTTAAGTTCAGTCTATACATCATATTTAACATTCATGAACAGATTCACTGCCTTTATTGCGATACTAATTGGTTTGTGAATTTCAGTTTGTTGCTTCCAAAATTTATGCAAACTGCCTTACGATTTCAGTCCCATCTTCCTCCAAGATATGCCTTTTCAATTCCACATATTAGAGTCTCAATTGTGCTTCCATCTGTGTTTTAAAACCATGAAACAACCCCTAGATCTTGTGCTCTAGTACCAGTGTTTGAAACTGGTACCAAAATACAATTTAATTGTAGAAACTGACTTTTATTGATGGCAAAAAACGTTTGCAATAGAAAAAAATATTCACTATAGAGAATGCAAAACTCACACATTAACTAAGGAAAGAGATAGTAATAGTATTCTAATACAAGACAATTCCTATCCAAAAAATTCAAGAGTCTTGGTCTCTCATTAGTCATTCCATAGTAACTTTCTATTCTCATTTCTACATTTATTCCTATTGAAATATGAAAAGTTAAAGAGACATTTGATAAATTGTATGACTGAATAAAATTACGGGAATTGCATTATATAGGAAATTATACAGTTTATTGCATTAATTACAGATGTGAATATTCTATTCTATTCTAGAATGTTCTAAGGGATATTCTATAAAATATTCTCTTTTTATCTATATATATATATATATATATATATATATATATATATATATATATATATATATATATATATATATATATATATATATATATATATATATATATATATATATATATATATATATATATATATATATATATATATATATATATATATATATATATATATCAACACTCCCCCTCAACCTTGAGCATATAAGTCAAATGCACCAAGCTTGCCACATATATAATTAGTTCTGGGATTTTGTAGGGGTTTTGTAAACACATCTGCCAATTGATCATTAAAGTTGACAAACTTTGTGACAATGTCACCTGATACAATCTTCTCTCTGACAAAGTGACAGTCTATCTCAATATGTTTGATCCTCTCATGGAAGACTGAATTTGAAACAATGTGCAACACAACTTAATTATCACACACAAGTGTCATTGGTCTTGCTTCTTTAATTTGTAGTTCCTTAAATAACTGTTTTAACCAAATAAGTTCACATGTTGCCATTGCCATGCCCTTATACTCTGCCTCAGCGCTTGATCTTGCAACTACGTTTTGTTTCTAATTTTTCCCAGATATAAAATTTCCTCCAACAAGTACACAATACCCAGAGGTGGATCGTCTATCAATGGGCGATCCTGTCCAATCAACATCGGAGTATCCGACTATTTGAGTATGTCCTTTTACTTCATACACAAGACCTTTTCCTAGAGCAGATTTGATGTATCTCAGAATTCGGATAACAACATCCATGTGTTCTTGACAAGGGGAATTTAAGAACTGGCTTACCACACTGATTGCAAAAGAAATGTCTAGACGAGTGACCGTGAGATAATTCAACTTTCCAACCAATCTCTTCCTGGGTCAAATAGAGGCTCCCTCTGATTGGTAGGAGTTTGACACTTGGATTCATAAGAGTATCAGCCGGTTTAGCATTCAACAACTCAGTTTCTTCCAAAATATCCATAGCATATTTCCGTTGGGAAATTACTAGACCATCTTTAGATTGGGCCACCTCAATACCCAAGAAATATCAGAGGTTATCAAGATCTTTTGTCTGAAATTGATTCGAGAGATGTTGTTTTAACAGGAGTATTCCCTGCCGATCACTACTAGTTATGACAATATCATCAACATATACAAAAGATACACCCTTGGGCTGAGTGACGATAAAAAACAGAATGGTCAGCTTCGCTACGGATCATACCAAACTGTTGTACTACTGTGCTGAATATGTCAAACCAAGCTCTCGGAGATTGCTTGAGATCATAAAGAGACTTGTGTAGCCTACAAACCATATTCAATGACTCCTCTGGAGCAACAAACCCAAGTGGTTGCTCCTTATATACTTCCTCTTCAAGACATTTTTGATGTCAAGTTGATGAAGATACCAATTTCGAATGACTGCAATGGCTAGAAGAAGTCTAACAGATGCCATCTTGGCTACAGGCGAGAAGATATCACAATAATCCAACCCAAAAATTTGAGTGTATCCTTTGGCTACCAAGCAAGCTTTAAATCGATCAATCTTACCATTTGGTCCAACCTTAACTGTATAAAGCCAACGACAACCTACTACATATTTCCCAGGGAGTAGAGATACCAATTCTCAGGTACCACTGCTTTGAAGAACACATGTTTCATCTATCATTGCTTGCCTCCACTCAGGGTGAGATAATGCTTCACCTGGAGTGTTAGGAATAGAAACAAAAGATAAAGAAGACAAACAAATACTCCCTCAGTCCCAAAATATAGGAGAAAAAAATGTATTTTTCTTGTCCCAAAATATAAGAGAAAAATTTCAACTTTCATCTTTTTCAAGGTAAAATTAAATGTAAATTGTATTTAATTTACATTCTCTCATCTATTCTATAATCAACAACCAATTAAAATACATCTTCCTAAGCACTTTATTTCAAGAAAATCACAAATTCAATGATTATGTTTTTAATTTTCTTTAATAAGTGTGTTTTTATTTTTTCTCTCTTATATTTTGGGACGGAGGGAGTATACTGCAAAGGGAATAGACAATAATAACATAAATCAATATAATGTGGAGAAGGATTGCGTGTTTGACGTATATCTTTTCGAAGGGCAATCAGAAGATCGAACAGGTTGCGTGATCAGATCCGATGATGACGAAGGCGTTAGAGGAGAGTCTGCAATGACATCAGGGACATGTACGACCTCAGGAGTAGGTATGACAGACGTTGGTTGACGATGCTGATATGTTTAAAGAGGGCGGCTGCGTGTGGGCTTCACGCGCGTTACTGTTGGCGACGCGTGAGGGCATGTGGCGGGCTTTCTGGCGGCGATTTTCTGGGGACATGCTGGACCGGAGGCGACGAATCCTCTGGTGCGGTTGGTTCGCCAAAAAAAAGCAACGTAAACAATAGCGGCGGCGGTGAACAGTAGTAGCACGTTGGTCGTCAGCATTTTTTTAATAAAAGTGAGGTAAACCAGAATGATGACAAGGTTTTCAAGGAAAAATTTCTCACTGGAAGACAGTAGATCAACCAGGTAACGTACTTTGAAGAGATTTGTCTCTTAGTACCATGTTATTGTTTAACACAATAATTAAAGAACATAGCTGACATAATAATTGCACGTAACCTGCCATAATAAGAAGTCTAACACAATGTTTTGAAACTCTTCTCAGAAATATGGGTATCATCAATGAATTTAATTAGCACAAAAGCTTAAGACATTTTGTTTCGCGAGTGATATTTTTCCAAGAATAGAAAAGGCAATATAACTAAAATGTAGTCATTACATTAGTATAAGGGTGGCAAAATGGGCCGCTCGCCCCGCCCTGCCCCACCCTGTCTTAAGTCTGCTAAAAAAAGAGCGGGGCGGGCAATTCCGCCAAGTGGAAATGCCCATTAAAATATAGCTCGTCCCACCAAGATGGCGGGTTGACGGGCGGCGGGCTTGCCCGATTAGTTTTTTATTTATTATTTTTTTAAATTTTTTTTTAATATATTAAAAGTCTTTTTTTTTTACATTTCAATTAGATTTTTCACTTATTTTTTAGAATATTTTTTTATAAAGCATCTTTTAAACAAAATTTACTTAAAAAAATATTGCATATATTCACAAATAAGTGTATAAAATAAAACCATCAAGAATTGGACCTACTAGAATTAACTAAAAAAGGGCGGGCTTAAGGTGGGACAAGCTGAATGAATAGACACGACGGGTTTTGGCGGACGGAGGGTTTTGGCGGAGCGGGATTTGGAGGACGGTGGTCTTTCGCGGGACGGACTTTGGTGGGCGGCGGGTCCAAAATCCCAACCCAACCTGCCATTTTTTGGTGGGTGTGCGGGCCGGCCCGGCAGGCCACAGTCTGTTTTGCCACCCCTACATTAGTATATAGGTTATGTTTTTCTATTTTCTTAATCAATATGTTGTACTCGTATTCATTAATTACATGTATTCTAAACTGCTCATCTATCTAGCTGGTGCATATAGGATGTAAACCAGGCTTGTTCCATATTTAATAATTACACAGATCACACAAGTGTGTCCATGTGTAGAGCTAAAATATTTAGACTGAAGGGTAATGATTGCATAGATTACTGTTACTCTGTTACCTTGATTGCATGATTCTGCCTAATTAATACAATGTATTTTGTATACACTATTATTTACATATATTCCAACAGTTATCATGTTTGTGTGTGTATTCTATAGCATTTTCTTCATAATATGGGAAATAATCAATTTAAAAGTAGAGTTTCAAATGTGAAGTGATCCAATGACTACTTAGATATTTAGATTATTTTGGCTAGTGTAGCCAAATTAGAGGAAGGCTATTTTGTTGTCAGATCAGCGGACAATTTTTTAATTATAGATTCTTTGATTAATTCTTATTCCATTTACTCGACCCAGGCTATTGTTAGGATTTTCCCCTCACTGCTGAAAGGCTCGGAGAAGCAGTTGCAAATGTTGTTGGAGCATACAAGTCCCTTAAATGACAAGCTGTTTGAGATTATAGCAATGGCAGGTCCTAACATTTCTTTAAATCTGAGGTAGCTTATGGTGCTTACCATGTGTTTTCTATTATGTTTAAATACTTTAAACTCTGTTTCTAACAGAACTATGCATATCATAAAGTCTGCCTGAAAAAGGTTACTCTCTGATCCTACGATTTAAAAAAATATTTGTACAAAACATCATTAATAGGTAAAATATTGTCAAAAGGTTATTTTCTGATAATTATTGATAGAGGAGTATGTGCTCTTAAACAGAATACAATGTAATTAGAAAAGAAAATTCCTAATAAATAGTCATCATTGTGCCCACTGTCAATTCTGTAATTAAGGACCCTCTAATTGTACCCTCTAATTAATATTACTTGCATCACTCCTAATTCAATGCATTCTACTTTGCATTTATGATAATTGTGAATCCACCAATACTTGATAAGAATCTTTTAGTTAAAATTTCTCTCTCCTTAATTTCTACATTTTTCTTGATATTTGAAATGCTCAAATGAATCGCTCATTGTGGGACAGAGGAAGTATCTCTATTGGAAAAAGTCCCACATAAGAATAATGATAAGGTTTGAAATGAGTTTATAAGAAGTGATACCCCTCACATTACATGTTGGTTCTGTAAATGAGTTAGGCTCAATATAAAAATCTAATATGGTATCCAACTATTGATCGGCCCACACCATTTTTTCCGACACACCAAGTCCAATAGTTAAAGGTGTGAAGGGGGTGCATTGCTAAAAACTCAAGTTCCACATTGAATAAAGGTAAAACCTAAAATGAGTTTATAAGAAGTGACACCCCACACCTTATGAGTTATACCCAATATAAAACCTACTACTCTTAGTTGTATAGAAACAAAAATATGAAATTAGCTACTTATTAGGAAGAGATTGCTCAATCACTCACATTAACTACAGTAAGATGTGCTCTGCTTGAGACACACATATTACAAACATAACTTATCCCATTGAAAATAGGTATTTTTTTAGGTATTGCTGATTTTACGGCTTTACCAAGTTGTATTTTAGCTTTTCAATGGAGAAAGTTTGGCTTTGAAATTAACCCGTTCGTTATAGTAAAGTAATATTTGATTACCATTTTAATTTACTCTCTGTTTTTTTCTTTTCAGTGGTATTTATCCCTTTCTAGTGAAAATGTGCTTATGTGGAACACGCAGACAGGCCAAATTTGCAGTCTCTACTATTGTTTCCTCAAGTTTTGAACATTCAGTTGTCTCAAAATTATTTGAGGTACACATTTTTGGGTGGATATTATTTGTAGTATTATAACATGCCTTTTAGTGGAGGAAAACATCTATTATGTCGGATGCCCAATAAAAGTAACATTTTTTGTCTCTTTTTTATTTACTCAAAAATCAGATATTGATTGCTTTAGCTATCATCAAATAATGTTATAACCTGTTTTGTAGTGAAAGATCTATGCTCACTAATCTTTCACTAATTTGTTTTTGAAATCTTGGAATGATGAACCCAATAAAGATTAAGGAATTGAAAGTTGTTGAAGTTTTATGGTTTCAATTTAAGAGTGTGAAGAATAAAGACTTCGAATTATGGTTATGGTTTGATGTTATTGATGGCTAAAAGTTGTTAAATAAAGCCTTATGCTAATTCATTCAAGACTTCAAATCCTTGACAAGAATTGATACAAATCATGATGAGAACCAAGTATTGGACATTCCATCTTAATTGCAGTCCGCCCCTAGCCACCATACTTGAAGTAGTCCTTGATAGGCTTCGAAGGTTTTCACACGATGTGTTAGCTTTTGGAGTTGAATTTGGCCTAGTTCTAATTTTAAGTTTGTTTATAGCTAATTTTGGGCATTCTATTTTTGTTAGTGGAGTTGCTTGTTAATAATGACAGCTGATAATCTGTTGTTTTGTGTTTGCCCAGACACTAATTTATTCTTTGAATAGCCAATGGAATGTCCCAACGATAATGCAAAATCTGGGATACACTGCACAATGCTCTGTTTCAGCTTTTGAAACTCAAGTAGAAGAGATCACATCATTTATATGCCAGAAGCTTATTCATGTAACTGAAATCAACCATCAATAGTGTGCTATTTAAATTTATTTATGACATAATGTTGATGTTTGGTATAAGTTTTTCAGTTGCTTGTATTGTTCATGGAATAAGTTACATGTTTGACCAGATGGAGTCTTTGGATGACAATGATTTGACATCCTTGTATGGTACCTCTCAGTGCAGCAAATCTTCTCAATTGAAGGTTAGTATGACCAATCTTATAGAGCATTTGGATTAGTGTGCTTATAGCTAGTAGGTTTGGGGATTTCTATTAATAGTAGGCGATTTGCTTCTTAGTTGTTGTAACAATTGAGTTTATCTCTTTCTGTTCATCTGTTGAGACATTTTTTTTTTAATTGCCAGTGGAATGTGCCAACAATTTTGCAATCACTGGGATGTATCGCACAATGCTCTGTTTCAGATCTTGGATCTCAAGCTGAAGAGATCACATCACACATATGCCAGAAGATTATTCAAGTACTTGAATTTAACCATCAATAGTCTTGCCTGTTAAATTTATTTAGCCAGAACAACGTTGACGCTGTATAGATGTTTTTCAGCTGTTTGTATTATTCACAGAATAAGTTTCCTGTTTGATCAGATGGACTGTTTGAATAGTGATGATCTGATCTCCTTGCATGATACATCTCAGTGCAGCAAATCTTGTCAATTAAAGGTTTGTATGATGAATCTGATAAAGCGTTTGAAAATTTTCACCTGACCTTAGATGTGGATTTGAAAAAAAGGAAAATATTACTTTGCTGTTATATTTCTGTCATCTTGTGCTTCTGTTCATTCCATGTCTATACATTGTATTGATTTTTTTCAGGGTTAAAATTGCAACTAGTTTTCCTAGTGGTTATCTTTTTATATCTTCTTGCTCAATTTTAATTGACAATCCCCATAAACACTTATGTTCTTAGAAGGAATGGTATAATTTATTTGCTCTTCACTACACCCTTCGTTTATATGATTCATGTTCAATGTTCATGTCTTTTAGTATGTTTTGACATGAAAAATGGAACTAAAACTGAATGCAGCAGAAAAAGGGGCAGCAGATACGTAAGCTAAAAAGAAAAATAAATACAGATTTATGAAATTGATAATCATTATCATACACAAATTGTGTGATATATGCTTATTTGACAATAATCTTGGTACTAATGTATGAACAATAAGTTGCCTGACTTTGATTGAGATGTTGTATGCGCTCTCGAGCTTCACAGAATGTGCTGTCCAACTCCAGGATTATAGAAATTAGTTTGACCTATTTGCATCTCAATATTTTTCTCCCATCTTTTAAAAGAGGAATTTTCAAATATATATAAAAAGCTATCAGATTTGAAATCCATAAACTTTAGATATTCAATCCTGGAAATTTTGACAACATATTAAAGAGTAAAAATTAAAGAAGAATTAGAAGTAGAGTAATGAGGACTAACAGTAAATTAATCTCTCAAAATTCAGGACATTAGTCCTTTATGTATGACCAATTGGATATAGTGGAGAGTAATTTTGGAGCAATGTGTGTGGTGTAGGAATACAAGATTCAAAGTGAGGAATGGGTAGTACCAGAATGTGTTAGTGTATCTGAATGTGTGGCCAGCAAACTATTGCTATTTTGTTTAGTTAGACAGTTTTCTGTTCATTCTGTTTTGTTGTTGTAGGCGGGGTTACAGACACTTACTATAAGGGATGGATACTATTAAATACTTATGATGTTTACTAGATTTTTCTATAAAAAATTTAGCTTACGAAACAAAAGGAAGAAGGAGAATATTGTGATATGCATTGTATTTCTTCCATAATGGCTTTGTAAATTCTCTGGCTTCCTTATTTTGCAGATTTATGGGCTGAAAGCACTAGTAAAGAGCTTTTTGCCTTACCATGGGAACCACACGAAGCAGAACATTAATGGACTCATGGATATTATATCAAGAACACTACGGGAAAGTGATGGTTTCGTTGATAGGTATACATGCTTGTGGCATGACTTTTATAGTTACTTCCTTGTTTTCTTGGTCAATTTTTTGAGCACTAGTTGTAGGTACACTGCTTCTGCCTTTACTTCCCCACCATTTGAATAAAAAATGAAATTTATTTATATTTTTATTAACTTATTAGATTTTTTTTTGTATCAGGCCCATTAGTAATGCCCAATAGTTAGAGCTTGTCTATATATTTAAACTAGCTCTTGTACGCTATTCACAATTAATAATATTGAGGGGGTCCAGAGGCTTCTGTGGTAGTTTGAGTTTTTCTTTGTTGTACTTGTAACTTTGTTCCAAGCATTTTCTTTTTTATTGAACATGACACTGTTGTGATGTTCTCTATTTATCAAACAATAAGTCTAGCTATTTCAGCCTTGAGTTCTCTAAATGTCTTGATACTTGACTCAAGTGACACTAATCATATGACTTTATGTTCCTCGTATTTATCACCCTACTTTATACTCTCTGAAAAGCACCATGTTATGGTTGCTAATGGATCTTGTGCTTCTATTATTGGACGTGGCTGTTCAGCTTCACCTTTCCCCGCACTTGAATAATGTCCTACATTCCCAGACTCTCTCATAATCTTGTTTCCATATACAAACCTACATGCGTTGGGTTCTTCTGGATCTTGAGAAAGGGGGGACGATTGGGGTTTCTTAGGACTTGGGAGGTTTGTACTTCATTGTTGCTAATAGATGTGATGCAGGTGATGCATGTTCTGATCCGAAGGCACGATTCTCCTATCTTTAGTTTGATTCAAATCTGCCCATCTTCAAGTCTGTCATCAACACGAGTGTCTTGGGTATCCCCTGATTTTGTTGATTTTAGTCTATGTTGCCATCATTATTCTCCTAACAGTCTGTTGAGTCTCTTCAATGCGATACTTGTGAGTTTGTCAAACATTGTCATGTTAATTTTTCTCCTAGTTTTCATAAAAGTGTTGAGCCATTGCTCTGATTCATATTAATCTTTAGGGACTTCCATCAGTTTCTAATATTTCTAGTGTAAAATAGTTTGTTTCTTCTATTGATGGTTGTACTTGGGTAACTTGGCTTTGTTTGACGAAACGTAATATCACAAATAGTGGAAAAGTTTATGTACCTGGCAAACTCTAGACGAAACTTAGCATATACAGGTAGTGTTGTGAGCCACTTTGCATAATCCAAGGGTGAGAGTGCGGGACAGACACTTGCACATTGTAGATCATCCCTTTTCAATTTTATGTAATTTCTCAACTGCATCATTTTGAATGAGATCACATAGTTTGGTAATTAATTACTTCTTCAATAATCTATAGTTGGTTGTTATTTTGCAAAGATCTAGATAAGTCCTGGCAGGGACTAATATAAGTGATTATTTTAATGTAACTTCCAACTGATTTTTAAATCTTTTCTGGTTGATTTGCTATCTCTCTACACATGGGTTGATGTTTCACTGAACTATTAAACTTGCTTATGAACTTTGTTTTGTGTTTCCTGTGTGCAGTGAAAATGATAAGGCTCATATCAGATTAGCTGCTGCAACGGCAATTCTTCGTCTTGCTAAGAAGTGGGATTTACATATCACTCCAGAAGTTTTTCGCTTCACTATTTTGATTGCAAAGGTATATTACTGTCTCCATTTGAAATAATTTGGCTGATAGGGAAAGGATTGACTCAGATTTTATCATAGTTTCCCATTTTGTAGAGGTAGAATACTGAAAAAGCCCAATAACAAATGTTAAACTTGAAAGCTAAGAAAACATTATCTAAATGTTATTTCTGGACTGATTTTCATGTATAGCGACATTTACATCTATAGACTTTATTCACTGTTTGGAATAGGGTTCTCCACTAGTCACTGAGTTCAAGATATCCCACTTATATTCAGATAAGGCTTGCTCACCCGCTCGAATTCTGGAATTAAAAACCAAGCTGTGTGATAAAGGCGTAAAGCTAGCTTGACACCTCCTTGAGTTTGAGGGGGGGTATTAGTGTAAAATTTCCGCATTCAATTT
The DNA here is from genome assembly GCA_948472305.1 of Vicia faba. Taxonomy (NCBI): domain Eukaryota; kingdom Viridiplantae; phylum Streptophyta; class Magnoliopsida; order Fabales; family Fabaceae; genus Vicia; species Vicia faba. The sequence continues at coordinate 1,215,636,705 of OX451738.1, read as the reverse complement.
ACTATAATAGAAACTTGATAAGTTAGTTCAAATGGCTGCAGTTCATGTAGTTGCTTAGTCAGTTAGTGTCCAGAAGTTTGCTAGAATAACAAAAATGTAAAATGTTTAACTTCTTTTTGTAGTAGAACCTGTTACCACAGAAACCATTCTTAGTAAGGTTCAGATTCGATAAATAACAATTGCCAATGTATGAAGCACAACCATGGGACAAGTATATGGTGCACCATGTGAATATGTTGCGTTAAAAATTTAAGACGTGGTATTACTAATGCAAAACTAAAAATAAGAATACACGTCTTAAATGAGAAGAATCAATTTGTTGAAGTTGGTACGACTCATTCTAGACTTAATAAAATGTTAACTTTTACCTAATATTGTGGTATTCACATCTATTGGAAAAAAAATCAACAGATAAAAGTAAAAAGATAGTGAAATACTAAGCATCTAACACACGAATACATGTTTGTCACTGGTGCAGCGTGACACAACTAATGTTTTGAAGTGCGTGCTTCCTTAAAAATAGTTGTAAATACTAGTATTTATAACTCTTAGTGATAATTGTATTTGGCCTATTAGGTTTGGAATAGTCTATTTAAACAGGTTAATGCAGGTATTTTATTCATAACACTGAAATATATCAAATATATTTTCTACAAATAATAATTGATGCACCTCTTATTGTATTGCAGGATTCCTCTTCTTTTGTTAGAAGCAAATTTCTCAATAAAGCTCAGAAGTTGTTGAAGGAGCACAAACTACCTATCAGATTTGCTTGTACTTTTGCATTGGCAGTGACTGAGAGCATCGATGATCTGAGGTTTCAAGTATGTTTTTTGTTTTTTATGCATGTTAGTCTTACTATTTTTTAATTATTATATGTATTCATATTAATCTGTCTTGCTTTTTCTCACTAACCAACCATCCCAAAAGTGTAAGCTGGTAAGAAAAGAAACATGAGCGACTTTTACATTATGTCTCGAGCACATCCGCTTGTAAAACTTGTCTCCAACCCTAGTCCCCACACATTTAATAAAGTCGGAGTACTTTTAGTCCATGTAGATGGACTAACGTTGTTTTTGCAAAAGGTGTATTAAATCATTAAAACAAACAAAAAGTTGACCTATAAGCTAATAATGCCAAACATTATCCTAGTAATTAATTAAATGGTATACTAGTTACAATATAAAATTTTAGCGTATAGATAGACGAAAAGGAGTTTGCTGAATAATTTATACCTAGACATCCTAGTAATTATTATTTATCCAAATACTTTACTCAATCCTAATAATTGAATTAAAAAATGGATCAAAATATATACGGAAATACAGAAACCAATCCTATGGGATAATCTATAAGACTTATAACATGACATATTTTACAATTTATATATGATCTGGTCAGTTGTTTTAAGGATATTTTACCATTATGTAATCTTTTAAAATGTAATATACTTCATAAATTCCAACACTACAATAAAATAATTAAATAACTCCAAACTGAAAATATAATGGTAAACTTAGATAATGCAATCTACATCAGATTCTCTACTTTTACCCAAAATGCTAAATTGCAATAATTTGCGATGCATGCTTAGTTGAAGAGGTTGATGTAATATTATTTGTACCCAGCCGCATAACCTTCCACATATTTTCTCATATGGCTTTTTGGGTTCTTATTGTTATGCTTTTTAGCCTGTTTTGTTATTTGGCAGAGGTATGTTTGTGCTAATTAATGGTTACTGATTCTGTTCATTTAGAACTATAAACATATGGCAGAGTTTATTAAGGATTACAATATAGCAGCTTGCAAACGACAGCCTTCTTCTGTTCGAAGAGCAATTGTTGATTACCCTGCATACGTTATGGTGTACTTGATTCATGTGCTTGCTTTTAGTAATGACTTTCCTGAATCCTGTCAAAATGAAGAAGTGTATGCTAAGTTCTGTAGGTAATATATTATTGTTATTATCTAATCTCATTTTAGCTTTACTAATTATGCGTGAATTTTAGAGCTAATGATGTTAACACATCTGGATTTCTTTTGTAGTCCGCTCTTCTTTCTCATGCAGGCATTGGTCGATATCAGTAATGTTGATGGTGACCTGGAGCTTGTTAAGGATGCTGTCTTGTCTCTATTTAGCATTTTTCAAGCATTAAAGAAAGCTGAGGATTCTGTTGATGCACATACTACCATTGTAAGACATTTTCAACATGTTCATTAACTACTGATTTTTGTTGTTGTTGTTGTTTAGTAGAGGTTTAATTTAAGCGTCATGTAATGCAGAAGCTGCACAAGCTGGCTGAAATAGGTATATTTACTTTAAATGCACTAAGTCCTGTTGAAATTTCTGTATCTCAAGCCCCACGACAAATTTTGCTTCCTTCATCATTGTATAGAGCGAGTCTCCCTAACAATGAAGTGAGTTTGCTGTATAAATTCCTCTGAATGAGACAGATTTAATCAGAGCATATTTTTATTTATTTAATTTATACAACTTAATTTGTGTGTTTTACATGCAATTCTATTTTTTGGTGAATCTGTTAACTGCAGGCTAATTCAAAATGTCAGAAATGCTTTTTTGATAAAAGTTTTCTAAGTAGAGTCTTTGAATTGCTTAAAAACTCTGGTGCCTCTCAGACATATGCTCAAAAGGTATATTTGGTATGTGAACAGTAGGGTGTAAATGTTTCATAGCTCATTTTGGTGATGCAGTTTATTTATATTTATTTTCCTTTTCTTGCTAGTAGCCTACAAAAACACTTCCTAAACCTGTTCGCAAGGGTCAACAAGATGTCCCAAGGTCTAAAGTTATTATTTGCAGCACGAGAGGCATAACCGATGCTAAAACTGTGAAGCCAAATACATCTTTAGAGAAAAGGAGAAAAAACGTGCCTCCATCTGATTCTGGATCATTTGGTTTGCATGAATGCTCTACAGTTGCGAAACAACAAAAATTATCATCAAAACAAGTTGACAATACTTCTGAAAGAAACCAGTTTTCATCTAATGATTCAGTGAGCGGCAAGGGTTCTCTGGTTGAATCACGTGTGCAGACCCGTGGATCGAAAAGAGCTGCGATTTGTTCATTGGAGAATGCTGTGACAAGTAGTAAACATACAGGTCAACATTTCAAATGCCCTAGAAACAACCTCAAAGATACATGTGGCTCTAAGGTTTGTGGGAAATTCATTATGATCAAAAGATAAATACTATTTCATACTTGCATGCTTAATTTTGTGAATGATATGAAGAAACATATAACATGGAAAAATAGATACAATGTTAGTTTCCTCTCTGTTCTTGTCTATAGCCTTCAGGGTTTTTATTCTTAGATATAAACCAGTCTGTCTTTTATTCCAAGGGATGTAAACCATTCTTAGTCTTTTATTCTTAGAGATATGAACCATTCTCTATAAACTCATTCCAGGCCTTATCTTTATTCTATGTCGGCCTTATCTAATATTAATTGTTGCAAGGTTATAAATGATAGGTGACCCAATGGATAGACTCTGATACCATATAAGATTTTTATTTTGGATCTAACTCTTCTGTGCGAAACCGGTTAGTAGGGGTTGAGTTAGCCTTAGCCCCAACCTAATGAGTTAGGCCCAATATAAAACTTTAGATGGTATCCAAGTCTATTCAAGATCTGTTGGACCACTTGCTATCAAACAACTCAGATCATGCTCCAGATGTCCAGTCTCGGGTGTGAGGTGGGCGAGTCCCACATTGGATGAGACATGAACTTGTGTTTGACTCTTGTAACCTAAATCACTAAATAAACAAAATATTTTGGTAGACTGCTCAAGTATGCTTGTGTTTTGAAGGCGCAAAGCCCTTGATTTTGCAAACGCAGACCATTTTATCAAAAGTTTAAACCATTTATTAGTCAAATACCAATAGTTTAAGCTTTTGGGATTGCTTGAACCTTCAGTTATGAGTAAACAAAATAATAATTGGATAATCATAAATGGGCCCTATATGCAAGTGGAATAATAGCTAACATATTTTGCCTGTAATTTATATTTATAGTCACCAAGAGTCTTAATCATTTTTTTGAATGTTTTCATGGTTATAATTGATGTTAGATTCACAAACGTATAGCCTGTCTCTTGCTTTGAATTTCCTTTTGACTTCAGTCATGTTTTATCCTTTTAACTATGCAACCTTGCCAACATGTTTCTTGTGGAAACAATTGTAACGAATGCCTTTTAACTTTTTTTGTGTAGACACGAAATGCACTGGCAGATGTTTCAAATCAAAATCTTATCTCCCACCGGTGAGTTTTATTTAATGATAACTTTTACTTATTTTTTGTTTAAATTCAAATTTCATTGAACAGTTTCCAAAGGAGATCATAACAGTGTATCCTGCCACTGATACTTTGTTTATTCGGTATTATTTATGGTCTAGTGCAAAACTAATGAAATCAAAGTGATTATTGAAGATAGAGGAGTTTAAAAACTAACAATTCTATGTATCTTCAGGTTAATGCCAACCCTGGTACCCAATATCACATTTTTTGTGTATAGCATTTTTATTATATTTCCTTTAGGCATGAACAGCCTTGGATACTTTTATCCGCAATACCTCTTGTTTTCTGTTTGATTTACTTTTAAAATGCCAAATATAAGGGTAACTGTTGCATATATTGCAGTAATCCCAGTGAGCATTCTTCTCTCAGTAGTATAAAGCAAACTCCTGCTATAGCAGGATGCCGGGCAGCCAAAAAGGGCACATCGCGGTGCAGAAAAAGTAAGTAGTGCAACAATGGGAAAATATATCTTGTGCTGGAATTTAACTGCATACAGTTGATACTATTTGAACTATAAATAGCTGTGGTTTGATGGAAAAGGAGAGTAAAGAATCTAAATAATTCTGATAAGCATTTAATATTGGTAAAAAATATTTCACTGTCATCCATTCATGTGTTTATACATCATTAAAAGTGTCTGACTACGATTTTGCCTTTAAAAAAAGTGTTTTGACTATGATAATGTGCATGGTCAACACATACTTGTATCAATTTGGAAAAAAAAAATTACATCGACATTGGATCATAAAAATTCTTATAATTTAATTTAGCTTATGTTTCATGTCCTCCGAGTTTGATCCTAACTGGACTCAATCTTATTTAGACTTATATATCATCAGCACTTTTAGTGTCTAGGGTTTGGTGAAGGACAAGGATAGTCAGTTTCTGAAGCATTCCAGACTCTTCCTTGTTTCAAATAAATGTAGATAAAAATAGCATAAAATATGATGTAGGCAGACACATTTATCCATAGTTGGAAAGACAATGTAGGCAGCCAAATGTGTAGGCAGCCAAATGACATGTTGGATTCTTGGGTAACAATAAGCAAAATGATCACTGATGCAAAGATAAGACCTAGTTTTTTGCTGCTTCTTTATCCTTCAATCAAAGATAACACGGCTTGAGGTTATGCAGATCTTGCTGCAGCAAGTGTGAACGTTAGCGAAAAGTGTACAGAAGCAATAACATCATCAGAAGTTGACAATACGAGCGTACATGCTGTAAGTTCACCCAGTATTTTGCTGTCCTCTTTTGCTAAAATTGTATCTAGCTTTGTCTGAAATTTATTTTGCTCATATTCCAGGTTAGAAGAACAAGACGGAAAGTATAAATTCCCACCTTCAATTATTAACACTGAATGTGAAAGAGTGTATATTCTAATGTAATTATGCAATTTCATTCATAGAATTCATTACTCTTTCTTGTAGTAGTTGCCTTGGGTAAATTGTGACCGGGAAAAGGATTAAGTCAACAACTGGCAAAGTTCTGTAAATTATGTACTTTAATATTTGTAAAAGTTTTCTATAAGTATTTGTAAAAAATATAAGTATACTAAATCCAGTTTTTTACAACTACATAATGATCTAAATTACTCGACATCTTATAATACCAATGAAATATTAACATTTCTTTTCCTTTTATGTTCTTTCCTATTTGTTATACTATTTTTTATTTTTTTTGTTTTTTTATTCTTTTTATATTATTAATAAAAAAATTTTTTTTTGATAAATAACTCATAATTTTAATATTTTCATATTTTTAAAATGACAAAAATTAGGATGAATGAATTACTTTTAGTGAGTTAAGTAGTTTTTAAAATTGAAGAATACTGGATGTATTTATTAATAAGAATAGGTCCAACATATAGCTATTTATCAGTTTTTTTAAAAGCTAGCATCAGAGAATTTCTTAATACTCTTTGAAATCGGATATGTATTTTTGAAGATATATATAAAAAAATATCTTATTTTTTCAAAAAATAATATTTTTAAATATGTATTTCTGAATAATTTTTTTTAATGAATTTTTTTTAAATACGTATATCTGAAAAGTTTTTTGTGTTCTTTTTATAAATGTATTATTCTTTTTTATAAATTAAAAATTTAATAGTATGTTCTCTAATTAATTTGATGTGAAAAAAAACATTTTCAATAATAAGAAATAAAATAAACATATTTATAATAATAACATAATAAATGTCTTTTAAATTTCTTAAAAATAGTATCTTTAAAACAATACAAAAATTAAATATAAAATATTTAATTATATTGGTAAAATTTTTTCCAATATTGTTAAAATTTTAATTCACTTTTGTTTATTAAATAACTCATTTATTTTAATTATTCTTAATTTATTATAAAATAATTTTTTTTTTTTAAATCTTAAAGTTACTTTGATCTTATTTTTGTTTTATTCATGATTTATTATTTTTGTTTAAAAAAACAGACAGAATTTTTTAGAGATTCATATCTCAAATTGTCATTTTTTTTTTGTAAAAAATAATGTTTTTTTCAAATATATATCTTTGAAAATACTTTTTTTATATGATAAATTCGGATAAACCTATTCCAAAAGTATTTAGAACTTTTAAAAATTTATTAATTTATAAAGGTGTAATAAGAAATTCTCAAACAACAAACACACAATAGCCACAATTTCTAAGGACTAGATTTTTAGCAACTGACATTAGTTTAAACCAGAAACAATTCTAAAACAAACAAATAAATAAATAAATCTTTACACCCTCAGTTAACTAATATATGCAGATATTATCAGTTTAGAACCAAACACACTGCAATAACCAACAACTTTATTTATTTATTTTGTCTCTATTAACGAACAAAAAGAGGATTCAAGCTCACCCCTAAAATTATTCCTGTTACTCTCTTATTTTCATATTGACAAAAATGATCTTGTTATTATTTATCTTAAAAAAATTTACTATGGACATGCAATTAAACTGAAACTTCCGATATCCTTGTTGAAATTTTCGATTTCACGATTTTACAGGAAGTTCGTATTTTTCAAATGAAAATTTTGAAAATTTTAGTATTGATATAGAAAATCAAAGAAACATACAAAAAGTATTTCAAATTTTCGAATAACAACATGATCTATGAAAAATTTCAAAATTTCCGTTATATTATAACTTTTGGCAGTTACCGGAAAGTTCTAGTATATTATAACTTTTGTTTGGAAATTGGAATTTTTAGTGCTGGAAATTTGAAAATTTCAGTAGACAACTACCTGTTACGGTAACCATTAATTTTTTTCAAATTTTCGATAATATTTTGAAATTTCCATTACTCATATTAAGGTTTGGTCAAAATGCCTCAATCTCATTTTCACTCTTGCAATAAATCAATTTAATTGTCCTATCATTGCTAAGATCTCTTGTGGCTCTTCAAGAATCCTTCTTCTCAATCCAATAGCTTGACGAGCACAAGTTGTTGCAGTAATGAGTTCAACTTCTGTAGATCATCAAATAGCTCATGTCCCAATAAGAAAGTATAGCCCGAAATGTTTCTTCTATCATCTTGATCTCATGCATAATCACTATCCAAAAACTTATGCATGATCACTATCCAAAAACTTAAATAATTCAAACTTTTCACCTTTCTTGTAGAACAACCCAAAATCTTTAGTTCCTTGTAAATAGAGAAGAATTCTCTTGACAACTAACAAATGCATTTCTATAGGATCATCCATATATTTATTTATTAAACTAACATAATACATTATGTCAGGCCTTGTTGCTGTTAAGTACATTAAGCTGCCAACAATTCGCTAGTACAGTGTGCTGTCCAGCTTCTTTCCTTCACGATCTTTGTTTAGCTTCAAGCCAAACTCAGTTGGAGTGCTTACGAATTACAATCCTGCATTTTAAATATGTCTAAAATATCTTACACATATTTCTCTTGATAAGTGAAGATCCCATTAGCTAATTGCACTACTTTTTTGTCAAGGAAGTAATGCAATATGCCAAGGTCAGACATTTCAAATTCAATCACCATAGATTTCTTGAATTCTTTCATCATGGCATTTGATCGTACTTGATCAGAGTTGGCATACGGTTTACGATCGTGCCCGTGATATTCATGCGTTTGGCTAGTAGATTTATGAACTTGGTCGGGGGATTCATCCTTTCGTTAGTATGTATGCCGGTTTTCCCCGTAGTATTCTTGTATATGGCTAGCAACGTTATGAACTTGGTCGTGGGATTCATCCTTTGCTAGCGATATTCATGCTATGCTCGTGACATTTATGATTGATATACGTCCGCCGTTAAGGTCGGTGTTTGGTCGAGGTCTACGTGTTCCCCATTTTTCGTACGAATGGCCATTGACTCAGTATGAGTGTTGCTTACTTCTCCCCGTCTGTATGGCGGAAAAGCGGATTTGCTGTCGAATTCACCGGTTTCCTGTACTTTGTAGGTAAATGGCCGATATTCCTGAGTCCTCGGGGCGTAATGATGCCGAGGAAACAAGCACTATCGACGAAAGCATCAATTTGGTCGACACCGTCGACGACCCTACTCTGGATTGGGTTGGTGCTGAACCCCGGGGAATAGCTTCGATCTATAGCTATACCGGTAAACAAGCTTACACTATCGTCGAGTATGGCGGCGACCAGGACGGATTTCGGAGAAACTTTAAGATCATGAGGCCGACGAGGGATGCCCGCATTTTCTCGGAGTTTACACAGGACGCCTTTCCCATGTACGAGATCATATTTAAAGATCTCGGGCTCCGGTTACCTTTCAATGACTTCCAGGTGGGAGTGTTCAACCACTTGAACTTGGCCCCCTCCCAGATTCATCCTAACGCGATTGCCTTTATCCGGGCATTCGAACTCACTTGCCGCTTCCTGAGGATTGGGGCAACGATTCCCCTGTTCTTTAGGGGTTTTCATCTGCAACGGCAGTCCCGAGGAGGGAAGCACAACTGGGTGTCCCTTAAGCAGTCGAAGAGACTGTTTAGGATGTATATGGATTATGTGCGAGATTTTAAGGATAAGTGGTATATTTTGCAACCGTCTGCCCAGATAGCTGTAGATTCGCTGTTCGAACCGGCCGCTGTGGTGGACGAGGACGGGGAGTCGTGTTTGGATGCTGAGGGTAATCCCGAGATTGGGAAAGTCTCAAAGTTTCCCATCCACTGGTGTTCGGGCCATTACGACCATGGACCTGGATACTACCACACTCCTGTTGACGATATGAGCGCTGAGGACGAGGAAGCTTATGGCGTCCTGAACAAGTTTGTCGATGGTTTCTTCCTTGCTCGGTGGGTTACGAGGGAAGGGGACGACGTTCTTGATGAGGATGGCGAGCCGATTTTTGAGGCGCGTCCGATCAACACCAAGGCGCTCGTCGAATGCTAGTCTTACGGGCAGGTCGTAGATCTCTTAGGTTTGTTGCTTTGCTCTATTGATATTCCTCTTTATTTGTTTTCTTCAATGTATGTGGCTAACCCAAGTGCACTTCCTTTGCAGGTCACATGGCAGAGCGTCGCGAGAGGTTGCTGAAGCTGACTCAAGACAAGAAGATCAGCAAGAGGTTGGTGAGGCCGCAATAAGCCACGCGGATGGGCCCGGACCCTGAACCGGGAAGAGAAGGATCTAGTTGGTCCTCGGGTTCCCCGGACATCGAGCGCCAATCTGCTTTGATTAGCAAGAAACAGAGTCGACCAGATGATGGGGTCGAAGTGACCGATGGAGGGGCGGGTGCCCGGACCTTCAACCTGCCACCCTATTTTATGGAAAAGGATTTCTTCGAGGGGTTTCCCTTGTCCGTATCCGACAATGAGGCCGACATCATCAGGCGGCTCAACAAGGAAGGTCGGAGGAAACACCTCGCTGCCAGCATGGTCGGGGTGGTGAAAATGGCCGAGATGGCAGTTGTCCTCACGGTCGAAGGGTCTGACTCCTTGGATCGGGTCAACGAGCTGGAGTCGGAGAAGGCGAATCTTGTGGCCAAATCCCGCAAACTGAAGGCTTCCCTCAAACGCTCTGAGGAAATGTTTCGTGAGCAGTCCGACGTGTTATCGGGGGAGAAGGAAAGGGCCGACAGAGCTCTCGAGGAAAAAGACTGCCTCCAGCTTGATAAGGAGCGGTTGGAGAGTGACAACCAGCGGCTGTCGAGAGAGGTCGAAGACCTAAAGGCTGTTATACTTCCCGCGGAGGACGAGCCAGAAGGGATGGTCGACTTACGCACGCGCTCTGACTTCATCGCTCATATTCAACTCCTGAAGTCAGACTGTGTTGGGGCTTTGGCCGATGGCTTTGAGTCTGCGGTGAATCAGCTGTCTGTGCTAAATCCGGGGTTGAATACCGAAGGGGCTGGGCTTCTGTCCCAGATTGTCGATGGCCGGGTTGTGCCTCCTCCTGATTCTCCTGACATCGAAGTTCGTACTCCAGGGACTGATTGATGCTTTTATTGGTGTTTGAGCCTGCGCGCCCGTTATTGTTTTTGGGGCCTGCGTGCCCGCCTTTATTCTTTTAGTTTTTTTGCCATCGTGTCTGGACTATAATTTTGGATAGCGCTGGCCCTTGTGGTCGGTATATTATTGATCCTTGTTTATGACTGCCTATTCGATGGATGCTTTGTTTACAATTATCTGATAATATTTGATGTATATGCCCGACTGTTGTCTTTGGTAATGAAATTTTGACGAAGTTTGTGTTCGTATGGAGATATCCGTTTGACCCCTATGTTGGTTCGACACATTTCGAAATGCGTCGAATGCGCGGAGTGGGAATCCGCGTGTCAGGCGTATGATCGCGATTGGGATCCTACACTCGTGGCGTGAACTGCCCATCGCGAGCTGGGTGTTCTGCCATGTGGGGTACTTCGACAGTGGAGCTCGATCGAGGTGTCCCTGCCAAACATGTACTTTTGGTTCGTCGAACTGAACGACAGTATGCCCTCATTGGTTGGTAGGTCGGATCCGTACCTCGACTCGCCTACGTGGTCGAGCTTTTCCCTTCGTCGACTGAAGGTGGCTATTCGACGACAAAATTCCTCCAGCAGGTGAGGGCTTTAGCTATAGTATTGTTTTAGCTTCGCAACATTCCAGTGTCGTGGTAACGGTTCTCCGTTTAATTGCTCGAGATAATACGCTCCGGTGCTCGTAGCTCCCTGGACGCGATAAGGTCCCTCCCAGTTTGCGGCCAATTTTCTTCGCGGGAATCTTTCTGGTTCCTCCGCAAGACTAGGTTGCCGATCTCAAATTCACGTCTTATGACCTTGTTATTGTGGCGTAGGGCTGCATGCTGTTTCAGAGTGGCCTCGCGTAGGGCCTCTCCTGATCGGATTTCCTCGACCAGGTCGAGCTCGTCTCTCAGAGCCTCATCGTTCATCGCCTCGTCGAGAGGCATATCCGTTTGCCTAGATGGATCCATGATCTCTAATGGGATGACTGCCTCGGTGCCATAGGTCAGTCAGAATGGAGTCTCACCTGTCGTCGAATGGGGAATGGTGCGGTAAGCCCACAGAACGCTATGTATTTCTTCGACCCACCTCCTTTTTGCTTCGCCTAATCTGCGCTTGATTCCTTGCAAGATGACCCTGTTGGCGGCCTCGACTTGCCCGTTAGTTTGGGGATGCTCGACTGAGGTAAAATGCTGTTGGGTGCCGAGTTTGGCAACGAAGCTTTGAAAGTCTTGGTCGGTGAATTGGGTATCGTTATCTGTGATTAGCGCCTGCGGGATTCCAAACCGGGCGAGAATGTTTCGCTTGTAAAAACGGAGGATGTTATGTGAGGTGATTTTCGCAAGGGCTTCGACTTCTATCCACTTTGTAAAGTAATCCACAACCACGATGAGGAATTTGTTTTGGTACGTCCCTTGCACGAATGGTCTGAGGATGTCCATCCCCCACCAGGCAAATGGCCACAGGGATGACAATATATTCAGCTCGTGTGGCGGGGCGAGGTTCATGTCGATGTGTCTTTGGCATTTTTCACATCTCTTGACGTGGTCTTTGGCATCTTGCTGCATTGTCGGCCAGTAATACCCCGCTCGTAGTGCCTTCCTCGCTAGGGATTTTCCGCCCATGTGGTGGGCGTTAATCCCTTCGTGTATTTCTCGTAATATCTCGGGGACCGCAAATTCGTCGATGCACTTCAAGAGTGGGATGGAAAATCCCCTGCGATATAGTTTGTGCTCGAGCACCACGTAGGAGCATGCTCGTCGTTTGTTCGCGGCTGCTTCTCTTTGGTCCAGGGGGAGTTCCCCCTTCATTAGGAAGTTGAACACCGGAGTCATCCAGCATGAGTTGTCTCTGATGGTGTTTACCTCGGGTGGAGTCGTGGACTTTTTGATGCTAGGGCGATATAGAGACTCTTGTATGACGGATTTGTTTCCGCCTTTCTTTCTCGTGCTTGCGAGCTTCGAAAGTATGCCGACCCTTGTGTTTTGCTCACGTGGTACATGCGAAGTTTCTGCTCGGTCGAATTTTTCATGTGCTCCCTGACTAAGTTTAGATATTCTATGAGGCTGTTGTTTTTAGCCTGGTATTCCCTTTGAACTTGGGACACGACGAGTTGAGAGTCAGTGAAAATTTGTACCTCACGGGCACCTAAATCCTCGGCCAGTCTTAAACCCGCGAGTAGGGCCTCGTATTCCGCCTGGTTGTTCGAGGTCGGAAAGGAGAGGGTGAGCGAATTCTAGACCACCACACCTTCCTCGTTCTCTAAGAGGATTCCTGCACCGCTCCCAGTCGAGCTGGATGCTCCGTCGATGAAGATGATCCACTTGTGCTCTTTCCCTGCGGGGGGTTTTAAGAGGCCATCTCAGCGATGAAGTCGGCCAAATCCTGTGCCTTCAGGGCTTTCCTGAACTCTTATTGGATGTCGAACTCAGAAAGTTCTGAGGACCACTTCAACATTCGACCCGCCATGTCTGGTCGACCCAGGAGCTGTTTCACGGGCTGGTCTGTTGCACCACGATCGTGTGCGCGAGGAAGTAGTGTCTGAGCCTTCTCACTGTGTTGGCGAGGGCCAGATCTACCTTTTCTATCTGTTGGTATCTAACCTCGGTCCCCTGAAGCACCTTGCTCGTGAAATAAACGGGTTTTTATCTGTCGTGCGTCTCACGAATGAGGGTTGCACTGACGGCTTCGATCGAGACGGCTAGGTATAGAAATAAGGTTTCCCCGTCAACTGGCCTTGATAACACGGGCGGCTGCAAGAGGCTTTGTTTAAGATGAAGCAGCGCCTACTCGCATTCCTCGGTCCATTCGAAGGCCGCTTCCTTGCGAAGAAGCTTGAAGAAAGGGAGGGCGTGTTGAGCGGATTTTGCAATGAAACGGGATAGCGAGGTGAGCATGCCATTCAAGACTTGTATGGATTTTTTCGAGGTAGGTGTGGGAAGGTCGGAGAAATCTCGGCACTTTTCGGGGTTGGCTTCGATTCCTCATTCTGTTAAGTAGAAGCCGAGGAACTTGCCCGCCTTGACCCCGAACGTGCACTTCTCGGGGTTAAACCTCATTTTGCATTGCCTCGCTTGGGCAAAGACTTCCCTGAGATGAGCAGCATGGTCGGTGTCTGCTCGGGACTTGACGATCATGTCGTCCATGTATACCTCGAGCATATCCCTGATTTGGTTGTGGAAGACTTTGTTCATCATCTGCTGATACGTTGCTCCTGCGTTTTTCAGACCGAAGGGCATTACGTTATAGTAATAGTTGCCCGAACTAGTCATGAAAGCAGTGCAGTGTTTGTCGCCTATTTCCATTGGGATTTGGTTGTAGCCCGAATAGGCGTCCATAAACGATAGAATTTTATAACCGGCCGAGTTATCGACCAACATATCAATATTAGGTAAAGGAAATGCATCTTTGGGGCATGCCCGGTTAAGATCAGTGTAGTCAACACACATTTGCCATTTTCCATTATTTTTCTTGACAAGTACAACATTTGACATCCAGGTTGAATATCGGGCCTCCGAAATAAAATTTGCCTCTAAGAGGTCTTGTACAGCTTTTTCAGCAGCCTCCGTTTTCTCCGGAGACTGCTTACGTCTATGTTGCACTATTGCCCTAGCGGCTGGATCAATGGCGAGTTGATGATAGCAGACCTCAGGGTCGAGGTCGGGCATCTCTGTAGCGCTCCATGCGAACAGATCTGCATTCTCCCTCAAGCAAGCCTTGATTTTCTTCCTCGCCAAGTCGGGGAGTCCGGTGCCAATCTTCACTCCTCTGCTTGGGTCTTCGCCGAGGGGGACGAGCTCGAAGTCCCCGTCCGGAATTGGTCGAAGGGGGACTTACTCGCCGCTGGGAGGCTCATCTTGGTCGAAGCGAGTGTCTAGGGATATCGAGTCGACCTTTGGAGGGGCTCTCTGTTCCTCTGCTCTGACGGGCTCTGACCACTGAGGTTCTGGTCGCGTAGTTGCAGCTTTCTTGGCAGGTCGTGTGCTGGTGTCGACCGTGTTGTGTCCCTTGGATGCCGCGTTGAAACATCTTCGGGTAGCTGCCAAGTCACCTTGAATAGTTGCAACCCGTGCCCTCTTGGTATTCATTTTTAAATGGATGGTGGAGGGCATCGCGGTCAGTTCTGCCAGTGTCGGCCTTCTCAGGATGCAGTTGTAGAGGGACGGATAATCAATGACGAGGAAGCGCACCTTGACTTGCCTAGTAGCAGTATCCTCGCCGAACGTGACCATGAGCTCGACGTATCCCTAAGGCTTGAAGGTCGAGCCATTAAAGCCCTGTATGTCTGACCCCACATATGGTGAAAGGTGAGAGTCGTCAAGCTGCAGGGTTTGGAACAACTGGTTGTACATCACATCGACGGAACTTCCCTCGTAGACGAGGATGCGATGTACGTCGAAGTTGGCCATTCTTTCCTTTATCAGAAGAGGGATGGCCGAATTAGGGGCCCCTCCGGGGAGCTCCTCGAGGTAGAAGGTGATTGGCTCTGATCTGCCTTTCACCCTTTCAAAGGTCACTGTTTGAGGGGGGGCCGTATCGACCAGCTCATCCAACTTCCTCTTAGTTGAAGTTATTGTCAAATCATTGAACCCTCCACCATTGATGACCATGGAGGAGGGGAAGTGTTCCCACCTGCTGTGCATGGATAGAGGTTCTTGCAAATGTTCGGGGACGTAGAAGTCCTCGGGTCTTGTGACAGAGAATGTTGTCTGGATGGGAACCGACTCGTCAGATGGTCGGGCATTCTCTTCTGCTTCCCTCGTCTCACGGGCGTCCCGACGAGGGGCGTCATTTCGCCGATATTGTGCAAGTCTTCCCCCTTTTTTGAGGGTCTCGATGGCGTCCTTAAGGTGGACGCAGTCTTTGGTCAGGTGCCCGTGGCTCCGGTGGTACTGGCAGTATTTGCTTCGGTCCACCCTGAGTTTGGCAGGAGCTGGGCGGGAACGTTTGACGCCGCCGTCCTTGAAATTTGTACTTGCGCACTCCGCTAAGATGCGCTCGTGGGAAGCTATAAGTGGAGTGTATTATGTGAACCTCCCCGAGGGTCCCCTTTGTTCCCGGGTGTCCCGGGGTTTATCGTCCCTTCTCTTTTATCCAGTTTGTCGAGGAGGGGCGATGTCTTGTCGCGGATTGCTGCTGGATCCGCGATTTCTGGGGTCTCAGGCTCTGTTGACCGCTTCTCTCTCCTCATAGTCCATGTAGGCCCTGACCTTTTCGAGGAGGGAATCAAACATCTGGGGTGGTACGATGCCCACGACTTTTTTGAATTCGGTGCCGGGGAGGAGCCCCCTCTCCAGTAAGTACCTCTTCATATGATCCGTGCAGGGGACCTGGATGGCTTCTCGGTTGAAGCGGTTAATGAATTCTCTCAAGGTCTCATCGTGTTTCTGGATGATGGCCTCGAGCGCTGCTTCAGTCTTCGGGTGTCGTCGTGAAGCAGTGAACGAGCTGATGAACTGGTTCTTCAGGTTTCACTGAGAGGTAATTGAACCCGGGGAGAGACCTTTGTACCAGTCCATAGTCGCTTTCCTCAGAGTCGTGGGGAACAACCGGCATTTGATTGGTCCCCTGAAGTTGTGGTAGTGCAGCATGGCTTCGAACCAGTCTATGTGGTCGACCGAGTCGGTGACGTTGTCATACTCTTTTAAGTGGGGAGGCTTCTTCATGCCCGGGGGAATAGGCGTCTCCATGATAGCTCGTTACAAGGGACCGCAGGGGTCGTCCTCGTCACTCTGTTCCGGGGAGCGGGACGAGGATCCGATGTAATGGCGGTCATGATGGCCCTGGTCGCACGGAGCGTTCCTCGAGTGGTGTGACCGTTGATGGTTTCCCCCGTGTCTGTCTCCGGGAGGTCTTCGTTCTTTCCATGAGGGGCCATGGTCGCGCCTTCCTGCGTCGACGAGTGGTTCCCTCTCCAAAGGGGGTCGTCGCCCGAGTGGTCGAGGCGACGGGCTTCGAGAGATATCCTGATTTTGTCTCCGTGGGGGAGATCGGGGACATTCGTCCGCGTGTCAAGGGAGAGGAGATTGAGGTCTTCTGTGCCTTCTAGGGGGCCTTCGGTCGTCCTCGAGTGCTCTCAGTCTTTCCCACTGGGCAAAGATCAAATAGTTGGTTTGGTTAATTTCCGTGAATAGTGCCCTGGTCGTGGCGTCCACCCCGGCGGGGACGGGGACCTCGTGGAATTGGACGGCTGGGTAGTTCAGAGGAATTGGTTGATCTTCTTCAAGTAGAGGAGGGATTGATGAAGAAGAATCCGTGGCTCCGTCCCAATAGTTATAAGGTCCGGGGGTGTTGACGCCAGGGACCGTATTTTGGTCGGCGGTACCGGTGTTGTCTAGGTCGACATTATTGTCGGTAATGTTGTTGTTAATGTTGATGACACAGACGTTCTGGTTGTCTTGAGTTTGGTCATCCGTGACAGTCGAGGATTGTTAGGTTTTGTCTTTTAAACAGAGAGAAGACGGGGAAGCTTAGATTCCCACAGACGGCGCCACTGATCGTACCTGATCAGAGTTGTATTATCACAGCTGGCTTCAGGCTGGATTTGAAGGAGATGGGGGGGGGGAGGTACCTGCAAGAAACTCCGATGGAAAAGTGAGAGACGAAATGAGCAAGCAAGTATGAATGTATGTGTGAATGAATGAATACCTGACCCTCTCAAAATAGAGGGTATTTATAGCCCCCAGCGCTGGGCCAAGGTCTCTTTATTAGGCTGATCAAACAGGCCCAACAAATAGACTGTCAGGTTCTACGTGAGTAGTGGGGACCTGCACGTGCCCCCTACCTGGATGACGCCCTCCGCAAGACAGGGAGGATAAAGACACGATCTTCCCGGGACCATGAAGACTCCGCGAAATCCGAAGAGTTGAATGATTTGGATCCATCTCTTCCTTTGTGGTTTATAGTTGTAGTTCTTGGATCACAGTCTTTTTGTTCTTTATTTCTTTGAATAAGATCCCTAATTTTTTCCTGGATTTCCCTTTCGGGTTTTTAATCCACCAGGATAATTTTTTTTGTGTATGTCACTATGTTTTTCTTGGATCTCCCTTTAGGGTTTTCGATCCACCGGGACGTTCCTTTTTGCCTACGTCGCTTGTTTAAGGTTCAAACTTTGTGAGCTTTCTTATACATAGTATTTTTTTTGATTGCGTCTGAGTTTGTCAAATATGGTAGTTATTTCCCATCCATTGTTGTGAGGATGAGACCACCACCCGCGAATGTTGTCTTTACCCCATATGGACCTTTGTAGTTGGGTGTCTATTTACCATGTGAATCAAGGCGAGGTAATAGAATATTTTCGAGCACCAAATCTCCTTATTTAAATACTCGAGGTTGAACCTTTTTTCCAAATGCTTTCTTCATCCGCTTTTGATATAACTGACCATGGCACTGAGCTGTTAAGCGTTTTTCTTCAACAAGGTTGATCTGATCAATGGATACCTATCAATTTGCATGCCCTGACACCAAATGTACATTTGTTTGGATCCCGTCTTAGTTAGAACTTTAGTAGACGTTCAAATAATTTCTGTAGATGAATAACGTGATCCTCTTCTGTATGAGATTTGGCAATCATATCATCACCGTATATGTCAACTTCTTTGTGAATCATATCATGGAATAAAGTACTCATTGCCCGTTGGTATGTTTCCCCAACATTCTTTAGACCGAACGACACTACTTTATAGAAGAAAGTTCCCCAAGGTGTCAGGAAAGTATTCTTTTCATATCTTCGGGTGCCATTTTGATTTTATTATAACCCGAGAAACCGTCCATGAATGATAATACTGAAGCTTGAGGTGTATTGTCCACCAAAACATCTATGTGAGTGTGATACGGTGGCAAAACCGACTGTTTTGAAAATGCTGGTTTGCGTTTTGCATTTTGTATTTGCAAAATGTCGCGGTAAGCAAGAGTCGCCACCGAATTTTATTTTATCCAACTGGAAAGGAAAAAAGCACAGAAAAATTCCCTTTTTTCGATATTTTGAGTACGGGGGGTAGATTATAGAAAGGGAAGGTATTAGTACCCTTTCTATCCATGGTTTTCCATGGGCTCTTAGGTACTTGTTCATCTTTTAAAAATTGCTTGTGTGTGTTTGTTTTGAAAAGTTTTGTTTTACTTCGTTTTAACCATTGTTTCTGTCCTCAAGAGTGTTACGAAGTTGTTTTTGAAAACTTTGTTTGGAAAGTGTAACTGTGAAAAAGTTTGATTTGAGCAAGTATCTACTAGCATCTACCTACTCGAAAAAAGAATCGTTTCTGTTCTTGTTTCCTTTCTATCCATGGTTTTCCATGGGCTCTTAGGTACTTGTTCATCTTTTAAAAATTGCTTGTGTGTGTATGTTTTGAAAAGTTTTGTTTTACTTCGTTTTAACCATTGTTTCTGTCCTCAAGAGTGTTACGAAGTTATTTTTGAAAACTTTGTTTGGAAAGTGTAACTGTGAAAAAGTTTGATTTGAGCAAGTATCTACTAGCATCTACCTACTCGAAAAAAGAATCGTTTCTGTTCTTGTTTCCTTTAGACATCGCTACCCTACTATTGAGAAATAGGTAGCACCGTCGTTGGAGTTGTAAGGGTCAATTCGAAAGGGACGTGCGATCACTAAAGCAATGTTATGACGTCTTAGTAATAACCCTAATGTCTTAAGATCATATTCGAGGCAACATTTCCGAGGCAACATTTCTGAACGGGACATTTGATCTTTGTTTAGACAGGAGGGCCACCACTAAGACACCCTATACTTAATGACCGTTTACCGAAGGCAAACAAAGTGAGAGTATACCCTAAGAGTGCGCATGTGCGAGTGATTTGATTTCAGTTATTATCTTTGCACATTAGGGTTTTCTAGCCGTTTTAAATTATCATGCAATCTTGTCATACAATCCTATTAACATATATCTAACAGTTAATATTTGCGAGAATTAAAATGCGAGAAATAAAACCTACGCTATTACAAGGCTTCAGGGTAGGGATTAATTAAATAGCAAAAAAAAAACCCGTAAAAACGATAAATAAAAGAAAATCCTAGATTAAACTATTAGATACCGTGAGCAGTTACATTAATATTGCAAAAATAATAAACGCGCGCGACGAATGGAAAACGAGAGATTTAGGGTTTTGACCCCAATTACCTATTTATAATTTTAAAAGAAAAATCATTTTTTTTGTGGTTTTGTGCTATTTTGAGAAAATAAAGTTTAATTGAATAAATAAAAAAACCTAATTACTAATTAATTTTAATTAAGAAAAACAATTAAATTGACCTATTTTTGTATTTTTTGTTTTGAGAAAAGAAATAAAAAATTAAATCAAAAGCTAACCCTAATTTTTTTAAAATTTATTTTAATTATATACAAAAAGTTAGAATTACCCTAAATTAAATTTAAACTAATATTAAATTAAATTTGATAAAAAATAAAAACCTAATTCTAAATTTTGTGAAACTTGATTTTATGATTTTTTGTGAAAAAAGAGATTGATTTTGTTAAAAAAACAATTAAGTAAATTAAATAAATAAAAGGAAATAGAAAAAAAAAGAATAAGAATGGGTCTGGTTGCTGTTTCAGCAAGGGGGGGGGGGGGTGATTGGAAATTCTTGGCCCAACAATGCCTGACCCTTTTTGACTTTGCCAGATCCTGTATGTACGCTTGACTCCAGCGCATGGTGGACCCTCAGGATAGAAACCTCGGATCTAGCTTGCTGGGGATCTGATGGTTGAATGCTGATGACACATGGTGGTCACATGGGAGACTAACACACCTGATTATGCAAAGAAAAATAATACGAAGCTAAAGTTGGGACCTGGGGGTCGAACCCAGGTCCTTAAGCACTCCCCCACTGCACGCTTGCCAGTTGAGTTGGTTGTGTTAGTTGTACATATGATTAACAACAAATATAATATGACAATAGCAAAAAAGTTATATTTAAAATGAGCGAAATTTGAATTAGCAAGTCAGGGAGTGCCACACTACTTTCTTCTTCCTCCCACCGTCGCTGTAAATTACATGGCTTTTACCTACAGACACCAGGCGTAGGTATAACCAAATGCATTTCCAAAACCCTGTGCAAGCATGATAAATCACAACCAATGGTACCAATCAACTTGTTGCAACCTCACGAGCGTCATGGTACCATTATCAATGCCTAATTGTACCTGTACAAGAAACCCCTAAAACCAAAACAAAAACCCTAACCTTGGCACTTTCATGTTCAGTTAGCAAAAACACAATTAAACATAACCATTAGCTTGCAAACATCTCAAGGATGAAAAATATGTCTATTAATCATGCTAAATATGTCAGAATTAATGGATTCGAAATCAAGAGAATATGGAAACCGTGCGACTCGTACAATGTAATTCTGAGCGTGGGGAGGCTTGCTAGCGATTGAATCACGATCCTAGGATGTCCAGCAAGCGATTGGTATGATCAGAATGGCTTGAGATAGCCTGAATCTTGGAAATCAGTTTGCAACTTTTCTTGAATTTTTTGAAACTTGTTCTCTCTTTTGCACGCCTCCAACCCCTTGTTTTTGGTATGCACTTGATTCTTATGTATAGTAGAATGCATTAGGGTTACAATTTTGTATCAAATCTCTCTCAATTATGATTATTGATTCATGATTTGATCCTTGTGCAAAATCTTTCCAAATTAAGCAAATTCAATCTTTTTGTGTCCATATGACTCTTGCACGATTTGATTTTGTCTCCAGATGTGTAATAGACCTAACCATGCACAAAATCTCAAGATTTAAATAGCTTTTGATATTTTCATTATTTTATATTGATTTTATTTGATTTAATTGAAATAAAATCAAAATAAATAACAAAAATAAAATAATGACAATTAGAAGGGCTCATGGGTCGTGGGTCACATTACAAACCCAGTGAAAGCATAAAAAATTGGGCCCATTTGGCAAAAAATGCAATTTTGGCCACATTTGACTTTTGACAATTTTGCAAAAAGGGTCAACTTTACCAATGTACAACTCTCTCAGTTTTGACCCTAGAGAGGTGTTCTTGGACTTTTTAGAAAGCTTAAGATGTCCTGTAAGCAACACTTTTGGTCTCATCTCAATTGAGTCCTCCATGTTCATGTATGAAGCTTTGACCCAAAAGGTGTTTTTGTTGACTTTTCAAGATGACCTATAATGTCCAAATTCATATTTTCTTGTGAGTGCATTTTTTGAACTTTGGAGATGAATATGGATTGTAGAGAATTACATCCTCTTCAAAATTAGCTTTGGATGGGTCATTTTTGGTAAAGTATGAGAAGGTTATGCTTGGTCAAAGTTGAGTTGACATTTCCTGCAAAACCCTAATTTTACAACTTTTGGCTTTTGATGAATTGTGAGCAATCCTTGAGGAATCATGATAAACCCTTGATAAATTGATGAATAATACTTCAAAATGAGAATGTTGACCAAAAATATTGAAGTTTGACTGTATGTGGGCCAGAATTGACTTTTGCCCTAACACAATCAATTTTTAGACCTTTGAGCAATTGACTGAGCAAACTTCCTCTGCAAGACTTGAAACTTGACATGGATGATCTTGAGGACATATTAGGACAATAGTGAGCATTTGGGATCCTTTGGACTCAAACATCTTGATGCAAAATGAAACCCGAATTTGGGATAGACTGCCTTAGGAGAGGGTTTGCTGGTCAACCCTTGGACTTCCTTGAGCAATTTGAGGACCTTACTTGACATGTATTAAGAAATATGGGAGGGAAAATTTTGGGGTACAACAGATGCCCCTGTTCAATCTTCTTAAACCTGAGGATGTAGATTGGCTTGTCTGCCTTTCGTGATCCAAGGGTGGAAGATGATTGAACACTAGAGTGCCCAGAAATTTGCACTTGCATGAAGTGGTACTGGTCTTGTGATGTCGGGAATGGGCTTATAGATGCCATTTGGAAGTCAATGACGGAAGATGGGCTTTAGATATGCCATCTGAAGAAGTGTCGATCGCATAAGAGATTCCTTTGCGAGAGCCCGTATACCTGTTATTGAGGAGGACTTCGCTAGGGAATGCTGGTCTCTGTCTTGGGAGAAGTAGAATTTTAGGAGCTTCAGTTGTCCGTTACTCTACTGGAGAATCATCTCTTAGTCGAGGAGGTTAAAATGAACTGCTATCTGGTCGTGCTCCAGGCTTTGCAGTGATTTGCTGAGGAAAATAAGATTGGCTGCTATCTGGTCGTGTTCCAGGTTTTACAGTGACTTACTGGGGAGATGAGATTAAAACTTTCTGTCTGGTCTTCCTCTAGGCTTTGCAATTTCTCAATTCTTATTTGGTTGTGCTCCAGGCTTCATAAGGAATTAAGTGGTTATCCGGTCGCATCCGGGTTTCAACTTGAATTTAAGGCATACTAACATTCGGTCAACTCCCGGGCTTTATAGTAATTGGCCGAGTAAACTGCTATTTGGTCGAATTCCAAGCTTCGCAGTGCCTTATACTGTTATCTAGTCGTGTCCCAGGCTTCAGTGTCCTTTTCCGCTATCTGGTCGTTTTCCAGGCTTTATAGCTTGTATTTAAGACATACCACTATCTGGTCGATTCCAGGCTTCATAGTATTTTGGATAAATCAAGATATTATCTGGTCGATTTCCGGGATTCATAGCTTGAATTGGAATAGGAATCTTAGTATCGATTTGACTGAACCAGAGAACACTTGCGAGAACTTGATCGCATCTTTCCATGAAAGGTAAAGAGTTAGTCGTATGTAATGTATGAAATGTATTGAGTAATGATGTTCTCAAAATAAATGAGATTTTGCTGTATGATGCATATGCGCATGCTACAATGTATGGATATGCAATGTTCTTGTGATATTCTCCGACAGGGGAGAATAAATCCCAGACTGCTGTTAGAGAGTACAAGGAGTTGAGCTCTTCCTTTTCGCCAGGGATAGTGACCGAAGATGATTAACTGGAGACTTACGTCTGTTTTTCTTGAGAATAATCCACCGGGAGAGACTCTGTTTGAGAATAACCCTGTGGGAGAATGACTCTGTGGGGAAGAGAGATACTCTATTGGATGATATGCTAATTTGGAGAAATAAACTCCGCTGGCGGTGAACTTCTCTTGCTGGTGATAGATAAACTCTGCTTGGGAAGAATTTTGCCGACTCATTTGCGATTATGAACCTTGGCTGGGGAGAGCTAACACCACTGTCTTTGGATACTTCCTACTCTGCGGGGAGCGTATGTACCTTTAGTCACATTCTCAAGCTAGCTCTATACCTGTACCTGGTGGGTAGAGCAACTGTAAGATTTGGACATTTCTTGTTTGCCCCTGTTCCTAGAATTACGAGCAATTGTCTTTTGTTTCGTATGTAAATATTTATGAGCAGCAATTATTTTCAAATGCATATATCAAAAATGAATCATTGGACGTTCTTGCAAAACAAAACAGAAAAATAAAAACATTTTGGAATTTCTTGTGAAAACGAATTGTATTGATTTTTGAAGTTGGCCCGTAATAGGCGTTTTATACAAAGAGGCTGACGTCTTAGTAAGAGAACGCCGCTAAAGAATAGAAATTATACAATTTGTGTAAAAGAAAGAAAAACAGCTATGTGAAACAATCCCATCGGGTTCCAACTCTGCTATTGCCTTTATATCTTCAAGCGTCTAATCACTTTGCTACTTGGTCAAAGGTAGATCAGATTGATTGGCACCGTCCGAGCTTGATAGTTGATACCGAAGTCTGTTTGTAAGATAATCCAATGAGACATAGTGTTACGCTTCAATCCCTAATTTTTTCCTGGACCGCCCTTTCGGGTTTTCAGTCCACAGGGATACCCATTTTTGCCCAAGCCGCCTTTTCAGGTTTTCGACTTACCGGCTGTACAGTTTTTTTTCCATTTTCCTCCCTTACTTTTTCCCGAACCCTTTTGGTTCGCCGGGAAGCCCTTATTTTTTCCTAGGCCAGTCAACCTAGCGGGTCTTTGATTATGCGTAGTATCTTTTCACTATGTCTGCATTGACAGGGTGAGGAAGGTCGTCACCATCCATGGTGGTTAGAATCATAGCTCCTCCCGAGAAAATGTTCTTAACCACAAATGGCCTTTCGTATGTGGGGGTCCATTTGTCCCTGGGATCACCTTGCGGAAAAAATGATGCGTTTGATCACCAGATCCCCGACTTGATATTCTTGACGCTTGACTTTCTTGTTAAAAGCCTTGATCATTCGCTTTTTATACGTCTGACCATGACAAATATCAGTAAGCCTCTTTTCATCAATTAAATTCAGCTGATCAAGTCGGGTTTGGATCCAGTCGTCTTCGCTCATACCCGCATCCTTCATAATCTGGAGAGAGGGTATCTGGACTTCGATGGGTAGGACTGCCTCCATGCCATACACCAAGGAGTATGGTGTTTCCCCTGTCGACGTCTGTGCCGAGGTACGGTACCCATGAAGAGCGAATGGTAACATTTCATGTCAGTCTTTATATGTCACCGTTATCTTCTGCACAATCTTCTTGATGTTCTTGTTAGCTTCTTCAACAACCCCATTCATCTTCATCCGGTAGGGAGAAGAGTTATGATGCTGTATCTTGAACTGTTTGCAGAGCTCGGTGATCATTGTATTGTTGATATTTGTACCATTGTCCGTGATGATCCTCTCCGGTACACCGTATCGACATATTAGATTGTGTCAGATAAACCGCACCACGACGTTCTTGGTTACTGTAGTAAAGGAAGCTGCCTCAACCCACTTTATGGAATAATCAATTGCTACCAGAATGAAGCGATGCCCGTTAGACACAATAGGTATGATCTCTCCAATCATGTCGATGCCCCACATTGCAAAGGGACAAGGAGATGTCAAAACATTCAGAGGAACTAGATGTACATGCAACTTATCAGCATAGACTTGGCACTTATGACAGGTTCGAGAATGCTGATAACAATCGGATTTCATAATGGACCAATAATATCTAGCCCGTGTGATCTTCTTTGCCATGGTATGTCCACTGGAATGAGTTCCGAAGGTACCTTCATGTAACTCTGCCATGATCCTTTCTGCCTCGTTTTGTCCACACATCGCATTAAGGTTGAATCATGGTTACAATTGTAAAGGATACCATTGCTGATGAAGAACTTCGCGGTGAACCTTCTCAAGAACTTCTTATCATTAACAGATGCACCCTCGGGGTATTCTTGAGCCTCAAGATACATCTTTACCTCGTAAAACCAGGGTTTATCCGCTACCTCTTCAGTCTCAATATCACAACAATGTGTGGGTTCGTCCAACCTCTCGATGGTAATCTGGGGAGCTTCATTGTCCCACCTGACTTTGAACATAGAAGACATGGTACCTAGCGTGTCCGCTAACTGGTTTTCTTCTCTGGGGAAGTGTTCAAAGGTTATCTCCTCAAAGTGTGGGAGCAACGTCAATACATACTCTTTGTAAGGAATAAGATTTGGGTGCTTCATATCCCACTCGCCTTTGATCTGACTGATCACTAGAGCAGAATCTCTGAATACACTCAAGAATTTAATCCTTAGGTCAATAGCAGCTCGAAGACCCAAGATACATGCTTCATACTCCGCCATATTGTTGGTGCAGTTAAAACATAATCGGGCGGTGAATGGAGTATGACAACCCTCAGGAGATATGATCATAATGCCAATGGCGTTACCCAATGCGTTTGATGCTCTATCAAAATACATAGACCATCGGGATCCTTCCTCAGGCCCTTCATCTGGTCCAGGTTCTTCATAGTAGGTCACCAACATGATGTTCTCATCTGGGAACTCGAAATTCATGGATTGGTAGTCATCCACGGCCTGATGCGCCAAATGATGCGCCAATACACTCTCCTTGATTGCTTTTTGGGTTGTGTATTGGATGTCATACTCGGTTAAGATCATCTGCCATCTTGCTATTCTTCCGGATAAGGCAGGATTTTCGAAGATATACTTGATTGGATACATCTTTGATATCAATAAGGTGGTGTGAGTCAGCATATACTGTCTCAGCCGGCGAGCAACCCATGCCAAAGCGTAGCAAGTTTTCACAAGCAATGAGTATATGGTCTCATAGTCGGCAAACTTTTTGCTAAGGTAGTAAATAGCATGCTCTTTTCGGCCAGACTCGTCATGCTGCCCCAGCACGCACCCCATTGAACTATCCAGTACTATCAAGTATAAGATCAAAGGTCTTCCTTCAACTGGAGGCATCAAAATTGGCGGTTCTTGAAGATATTCCTTGATTCTTTCGAAAGCGGTCTGGCACTCGTCATTCCACTTTACCACTTGATCTTTCTTCAGCAGCTTGAAGATTGGCTCACAAGTAGCGGTTAGGTGTGAAATGAACCTGGAAATGTAATTCAGACGTCCCAAAAAGCCTCTAACTTCCTTTTCTATGCGAGGAGCCGACATCTCCTGTATGGCTTTTACCTTGGCAGGGTCCACCTGAATACCCTTATCGCTAACAACGAAACCCAGCAGCTTGCCAGATCTTACCCCGAAGGTGCACTTGTTCGGGTTCAACCTCAGCCTGTATGTCTTTAACCTGTCAAACAATTTCTGAAGATGGTCAAGGTGCTCTTCCTCAGTCTGGGACCTGGCTATCATGTCATCAACATAAACCTTGATCTCATGGTGAATCATGTCGTGGAAAAAAGTGACCATGGCGCGCTGATAAGTTGCCCCGACATTCTTTAACCCGAAAGGTATTACCTTGTAACAGAAGGTTCCCCACTGTGTAACGAAGGTTGTCTTTTCCATGTCCTCGGGAGCCATCTTGATCTGATTGTAGCCAGAAAAACCATCCATGAAGGAGAAGATCTTATGTTGCGCGGTGTTGTCGACTAGAACATCGATGTGAGGAAGTGGAAGTCATCCTTGGGGCTTGTCCTGTTCAGATCTCTACAGTCCACACACATCCGTACCTTACCATCTTTCTTAGACACCGGAACAACGTTGGCAACCCACTGCGGATAAGAATTGACAGCTAAAAATCCTGCGTCAAACTGCTTCATGACTTCAGCTTTGATTTTCTCAGACATCTCAGGGAGCATACGACGAACCTTCTGTTTTAACGGAGGACAATCTTCTTTAGTCGGCAGGCGGTGTACCATAATATTGGTGTCCAAACCAGGAATATCTTTGTAGGACCAAGCAAAGATCTCAACATAGTCGCGTAGCATTTGTATCAACCGCTGCTTGACACTAGGCTCCAGATTCACACCTATCTTAACCTCTTTCCTGTCTTCCTCTGTACCCAAATTCACTGATTCAACTGGATCTTCATGAGGCTGTATGGCCCTTTCTTCCTGCAGTAACAGTCTAGCAAGCTCTCTAGGAACCTCACAATCATCCTCACCTTCGTCCTCGGCTTGGTTGATCGGATTTTCGAAGTCATAACTGGCAATAGCAGAGTTGTTATCAATGGGATCCAGAGTGGATATGGATCTGTATTATGATACGTGAGTGTGTGTAAGAGAATAGCTATTTTGATAAAGTGAGAGACAGAAAAGAAAAACAAGGAGAGCAAAATTTGTAATGCAAGAAACGTCCAATTCTTTATTACTGATATATGAAAATGACAATTAATAAGCCCTCACAAGCAAGGCCAAAGTGCCTCGGGCAAAGCACCAGGCCGTAAAGTTTCAAACTGTTTATTACAACTCTTAAAACAAAAGTCAATTACTGTGGAATAAAAGAAATAGGTATGAAGTCCTTCGTCGTCCAGTTTTTCAATCCACCATTGGTTGTTGGGTAGATCCAACTGTCGATATCTGAATCTTCTTCATCATCTTCAATTGCATTAATTCCTTGATTGCTGATATGCAGAGGAGGTCTTCCAATCCGTGCGCGCGTAACAGCCCTTTGAGCCCATGTAGTAAAGCCCAAACTGAATTTGTCAGTTTTGTGCGTGAAATCAGGGAGCTGACCCTAATTGGTACACCTACCTTCTTTGATTACAGCCCTGGCATCCTTGAGAGAAGCCATCTTCATCGGAGGTTTGTCGGTAGTAACTTCAGTTGACGCCAAAGTATGGGGGACCTCTTCAAAGTTATGACAAGGGGTTTCTATGAACCCCCCATCCATCTCCACGTAGCGAAAGGAATTGAGATGACTCACCATATACTCCTCTTTACCTCATACCGTGACAATCTTCCCCTTTACCGGATATTTCAGCATTTGATGGAGCGTTGAAGTCACTGCCCCAGCCTTATGAATCCAAGGACGACCCAGCAAGAAAGAATATGATGGTCTGATATCCATCACATAAAAGGTGGATGCAAAAGTCTAAGAGCCAACTTTAACAGGGATGTCCACTTCCCCATGCACCATCCTTTTTGACCTGTTGAAAGCTCTGACCACAATATTGCTCGGCTTTAGAATCAAACCTTCACAGTCCAGACGGTCTAATGCTTTCTTTGGCAGAACATTCAATGAGGACCCGGTATCCACCAATACATGGGCCATAGTAGTGCCCCTGCACACGATCGAGACGTGCAGAGCATCATTATGATTTCTTCCTTTAGCAGTTAGATCTGCATCTGAGAAACCCAGCCCATTGTCGGCAGTCAGGCTAGCTACGCAATCTTTGAATTGGTCGGCTAAAGTTTCCTGTGGCACATGCGCAAACTTGAGGAATGCAATTAGAGCCTTTGCATGGGTTTGAGAACACAACAACAAGGACAACATGGAGATTTTTGACAGGGTCTGCCCCAGCTGCTCGACTACGTTGTAGTCGTTCTTCTTGATAATCTTCAAAATTTCTTCTATCTCTTATTTCGAGGTTTCTACAATGATCTTCTTAGGTGCCTCCGTCCGGGAAGGCTCACTTGTGATTTCTTTTCCCCGAGTCTCAGATGGCTCGGCGACATGGGTGATAATTGGAATAGGAACTTGGATAGTAGCTGATGTACTAGCAGATGGAATGACAACATGTTTGTGGACAGCCAGATGGGAAATCTCGGGAGAAAAGAGTCTTCCACTCCTGGTGACCTTGCTGGCCCCGACAATATTGCTGACATCAACATCAGCTTCCTCACTTTTTAAGTCTTGTTTAACTCCATGGTAATACACATCAGTACCATAGTGCCAAGGGACAGCCTTGTCCGAAGTGTATGGGATAAGACCAGGGATAATAATTATTAGCGGAGCAATTCTTGGGACGGGTGTAATCCTAACAGGCTTTCTTGAGGAAACTTTGGAAGGATTAGTGGAAATGGTTATGATGGCAACATCTTCAATTGGAACTAACAGAATCACAGTCTTTTTGAATAAGATCTCTTTGTTATCCATCAGGTGCTGAACACTTGATTTTAATAAGTGGCAACCAGCAGGTAGAATCGAGCACATGTGGCAACCTTCACCACAACCCAGAAATAAACTGGCTAACAACAAATTCTTCTTAACTGTCATCAAAGGAGTAGAGATTTATTCCATGGAGGTCATAAATAAATCATTCCCTACAACATTTACTCCATGACCATGTTTGGGCATGTGAGCAGTTATGACGTTGGGCTTCTCCGGAGCGTCAAACTCAATCTCTTTGGCTTCGATCAAGTCTTGCACTTTGTTTTTCAAGGCCCAACAGTTGTTTGTATCATGACCTGGACTTTCAGAGTGATAGGCGCAGCGGGAATTCAGGTTATAGTGGGGAGAAGTGGTGTTGAGGTTCTTCGGGGCTTCCTTCAGAGTTACCAGATTGGTCTTTAATAATTATGGTAGAATTTGGGTCAGGGTCATATTGAGCCGAGTGAACTGCCTCTATGGTCTTTCCACCCTTTGTTGATTGTTGCATTGTGGAGCAACTGTGGGTCTTGATATCACTACCGCATTTACTGCTTGACGGTGTTCAGGCCTGCTTTGGCCCCTCGGGCCGTAGACTGCACTAGCTTCTTTCTTACCCGTGAAAGGCTTCTTTACTGCAGTTGACGAAGTATCCTTCTGTATTTTACCACTTTGGATACCAACTTCTACTCTCTCTCCAGTCAAAATCAACTCAGTAAACCCAGATGACGAACTGCCGATCAAATGATTGAAGAATGGACCAGACAGCGTCCCTAGAAACATGTCAACCAACTCCCTATCAGACAAAGGGGGTTGGACTCTTCCAGCCAAGTCTCTCCACTTTTGAGCATAGTCATTAAAACCTTCACTTGCACCCATAAACATACCCTGGAGCTGAGTACGAATGGGAGTAAGGTCGGCGTTATACTGATACTGTCTGTAAAAAGCAGCAGCAAGGTCTTCCCAGTTTCGGACATTGGCTCCTTCCAATTGATAAAACCATTCAAGCTGAGTCCCTGACATACTATCTTAAAAGAAATGCACCCACAAATTTCTATCAGCAGTGTGGGGTTGGATTTTCCTGACATACGAGCGGAGATGGAGTTTTGGACAGGATACTCCATCATACTCGGCAAAAACCATAGCTTTGAACTTATGAGGGATCACCACTCTTGATACCAGTCCCAGTTCTCCGAAATACAAACCAGGGATATTTTGAATCTCCATAGCACTCAGCTGGTCTTCTAGTTGCTTGTACCTATCCTCGGCAGGAGGATATTGCTCATCATCAAAATCAGTATCATTATCTAAGATTGCAGGACTGGGGCTGTTTTCTTCTTCTTGGTTCTCCCCTTCCCTGGATGAAGAGGACAAATCAACTTGTTGTTTCAACCTATCCCCAAACCTTTTGCCCATGCTCAGAAGAATGACCTTCTTCTTCTTTTTCTTCTCCTTCAGAATGAGAGTCTTCAAATCCTCTTGCCCTTTAGCCAAGCTCAAGAACATCTCTTGTAATTGGGTGTTCTGTGCCTGAAGATCTTTGATGGCTTGATCAGAAGACATTTCTGCTGAAATAAACAGCGAAGGAGATGAGAAACCTGTAATGGTACTTGTAATGATGTGCATGATAATGGGATGCGTATGTAATGATTTCAAAGACTTTGGGCGATTTAAATTTGCAAACCAAAAATAAACAAACTTTATTAGATTAACTTGTAAAAGATTCAACAATGCCTTTAAGGCGTTACAAAGAAGTAAATGAAAAAAAAATTTAAAACTAGAAAAGCAAAAATCAAAAATCCCATGGACGCTTCCTCTTTATGCTGACGTAG
The DNA here is from genome assembly GCA_948472305.1 of Vicia faba. Lineage (NCBI taxonomy): Eukaryota > Viridiplantae > Streptophyta > Magnoliopsida > Fabales > Fabaceae > Vicia > Vicia faba. Next base: position 1,215,604,870 of record OX451738.1, on the reverse strand, counting down.
TCATTGATCACTCTTTCTTCCTCGATTTGCTTGGTGAGCTTCAAAATCTTCCTTTCTTGCTCATGATACTTCTCCCGGTAAGTATCCCTTTCCTCTTTCAGCTGAATCCAAGACCTCTGCAATGCCCCAGGATCAGTGGGCATGTAAGGATAAAGAACCATGTAAGGAACACCTTCTTCATTAGTGGGCTCCACAATCACTGGCAATACGGCTTCATAAGGCATCCCAAGCTTCTGGGCACGAGCTCAGACCCATTGGAGGTAAGGCTGCATAGGAAGGGAAGTCCTTGGTCCCAACTCTTGGGGGTCAGATCTGTTCACCATGCCCCAAGCTTGTATAAACCTCCGGCGGTGCTCGTCAACATCTTCCTTGTAGTCAAATACAATATTCTCAAGAAGTAGCTCATGGGGACCGCCTCTCCGAGCGTGACCAAATTTTCGCAAAGCTAAACAAGGGTTTTAGGTTATACCCCCTCTGGTTCCAAGCAAAGGGACATTAGGGTACCCCCCACAACGATCAATGACAACAATGTTTTCCATAGCCCGGGAACTCCAAAGAATATCTGTATGGGCAAGTGACATTATCCTGTAGGACCAACCCAAACCTTCTTCGTTCTTCAACACAGACTTAGGGAGGTGCGAAATAAACCACCTCGACAGCAACGAAATGAAACACATAAGAGTCCCTCTTCTTCGCACGGTACGAGTGTAGAGGGCATGCAAGATATCACCCAATAGAGTAGACATAGGATTGTGAGAAAGGAAAATCTTGACAACATTCACATCCACAAAGGAATCCGGATTCGGGAAGAGAACCAAACCAAAGATAAGGAGAGCCAAGACATCTTCAAAAGCCAGAAAGTCCAAATTATCCCAGAATAGCTGAGCCTGGTCTATCAGAAATTTGGCTAAGAACCCTTCGACCCCGCTTCGTGTTTCCCAATTGGATACTACATCAACACGTTTCAAATGCAGAGCTGAGGCAATGTCTTCCGGTCTAGGAACCTCTTCCATATCCGTGAAGGGTACCTGCTCAAGGATGGATATGCCCAATAAATGAGAGAAATCTTCCAAAGTGGGAACCAGTTGGTAATCTGGAAAGGTAAAGCAATGATGCACAGGATCGAAGAACTGGAAAAGCACACTCATCATCTGCTCATCAAACTTTGAGGTGACCAGGCTAAGAAGCTGACCATGTCTCTTAATGAACGTAGAAGTCTCAGAAACTCTTGAGGCTAACTCTTTAAGTTGAGAAGGTATTTGCACAAAGTTAACTCGGATGGTATTTCTGCGCACGGAAGCCATAATCTGCAAAATATAACAAAGATAAATCCCCTTGGTATTTGAAATGGTTAGTATAATGAAGTATGCATGCTATGTTATGATGCATGATGTCATGATAAAAACAACAGGTATATCAGATAACATGCATGGCAAAGGAAAACAAGTCACACAAAAGCCCTTAAGTTTAAGGCTTGCATGAGGTCAAAGGTACTACCCTCTTGAAGTTCAGTTGGTTTCAACCTGTCCTAGCAAAAGTAACCGGGTTCTAGAGGTTCTCAATATCACTGAACATCCTCCATCGGTCATGGTTTCAGCTCACACAATCTTTTCTTGCGGCCGGAACTATCTCGAGAGTATGGTCTCAATGAGTGTAGCATCGAGTATCAACCAGTTCTCAGCTTTATACTGAGGCCGGCTATCTCACTACTTTCTAATGGCCAAGTTGGTCGATTAAAGGTTCTAAGGTCAGTTGATGCTTAATGACACACATAACGGCCCCGTATTCTCCTTATTTCTCCACAAGGGATACCAGTACCAACCAATGTGCGACATCAACGTAGCTACTGCTTCAACCGTATCGGTCTACGCCGTACAATTCCCTCACAGTTTATTGCTACTTACCTAAAAGGTGTCCCCAGATCCGGGTTAGGATCTATAGTAACTCCCAAACAAAACCCTTAAAAGTAAAGCAACCAAAACAAACAAGAGAAGCAATTTATGATGAACTAAATCCTAAGGTATACCCCACTTATAGTTTCCCAGCAGAGTCACCAGTTCTATGATACGGTGGCAGAACCAACTGTTTTGAAAATGCTGGTTTGCGTTTTGCGTTTTGTATTTGCAAAATGTCGCGGTAAGCAAGAGTCGCCACCAACTTTTATTTTATCCAACTGGAAAGGAAAAAAGCACAGAAAAATTCCTTTTTTCGAGATTTTGAGTACGGGGGGTAGATTATAGAAAGGGAAGGTATTAGCACCCTTTCTATCCATGGTGTTCCATGGGCTCTTAGGTACTTGTTCATATTTTAAAAATTGCTTGTGTGTGTTTGTTTTGAAAAGTTTTGTTTTACTTTGTTTTAACCCTTGTTTCGGTCCTCAAGAGTGTTACGAAGTTGTTTTTGAAAACTTTGTTTGGAAAATGTAAGTGTGAAAAAGTTTGATTTGAGCAAGTATCTACTAGCATCTACCTACTCAAAAAAAGAATCGTTTCTGTTCTTGTTTCCTTTAGACAGCGCTGCCCTACTATTGAGAAATAGGTAGCACCATCGTTGGAGTTGTAAGGGTCAATTCGAAAGGGACATGCGATCACTAAAGCAATGTTAGGACGTCTTAGTAATAACCCTAATGTCTTAAGATCATATTCGAGGCAACATTTCCGATGCAACATTTCCGAACTGGACATTTGATCTTTGTTTAGTCAGGAGGGCCACCACTAAGACACCCTATACTTAATGACCGTTTACCAAAGGCAACCGAAGTGAGAGTATACCCTAAGAGTGCGCATGTGCGAGTGATTTGATTTCAGTTATTATCTTTGCACATTAGGGTTTTCTAGCCATTTTAAATTATCATGCAATCTTGTCATACAATCCTATTAACATATATCTAACAATTAATATTTGCAAGAATTAAAATGCGAGAAATAAAACCTACGCTATTACAAGGCTTCGGGGTAGGGATTAATTACATAGCCAAAAAAAAACCCTGTAAAAACGAAAAATAAAAGAAAATCCTAGATTAAACTATTACATACCGTGAGCAGTTACATTAATATTGCAAAAATAATAAACGCACGCGACGAATCGAAAACGAGAGATTTAGGGTTTTGATCCCAATTACCTATTTATAATTTTAAAAGAAAAATCATTTTTTTGTGGTTTTGTGCTATTTTGAGAAAATAAAGTTTAATTGAATAAATAAAAAAACTTAATTACTAATTAATTTTAATTAAGAAAAATAATTAAATTGACCTATTTTTGTATTTTTTGTTTTGAGAAAAGAAATAAAAAATAAAATCAAAAGCTAACCCTAATTTTTTTCTAATTTATTTTAATTATATACAAAAAGTTAGAATTACCCTAAATTAAATTTAAACTAATATTAAATTAAATTTGATAAAAAATAAAAACCTAATTCTAAATTTTGTGAAACTTGATTTTATGATTTTTTGTGAAAAAAGAGATTGATTTTGTTAAAAAAAAATTAAGTAAATTAAATAAATAAAAGCAAATCGAAAAAAAAGAATAAGAATGGGCCTGATTGCTGTTTCAGCAAGGGGGGGGTGTGTGATTGGAAATTCTTGGCCCAACAATGCCTGGCCCTTTTTGACTTTGCCAGATCCTGTATGTACGCTTGACTCCAGCGCATGGTGGACCCTCAGGATAGAAACTTTGGATCTGGCTTGCTGGGGATCTGATGGTTGAATGCTGATGACGCATGGTGGTCACATGGGAGACTAGCACACCTGATTATGCAAAGAAAAATAATATGAAGCTAACGTTGGGACCTGGGGGTCGAACCCAGGTCCTTAAGCATTCCCCCACTGCACGCTTGCCAGCTGAGCTGGTTGTGTTAGTTGTACATATGATTAACGACAAATATAATATGACAACAACAAAAAAGTTATATTTAAAACGCGCGAAATTTGAATTGGCAAGTCAGGGAGTGCCACGTTACTTTCTTCTTCCTCCCACCGTCGCTGTAAATTACATGGCTTTTACCTACAGATACCAGGCGTAGGTATAACCCTGTGCATTTCCAAAACCCTATGCAAGCATGATAAATCATAACCAATGGTACCAATCAACTCGTTGCAACCTCCCGAGCGTCATGGTACCATTATCCATGCCTAATTGTACCTGTACAAGAAACCCCTAAAACCAAAACAAAAACCCTAACCATGGCACTTTCATGTTCAGTTAGTAAAAACGCAATTAAAAATAACCATTAGCTTGCAAACATCTCAAGGATGAAAAATATGTCTATTAATCATGCTAAATATGTCCGAATTAATGGATTCGAAATCAAGAAAATATGGAAATCGTGCGACTCTTACAGTGTGATTCTGAGCGTGGGGGGGCTTTCTAGCGATTGAATCACGATCCTAGGATGTCCAGCAAGCGATTGGTATGATCAGAATGGCTTGAGATAGCCTGAATCTTGGAAATCAGTTTGCAACTTTTCTTGAATTTTTTGAAACTTGTTCTCTTTTGCACGCCTCCAACCCCTTGTTTTTGGTCTGCACTTGATCCTTATGTATAGTAGAATGTATTAGGGTTACAATTTTGTATCAAATCTCTCAATTATGATTATTGATTCATGATTTGATCCTTGTGCAAAATCTTTCCAAATCAAGCAAATTCAATCTTTTTATGTCCATATGACTCTTGCACGATTTGATTTTGTCTCCAGCTGTGTAATAGACCTAACCATGCACAAAATCTCAAGATTTAATTAGCTTTTGATATTTTCATTATTTTATATTGATTTTATTTGATTTAATTAAAATAAAATCAAAATAAATAACAAAAATAAAAGAATGACAAGTGTAAGGGCTCATGGGTCGTGGGTCACATTACAAACTCAGTGCAAGCATAAAAAATTGGGCCCATTTGGCAAAAAATGCAATTTTGGCCACATTTGACTTTTGGCAATTTTGCAAAAAGGGTCAACTTTACCAATATACAACTCTCTCAATTTTGACCCTAAAGAGGTGTTCTTGGACTTTTTAGAAAGATTAAGATGTCCTCTAAGCAACCCTTTTGGTCTCATCTCAATTGAGTCCTCCATGTTCATGTATGAAGCTTTGACCCAAAAGGTCTTTTTGTTGACTTTTCAAGATGACCTATAATGTCCAAATTGATATCTTCTTGTGAGTGCATATTTTGAACCTTGGGAGATGAAGATGGATTGTAGGGAATTACATCCTCTTAAAAATGAGATTTGGATGGGTCATTTTTGATAAAGTATGAGAAAGTTATGCTTGGTCAAAGTTGAGTTGACTTTTCCTACAAAACCATAATTTAACAACTTCTGGGTTTTGATGAATTGTGAGCAATCCATGAGGAATCATGATCAACCCTTGATAAATTGATGAATAATAATTCAAAATGAGAATGTTGACCAAAAATCTTGAAGTTTGACTGTATGCGGGCCACAATTGACTTTTGCCCTAACACAGTCGATTTTCAAGCCTTTGAGCAATTGACTGAGCAAACTTCATCTGTAAGACTTGAAACTTGACATGAACGATCTTGAGAACATATTAGGACAATAGTGAGCATATGGGATCCTTTGGACTCAAACATCTTGATGCAAAATGAAACCCTAATTTGGGGTAGATTACCTTAGGAGAGGGTTTGTCTGGTCAACCCTTGGACTTCCTTGAGCAATTTGAGGACCTTACTTGACATGCATTGAGAAATATGGGAGGGAAAATTTTGGGGTACAACAGTGAGGTAACAGGAAATCGTCTTTGGTACTTGCTTTTTTTAAATCCCGATAATCTACACACATGCATTCTTTGCCATCCTTTTTGGGTACTAGTACGATGTTAGCTATCCAAGGTGGATAATCTACCACCGCTAAGAACGATGCATCAAATTTTTTAAGGACCTCTCCTCGAATCTTGCTAGACATGTCTGGATGAGTTCTTCTAGAAGGAGAACAACCTTCCTTAAGAGGTAGTTTATGCATCACAATATCCGCATCAAATTTTGGCATGTCTTTGTAAGACTAGGCAAATATATCCACATATTCATGTAACAACTTGATCCAACCTTTCTTTGACGCTTTTCTCCAATGTTGCCCCTAGCTTAATCTCTTTTGGATCTTCCTCTATTCCAATGTTAATGGTCTCAAAAGATTCATGGTATGGTTGTATATTGTCATCTTTTTACTCTATTTCTCTCGCCAATTCTTCAAAAAGTTCAAGATCTTCATCATCTTCATCTTTAGCTTGGTTGATGGGTGCATCAAAATTATATCAGATAGCAGCAGTAACATTATCGATGATTTTGGGCATGGATTTGCACATTTATCATGTTTTGGTGAAATTTTTAGTATGTGAATTTTGAAAATGCATATGAAGAAAAGTATTGCCATTTTTAAATGTAAGAGATAAATGTAAGATAAAGACAGGTATCTTAATTGAGTACAAAATATAACTTTCATTAATCGTGAATACTGTCTAAAATAAAATGGGGTACCCTTACAAGCAACCCCTATACCTCGGGCTTGACATAGGTTCTTTCAAAAACAAGAAAAATTACTTTGGAAAGAAAAAGATTTCGGTAATCTCCACAACTGTCCAATTCTTGAGTCCTTCTCCTGGGGCACATTCGTGGATGAAATCAGATGCCCTTTTGATGTTGTCCTTGTTAGATATAATTTCCACCTGTCTGACATGCTCTACTCATTTGTTGATAAAGAATTCCTGAATGGGAGGAAACTTCTCTTTGATCCTTCCATCGCCAGTGACTACCTCAATTGCATTCACAGTCGGACCACCATATGGAGGCATGGGGTTCATCTTGGTGTTTGGTTTGTCAAAAGTGATATCCTGAGAATATAACAAATCCCGAACCTTGTGTCTGAAGGCCAAAATTTTTCTATAGTATGCTCCGGAGAATTGGCATGATACTCGCACCTGGAATTTGCATCGTACATTAGTGGAAGTTCCCCAATTGGAGGAGCTAGAGGCTTTTTCTCTACCAAAGATAGTTTGAGTAGATGCTACAATAATTGACTGTGAGGCATGGGGAGAGGGTTAAACTTTCTTTACGGCCTTTCAAATTTATTCTATTGTTGTCCTCGCGGAATTATTAATGGTTGTTGTGCCCTTGGTTGTGAAGTAACAACATTAATTTCTCCTTCCCTTTTTTGCGAGAAGTTAGGAACATGTCTTTTTGAATTATAAGGGGTACTAAATGATGCCCCTTGTATATTTCCACTCTTTATGCCCGCTTCAATTCTCTCTCCGATAGTCACTAAGTCAGAAAGTCAAGAAGAGACACTTCCTACCATCTTTTCATAGTACAATCTGTAGCGGTAGAAATGTTGAGACTAAGCCATTAGATTGACTTGACTCGCACAAATCAAAATAAAAATTGCCACTGCGCTTTATTGTTTCCAAAGGAATGGGAAAAGAGAGAATAACCTAAAAAGAGTAGGGAAAAAAAATCTTGGTAAGGGGGTTGGTTATGCAAAGGGAAGGTATTAGCACCTTGAAAATCTACGGTACTCTGCTTGAAAATCTGTATATTTTGGCTATAAAATGTTGTATAAAAATAGATAGTGGAGATAAGGAAATAAGTGTTTTTTTAAAATGATTTTTGCACCCGCCGTAGTTGCGAACCTTTAGTGCCTACGTACCACCTTCCGTGCAATATAGGATCAGGGTACACATAGTTCACCTTTAGAAATTTTAAAACACAAGTGTGTTGGTTAATTTTAAGAGACGAGACATCATTGTCTTATCCAAGTGAAAAACATACTTACTACCCACAATTATGAGAAAGGAGAATTTGCGTCATCTCAAAGTGGAGGATATAGCTTGGATTTTAAAATCAACAAAGCCTCACTCAACACCCAAGTGGAAAATATCTCACTTCACTATATATTGTAGAAGTATAGTAGTTTGCATCACTTCAAGGATTTGACAAGAGTCTAATCTTTTGAGAAAATTTTAAAGATAAAAGCCAAAATGACAAAATAGTTTGAATGGGACTAATTAACTTTTAATATTCTCACAAAAATGTCCAAGTATTATTAAATTGATTAAAGTTTGATTAAGAAAATATTTTGAAAATACATGGACATAAGTCAAAGTTTATCATAAAAGTGGTTCAAGTTTTAAAACAAGAAGAGTTTTCAAAAGGAGGGAGAAGATTTTTGAATTTAAAGAAGATGAGAAGAGATGAAGGGACTATCCTAAAGCATAAGGTAAAAGCTAGAGAAAAGAACCGTCTAACCAACAAGAAACCAACACTTGACACAATGAGTCAATGTAGAATTTCCATCCTTTGGATTTGAAACCAAACCAACAAAGATAATAAACCTCTTGAGAGAATCAAGCTTTAATTGCATTAAGTCTTCGCAAAAATTGGGCAGAGTAATGACTGTATACAGATGAATTCCATATCACAGACAAAGCATGTAATCACAATAACATGCACACAAAGCAAACAAACAACCCAATGTCTTGGGGGTAAACCCCAAGAACTCCAGAAAAAATAACAGTTTAGGTCACAAAGTCTCCAGAATAGGTCAAGGCTTCTCATCCTAAGTCCAAGAGGTACATCACTCCATAATGCCAAGGATAGTAACCAAATAGTCCAAGTAACATTAAAGTTTTTTAGGGTTCAAGTTGATTATTAAGTATCTTCAAAAAGAAATGAAAAGCTCAAGTGAGCAAAATAAGAAATACATAAAACATAAATGCTCAAATGAGCAAAGATGAAAATAGCATGAAATGTAAATGCTAAAGTAAATGGTATATAAAATAAAAGCATAAGATAAAAGCATAAAATAAAGTCAATTGTTAGAAATTAATGGTTAGTTGAATGTCCATCTTGAAACTTGCATTTGGAACTCATTAGAGGATTGGTAGAACCAAATCCTCTCAATAACAAGTTGCATTTGCTTTTTGTCAAGTATATCATCCATTTAAGAATTCTCAAGGCATCATTAAATGATCAATGATGTTTAAGTGATCCACTTTGACCAAAATTGATGAAGATTCATTAGAGGATTAGTAGAACCAAAGCCTCATAACAATGACTCTCAAGGGTATTGGATCAAAGGGTTCAAATCAACATACTTGGGCTTTCAAATATAGGTTTGGGCCACAAATGGTCATTTTCAAATTGGGATAAAATTTAGCGCTATGTTAAGCAATCGTAAGTGGACTTATATAGAAGTCTCACCTATTTTGAGGTCGGTCAATAGAAATCTATGCACCATATGTTGAGACATGATATGGAAATCATGCTCCAATAACATTTAGTACAATAAGAATGGTATAAGATGAAGAGGGATGGGGTGAGGAATAAACCATATTTGAACTAAAAATTTAATCAAACTATTATTGAAATCATTGATCCATTTTTATGGAGTTAGACTCAACACCATGGATCCAATGATGTTAATAAAGTTCATGATCAAAATTTCATAGTCCAAGATCAACCAGAATATGTACAAAAAATAAAATAATATTTAAAATAAAAGAAAAAGGTTTTAAATGATTTTTAAATTTGGAAATAGGGGGAAAATAGCAATTATATTCAAAACACTTAAGAAAAATTAAGTGAAACCATAGAAAAATGAGAAATGAACTCAAATATTTTTATGAAATTTTTGGTAATTTTTTAAAGTCAGAAACTATTTTTAACTTAATTTAAATGGCTCAAATAAAGGAAAAAAGATCAAAAATATTAAAAATTAAGATAAAATTCCACAAAAAATTCAGAAGGTCAGAAATAATAAAAATGATTTTTATAAAAAATTTCAGAATTTAAAAATGTCAGAAAGTATTTTTAAAATAATTAAAATAAAGCAAACAAAGCAAAAATTATGAAAAATATCAAACACCAAAATAAAAATATGAAAAATATTCACAAAGTCAGAAATAATTCAAAGTATTTTTGTATATTTTTTTTCATAATTTTTGGATAAAAAATAAAAGAGTTATAAATTTTTGAAATTTAAAACAATTAAAATATAAAATCAAAAAATCAAAATAAAACTAAAAAGATGTGGACCATCATATCATATTCAAAATGCGTTAGTAAGCTGATCAAGTGGACCAGACGCGTTGTACTTGATATGGACCTTAATTGAAAATACACAGGATCAGAAAATAACCAACTAATCAGAATAAAACAATTGGCGTGCTATCATTGGTTGAGACGAGACATGTCATCATCTTCAACCTCCAGACACCCTACAATGGAGACTTCGTGAGTTTCTTCAGATAGAAAAATTTGAATCTCAGACTAGTATCATTGGATTTGTCTCTTCAAGATGATCCTAACCCCACCACCACGCCAAATTTATGTAAAGTGTGCAAAGAGATATGGATCAAAAACTCAGAAAATAGTGAGCACCTTTCACTTGATATTTCTCTTTCAATTCTCAATGAATTTAAAAATTGTAAGAAGCATAAGAATCAGAAGGAGGAGTAGAGTATGTTAGTGCTTCGTTTGGATCCAAACGGTAAAGAATTCTACCTGTTCGAAGTTCAAGAATAAAGCTCTGAAAAGGACTTTTGTAACTTGATTTATGGCTCGTTCTGCTTGGTTTAAGTGTTAGAGAGCTTGTATGATGATGGAAGATGATGAATGTGCAAAGAATTTTGGAGAAAGAAGCTTAAATCTCATAAACAGATTTCAAAAATTTGAAGTTCATGTGAGGTTTTGGCAGGGTGTGTTTGACTCTCAAAGCTTGAGGAAATGAATGGAATAGGATCATCTATTTATAGGAAAACGAATGGCAATGAAAATTGGAGAAAACAAATAAGTTTGGAGGGGAATTGAGTGGAGGTCGAACACGAGTGAAGTGTGACTTCATTTTCATCAAAACTCATCCAATCTTTGCGTTTTGAGGCGCTAAACACTTCAGGCAAGTTTGTTAATCAAGTTTAAATAAAAAACTCACACAAATCTTGTGATTAGAAGCCATATTATGGATTTTATAATTCTGACTTGGTGAGAAATTCAGTTTCAAGTTACCAACTTCAAAATAATGGCATTCTCAACTCAAGGGGTCTTAGGGCATGATTCTTGAAGCTTTAGAAAGATGAGATTACAAGATTTACAATATGCAAAGAATGGGATCAAATGGATTCTTGAGCTGAAAGTTGCAGTGAGTCAAAGTTGAGAAAAAGAGGTTGACTTTCTATACTTAGAAACTTTCTAAGTTTTCCTTCAAAAATGACTTGTAATGTCTTGCATCCAAACATGGTCTTCCACTTGAAATTTTCTCATGACCAAAAAATATGGCATGAATAATATCTATTGAATGACATTTTGATACTTGAACTATTCAAAATATACAAAAATTGAGAAAGTTATGACTTGTTGAAGTTGGCAAAAATTCATGGAATGACCTATAATCTTTTGCATCCTTAGGGCATCTTCCATCCATTTTCATAATTTGTACTTAAAATATGGGTTGGATTTAACACCTTTAAGATCATTATGGAAAAAGAATGGGCTCAAGGTGATAAAAATTGAACAAGTTATGATCATTTGAAATCACCTAATGGAATTTGAGGGTTCATCTGGAGGACTTGTAATCTTTCTTCATCATCAAGTTTCTTCCACACAAAATTTACTTGAAACTTTTGAAGTGATTTGTTAATAACCCTTTTAATAGAAGTATTTCTTTGTAATCACTTAAAAACTTCAAAAGATGATTAAGATATACCCCTTTGAAGTTCAAAACCCTAGCTCCTAGAGCAAGAAAGTTCCTTGGGAACCCTTTGCAATTTTGACCTACCTCTTTAGACAAATACTTTTTTCATGTGAACATGAGTTATTTAGGATGATAAAGAGAAACCATAGCAACCAAAACCACTTTCAAATCTTGAGAATTGAAGGAGATGTGCACTTGTGATCAACGAATCAAGGATTTTCCCATTTGAGTCAAACTTCTTCAATCAATCTTTATACCTTTGAACCATATTTGACAACTTGAAGTATGATGAATCATAATATACTTTGTCATGATATTGCTTCAAATTATCTTCAATGTTGAGGCTTGAGTCTCAATGAAGCTTTGTTGAGGAAAGCATAAAAATGAGCTCATGAATCTATAGATCAATCTTGAGGAAATGTGTTATGCTTTCTCCTACAATCATCATCAATTGGGGCAAACACATATTGTATTCATTAGTTAAAGGATAATAAAAATATAAATGATCACAAATTACAAGTCAAGGTGCTTGGTGATTCCCTTTAAGGCAAAGCTAAAGATAGGGAGAAAAACCAAACCCTAGTGTGTGATCTTGTTGTGATTAAATTGATATGATGTGATAGAGGGATCTTAGGGTAAAAAATTTGGGTACAACAAATGCCTTTATTTAAGTGTCTTCTATCCGGAGATGCGAAGTTTAAAAATCTTCGTGTCGACACGATTGAAGATACTTAAATATAAAACAAGCCCTATTTTTTTCCCTAAGATGCCATACAAAGCTTATGATTATGAATGCAGATGAATGAATCTATAAAGGGCGCAAAAAACTCCACTGAGGATGTAACACATAAAACAAGGATCAAAAGAGAAACCCGACTAGGAAAAAAAATCACTGGTGAACAAAATACAAAGAATATGTTGTGGTGGAGCCCCGAAAGAGGAGAGAAAGTGAAGGATAATGGTGACCAACAGATGACTACAAACCATCCACTCACTGAGGAGATAGCAAAAAAAGTAACATCGACCCACTATGGAAAAAAAGTAAGATAATACCAGTAAATTTCAATAAGCAGTCAATACTCATAACTGGAAACAAATGAACTTCTTCGGAGCAATAGAGTCTTAACGATGAACTACCTTCCATAATGACAAGGCTACCATTCATCAAAAAAATATCTCAACAATGAACTACCTTCCATAATGACAAGGCTACCATTCATTGGTGTAACAAATCTCAATAACGAACTACCTTCCATAATGACAAGGCTACCATTCATTGGAGTAACAAATCTCAATAACAAACTACCTTCCATAATGACAAGGCTACCATTCATTGGATTAACAAATCTAAAAAAAAATACCTTCCATAATGATAAGGCTACCATTCATTGGAGTAACAAATCTCAATAATAAACTACCTTCCATAATGACAAGGCTAACATTCATAGGAGTAACAAATCTCAACAACAAACTACCTTCCATAATGACAAGGATACCATTCATTCGAGTAACAAATCTCAACAACAAACTACCTTCCATAATGATAAGGCTACCATTCATTAGAGTAACAAATCTCAACAACAAACTACCTTCCATAATAACAAGGCTACCATTCATTGGAGTAACAAATCTCAACAATAAACTACCTTCCATAATGACAAGGCTACCATTCATTGGAGTAACAAATCTCAACAACAAACTACCTTCCATAATAACAAGGCTACCATTCATTAGAGTAAAAAATCTGAATCTTCTCTGGGAGCTAACAGATTCACTGGGGAAATACATGTTGCTCAAATAAAGAGACCTGCTATTTTCTATTAAGAGTAGGAATTGCAATAATGATTCCCTGGTGTAATACGGTGGGAGAAGTGACTTAGGCGTTTTGCGTTTTATCGCAATTGTTGCGGATAACAAGAGTCACCACCGACTTTTCTTTTATCCAATAAAGGAAAGGGTGAAAAGAACAGGAAAGACCTTTTGAGAATTTTCTTGAGTTTGGGGGGTAGGTTATGAAAAGGGAAGGTGTTAAAACCCTTTTCATCCGTAGTTATCTACGGGCTCTTAGTTTCTAGCTCACTTTGAAATGCTTTGTTTGAAATGTGTTTGTGATGGGTTTTGAAAGTATTTTTGAAAAGTGCCTTCGTTTAGGCGAACTTTGTAATGATTCTCGTCTATATAAGAATGCATACAAAGTGTTAACTTTTGAAAATATTTCATTTGAAAGTGTTGATGTTTTTGAAAGATGTTTTGAAATGTTGTGAGCAAGCAACTACGATCATTCTACCTACTCAAAAAGTCTTAGTTCTTTTCCTCCTCCTTTAGATGTTTCTATATTACCATTGTTTGGTAAGAAGCCCTATCATTGGATGTGAAGGGACGGGCGTGGGTCATCGTATAGTCATAGAAGGCAACATTGTAGGATACCTTAGCAATATTTTGTAAGGGTGTAAGATCGTTTACCAAAGGCAACATCGAAGGGTCATCGAGGGACTACGATCTTGTATTCGAGGGTCTTTGCTAAAGTATCCCACATTTGAGGGACATGACTATTTTTATCTGAGGCAACACGTGCGAGTTACCCTAAAGGTCTAAGTGTGCAAGTGTTTTGATTTTCATGCATTGTGTATCTTAAATTGTGGTTTTCTATTGGTTGATTTTATGTCTTGCCATACAAACTCTAATTACTAGCAATAATATGGAAAGCGATAAATTGCAGAAATTTAAAGTCCTACGCTATTACAATACTTTTAGGGGATGGTGTACAAGTTTAATGAATGGGGATGCAAGCGATAAAGCCCTAATTACTATTACAAATAATTAATGATCCAAAAATAACTACAAAAAGTCTCAAAGATCAAGCATTCTGGTGCCTGGATGACATAGGACGTGTCCTGTGACACGGGCACCCATGTCAGAACCTCGTAATTATCCCTGCATGATTTTTCTGTCCTAGACGAGCTGATATGGGCCGTGTCCTATGACACATGCACCCGTGTCAGGACCCTGTCTTTCCATTTTGTCCAGTTTCAAGCCCAGTAAGAGGGACACGAGTCGTGTCCTGTGACACGGGCACCCATGTCAGAACCATGTATTGCCATTTTTCCTGTTTTCTTCCTGACACGGCCCGTGTCAGGTGACATGGCCAACCCTGTCGAACTTCCAAAAGCATTTTTCTGTAGTTTTGAGTGTTTGCAACTCTTCTACTTTGATTTGTCCTGTTTTATTCCTTTGAAAATGAAAGTAAAATGATGTATGAACAAGGATATTACAATTTGAGAAAACTTACCTCTTGAAGTGAAAACTCAAAATGTGTATGGATGTTTCCAGGTGAAATGTGATGATTGATTGAGCTTTCTTAGACCTCCCTGAAGTTATTCCAATCTTTACTTCATGCTGAAAGTATTTGAAACTCTCCAACCAAGTCAACTTACAAGACAATGTTTTTTTGAGTTTGGACGGTGACGATAATGATGTTACAGAAGTTGTTATTGTATTTGAACAACTTCTATATGATGTATATGAAGTATGTGGATGGTTTGTTTGGACAAAAATGCAAGGTTTGAGAGATTTGAAGATTTTGGTTTCTAAGCTCAAGAGTGGAGGTTTTATGGACAATTATGGTTTTTTGAGAGTATAATGGATTTTGAGAATTTGTCTACACAAAAGAAACTTCTGGCCTTGGCTTGCCAATGGCCTCTCTATTTATAGAGGAGGTTTGAGAGAATTAGAGAGTTTGTTTTACAAGCTGTCAAAGTTCTGGTTTAGTTGAGATGAAACAACCAAGTTATTATGAAAATTATTGTTCCAATGCATGGTACAAGCATGGTCTGAAGTTGCTAGAGGCTTTTAGGCATGTTGATTCTTGCTTTGACATTGTGTATGTGCAGAGAAAACAATTGAGAGGCTCAAGGAGTTGACAATTGCATAAAACTTTCTTTATGTGAATGGCAATGGTGCCTTTGTGCTATAAATGGAATGATGCAATGGACAATACTTGAATCACTTGGATAATGGTTCAATCAATTATGTAAACATGTGATTATGGATAGATTTACAAGTCAAAAGGCCTGCAAAGTAAGATTATGCAGCATGGCATAAGGATTTTGTTATATGTTCTTCAACAAAAGGACTTGCAATTCAAGAATGGATGCCCAACTTCAGGCCCTTGAATCTCCTAGCTCAAGTATGATAAATTCATGCTCTTGGACGTTTTGGAAATATTGAAACATCCTCTACATCTTTCATGTTGGATATTTTGAAAAAATCATCTTGGAACTATGTGAAAAAATGCCAAGAAATTGGGATAAAATCCTGACCAAAATCTGTTGAAAATTTCTCTAAGTGTTAGATGAAAATGTCATAACTTCATGAGCTCATATCTTCAAATCTAAGTATTTTTTGGACATCAAACCTCTAATACAAAGTTTTAGAATTCATCAAGATCTACAACTTTCGTTTTGAAGGTTTTCTTTGAATCATCTTGCATCTTGGTGAAAAAATGTCATGAAGTTATGAGATTATCACGTTTAAAACACTTAGAAAAAATTTCTAAGTATATAAAATGTTGACTTTTCCAAAGACTTTTGACTTTCTTGACTTCTTGATGATCAAGCTTGATATTATTGAATGTCTTGATGAATTTTGATCTTTGAAACTTAATGTTGACCAAAAAGTCAAAGTTTGACTTTTCAGTGTACATTTGACTTTTCCATGAGTTAACCAAATTTTATCTATCAATCCAATGATCTTGAGAAATGTTTTGAGCCATGAAATTAGGCCAACATGTTGTATTTGAATCCTTGAGATTTTACTTTAAGCCATTAGATCATGTATTAGGTCAAAAGTCAATGATCAGTTAACTACAGTCAAAACCCTAATTTGAAGCATGGGTGTTGAGGAGATGGCTTGACCTAGTCAATACTTGTGCAAGCTTGAACTATTTGAAGATCCTGTGAGAAATGTCTTGAGAAAAGAGAGGGAAAATTTTGGGGTACAACACCTGGGGAAAGAAATATGGCTTTCTGGGGAAAGAGGTAGGACCTCATGGGGAAACGCCAATATATACCTATTGAGGAAATAAAATCTTCTTATGAAAAATAAATGCATATTCTCAAACTAGGGCTCAAAGCTTGCATAAATCAAAATAATAATACTGCAGGGGACCACCCATTCAAACCAGAAATTAACCAGAGTGAAACAGTCAACCAGAACAAATTCTCATGAGAAATAACCTCAAGAGGGAACCACGTTCTATCCAGACAAAGAGATGAATGGGAAGGCTAAAGCAGAATTCTTCCATGAGAGCCACACTAAATGGGGAAATTTAAATAATATACACTTTATTCTTAAGGTTGACACTTTATTGGAAAGGGGATAACATAACTCTGCAAAATAGGGTAATATGCCAACAAGATATTAATGAATGTGAATGAGCGATGTTTTTGCTAAATTCAGATAGGCATGATGTATGCATAAATGTTATCATGTATATGCTGACAAAACAAACATATAACACTGGGGACAAACGCGAAAAAACAAGTGGGTACAATCAATACTCGGCTAAATCACATCCAAGATGTAAATTTCATAAGAAAGTAAGCACCAACTGAGGAAATAAATTCCTATTTCACAACTTAACTTTATTGGAAAGGAACAAAATCATAATAGTAAACCAACACAATCATAATGATATAACATCTCCCTCCAGGCTACACCAGGGAATAATACACATACTTCAATGGTGAAAACAAAAGTTTCAAGGTCTGTGTTTCTGCTGGGGATGACATATTGACTTTATTGGAGAGAGAAAAACCACCTCATTGAAGGGGAAACCAAAATACATCCTTAAAAACTGAGAGTGATGGCTGAACCAACCTGTTTTACCCCAAAATTTGCCCTCCCATTTTACTCAACATATGTTTATTGAAATCCTCAACTTGCCCAAGGATGCCCAAGGATTGATCAGGCAAATGCTCTCCTAAGACAATGAACCTCAAACTAGGGT
Organism: Vicia faba; assembly: GCA_948472305.1. Taxonomy (NCBI): domain Eukaryota; kingdom Viridiplantae; phylum Streptophyta; class Magnoliopsida; order Fabales; family Fabaceae; genus Vicia; species Vicia faba. Next base: position 1,215,587,168 of record OX451738.1, on the reverse strand, counting down.
TTCCATTTTCATCAAGATGGGTGAACTACAAAGGTCTCAAAATTTTCCATGGTCCTAATATGTTCTCAAGAACATCCATGTCAGGTCTCATGCCTTGCACAAAAAGTTTGCTCAGTCAATTTCTCAGATGCCTGGAAATCAACTGTACTAGGTCAAAAGTCAACTGTGGCCCACATACAATAAAACTTCAAGATTTTTGGTCAACATCAACATTTTGAAGCAATATCCATTATTTGATCAAGGGTTGACCATGATCCCTCAAGGAATGCCTCAAATTCATCAAAACTCAAAAGTTGCTAAATTAGGGTTTCTATAGGAAAAGTCAACCAAACTTTGACCAGGCATAACTTTCTCACACTTTATCAGAAATTCCCCATCCAAGGATCATTTTAAAGAGGATGCAATTCCCTACAACTCATACGCAACCCCCAAGTTCAAAAAATGCACTCATTAAAAGATATGAATTCAGACATTATAGGTAATTTCAAAAAGTTAACAAAAATACCTTTTAGGTCAAAGCTTCTTACATGAACATGGAAGATCCAATGGAGATGAGACAAAAGGGTTGTTTAGAGGACATCCTAAGCTTTATAAAAATCCCAAGAACAGCCTCCTAGGGTCAAAATTGAGGAAGATATGCATTGTCAAAGTTGACCATTTTTGGAAAATTGCATGAAGCCAATATTGACCAAATTTGCATTTTTTCCAATTGGGCATAACTTTTTATGTTTGAAACTCATTCCTAACATGGTCCACGACCCATAAAACCCTCCATGATTTATTTTCTCATTTATTTGATTAATTTTGATTTTAATCATTAAAAAATTAAATTAAATTAAATAAATGATACAAATTTGTTTTGAGATTATTTTTCATTTAATGAATGGCCATATATGCTGTCACATAGCAAAAAAATCGTGCCATGCCATGGAAAGGGAAGAGAATCTTCAAAATAGGAAACATTGGAAATGTTTTGAAACTCATTCAATTCATTTTATTTAGTCCATATATGTTAACCTAATGTTGATTCACTACTTAAGCAAGACATTCCAACCCTAAGAGGAGGGAGACACACGCGTAGCCTGCCGTTGGAGAGAAAGAAAAGTTCCAAAAAACATTCAAGAGAGAAGCAATCTTGTAGAACGCAATACAACTAGTTTTAATCGTTGCCAAGCATCCTAGCACCCTCCTGGAGATCTCAGCATCTCATTCCATCAGTTCTTGAAGGCCAAAGCACCCAGGAACACATCCTCTCACAAACCACAGATTGGTAAGATTCTCGAAACTCAAACTTTTTATTTATGCGATATCAATTGATTTTTTGCACTGATACATGCTTATAATGATGTCCTGAGTTGTTTTGAATCACTGGTGTCAAGCATGCACGCAGGATCCTCAGTTTACCTTTGTTAGGGCTAGATTTCAGGCAAGCATCGTATCTCCCTGTACAGGGACTTTCAGACTAAAACACCACCACCATCATGATCGCAACCCTCAAAATAGGGGGATAGGATACCTTTTGCATTTTTATTTCACGTATTTTGCAGATTTGAATTTGGATATCACCGGAGAAGACAACCGGCCTCTAGCATCGGTGAGGGTAAGACCAGTTGACTCATTGCGTGGCAAAAAGGCAAAGTCTCATTGGCTAGCCTCAACTGGTTCTCTCTCTCTCTCTCTCTCTCTCTCTCTCTCTCTCTCTCTCTCTCTCTCCCTCTTTGTTTGATTGGTTTGTTTGAATTGCAAGGGCCCCATTTGCTGGCGCGCGCTTGACAACTCATCATGTATTCTCGTTTCATGTTATATTGCTTTATTCTGTTTATATTCATAATTGAATGATCAACACAAATGGCAGGGATAGGGACATGTGAAACCAAAGACCTGGGTTTGATCCTAGGCATGGACATTTTGTTATTTTCTTAACATTCTATGCAGGATTCAGTGCGTCTCATGCTCAGAGGTCAACCATGCATCTCCAAATCTCACCCATTAGATTGTCCCTTGATCAGATCTAGTGTCCAACAAACACAGAACATGATGGACCCTCAGAAGGAAGTCCCACTGAATCAGGCGTTGGACAATTGGGCCTATCCTTTTGGGCTTCAGCAATTCAACTTCACACCCCCTAATTTACTTATCATATCAGGCCAATTTTACACTTTTGTTTAATTTCTTATTTTTCCTTTTTATTGCTCTAATTATTTTTGTTTTGTTTATTTCAAAAATATTGTTTTTATTAAATCATAAAATCAAGAAAACCACAAAAATGTAGAATTAGGTTTTTTTTATTAGAATTAGTTTTTTTTGGAAATTAATTAATTTAATGATATTGACTTGATTGTTTTCATAATTAAAATTAATTAGACAAATTAGGTTTAATTCACAAATATTTAATTTTCATATAAAATACCAAAAATATTTTTCTTTAATTAATTAGATTTATGTCAAGTTTTCAAATATTTTTCTCAATAATAAAATACAAAAAATATTTTCTCTTTGATTAGATTTTTTAGGACTTATACTTTATTCTCGTATTTAATACGTCGCGTGCGCCCTTACTTTATTTTAATTCAAATTATTGTAACTGTTTCAAGTTTGTAATAGATTAATTAGGATTTCGAATTTCCGCATTTTTATTTTCAGTCCAATATTTGTGTATCTGCCCAAAAGCCTTATAATAGCGTAGATTTTCTTTTCCGCATCTAAATTCCGCAACTATTAAACTGCTAGATGTATGGACATTAGGATTGTATGCGAAAGATAAAATGATAAAAAAGGTAGATTACCCTAATTGTGCAAAGATAATTAACTGAAAAAAAGCACACATGCACATGCTCACTCCTAGGGTTTGCCTCACTTGGTTGCCTCAGAAACAATGGTCACGTCTCTCAAACGTAGGGATATCTTAGCAAAGACCCGCAATTCAAAGTCGTCATAAAGATCACAGTCCCTCATTGTCCCTCGAGTTGCCTACAAGAAATGATCTTATGATGATAGTCTCTTCGAAATGCTAAGGTATCCTTGCTTGTTGCCTTCAGTGACCATTTTGTCCCTTCGAATGTCCCTTAAAACTCCAACGATAGGGCTACCTACTCCTTAATAGTAGGATATCACTGTTTAAAGGAAACGAGAACGAACAATCTTTTTTCGAGTAGGTAGAACATCTTAAGTACTTGCTCAGATAAACTTTTTCACACAAACACTTTCAAAACAGTTTCAAAAACCACTTCGTCACACTCTTGAGGACCGATACAAGAGTTATCACGAAGTTAAACAAAACTTTATGCAAAACACACACAAGCAATTTCAAAAATGATTAAGTACCTAAGAGCCTATAGAAAACTACAGATAGAATGGGTGCTAACACATTCCCTTTTCTATAATCTACCCCCCCGTACTCAAAAACTCTCAAAAAAAGGTTTTTTTTCCTGTTATTTTCCCTTTCCTTTGTTGGATGAAATAAAATTCGGTGGCGACTCTTGCTTACCGCACATTTGCAAATACAAAATGCAAACCAATATAACAGTCGGTTCTGCCGCCGTATCATAGAACTGGAGACTCTGCTGGGGAATTAATAAGTGGGGTATCCCTTAGGATTTAGGTCACTTCTAAAATTGCTTGCTTGTCTTTTGCTTTGCCTGCTTTATATTCAAGGGTTTTGTTGGGGTTATGTAGATCCTACACCCGGATCTGGGGACACCTTTTAGGTAAGTAGCAATAAACTGTGAGGGAGCTGTGCAGGGTATACCGACACGGTTGAAGCAGTAGCTACATTGATGGGGCACTTTGGTTGGTACCGATAACCCTTGAGTCAATCAAGGAGAGTACAAGGCCGCCGTGAGGTATCATAAAGCATCAACTGACCTTATAACCTTTAATTGCACAACTTGGCCAGTAGGACGTAGCGAGATAGCCGACTTTAGTGTATTCCCAAGGTCGACAGATACTCGATACTACACTCATTGAGGTTTGACTCTTAAGTTTTGTTTGGTTGCGAGTCAATCGCCTAATTAACAAAGCTTGGGGGAAAGATCAGTGATATTGAGATCCCTTAGAACCCGGTTACTATTTATAGGACAGGTTGAACCAATCCAGCTTCAAGAGGGTATGACCTTAAAACTCATGTAGGGCTTAAACCTAAGGACTTGGTGTGACTAGTTTGTGGCTTGCTATACATGTGATTTTTTAGCATAATCATGACATCATCAGCATGGCATGTCATACTAACCATTTCATGGATTTTCTAGGGCTCATATTTGCTTTGTTTTGTAGGACATGGCATCCGCCCGTAGGAACACTATCCAAATTAACCTTGTGAAAGTGCCTCTCCAACTAAAGGACTTGGAATTAAGGATTCCTGAAAGCTCTCCCTTCACTGAAAAACATGGTCGGTTGCTTAACTTGGTCACTTCAAAACCTGAAGAAGAATTGTTAAAAGTGCCATTTCAGTTCTTCGATCCTTTGCACCACTGATTCACCTTCCCGAATTACCAACTAGTGCCTACTATGGAGGAATTTTCTCGGTTGTTATGGGTACCTATTCTTGACCAGTTACCTTTCAACGGTATGGAAGAACATCCAAATCCTGAAGAGATTTCTCGAGCTCTGTCCTTACAGCGGTCCGATGTAGTGATAAATTGGGAAACTAGGAGAAATGTCCAAGGAATCCCGATTAAATTTCTATTCGAGAAGGCTTACTATTTTTGGGATACCTTGTATTTAAAATCTTTCGAAGAGGTATTGGCACTCCTCATCTACGGGATGGTACTTTTCCCTAATGTGGACCAACTCGTAGATGTGAATACTATTAAGGTTTTTCTGTCTCATAATCCGGTGCCTACATTACTTGGGGATGTTTTACACTCTCTATATGATCGTACTCTAAAGAGAAGGGGGACCCTCCTGTGTTGCACTCCTCTATTGGCTAGGTGGTTTATTTCGCACCTACCCAGGTCTATTTTGAAGATGAGCAGGGTATGAAATGGTCTCATATGCTGATGTCCCTTACACATTCAGACATTAATTGGTGTTCACGGTCCTCGGAAGATGTTATCATCACCGATCGCTGTGGTGAATTCCATAATGTCCCTCTCTTATGTATTAGGGGAGGAATCACTTATAACCCTTGTTTGGAACTGCATCCGTTTGGTTATGCGAGAAGGGATGGTCCCCATGATACACTTATCCAAGGAATCGCCTTCAACTATGAGAATGATGCTCAGGGTTACCCCAAAAGGTTCATGAGAGCTTGGGGCATGGTACATAAAATTGATAGCAAGACACTGGGGAACAAGAATTCCATCCCTCTTGAGCCTTATCTCACATGGGTACGAGCCCGCGCCCAAAGTCTTATGATGCCTTACCTTGTTGTCCTACCAATGATTGTGGAACTAGTTGCTAAAGGGGACACTCCTTATCTTGTTCATCATCCTGACATGCCAACTGATCATGAGTAGTTACAGAAGTCCTGGGTTCAACTTAAAGAGGAGTGGGATACGTTCGAAGCTCAATTCTATGCCAGCAAGAAGAAGGTCCTGAAGCTCACTAGGCTACTTCATGAATAAAGGAACATAAACTCCTACATTGCACCAAAGAGGATGCGCTCTTGAGAGACCTAGTTTTCTTTTTGTTTTAAGTTTTATTTGTTTGATTGTAAGCCTAAAGGGAATTCCTTATAACAGTCCGAACTTATTAATGCTATTAACGTGTGTTCTTTTTGGTTAAACAAATTTGAGCCTTTACAAGTCCTTGAAATCATTGCATACGCATATCATCCATGAAATTGCATAAACAGGTACTATTACATGTTTCTCATCTTCTTCGCTGTTTATTTCAGCAAAAATGTCTTCTGAACAAAGCATCAAAGATCTTCAGGAACAAAATTCCCAATTTCAACAAATGTTCATAACTCTGGCAAAAGGGCAGGAGGATCTGAAGGCCCTCATCCTGAAAAAAAGAAGAAGAAGAAAATCTCTGGTGTTCTGAATCTGGGAAGGAGGTTCAGGGGGCCGTTAAAGCAACCAGTTGATCTGACCTCCTCGTCCAAATAAGGGGAGAATCAAGAGAGGGAGACAAGGGAGAAGGACCCTAGCCCTGAGGTTTCTGACAATGATACATACTACAATGATGAGAAGTATCCTCCCACTGAGGATAAATACAAGCAGTTAGAGGATCGATTGAGCGTTATGGAAATCCAGAGAATACCAGGGATGGATTTTGAAGATCTGGGATTGGTGTCTGGGGTAGTCATCCCACAAAAGTTTAAAGCTCCAGTTTTCACAAAGTATGATGGGGTGTCTTGTCCCAAACTTCATCTCCGTTCCTATGTGAGGAAGATTTAGCCTCACACTGCTGATAGGAACTTGTGGGTTCACTTATTTCAAGACAGTCTGTCAGGGACTCAACTTGAATAGTTCTATCAACTGGAGGGATCTAATGTCCGAAACTGGGAGGATTTGGCTGCTTCTTTTTACAAGCAGTATCAATACAACGCTGACCTTGCCCCTACTCTTACTCAACTCTAGAGTATGTCCATGGGTGCAGGTGAAGGCTTTAAGGACTATGCACAGAAGTGGAGAGATCTGGTTGGGAGAGTCCAACCCCCTTTGTCTGATAGGGAGTTGGTTGACATGTTTCTTGGGATGCTGTCTGGTTCATTCTTCAATCATTTGATTGGTAGCTCATCAACTGGTTTCACCGAGCTGATATTAACAGGAGAGAGGGTAGACGTTGGGATCCGGAGTTGAAGAATACAGAAAGACACCTCTTTGAGCTTAGTAAAGAAGCCTTTCGCAGGTAAGAAGGAAGTCAGTGCTATCTATAGCCCAAGAGGTCAGAGCGGAGCTGAACACCATCCAACGGTAAGTGCTGTGATGATACCTAGGCATGCGGCTACCCCATAATGCAACAATCAGCAAAGGGTGGAAAGACCGAAAAGGTAGTTTACCCGGATTAACATGACATTGACTGAGGTTCTACCCCATCTGTTAAGATCCAACTTGGCTACCTTGAAAGAGGCTCCTAAGAATCCTAACACCACATCTCCCCGGTACAATCCAAACGCTCAGTGTGCCTACCATTCTGAGAGTCCTGGCCACGATACAAATGACTGTTGGGCTCTGAGAAATAAATTAAAAGATCTGATTGAAGCCAAGGAGATTGAGTTCGATGCTCCGGAGAAGCCCAATGTCATAATTGCTCCCATGCCCAAGCACAACTGTAGAGTTAATGCCATTAATATGACATGTTCATTACCTCTGTTGATGAAGTTTCTACTCCTCTTATGACTGTTAAGGAGAATTTGTTGTAGGCTGGTTTATTTCCGGGTTATGGTGAAGGTTGCCACATGTGTTCATCTTTGCCCATTGGTTGCTATTTGCTGAAAGTAGGTGTTCAACGCCTGATGGACAACAGAGAAATTTTATTCGAAAAGACTTTGATTCCGACTGTTCCGTGTGAAGATATTGCCATTATAACCATTTTCGCCAATCCTCCCAAGGTCTCCTCTAAAAGACCTGTTAGGATTACACCTGCTCCAAGAATTGCTCCGCTAATAATCACTTTCCCTGGTCCCGTACCATACTCCTCGGACAAAGCTGTCCCGTGGAATTATGGTGCCGATGTTTACTATCATGGCGTTAAACAAGATTTGAAGGCTGAAGAGGCTGATCCCGATATCAGTAATATTGTTGGGACCAGCAAGGTTACCTGAAGTGGAAGGGTTTTTTATCCTGAGATCTCCCCGAAGAATGTCACTAAGCCTGTTGTTATTTCACCTGCTGTTCCTACCGGTACTGCCGTTACTACTCCAGTTCTTACTCCAATTGTTACTCCTGCCATTGAGTCATCTGGGACTCGGGGAAAAGAAGCTGTAGGTGAGCCTTCCTGGACGGAGGCACCTAGAAAAGTTGTTGTGGAATCCTCTAAGCAAGAAATAGAGTAAATCTTAAAAATAATCAAGAAAAGCGACTACAATGTGGTCGAGCAGCTAGTGCAGACCCCCTCGAAGATATCAATGTTGTCTCTTTTGTTATGTTCCGAGGCCCATGCAAAGGCTTTGATTGCATTCCTCAAGACTGCGCATGTGCCACAAGAAACCTCAGCCGATTAATTCAAAGACTGTGTGGCCAGCTTGACTGCTGACAATGGGCTGGGTTTTTCAGATGCCGACTTGACACCGAAAGGGAGGAAGCATAATGATGCTCTGCATGTCTCGAGCAAATGCAGGGGCAATACTATGGCTCATGTGCTGGTAGACACTGGATCTTCACTAAATGTTCTGCCTAAGAAGGCTCTTGATCGGCTAGATTGTGAAGGCTTGACCCTGAAGCCCAGTAACATTGTGGTAAGGGCTTTTGACGGGTCGAAAAGAATGGTGCATGAGGAGGTAGACATCCCTGTAAAAGTGGGTTCTCAGACCTTTGGATCCACCTTATACGTGATGGACATTAGGCCATCATACTCTTGTTTGTTGGGTCGTCCTTGGATCCATGAAGCTGGGGCCGTTACTTCCACACTGCACCAAATGCTGAAATATCCGGTGAAGGGGAAAATTGTCACTGTGCATGGTGAAGAGGAGTATACGGTGAGCCACCTGAAGTCCTTTAGGTATATGGAGACGGATGGGGAATTCATAGAGACTCCTTGTCAAAACTTTGAAGAGGTTCCCCATATTTTGGCATCAACCGAAACTACCACTGACACCAAACCTCCTCTGAAGATGGCTTCCCTCAAGGACGCCAGAGCAACAATTGAAGAAGGTGGATGTACCAATTGGGGACAGCTCTCTGGTTTTATTCACAAAACTGACAAATTTGGTTTGGGCTTTACTTCAGGAGCTCAAAGGGCTATTCGACGCGCTCGGGCTGGAGGACCTCCCATATGCATCAGCAATCGTGGGGTCAACGCTATTGAAGACAACGAGGAAGACTCTGATATCGACAGCTGGATCTATCCTACTACCGACGGTGGACCTAGTAACTAGACGGCCAGAGATTTTATACCAGTTTATTTTATTCCGCAGTAATTGTCTTACTTGTTTTCCGAGTTTGTAATAAACAATTTAAACTTTATGACCTTGTGTCTTACCTGAGGTACAATGGTTCTATTTGTGAGGGTTATTATATGTGATTTCATATATCATCAATAAAACATTGGACGTTCCTTGCATACAAATTTTACGCTCTCTGTTTTTCTTTTTTGCTTTTACTTTATCAATACAACTATACTCTTACACACACTCACGTATCAAACTGTTGATCCATATCCACTATGGATCCCATTGATAACAGTTATGCTATTGCCAGTTATGACTTCAAAAATCTGATCAACCAAGCCGAGGACGAAGGTGAGGACGTTTGTGAGGTGCCTGGAGAACTTGCTAGGCTGTTACAGCATGAAGAGAGGGCTATACAGCCTCGTGAGGAGCCAATTGAGACGATAAACTTGGGCACAGAGGTGGACATAAAAGAAGTCAAGATCGGCACAAATCTGGAGAATGAGATCAAACAGTAGTTGATACAGATGTTGCACGACTATGTTAAGATCTTCACCTGGTCATATGAAGACATGCTTGGTTTAGACATTGATATTGTGGTACATCGTCTGCCGACTAAAGAAGATTGTCCTCCGGTTAAACAGAAAGTCCTCCGTATGCGCTCTGAAATGTCAGAGAAGATCAAAACAGAGGTTATGAAACAATTCAATGCTGGGTTCTTGGCTGTCACCTCCTATCCGCAGTGGGTTGCTAATGTCGTTCCGGTGCCAAAGAAGGATGGTAAGGTACGAATGTGTGTGGACTACAGAGATATGAATAGGTCAAGCCCCAAGGATGACTTCCCGCTTCCCCATATTGATGTTTTGGTTGACAATACCGCACAACACAAAATCTTCTCCTTCATGGATGGTTTCTCTGGCTAAAACCAGATCAAGATGGCTCCTGAAGACATGGAGAAGACAAACTTCATCACACAGTAGGGGTCCTTCTGTTACAAGGTGATGCCTTTTGGGTTGAAGAATGCTGGGGCAACTTATCAGCGAGCCATGGTCGCCTTATTTCATGACATGATCCACCATGAGATATAGGTTTATGTTGATGACATGATAGCCAGGTCTCAAACCGAAGAAGAGCACCTCGATCATCTACAAAAAGTGTTTGATAGGTTGAAGACATATAAGCTGAGGCTAAATCCGAACAAGTGCACTTTCAGGGTAAGGTCTGGTAAGATTTTGGCTTTCATTGTCAGTGACAAAGGTATTCAGGTAGACCCTACGAAGGTAAAGGCCATACAAGAGATACCGGCTCCCCGTACAGAGAAGGAGGTTAGAGGTTTCTTGGGATGCCTGAACTATATCGCCAGGTTCATTTCACATCTGGCTGCTACTTGTGAGCCCATCTTCAAGCTTCTGAAGAAAGATAAAGTGGTAAAGTTGAGTAACGAATGCCAGACTGATTTCGAAAGGATCAAGGAATACCTTCAAGAACCACCAATTTTGATGCCTTTAGTTGAAGGAAGACCTTTGATATTGTACTTAACAGTGCTAGACAATTCAATGGGGTGTGTGCTGGGGCAGCATGACGAGTCTGGTCGAAAAGATCACACAATATACTACCTTAGAAAAAAGTTTATTGGCTGTGAGACAAGATACTCACTGCTCGAGAAAACTTGTTGTGCTTTGGCATGGGCTGCTCGCCGACTAAGACAATATATGTTGACCCATACTACTTTGTTGATATCTAAGATGGACCCAATCAAGTACATCTTCGAGAAGCCCGCTCTCTCCGGAAGAGTAGCGAGATGGAAGATGATCTTAATTGAATATGATATACAATATAAAACCCAGAAAGAAATCAAGGGAAGTGTATTGGCTGATCATTTGACTCATCAAGCCATGGATGACTACCAATCCATGAATTTTGAGTTCCCGGATGAGAATATTATGCTAGTGACTGACTACGAAGAACCTAGACCGGATGAAGGACCTGAGGAGGGATCCCGATAGACCATGGTTTTTGATGGAGCTTCGAACGCACTCGGTAATGGCATTGGCGCTGTAATCATATCTCTTGAAGGCTGTCATACTCCTTTCACTGCCCGATTATGTTTCAACTGCACTAACAACATGGCAGAGTATGAAGCCTGCATCATGGGTCTCAAAGCCGGTATCGATCTCAGGATCAAGTTCTTAAATGTCTTTGGGGATTCAGCCTTAGTGATAAGTCAGATCAAAGGCGAATGGGATACGAAACATCCAAATCTCATCCCGTACAAAGAGGATGTATTGACGTTGCTCCCACACTTTAAGGAGGTAACCTTTGAACATTTCCCACGAGAGGAGAATCAGTTAGAGGATGCGCTAGCTACCATGTCTTCTACGTTTAAAGTTAGATGGGATAACGAAGCTCCCCGAATCACCATTGAGAGGTTGGATGAACCAGTGCACTGCTGTGAGATTGATACTAAATAGGTAGCAGACAAACCCTGGTTTCATAAAGTAAAAAGGTATCTCGAGACTCAAGAGTACCCCGAAGGGGCATCTGTCAATGATAAGAAGTTTGTGAGAAGGTTCGCCGCGGAATTCTTCCTCAGTAATGGAATCCTCTACAAGCACAATCATGACTCTACCTTATTGTGGTGTGTAGACAAGAGCGAAGCAAAGAGGATTATGACAAATCTACATGAAGGTACCTTATGGACTCATTCAAGTGGATATACCATGGCTAATAAGATCCTACAGGCAGGATACTACTGGTCCACTATGGAAGCAGATTGTTATCAGCATTCTCGAACTTGTCATAAGTGCCAAATCTATGATGATAAGGTGCATGCGCCTCCGGTTCCTTTAAATGTCTTGACATCTCTAAGGCCCTTTGCAATGTGGGGCATTGACATGATCATAGAAATCAGACCCACTGCTTCCAATGGGCATGGCTTTATCCTGGTGGCCATCGATTACTTCATAAAATGGGTTGAGGCGACCTCTTTTGCTACTGTGACCAAGAACGTTGTGGCACGGTTTATCAGGTATAACCCGATCTGTCGGTATGGCGTGACAGAGAGAATTATCACTAACAATGGTACGAATCTTAAAAACACGATGATCACCGAGCTCTGTAAACAATTTAAGATACATTATCATAACTCTTCTCCCTACCGGCCAAAGATGAATGGCGCTGTTGAAGCGGCTAACAAGAACATCAAGAAGATTATATAAAAGATGACGATGACATAAAAAGACCAGCATGAGATGTTACCATTCGCTCTTCATGGGTACTGTACCTCAGCACAGACGTCAACAGGGGAAACACCCTACTCTCTGGTATATGGCATGGAGGCAGTCCTACCCATTGAGGTCCAGATTCCTTCTTTAAGGATTATGAAGGATGCAGGTTTGAACAAAGACGAATGGATCCAAACTCGACTCGACCAACTGAATTTGATCGATGAGAAGAGACTTAATGCTATCTGCCATGGTCAGATGTATCAAAAACAAATGATCAAGGCTTTCAACAAAAAAGTCAGACGCCAAGAGTATCAAGTCGGGGATCTAGTGATCAAGCGCATCATACTGCCGCAAGGTGACCCCAGGGGCAAATGGACTCCCACATACGAAGGGCCATTTGTGATTAAGAACATCTTCTCGGGTGGAGCCATGATTCTGACCATCATGGACGGTGACGACCTTCCTCACCCTGTCAATGTGGACATAGTGAAAAATACTATGCATGATAAAAGACCCACTAGGTTGACTGGCATAGGAAAAAATAAGGGCTTCCTGGCGAACCAAAAGGGTTCGGGTAAAAATAAGGGATGAAAACGAAAAATCTGTACACCCGGCAAGTCGAAAACCTCAAAAGGCGGCTTGGGCAAAAAAGGGTATCCTGATAGACTAAAAACCCGAAAGGGAAGTCCAGGCATAAGTTAGGAATATAAAGCATATCACTATGCCCCGTTGGATCACCTTACCATCAGACCCCAGTATCAACCATCAAGCTCTAATGCACCGATCAATCTAATTAGCTCCGGACAAGCAGCAAAGTGATTAGACGCTCGAAGATATAATGGCAACAGCAGACTTGGAACCCAATGGGATTGTTGTACATGTCTGTTTTATTTTTTTACATAATATTGTATAGCTTCCATTTTTAGGGCGGAGTTCTCTTACTAGAACGTCTGCTTCCTTGTACAAAAACGCCTGTTATATGCCAATTTCGAAAATTAATACAAATCATTTTTACAAGGCTATTGGTTTTTATTTTTCTATTTTGTTCTGCAAAAACGTCCAATGGTTTATTCTTGACATATGCATTTGAATATGATTGCTGTTCACAAACATTTGCATAGGAAACAGAAATACAATTGCTCGTAACTTAAGAAACAGGGGCAAAAAACTAAAAATGTCGAACCCGACAATTACTCTGTCCAGCAAGTACCGGGGTAGGGACAACTTTGAAACACATTCATCAGTGCATACGACCTCGTGACATCTGTACTCCCCATAGAGTAAAGGGAATTAAAGCATTGATACAGGCTCCACCAAAATAAGAACTGCCTTCCCCAGTCGAATTTCATAATCGCAAGCGGGTCATAAAATGGGTCCTCCAAGCAGAGTTTACTTCTTTGAATACGGAAACTCAATCCTCGACAAAGTTTACCCCTCCAGCTACGAAAGTTCAATCCTCCAACAAAATTATTCCCCCGCAGAGTTATTCTCAAACAGAGTCTCTCCCTGGCAGAATATTCACAAACAACAAGGAGGAAATCTCCAACATAGTCATTTTCGTTCTCCATCCCCGACAGAAGTAGAAGAACCACACTCCTCTACAACAGTTAGGAATGCCATAATCTCCAGCAGCAGTCATAGATTTATTTTCCCAGACTCAGATATGTCACAATAGCATCTCATGTTCACACATCATGACATGTGCATACATGTTGCATACATCATAATCTCATTTATTTTGAGAATATCATCTCGCCATGCATTTCATGCATCGCATACAATTAAACCTGTTATCTTTTCAGGAAAAAACAATTATCACTAACAATTCCAGCAGTTATACATGTCATATATGTAGACCGCTAATGAAAAAATCAGTTCCCGAAACCAAACGGGTCAACTAAGCTACGTGACCAAAGGAGGTAACCCTACTATCCAGGTTCCTTCCCATAAGCCCTACTATCCAGGATTTCATCTTGAAGTAACCCTAAGACTCAGGTTCCTTCTCATAGCCCTACTATCTAGGCTTTCATTTCAAAGTAACCCTACTATCTAGGTTCCTTCCTATAAGCCCTACTATTCAGGCTTTCATCCCAAAGTAACCCTACTATCCAGGTTCCTTCCCATAAGCCCTACTATCCAGGCTTTCATCTCGAAGTAACCCTACGACCCAGGTTACTTCTCATAGCCCTACTATCCAGGCTTTCACTTCAAAGTAACCCTACTATCCAGGTTCCTTCCCATAAGCCATACTATCCAGGCTTTCATCTCGAAGTAACCCTATTATCCAGGTTCCTTCCCATAAGCCCTACTATCCAGGCTTTCATCTCGAAGTAACCCTACGACCCAAGTTCCTTCTTATAGTCCTACTATCCATGATTTCATCTTGAAGTAACCCTACGACCCAAGTTCCTTCTCATAGCCTTACTATCCAGGCTTTCATCTCGAAGTAACCCTACGACCCAGGTTCCTTCTCACAGCCCTACTATCCAGGCTTTCATCTCAAAGTAACCCTACGACCCAGGTTCCTTCTCATAGCCCTACTATCCAGGCTTTCATCTCGAAGTAACCCTACGACCCAGGTTCCTTCTCATAGCCCTACTATCCAGGCTTTCATCTTGAAGTAACCCTACGACCCAGGTTCCTTCTCATAGCCCTACTATCCAAGCTTTCATCTCGAAGTAACCCTACGACCCATGTTCCTTCTTATATCCCTACTATCCATGATTTCATCTTGAAGTAACCCTACAATCCAGGTTCCTACTCATAGCCCTACCGTTCAGGCTTTCATTTCGAAGTAACCCTGCTACCCAGGTTCCTTCTCATAGCCCTACCGTCCAGGCTTTCATTTCGAAGTAACCCTACTACCCAGGTTCCTTCTCATAGCCCTACTATCCAGGCTTTCGTTTCAAAGCAACCATACTATCCAGGTTCCATCTCTCTTATCTCCAGACAATAGTTTACAACACTGTAAGACCTGGACCCGACCAGATACGGTCGATCTCACATTTCCCCAGTAAGTCGCGGTGCAGCCTGGACCCTAACCAGATATGCATCTTACTCCCCACCTACTCAATCAGGAGTTAATTCCCCAGTAGAGTAGTGGACAACCGAAGCTCCTATACTCTATCTCCCAGGACGTAAACCGATATTCCCCGATAAAGCCCCTCTCAACGGCATGTACAAGAATTCTCGCAAAGGAATCTCTTATGCAACCGATACCTTTTCTGGATGGAATCTTTAAGCCCATCTTTCACGGTTCCCCGTCGACTTCCAAATGGAATCTGTAAGCCCATTCCCTATATCACCAATCAGTGTTACTTCATGCGAGTGCAAATTTATGGACACTTTAGTGTTCAATCATCTTCTACCTTCAGATCACGAAAGGCAGACCAACCAATCTACATCCTCAGGTTTAAGAAGATTCAACAGGGGCAGCTGTTGTACCCAAAAATTTTCCCTCCCATTTTACTCAACATATGTTCATTGAAATCCCCAACTTGCCTAAGGATGCCCAAGGATTGATCAGACAAATGCTCTCCTAAGACAATGAACCTCAAACTAGGGTTTCCATTTTCATCAAGATGGGTGAACTCCTAAGGTATAAAATCTTTTCAATTGTCCTAATATTTTCTCAAGAACATCCATGTCAGGTCTCATGCCTTGCACAAAAAGTTTGCTCAGTCAATTGCTCAGATGCCTAGAAATCAACTGTACTAGGTCAAAAGTCAATTGTGGCCCACATACAGTCAAACTTCAAGATTTTTGGTCAACATCAACATTTTGAAGCAATATCCATCATTTGATCAAGGTTTGACCATGATTCCTCAAGGAATACCCCAAATTCATCAAAACTCAAAAGTTGCTAAATTAGGGTTTCTATAGGAAAAGTCAACCAAACTTTGACTAGGCATAACTTTCTCACACTTTATTAGAAATTCCCCATCCAAGGCTCATTTTGAAGAGGATGCAATTCCCTACAACTCATCTTCATCCCCCAAGTTCAAAGAATGCACTCATGAAAAGATATGAATTCATACATTATAGGTCATTTCAAAAAGTCAACAAAAACACCTTTTGGGTCAAAGCTTCTTACATGAACATGGAAGATCCAATGGAGATGAGACAAAAAGGGTTGTTTAGAGGACATACTAATATTTCTAAAAAGCCCAAGAACACACCCCTAGGGTCAACATTGAGGAAGATATGCATTGTCAAAGTTGACCATTTTTGGAAAATTGCATGAAGCCAATATTGACCAAATTTGCATTTTTTCCAATTGGGCCTAACTTTTTATGTTTGAAACTCATTCCTAACATGGTCCACGACCCATAAAACCCTCCATGCTTTATTTGCTCATTTATTTGATTTATTTTGTTTTTAATCATTAAAAAATCAAATCAAATTAAATAAATGATACAAATTTGTTTCGAGATTATTTTTCATTTAATGAATGGCCATATATGCTGTCACATAGCAAAAAAATCGTGCCATGCCATGGAAAGGGAAGAGAATCTTCAAAATAGGAAACATTGTAATTGTTTTGAAACTCATTCAATTCATTTGATTTAGTCCATATATGTTAACCTAATGTTGATTCACTACTTAAGCAAGACATTCCAACCCTAAGAGGAGGGAGACACATGTGCAGCCTGCCGTTGGAGAGAAAGAAAAGTTCCAAAAAACATTCAAGAGAGAAGCAATCTTATAGCATGTAATACAACCAGTTTCAATCATTGCCAAGCATCCTAGCACCCTCCTGGAGATCTCAGAATCTCATTTCATCCGTCTTGAAGGCCAAAGCACCCAGGAACGCATCCTTTCACAAACCACAGATTGGTAAGATTCTCAAAACTCAAACTTTTGATTTATGCGATATCAATTGATTTTTTGCACTGATACATGTTCATAATGATGTCCTGAGTTGTTTTGAATCACTAGTGTCAAGCATGCACGCAGGATCCTCAGTTTACCATTGTTAGGGCTAGATTTCAGGAAAGCATCGTATCTCCCTATACAGGGACTTTCAGACTAAACTACCACCACCATCGTGATTGCAACCCTCAAAATAGGGGGATATGATACCTTTTGCATTTTTATTTCACGTATTTTGCAGGTTTGCATTTGGATATCACTGGAGAAGACAACCAGCCTCCGGCGCCAGTGAGGGTAAGACCGGTTGACTCATTGCATGGAAAAAAGGCAAAGTCTCATTGGCTAGCCTCAATTGGTTCTCTCTCTCTCTCTCTCTCTATCTCTCTCTCTCTCTCTCTCTCTCTCTCTCTCTCTCTCTCTCTCTCTCTCTGCGTTTGATTGGTTTATTTGAATTGCAAGGGCCCTACTTGCTGGTGCGCGCTTGATAACTCAACATGTATTCTCGTTTCATGTTATATTGCTTTATTCTATTTATATTCACAATTGAATGATCAGCGCAGATGGCAGGGATAGGGACATGTGAAACCAAAGACCTAGGTTAGATCCCAGGCGTGGACATTTTGTTAATTTCTTAACATTCTATGCAGGATTCAGTGCGTCTCATGCTCAGAGGTCAACCATGCATCTCCAAATCTCACCCATTAGATTGTCCCTTGATCAGATCTAGCGTCCAGCAAACACAGAACATGATGGACCCTCATAAAGAAGCCCCACTGAATCAGGCGTTGGACAATTGGGCCTATCCTTTTGGGCTTCAGCAATTCAACTTCACACCCTTTAATTTACTTATCATATCAGGCCCATTTTAAACTTTTGTTTAATTTATTATTTTTCTTTTTTATTGTTCTAATTATTTTTGTTTTGTTTATTTCAAAAATCTTTTTTTTATTAAATCATAAAATCAAGAAAACCACAAAAATGTAGAATTAGGTTTTTTTTTATAATTAAAATTAGTTTTTTTTGGAAATTAATTAATTTAATGATATTGACTTGATTGTTTTCATAATTAAAATTAATTAGACAAATTAGGTTTAATTCACAAATATTTAATTTTCATATAAAATACCAAAAATATTTTTCTTTAATTAATTAGATTTAGGTTAAGATTTCAAATATTTTTCTCAATAATAAAATACAAAAAATATTTTCTCTTTAATTGATTATATTTTTTAGGACTTAGACTTTATTCTCGTATTTAATTCGTCGCGCGCACCCTTAATTTCTTTTAATTCAAATTATTGTAACTGTTTCAAGTTTGTAATAGATTAATTAGGATTTAGAATTTCTGCATTTTTATTTTCAGTCAAATATTTGTGTATCTACCCAAAAGCCTTGTAATAGCGTAGATTTTCTTTTCTGCTTTTAATTTCTGCAACTATTAAACTGCTAGATGTATGGACATTAGGATTGTATGTGAAAGATAAAATGATAAAAAAGGTAGATAACCCTAATTGTGCAAAGATAATTAATTGAAAAAAAGCATACATGCACATGCTCACTCCTAGGGTTTGCCTCTCTTGGTTGCCTCATAAACAATGGTCAAGTCCCTCGAACATAGGGATATCTTAGCAAAGAACCTCAATTCAAAGTCGTCATAAAGATCATAGTCCCTCATTGTCCCTCGAGTTGCCTACGAGAAATGATCTTATGATGATAGTCCCTTCGAAATGTTAAGGTATCCTTGCTTGTTGCCTTCAGTGACCATTTCGTCCCTTCGAATGTCCCTTAAAACTCCAACGATAGGGATACCTACTCCTTAATTGTAGGATAGCATTGTCTAAAGGAAACGAGAAAAAAACAATCTTTTTTCGAGTAGGTAGAACATCTTAAGTACTTGCTCAAATAAACTCTTTCACACAAACACTTTCAAAACAATTTCAAAAACTACTTCGTCACGCTCTTGAGGACCGATACAAGAGTTATCACGAAGTTAAACAAAACTTTTTGCAAAACACACACAAGCAATTTCAAAAATGAGCAAGTACCTAAGAGCCTGTGGAAAACCACAGATATAAAGGGTGCTAACACCTTCCCTTTCTATAATCTACCCCCCGTACTAAAAAAATCTCGAAAAAAGGTTTTTTCTGTTCTTTTCCCTTTCCTTTGTTGGATGAAATAAAAGTCGGTGGCGACTCTTTATTACCGCACATTTGAAAATACAAAACACAAACCAGTATAACAATCGATTCTGCCACCGTATCACACAACCTCTGTGGAGAGAATATAAAACCTTGAGGGAAAAAACAAATTCCAGGGAAAGATATCGCCTCAGCTCTACTTGGGGATTCAAAATGTCTAACATTAGAACATGAAATAAAACTTATGGGGATTTTAAATCAAACCCAACACTTGGCGGGAGAAAACCCAAAAGATCGACAACTGTTTCAACACTTCTTAATAAAGGCATTGCCCTTGCCGGGAAATCAGAGATAAAGACTTCATATCAGGCAAACCCGAGATCACAATGTACCAAGATTTGGCCGGTGAAGATGGGATCACAAACCCAACATCGCAACATACACCAATTGGTCCAGTCTTCAACTAACTGAGAAACATATGAAGATCACACTCATTTAAGCAAAAGTGCCTTGGGAGAATTTTCTTGGGGAAACCAGACATTCAAAAATTTCTGAATTTGTCCGTCCCTGGAGTCACTATTTTTGTTCTCCTTGAGTCAAAAAATCTAAAGAGATAAGTACTTTGTAAATTATTTTCAAAAAATAATTTTGTTATTTAATCTGTTTTCTTTGATCATTACTATCAATAATAAATAAAGTCTTTGTAAGATGAATAAAATAAAAATTGCAAGGATTTGGATAAAAGCTCAAACTTTATTAGTAGGATGGTAGTCTGCGAATGGCGAGACTCCATAGATGATTTCAAAGTTTGGAAAATGGTAATATACATTGGAAAAGATACATTGAGTTACAATGACCATTATTCTCCCTAACAACTTTGAATTCCTGAGCAGAGACTTCAGTTGAAGAGTAATGGAAATCCAAGAAGATTGTTACTTCAATGATCAAGTCTTGTCTGATGCAGTTACTTGCCAGAAAATCCCTAACTTGTGCCTAGGTTGACCTTGCGGGTTTTAAACGTACCGGGAAAAATTTATTCTGTTTATATCTCTAGTTTTTTCCTAGACCACCCTTTCGGGTTTACGGCCTACCGAGACGTTCCTTTTTGCCTAAGCCGCCCTTTCAGGTTTTCGTCTTAGTGATTTGTTCTTTTTATTTTTCTAGGCGAAGTATTTCTTGACTGCGTCAGCATTCACATGACGTGTGAACTCCCCTCCATCCATTGTTTCAAGAATCAATGCACCACCAGAGAAGGCTTTCTTGACAACATACAGGCCTTCAAAATTGGGAGTCCACTTGCCCCTAGAATCAGCGTTAAAAGACATGATCTTCCTGAGCACGAGGCCACCTTCTCTAAATTCATGAGGTTTGACCTTCTTATCGAAATATTTCTTCATTCTCTTCTGGTATAACTGACCATGACACAAGGCCGTCATTCTTTTCTCTTCAATTAGATTCAGCTGGTCAAACCTGTTCTGGACCCATTCAGCCTCTGACAACTTGGCTTCCATTATCACGCGCAAATAGGGGATCTCAACCTCAACGGGGAGCACTGCTTCCATGCCATGCATAAGAGAGAATGGGGTTGCCCCTGTTGAAGTGCGTACAAATGTTCGTTACCCATGCAAAGGGAAAGGGAGCATCCCATGCCAGTCTTTATAAGTGACAACCATTTTCTGGATGATCTTCTTGATGTTCTTATTAGCAACTTCAACAACCCCATTCATCTTTGTCTTGTAGGGAGATGAATTGTGGTAGATAATCTTGAATTCTTTGCAAAGTTCCGTCATGATCTTATTGTTCAGATTTGAGCCGTTGTCGGTGATAATCCTGCTTGGCACACCATAATAACATATGAGGTTATTCTTGATGAAACGCACTACCACCTGCTTAGTGACATTAACATATGAAGTTGCTTCCAACCATTTGGTGAAGTAGTCAATTACCACTAATATGAAATAATGTCCATTTGATGCCTTTGGTTCAATCATTCCAATCATGTCAATACCCCACATAGAGAAAGGCCATGGGGAAGAAATAACATTGAGAAGCGTTGGAGGCACATGAATTTTTTCAGCATAAATCTAGCATTTATGGCACTTCTTTTCACATTTGTAATAGTCATATTCCATTGTCATCCAATAATAACCTGCCCTAAGCATCTTCTTTGCCATCGAATGTCCATTGGCATGGGTACCAAAGGAACCTTCATGGACTTTATGCATCAACATGTTTGCTTCGTGTCTATCCATGCATATGAGCAAGACCATGTCATAATTTCTTTTATACAACACATCTTCATTGAGGAAAAATCTTCTTGCCAACCTTCTCAATGTCTTTCTATCTTTATTTGATGCACCAACCAGGTATTCTTGAGTTTGGAGAAAATGCTTGATATCAAAATACCAAGGCTTTTCTTCTTCCGTTTCCTCTGCCGCAAATACATGAGCCGGTCTATCCAAATGTCTCACTGTGATGTGAGGCACATCATTCCAAGTATTCACTTGATACATAGAAGCCATAGTTGCCAAAGCATCCGCCATCTGATTTTCATCTCTCGGAATATGATGGAATTCAACTTTGTTAAAGAAGGGTAAAAGTCTTCTAGCATAATCTTTGTACATGATTAAAGCAGGGTGACGAGTATCCCATTCCCCTTTCATCTGATTCACTACCAAAGCTGAATCACCATAAACATCTAGAACTTTTATTCTGAGACTAATGGCTTCCTCGAGCCCCATGATACAACCCTCATACTCCGCCATATTATTGGTACAATCAAATGTTAGCCTTGTAGTAAAAGGGATGTGTGATCCATGGGGAGTGATAATCACAACACCAATTCCTTTTCCGTAAGCATTCACAGCTCCATCAAAAACCATGCCCCAACGAGATTCAGGGTTAGGACCTTCCTCAAGCAAGGGTTCATCACAATATTTTACCTTTAATTACATCACATCCTCATCAGAGAAATCATATCTAACAGACTGATAATCATCAATTGGTTAGTGAGCCAGATAATCTGCTAACACATAGCTTTTTATAGCCTTCTGTGTAGGATATTCAATGTCATATTCAGAAAATAACATCTGCCAATGGGAAGTTCTCTCGGTAAGAGCAGGCTTTTCAAAAATATACTTTATTGGATCTATTTTGGAAATCAACTAAGTAGTATGATTCAACATATATTGCCTCAACCGCTTTGCCTCCCAGGCTAGAGCACAACATGTCTTTTCAAACATAGAATACACAGTCAGTAAATTTATTACTAAGATAATAGATGGAATATTATTTCTTTCCTATTTCTGTCCCAAAATGTAGCCCATAGAAGTATCCAACACTTTCAGATACATGATCAATGGTCTTCCTTCAACGGGAGGGAGCAAGATGGGAGGTTCAAGCAGATATTCTTTGATACTTTCAAATTCCCTTTGGAAATCATCTATCAACACATAACTCTAATCTTTCTTTAAAAACTTAAAGATCGGTTCACACGTGGCAGTCATATCGGAAATGAATCTGGAAATGTAATTCAGATGCCCAAGGAAACCTCTAACTTTCTTTTCAGTCCTTGGCGCTCACATTTCTTGAATTGCCTTAACTTTATCAGGATCAACTTCAATTCCCTTCTGGTTGACAATAAAACCAAAAAACTTCCCTGATCGGACACCGAAAGTGCATTTGTTTAGATTCAGACGGAGATGATATTTCCTCAAACGCTGAAACAACTTCAACAAATCTTCTATATGCCCTTATTCAGTTTGTGATTTGGAAATCATGTCATCAACATAAACCTCAATTTCCTTGTGCATCAGATCATGAAATAGGGTTGTCATAGCCCTCTGGTACGTTGCACCAGCGTTCTTCAGCCCGAAGGGCATCAATCTGTAACAAAATGTTCCCTAGGATGTGATAAACGTTGTTTTTTCCATGTCCTCAGGAGCCATTCTGATTTGACTATATCCGGAAAATCCGTCCATAAACGAGAATACATTGAATTTTGCTATGCTATCAACCAACATATCAATATGATGCAATGGAAAATCATCTTTTGGACTAGCTGTGTTTTGATCTCTGTAATCTACGCACATGCGAACTTTTCTGTCTTTCTTTGGTACATGTACAATATTGGAAATTCATTGAGGATACACTGATGTCACAAGAAAACCGACATTTATCTGCTTTAACACTTCTTCTTGGATTTCCCTCTGAACCTAAATTAATTGTATCCAACGAATCTTTATACAGATGAATGGCACTTTTCCTCACGCTCGAGCAACCGTGAAACCTCTTCTGGAATCTCATCATATTTTTCTTCTTCCGTCCCAAACACAGGATATTAAAAGTTGGGAGGGGTGCAGGTTCATTGTATTCATCAAGTTTATTAATTAATATGCACATGTGATTTATGATTACTTTTTAGAAACTGACACATATATCTAGTGATCATGCATATTTATTTACAATTATTATTCGTTCCAAAAAGGTTTTTTTTCTTATGATTACCATTTTCCAAGAAAAAAGCAAAAAATAAAAGCACAATTTGAGAA
Source organism: Vicia faba (assembly GCA_948472305.1). Lineage (NCBI taxonomy): Eukaryota > Viridiplantae > Streptophyta > Magnoliopsida > Fabales > Fabaceae > Vicia > Vicia faba. Next base: position 1,215,563,386 of record OX451738.1, on the reverse strand, counting down.
TCAAAGGCATTTTATTAATGATTTTAATGAGCAAAGAAAACAGATAAGCCCGTACAATATTAACTTTTACCTTGGGCAGGGTGAAAGCTTTTTGAAAAGATAAACAAAACAAATTACTTTGAGACATGGATGCAAGAGGAAACATCATAAGTGACCCAGTTCTGGATTTTGACTCCAGGCGTCATATAATTCAGCATCTCCTATTTTTCTTCATCTTCTACAACAACATTAACTCTAGAAGCAGTTGGATGGAGGTAGCCTTCGCTGCGGAAGATATCCTGATAGATGCTCTCAGTAGACTTTGACTTTAAGTTATCAACTTTGCCATTATTTACAGAGAATCCCAAACCAATCCTGTTCTTGTTTATTAGAGGATCAACAATCTACCCCCATACCTTACTTGGACCATTACGAACAACCTGCTGAGCATATTTGAATGAAGCCATAGAATTCTCATTCTCTCTTACATTATCAACGAACAAGCTTGGAACTGCGTCCCTGCAGCAACTTCATCTGCTTCTATAATACTGAAAGACGATAGATGAGATATCAACAACGCTTGCTCTCTATTTATAATAACCACTTTGCCTTCACGCACGAACTTCAACTTTTGGTGTAGAGTGGAAGTGAATGCCCCTTCTTTATGTATCCATGGCCTTCCCAGTAGACAACTGTATACAGGCACAATATCCATGACTTGGAAAGTGATATGGAACAAGTGCGAGGCTATGTGAATAGGCAGATCGACTTCCCCAATAACTGACTTCCTTGATCCATCGAAAGCTTTGACAATAATACCACTTGGGCGCATGGGAGCCCCTTGATATTTCAACTTCATCAGTGTACTCCTTGGTATAACATTTAAGGCGGATCGATTATCAATCAACACATTTGATAATGAATCATTTTTATAGTTCATGGATATGTGGAGAGCTAGGTTATGATTCCTCCCTTCGCCAGGCAATTCATCATCGCAAAAACTTAGGTTATTACAATATGTAATATTACCTACCATACTACTGAATTGATATAACAACATATCACACTCCACGGAGGCTTGATCCAATACCCGCATTAAAGATTCTCTATGGGCAAGAAAATTCATCAGTAATGCTAGGATAAATATCTTTGAAGGTGTCTACAATAGCTGATCTACAAGTCTATAATCGCTCATTTTAATAATATTCAAAATATCATCCACATCTTTTTCCAGGGTAGCACCACTGGACTCTCCTACAACTTTCCTATTCTCAACACCTTATGTAACTTTCTTCCCAGCACTGACATTTCCCCTAATAACTGGTGCAAATACACGACCACTGCGGGTCACCTGCTAGTTTCAGCAATATTCTCAATACTAGACAAAGGCTGGACGAGAACTTTCACACCATCCTCTAAAATAGTGGCATTGTACTTGTATGGTACAACTTTATTTGACTTGTAAGGAACGGGCCCTGGCAAGTAAATCACCACAGGGGAAACAAATGGCTTACTATAATATTCAATTTCAACAGGGGCAGAATCATTGAAACAAGGCACAATTACATTCACACCTTCTTCCAAAAATTTAGACATCAAAGAATCACCTCTGGAGAACATGTCCTTATCTGAGGAAAAGAATTCATCCGCAGAAGCATATTCATCATCTGATTCATCCTCAACCAAGCAAAGCTTGATCATATTAACCTCATGGTAATCATCTCTTTGGCATGACATCTTAATTGTTCCATTACCAATAACAACTAAATACCTATTCTTACAATGGAACATACTCAAGAATCCCTGCAACAAACTCGACAAGATCCATAATGGTGCTCTACCTGACCAACCATGTGGAAGAAAGTAGCATGCAATTGCACGAGATCATCATTCATGTGGTCCACATCAAAGATCTGAACTCTCCAGGACACCCAAAGACCATGTTCACTTCCTCCTCGTATTCTTCCCTCAACCTGATTATATGGTGAGGTCCTCATCCATCATTTCTTGCAAATCAGCCTTTATCTTATCGCAACCTTGTATATCAGTGATACAAATACCACAACCAGCATGGTCATGGGTATAATAACTAAACTCGCAAAGGTGTGCATGCATCTTTAGCTAGTCTCCTCTGACTAAGTTAATATCATAAATGCGGAAGTCCCCTGGACAACCATCAACCATGTTAACAGCTGTAAGTGTTTATTGGCAGCAATTTTGGTAAAACAAAGACTTGTTAATGTTTTGCTAAATGTCTTAACATTTAGAGAAAAACTGTTTTGAATGATGTCAAAGCAGATGTCTTGACATCTGTCTACTGAACTGATCACAACCCAAAATCAGTTAAGTATTTTGTCTCCTGATTTCTAGCACTCTATAACTCAGGATTTGTGAACTACAGGTTGTGAAAGATATGGAGGAATATTTTTCAAATTTCATAATTATATCTTAGCCTGTTTTTATGGAAATATTCAAAATATTTGAATATTTATTTTCAAGCCCAAGCCCAAAGCTGCGCATATATAAGGACTCACTACCTTATTCAAAGCAAGCAATTTTTGAAGAAGAATACTTTCTTTCTGATTAGAAGTTTATGCTTTTTAATTGTAATACACTCTAAGTATTAGTTTAAGTACTTGAGTTGTTATTTGGGTTGTTAATTGTGTATCATTCATAAGCTTTTAAGCATTGAATGATTGAAGTGTTCCAAACTTATTAATTCTGTAAGTGGTTGAAGGGATTTGAGGATGGCCTCATACCTATGTGAGTCTTAGGTAGAATTTTAGCTCGGGTAGTGATTAAGTGATTAGATCGTAAACTAGTTGTTTACTGAGGGTCTATGAATTGATACTATTTAGTGAACTTGTCCCTGGCTTGGTATCCCCTAGAGTAGGTGTTGTTGTACACTGAACTGGGTGAACAATCTCTTGTGTTTTTACTGCTTTTGATTTTACTACACCTTACTTTCAAACTGATATTTGTGTCGTGACATCTCTTTCGACATCACATATTTGATACCAGAATTTCAATTGGTATCAGAGCAGGAATCTTGCTCTTTATCTGGGTGAGATCCAGGGAAGATACTTTATGGTACTATAGACAAGGAAGGAGGATTTGTGAACAGACCACCCATTCTGGATGGAAGCAATTATGACTACTGGAAACCATGTATGGTTGCCTTTTTAAAGTCCTAAGACAGCAGGGCCTGGAAAGCTGTTTTAAGAGGATGGAAACACCCTATCAAATTAGGAGAGAATGGAGAACCTACTACTGAACTAAAACCTGAAGAAGGTTGGTCTAAGGAAGAAGATGAAATTGCTCTCGGAAATTCTAAAGCCTTGAATGCTATATTCAATGGAATTGACAAAAATATTTTCAGATTGGTGAATACTTGTGAAGTTGTTAAGGATGCATGGGGAATTCTTCAATCTACTCATGAAGGCACAACCAAAGTTAAGATGTCAAGACTACAACTGCTCACCACAAAATTTGAAAACTTAAGGATGAAAGATGATGAAAGTATAAATGACTTCCATATGAACATCCTTGAAATTGCTAATGCCTCCAGTGCTTTAGGGGAGAAAATACCTGAAGACAAATTAGTGAGAAAGATGCTCAGGTCTCTTCCCAAGAGATTTAATATGAAGGTAATTGCTATAGAAGAAGCCAAAGACATTGAAAAAATGAAAGCGAATGAACTTGTTGGATCCCTTCTAACATTTGAATTAAGCATAAATGAAAGATCTGAGAAGAAAAACAAAAGCATAGCCTTTATATCCAATACTGAAGATGAAGAAGAGGACTGTGATCTGGATTCAGATGGTGGAGTATCAAATGCCCTAACTATACTTGGAAGACAATTTAATAAAGTGATAAAAAGAATGGACAAGAACCAAAGGTCAAATGTCAAGAACATCTCATTTGACATGGGAAGAAAAAGGGCTGAAGAAAAAACTTCTTAAGGGAAGGGAATACAATGTCATGAATGTGAAGGCTTTGGTCACATTAGAGCTGAATGTCCTACATATCTAAAGAAATAGAAGAAGAATCTATCTGTTACTCGGTCTGAAGAGGACTCAGAGAGTGATCTTGAAGAATCTGCTAAATATGTGAAAGCATTGACAGGGAAATATTTATCTGATGAAGAGTCTAGTGATGAGGAACTAACCTTAGATGAGTTAGCTGCTTCATACAAAGAACCATGTCTGAGAAGTGCAGAAGTATGTCTTGAAGGGGAGAAACAGAAAGCCCTTATAACTCAGCTAAAGGAGGAAAGGGAAGAGAATATTAAAACTATTTCTGATATGGAAAGTGAAGTGTCCTCTATAAATTCAAATCTTGATAGAATTGTCAAATCTCTCAAGATGCTGAATAATGGGTCTGACACATTAGATGAAATTCTCCAAGCAGGAAGAGTGACATGAGATACGAGTGGTTTAGGTTTCAATGAGAAAAATAAACCTAACTCAGAAGAGCCTTCATCTGTTTCCACTCATGCCAGGCCTAGACCAAAAATTTCAAATCAAATGTCTTAACATCATGGTAAGAAAGGACATCCTGGAAGACATGATATAAATAATGAACATCATGGCAAACAACCTGCATCTGTTACCACACATGCCAAGGCTAAACCAAAGATGTTGAATCAGATGTCTCAACATGTGGGCAAACATCATGATAAGAAAGGAAATCTTGGGAAACCTCATGTGAAGAAAGGATATCATGGGAAGAAAAAGATTAATCTCACCAGAGAGAATCCCCAATCCTTGAAATGTCATCACTGTGGAAGGCTTGGACATATAAGGCCCTTCTGTTTCAAGCTGTATGGATATCCAAAAAATTCTCCTCCTCCCAAAAATGATAAGATTCCCCAAATCAGCAAAAAGAAGAAACAGTGGGTTCCCAAGTCCAATGTTAGAAGTCTCATTGCTCACACCTCTCTCAGAGTATCAACCAAAGATGACTGGTACTTTGACAGTGGGTGTTCTAGACACATGACAAGTATCAAGAATTTGTTGGCAGATGTCAAATCTCATTCCACCAGTTATGTAACTTTTGGTGATGGAGCAAAAGGAGAAATCAAAGGTGTTGGAAAGGTTGACTATTCAGGAGTTCCTAAACTTGATAATGTGTTACTTGTAAAAGGGTTAACAGCTAATCTGATAAGTATAAGCCAACTATGTGATCAAGGATTCAAAGTTAACTTCTCTAAAGAAGAATGTCTTGTGTGCAATGAAAAGAATGAAGTTGTCATGAAAGGAATCAGATCTAAAGACAACTGTTATCTATGGGTTCCTCAAGATTTAAACCTCTCCTAAACATGTGTTTCAGCCAAAGACAATGAGGTTAAACTATGGCATCAAAATATGGGGCACTTGCATCTGAAAGGTATAAAGAGAATTATATCTGAAGAAGTAGTGAGAGGGATTTCTAAGCTCAAGATAGAAGAAGGAAGGGTATATGGTGACTGTCAAATTGGAAAGCAGACTAAGATGTCACATCAGAAGATTCAACATCTTACTACATAAAAAGTATTGGAACTTCTTCACATGGACTTGATGGGACCTATGTAAGTTGAAAGTCTTGGTGGTAAGAAGTATGCCTATATTGTTGTAGATGACTTTTCTAGATACACATGGATAAGATTTATTAGAGAAAAATCAGAAACTTTTGAAGTGTTCAAAGATATTTGTCAAAGACTCCAAAGGGAAAAGGAAAGTCATGTCATAAGAACCAGGAGTGATCATGGAAAAGAATTTGAGAACAACAAATTTGCTGAGTTTTGCTCCTCTGAAGGAATCAGCCATGAATTCTCTTCTCCCGTTACTCCTCAACAGAATGGGATTGTAGAACGCAAGAATAGGACTCTCCAAGAATCTTCCAGAGCCACAATTCATGCTAAGAAACTACCCTACCATTTCTGGTCTGAAGTTATGAATATTGCATGCTATATTCCTAACAGAGTCACTATAAGGAAATGCACTTCAGCTACTTTGTATGAAATATGGAGGGGAAGAAAACCAACTGTAAAATACTTTCATTTTTTAGGAAGTAAATGTTACATCTTAGCTGATCGTGAACAAAGGAGGAAGATGGATCCTAAGAGTGATGAAGGAATATTCCTGGAATACTCCTCAAATAGCAGCGCATACAAAGTGTTTAACTCCAGAACCAAAGTAATGATGGAGTCAATAAATGTTACTATTGATGATCGAGGATGCAATATTGAAGAAGATGTCTTAGAATATGTTAGAACATCTTTGCATGATAGTCCAACTGAATCAAATGACATAAGTATTGATTCTAATCCTCCTCAAGAAGATCCCCAGCCTAGTCAGATTAATAAATGACCTTCAACCAGAACTCAGAAAGATCATCCTAAGGAGCTCATCATAGGAGATCCAAACAAAGGAGTTACTACCAGATCAAGAGAAGGGACTTCAAACTCTTGCTTTGTATAAAAAATTGAGCCTAAGATTGTCAAAGAGGCCCTAACTGAGGAGTTATGGATTAATGCTATGCAAGAGGAGCTAGAACAATTCAGTAGGAATGAAGTTTGGGATCTGGTCCCAAGACCTGAAGGGACAAATGTGATTGGCACTAAATGGGTATACAAGAATAAATCTGATGAAAAAGGGGTGTTCCCTAGAAATAAGGAAATGTTAGTTGATCAAGGATACACTCAAATTGAAGGAGTCGACTTTGATGAAACCTTTGCTCCTGTGGCCAGACTTGAATCAATCAGGCTATTGTTAGGAGTTGCATGCATTTTGAAATTTAAATTGTTTCAAATGGATGTAAAAAGTGCCTTCTTGAATGGATACCTGAATGAAGAAGTTTTTGTTGAACAACCAAAAGAATTTGTTGATCCAAGTTTTTTCTAAACGTGTCTATAAACTGAAGAAAGCTCTGTATGGATTGAAGCAAGCTCCAAGAGCTTGGTATGAGAGACTGGAAATATTCCTTGGGGAGAATGGATATAGGAAAGGTGGTATAGACAAGACTCTCTTTGTCAAAGAAGAAGGAGGGACGATTATGATTGCTCAAATCTATGTTGATAATATTGTATTTGGTGGGATGTCAAATGAGATGGTTCAATATTTTTCAAGCAGATGCAGTCTGAATTTGAAATGAGTCTTGTTGGTGAATTAACCTATTTTCTTGGTCTGCAAGTTAAACAAATGGAAGAATCCATATTTTTATCTAAGAGAAAGTATGCCAGGAATATAGTAAATAAGTTTAGGATGGAGAATGCAAGTCACAAAATAACCCCTGCTCCCACGCATCTGAAGCTGACTAAAGATGAAAAAGGAGTAAGTGTAGATCAAAGTCTCTACAGAAGCATGATAGGCAGTCTTCTATATCTCACAACTAGCATACCAGACATTGCCTTTGCTGTAGGTGTGTGTGTATGATATCAAGATGATCTCAAATTTAGTCATGCAAACCATGTAAAGAGGATTCTCAAATATGTGAATGGGACAAGTGACTAGGTATGCTGTACTCTCATGGATCAAATTCTGCCTTAACTGGCTTTTGTGATGCTGATTGGGCAGGGAGTACTGATGATAGAAAGAGTACATCAGGAGGATGCTTCTTTCTGGGAGATAACCTCATATCTTGGTTCAACAAGAAGCAAAATTGTGTGTCTCTATCCACTGCTGAGGTTGAGTACATTGCCGCAGGAAGCAATTGTTCTTAATTGGTGTGGATGAAACAAATGTTAACAAAATACGATGTCAAACAAGATGTCATGACATTATTCTGCGACAATTTAAGCGCCATAAAAATTTCAAAGAATCCTATTCAACATAGTATAACCAAGCATATTGACATACTTCATCACTTAATAAGAGAGCTTGTTGAAGAAAAGATTGTGGCCTTAGAACATGTAGCCACTGAATTGCAACTGGCTGACATCTTCACAAAGGCTTTGAATGCTAATCAATTTGAGAATTTAAGAGGAAAATTAGGGATATGTTTATATAAGGGTTTGTAGCAATTAAAAGTGTGTGGGAATATCATTAAAGTGATATTATATTGTTTGTGTTTCCAACAAATAAATTTTAGAAAACAATCATTACAAGAATGCCTAAAATTGTTTCCCACACGCTACTACATCTCTTCTCTCTACTTTCACAAACTCTTCATTCTCCTCAACAGAAGAAGAACCCTTGCCATTCCTCACCTCCTTTCCAGAAATTTTTCAAACATGTCTCAACATCACACATCATCTTCCTCAGAATATGCAAATGAAAATCTTTCTCTTGACAGAGTACTAAATGTTAATCCTCTATCAACGATCCCTCTGCTTGATAAAAAGGTCAAGAAACCTAGATCATCACCATCTAAGAAGTCTAAAGATGATAAAGGAAACTCCTCTTCTGCTACCGACAATAGAACTGAAGAAGAAATTGTCAATGCTAATAGAAGCATCAGAAGACTTGTGGACAGAGTTTTAAATGAAGGATTTACTGTGCCTGGGATTTCTACTCCCCTTGCTCACATGCCCCCTCCAGCTGACAAAGGAAGTAATCCCAAGAATGATGCTGCTGAATCATCTAAAAATGCTGCTGCTGAATCATCCAAGAATGATGCGGCTAATAGAAAACTTGAGAAGCTTACTACCTATGCCCTAAAAGATGTGGAATAAGAAAATGTTGATCAAGATGTTGATCATAATGTTGAAGAAAATGCTGTTGCCTCCAAGGGTGGATAATGTCAGAATGCTATGGATGTTGTCAATGTTAAAGAGCTCTCTGACAATGAGCTTATCACTAATGTTGTACCTGGTATTGCTAGAAGGTTAAAGTCCAGGAGAGTGAAAAATGTAAGCATCACACCCTTCCCAAGACAATCAAGAAGAAAACCATGTATGGAACCCCAAAAGCAGGAAGTGAAGTGGTCCCTCCTTCTAGCAAGAGAAAAGCTAGACCTGTTACCTCTGCTGATGATGATGAGGATGCTGTAAAAAGGTCCAAGAGTAAGAAGAAAGTTGTTCTAGTTAAAGAGACTGACTCTGAGTATGATGTCGAGCAAGATGTCCAGGACATCTCTCCTATCAAAAAGTCTGCAAATAAGAAATTGTCTGTTAGGGTTCCTGATGCCCCACTTGATAACATCTCCTTTCACTCTGTTGGGAATGCTGAAAAGTAGAAGTATGTGTATCAAAGAAGGATTTCTATGGAGAGAGAACTAGGAGCTGGAGCTTTGGAATGTAAGATGGAGCTGATATCCTATGCTGGACTGATGAAAACAGTTACCAGGTTTGCAAATTGCTAAGAAACTCTTGTTAAGGAGTTTATTGTTAATATTCCTATTGACTGTTCTGACCATAAGAGTAAGGAATATAGAAAGTTTTTGTTAGAGGAAAGTGTGTTGAGTTTACTCCTGTCATTATAAACAAATTTCTAGATAGGTCTAAAGATATATGTTGTGAGCTGGAAGTTACAGACAATCAAGTGTGTAGAGCCCTTACTGCCAATCAAGTAAGTGAGTGGCCAATGAAAAACAAACTTCATGTCAGCAAACTTAGTGTGAAATATGCAATTTTACATAGGATCGGAGCTGCAAATTGGGTTCCCACTAATCACACTTCAACCATCTTCATTGGTTTAGGAAAGTTCATTTATGCTATTGGAAACCAATTTTTTTTTTTGTTTATGGGACTTATATCTTTGATCAGACCATCAAACATGCATGAACTTGTGCCATTAGAATGCCAATTTCTTTTCCTTCCCTCCTCCATGGAATTATCCTAAATCAACACCCTGGAATCATAAGTGGAAATGATGTTGTATGCAAGAGGGAGTCTGCCTTGACCCTCCACTTTAAGCTCTTTTCAGGAAAACATGTCCCATACATTGTTTTAACATCTGCTCCTACTGACAAGACCTCCACTAAGGATGAAATGATCAATGAACTAAAGGAAGCTTGCAAGGAATTAGATGATGTGATCAGAGTGACCTCAGCTAGGAAGCTAGTCTTTGAAAAGATGATCAAGGACCTGCAAAAGGCTAGCCACCTTGATGATGCAGTAAGCTCTAAAGGTGAAGATTCCAGTGAGGAAAGAAGTTCTTGTTCAACCAAGTCATCTGGCCAGGATTACAGTTAGACTATTTGATGTTTATCTAAATACTTTGTTTCTTTTTTTGGCACTTGCATGTGCTTGACATTTTCATTTTATGGTCTGTACCCCAATACTGATATTCCTTTGATTGCATATTTTCTTTGGCATATTATGACTAAAAAGGGGGAGAGAAAGTGAGTGAGTGTCTGACTAACCACTAACCAATGACCATTGATTAAGGGGGAGCCTCATGTCCCAGAAGGTGTTTTGACATCTTCCTGTGCTAACAGCTAACTGCTAACTGAATGTATGTTTTGATTTCCTTGCTTGCGGTTGCCCTGATAATGCTCTTATAATTGTGCTGCTGCTCTGATAATATACTCTAACAATGTTTTAGCAAAAATTTTCTAAAGGGGGAGTTTGTAAGTGTTTATTAGTAGCAATTTTGGTAAAAAAAAGACTTGTTAATGTTTTGCTAAATGTCATAACATTTGGAGTAAAACTGTTTTGAATGATGTCAAAGCAGATGTCTTAACATCTGCCTACTAAACTGATCTCAACCCAAAATCAGTTAAGTCTTTTGTCTCCTTATTTCCAGCACTCTATAACTCAGGATTTGTGAACTACAGGTTGTGAAAAATATGGAGGAATATTTTTCAAATTGCATAATCATATCTTAGCCTGTTGTGATACGGTGGGAGAACTGACTTGAGGTTTTGCATTTGTGTTTGCAAATGTTTCAGTTTAGCAAGAGTCGCCACCAACTTTTTATTTTATCCTAAGGAAAGGTCAAAAAGCACAAGAAAGACCTTTGAGATGTTTTCTTGGGTTCGGGGAGTAGATTATGAAAAGGGAAGGTGCAAGCACCCTTTTCATCCATGGTTATCCATGGGCTCTTAGTTACTTGTTTAGATCACTTGTTTTGCTTTTCCAATTGTTTGAAATGGTGCTTTGTGTGTGGTTTTGAAAGATGTTTTGAAAAGAGGCCATCGTTGTGGCAACCTTTGTAATGATTCTTATTTGAATGTATACAAAGATGTATTGTCTTTTGAAAAGATTTCAATGTTTGAAAGTTTGTTTTTGGGAAATGTTTTGAAATTATGTTGTGAAGTGTGTTTAAAAATAGCAAGGATGTTTTGCAAGTTTTGATCAAGTAACTAAGAGTTGTCTACCTTATTTTACTCAAAGATCTTTCCTATACATTTTTAACCCTTTTGACAGTGTTGTTTTACCATTCCATTTGGTAAACAACCTTGTATTAGGATGTTAAACGGGACAGGCGCGGGTCATCGTATAGACCATGATAGCAATTGTGTTAAGTATTTTTGGCAAAATTTTGAGGGACTTGATCATTTTGTTTAGGCAACCAAGATAGCTTCATCGAGGGACTATGATCTTTTGTTTTGTTTTTGTTTTGCTAAAGTACCCAACATGCATAACATGGCCTATTTTTAAGGCAACAAGTGGATGAAACCCTAGGGGTGCAAGTGTGCATTGTGTATTGATTTTCATGCATTTTTGTCTTTGCATTAGTCAAGCTATTTGTTGATTTTGGATTTTTGCATACAAACCCTAATCTCTAATCATGGCATAATTGAAAGCGTAAATGCGTAAAATAATCTATACTATTACAACATGATTATGGGGAGGGGGATACAATTTTGAATGGGGATATATTTGACAAGAAATTAAAACCCTAATTTTACTATTACATCCAAATTGAATCAAATGGCATAAATAATAAATGAACAATATTTAAATAAGCAAATTAAATAAATATACAAAATAATATGAATATGCAAAAAAGGTTTTTGTTTATTTTTATGTATGTAAAAATATTTAATGTAAAAAGAAAGAAATAAATAAAAATATTTATTTTATTTGGTTAAGTGTAAAATCCTAATTTTCTTTAAGAAAATGAATATATTAATTATATTATTTATATTCAATAAAATAAAATGGTGTATATACAACAAAAATAAAATATATTTAGAAAAAGTATTTTTTAAGTATAAATAATAATAAAAATAAAAGTATAGTATTTTTATGTTTTTATTCTAAAGTATCTATTAAATAAAATAAAAGTATGTATATATATATATATATATATATATATATATATATATATATATATATATATATATATATATATATATATATATATATATATTAATTATGTTAATCATGTACAAAAAATAAAATAAAATATATACAAGATAAAAATATATTTAAAATAATATTTTTGAGTGTAAATAAAAGAATAAAAATAAAAGGTATAATTATATTATTTTCAAGTTTTCAATAAATAGAAATATATATACTAATTAAATTGTTTTTTATGTTAGAAAAAATAGAAATAAAATGCAAAATAAATATAAAAAATTATAAAATATTTTTTGGGTATTTTTTATGTTTGGAAATAATAAAATAAAATCAGAAATGAAAATAAAATAACAAAACATAAAAATATGAAGAAATGGGCCAGGGGGGTGTATTCAGCAAAAGGGGGTGCAAATAGTGAGAGGACCAAAGCGCAGCCCAAGCCACTTCATCTTCAACCTCTGACTTCAAATTTCGCACGCTCCCTGTACAATTGCTAGATCCTGCATACGAGCTCTATTGCAAAAACACATAACATCAAAGTTGTAGAGCTTTCCAAGACGAATTCAACCATATAAAAAACTTGTTCTAACTCTCAAAGACCAGAGAGAATTTCTCTGGCCCTAAAATCTAACCTAGTTTTTTCAGGAAATTCATGGATCAAATTCTTTTAGCATGCTTAATAAAAATGAAAACTGAGCATATGTACAACTTCATGGCAATGGATACTACATTTCTTATTCACAAACCTAAGTCTAAATGTTCCTAAATAGAGAGATAGGAAGTTGATAAAAACCCGTTTCAGCTGACTTCGTGTATGTCAATGTGGAGCTTTTCAACAAGGCCTGAGATGTCTGGGAGCTTGCTTGAACTTCACTTGACCTTCTCCAATGTCTAGCTTTCCTTGAATGCACTTGAACAAGCCTACAGAACTCAACCTGCACAAGCTCAAAATGAAAATGGCAAACCCTGTAAATGGAGTTACAGTTGGTGTTTAAGGTTTGGGATAGCTTGGATGGATTGAATGGAAGGTGTTTGAACAGGTTTGGGGCAAAACGCACGAGCAAATTGTGCTATGGAAGTCAAGATGCAGATGCTGCCCTGTTTTGCCAATGTAAGGTGATTTTGATCTATGGGATGTTTGAGGGCTCAAAGGGTCATGTTTCTGGTTCAAGGGAATGTGAGAAAGATGTTACAAAAGCTTGCACAAGTTGGTTTTAGCTGATGTTCAAGTTTTTGTATTTTGGACAAATTTCTTGGTTATGAAGCAAAGTGTGAGAAGTGATGTGAAACATGCATGTACAGGCTATCCATATGCTTTCACCCTATGCTCTTGGCCCCTCTAATTTGTGGATTTGATTTGCTGCATAAGATCTGGACCAATGCTCAAAGATTGTGGTTTGACATAAAGCAAGATTATGGCAAAAATGGTAATGTACCTTTTTCTACTTAAGGATTAATTTTGTGTGCAATGTTCTAAAGAACAAAACAATGCCTTAAACCAATGGATTTACATTTAATTATTGAGTGTGGAATGGTTTTGAGGCCTAGAATCTAGTGCAAAGCAAGCTGATTTGAATTTGCAACTTGTATCAATATGAACATGCCATGGATGAAAAGTGAGTTTTTGCCAACTTCAAGCCTTCGATTCTCCCTAACCACAAATGAGTTTGGAGAGTTCTTGGACATTTTGGAAAGCTTGCAACATGCTATACAATCCATATTTGAAATTAAATTGAGATTCCAAGTGGAACTATGTGAAAAATGGCCATGAAGATAGGTCAAAATCCTGCCTAAACTAGGGCAAAATTTCACTAAGTTAAAAGTTTTAGGGACCCTTGTTCCAAAAATCATAACTTGAGATCCAAGATTCTTTTGGGAAAACTTTGTGAATAAAAGTTGTAGACTTTGTGGAGGACTACAACTTTCATGTTGGAAGTTTTGTTTTAATCCAAATGCATCATGGTGAAAATGTTGGGCAAAGTTAGGAAAAATTAAGAAAATTTCATAACTTAGAAAAATTCTAAGTTATGAAATTTTTCAACTTTAAACCCTAATTTGAAAAAATGGGTTTCTTGATGAACAAGTTTCATGTTTTGACACATCTTGATGAAAAATGACCCTTGACACTTGATTTTGACCAAAAAGTCAAAGTTTGACTTTTCAGTGTACAGTCAAATTTTGATTAGTTGACTGAGAAATTCATCTGTCAATCCAATGCAATTGAGATCTTTTGAACCTTGTGAATAGGTCAAGATGATTCCATTGAGTCCTTGAATCCATGCTTGAATCCAATTTGCCATTGGCTAGGTCAAAAATCAGAAATTGCCTTTGTGCAGTCAAAACCCTAAAAATGACCATTTTACCCTTTTGGTGATCTGATCAAATTTCTTGTGGAGTTGTGGTCCAAACTTGATCAAATGGTTCATATGAGTTTATAATGTTGATGTGGGTCAAAATTTATGAGGTTTGACTGTAAATTGGCCACAGTTTACTTTTTCCCCAATACAACTGATTTCTAAGTCAATTGTCCAATTGACTGGGCAAAAATTTGATTCAGGGCTTGAAACTTGGTAGAGGAAATCTTATAGGTCCAACATGAAGTATGAATGTAATTTTGAGCATTGCAAGTCAAAAAATCCCTGTGCAAACTCAAACCCTAATTTAGGTCAACAATGTAAGGAGATGTCTTGAGCAATACAAACCCTAACTTGGTCTTGAGTTCAAGGAGCCTTGTGATGAGAAATGTTGCTAAAATGAGAGGGAAAATTTTGGGGTACAACAGTTGCCCCTATTCAATCTTCTTAAACCTGAAGAGTTAGATTGGCAAGTTTTCCTTTCGTGACTCGAAGGTAAAAGAGGATTGGACACTAGAGTGCCCGTAAATTTGCACTCGTCAAAATGTAACTGAGGGAATGGGCTTAAAGATGCCATTTGGAGGTGGTGGAATATTGCTGGAGATGGGCTTAAAGATGCCATCCAAGAATGTTTGTTGAAAATCAGGAGAATGAACACTAGAATGGTATCCGTATCTGGAATGTATCTGAGTTATATCTGGAGATTTGATCTGTATGGGTAGTGGAATGACGTCCGTGCTTGGAGCGTATCCGAACTGTAACTGTATTTGATTCTTGAATTAATATCAGAATGACTGCCGTATCTGGAGTGTATCTGTATTGTATCCGAAATCTGAAATCTGAATAAGCGACAGAAAGACATCCATGTCTGGAGTATCTATGGGCTGGGGAATAGGTTTGAATGAGTGACAAAATGGCAACCGCGTCTGGAGCGTATCTGGATTGTATCTGAAGTTGAGAGTTGAATCTGAATGAGAAATAGAATGGCTTCCATGTCTTAGAGCGTATCTAGTCTGTATCTGATTTCTGAAGTCTGAATGAGTAGTAGAATGACCTCCGTGTCTAGGGTGTATCCATACTGTATCTGAAACATGAGACCTGAATGAGTAGCAGAATGACTTCCATGTCTTGGAGTGTATCTGTACTGTATTTGAGATCTTTGAATATTTGTTAGAGGTAGCTTTTAATCTTATCCTGAAAAAGGTAAAGTGTTAGCTAAAACACACACAAAGTTATGTTGCATGACATGTATGATGCAATAAAATGTGTTCTATCCATGTTTATGATATATGAATGTAATGAATGCGTATGTAAGCTGAGTAACCATCTGCTGAGGAAAATAAATCCTTGATAGCTGGAGATAATGAAATCTTTGAATGCTGCCGGGGAAAATAAACCCTTGACTGCTGCTGGAGATTCAAAACCTTTGATTTGTTGAGACTGAGAACATCCTTTGGACTACTGTTGAGGATTGGAAATCCTTGGTGGCTTGTGGGGATTAACAAGAACTTTGACAGCTTCTGCAGGGAATTGAGAATCTTTCATGACTTTCCTGGCGGATAAGGAAAACTCTGATGATCTCTACTGGGGAATTAAAACCTGGGAGGCTTCAACTGGAGAAATGAGAACAAGAATCCTTGTTCTGTTGGGAAATAACTCTGTGGGGAGAATGCTTATCCTGTTGGAGAGTTTTTCAAAAGCTTGGGTTGTATGCCAATCTATTGAGGAAGCAAGAATGATAATCTTCATTCAGGAATTTGGGTCAGGAGGTTTGGTGTATGCCAATCTTCTGGAGTTTTAGGAATGAGAATCTTCATTCTGTTAAGGGTATCAGGAGGTTAGGAGTATGCCAATCTTCTGAGGTTTTATCCTTGGTTGGAGATAGAACAAAAGTTAACTGTTATCTGGTGGATTTCCAGATTTTAAGATAACTTGCTGGAGGATTTGGAGAAACCAGATGATCTCCACTGTTGTTTAGAGGTTGAAGTTTTGGACTCCGTTGGGGAAGAAAGTTTCATCTTCACTGGGGGTTTGTAGTTCAAAGTCTTCTGGCTCCGCTGGGGGATCGGGAGTTTAGAAACTTAGCTCTGATGGCGATTTTGAAACTTAACTCCGCTGGGGATATGCATTTCAAAGCTTTAACTCTGTTGAGGACCTGGATGATGTACATACATCCTAGTAAGAGAATGTTGTCATAAAAAATGAGAAAAATTTATACAAAGAAAGATGGCTATGTGTAACAATTCCATGGGGTTCCAATTTTGCTATAGCCTTCACAACCCAGAGTATCTTGTCCATTCGTTGCTTCGTTCGCAGATGATTGGATTGATCAGAAGTTTGGAGCTTGTCCATGAAGAGATTGTCCTTAAAGTGATCCGACGAGACATAATCATACGCTTTAATTCCTTAACTTTTTCCTGGACCGCCCTTTCGGGTTTTCGATCCACCGGGAAACCCTTTTTTTCCCAAGTCGCCCTTTCGGGTTTTCAACTTGCCGGGTGTACAAATTTTTTATTTATCCCTAATTTTTGCCTGAACCGCCCTTTCGGGTTTTCGATTCACCGGGATGCCCTTTTTTGCCCAAGTCGCCTTTTCAGGTTTTCGACTTGTCAGGTCGTTTATGCGTAGTATCTTTTGACTATGTCTACGTTCGTAGGGTGTGGCAGGTCGTCGCCGTCCATGGTGGTTAGAATCATAGCCCCACTAGAAAAGATGTTTTTGATCACAAATGGTCCTTCGTAGGTAGGAGTCCACTTGCCCCCGGGATCACTTTGCGCCAAGATGATTCACTTGATTACAAGATCTCCGACTTGATATACCTGACGTCTGACTTTCTTGTTGAAAGCCTTGGTCATTCGTTTTTGATACGTCTGACCATGACAAACAGCAGTAAGTCGCTTCTCGTTGATCAAATTAAGTTGATCAAGTCGGGTCTGAATCCAATCGTCTTCACTTAAACCAACATCCTTCATAATCCTCAAGGAAGGGATCTGAACTTCCATAGGTAAAACAACTTCCATGCCATATACCAAAGAAAAAGGGGTTGCCCCAGTTGAAGTACGCGCCGTGGTACGATATCCGTGCAGAGCAAACAGTAACATCTCATGCCAGTCCTTGTAGGTGACCGTCATCTTTTGAATGATCTTCTTGATATTTTTGTTCGCGGCTTCAACAACACCGTTCATCTTTGGCCGATAGGGAGATGAATTGTGATGTTGAATTTTGAACTGCTCGCACAGAGCGGTGATCACAGTGTTATTCAGGTTTGTACCGTTGTCTGTGATGATCCTGTCGGGGATACCATACCGGCATATGAGGTTCTGCTTGATGAAGCGGGCAAGCACATTCTTTGTAACGAAGGCGAAGGAAGCTGCTTCGACCCACTTGGTAAAGTAATCAATATCCACCAGGATGAAGCAATGTCCATTGGATGCCGTAGGATTGATCTCTCCAATCATGTCGATTCTCCACATCGCGAATGGCCAAGGAGCTGTTAGGACATTGAGAGGAACTGGAGGAATATGTACCTTGTCAGCATAGACTTGGCATTTGTGACAAGTACGAGCGTATTGATGACAGTCAGCTTCCATGGTAGACCAGTAGTAGCCTGCCCTTAGAATCTTCTTAGCCATCGTATGTCCCTCAAGTGGGTGCCAAATGTGCCACTATGCAGTTCAATCATGATCTGCTCAGCTTCAACCTTGTCCACACAACGAAGCAGAACACAATCATGGATTCGCTTATATAGGATACCATTGCTTAGGAAGAACTTGGCGGCAAATCTCCTTAAGAACTTTTTGTCGTTGACTGAAGCTCCTTCAGGGTATTCTCGAGTCTTGAGATACCTTTTGATTTCATGAAACCAGGGTTGTTCCACTACTTCTTTGGTATTAATCTCATGACAGTGTGCAGGTTCGTCCATTCGCTCGACGGTGATTTGGGGAGCCTCATTATCCCAGTTGAGTTTAAACATGGAAGACATTGTAGCTAGAGCATCCACTAGCTGATTTTCTTCTCGCGGGAAGTGCTCGAAGGTAATCTGCTCGAAATGAGGTAACAATGTCAGGACATGTTCTTTGTATGGGATAATATTAGGATGTTTAGTGTCCCACTCTCCTTTGATTTGACTGATAACCAAATCTGAGTCCCCAAATACAACCAAATATTTGATTCCTAGGTCAATCGCAGCCTTGAGACCAAAGATACAGGCTTCATACTCGGCCATGTTGTTGGTGCAGCTGAAGCAGAGTCTAGCAGTGAAAGGTGTATGGCAACCTTCTGGAGAAATAAGTACTGCACCGATACCGTTGCCAAGTGCATTTGAAGCACCATCAAAGTACAAGGTCCATCGGGATCCCTGTTCAGGTGCGTCATGCGGTCCGTTACCTTCAATGTTGTCCAATGTCATAATGTCTTCATCGGGGAAGTCGAACTTCATAGATCGGTAATCTTCGACGGCTTGATGAGCTAGATGGTCAGCTAGTACACTCCCCTTTATAGCTTTTTGGGTTGTGTACTGGATATCATACTTAGTCAAGATCATTTGCCATCTAGCGATTCTTCCAGATAAAGCAGGCTTTTCGAAGATATACTTGATCGGATCCATTTTATAAATCAGCAGAGTGGTATGTGTCAACATATACTGCCTTAGTCGGCGAGCAGCCCATACCAAAGCGCAACAAGTTTTCTCGAGCAGTGAGTAGCGAGTCTCACAGTCGGTAAACTTTTTGCTAAGGTAATAAATGGCATGCTCTTTTCGACCAAACTCATCATGTTGGCCTAGTACGCACCCTATTAAATTATCCAAAACAGTCAGATACATGATTAAAGGTCTTCCTTCGATGGGCGGCATCAAGATAGGAGGTTCTAGCAAATACTTCTTGATCTTATCAAAAGCAACTTGGCAGTCATCGTTCCATTCAACCACCTGATCTTTCTTCAACATCTTGAAGATTGGTTCACAGGTAGATGTTAGGTGAGAAATGAATCTTGCAATATAGTTTAGACGTCCCAAGAAACCTCTGACCTCCTTCTTAGTGCGGGGGGGGGGGGGGGGCAGGCATTTCTTGTATAGCTTAGACTTTGGCAGGATCAACCTCGATGCCTTTGTTATTGACGATAAACCCCAAAAGTTTACCGGACCTGACTCCGAAAGTGCACTTGCTAGGGTTCCGTCTGAGCTTGTATTCTTTTAACCTGACAAATAGCTTTTGCAGATGGTCGAGGTGTTCTTCTTCTGTCTGTGAACAGACTATCATGTCGTCTACGTAGACTTCAATCTCATGATGTATCATGTCATGAAACAAAGCTACCATGGCTCGCTGATAGGTTTCCCCGACATTCTTCAGTCTGAATGGCATCACTTTATAGTAGAAGGTGCCCCACTGTGTAACAAAAGTAGTCTTCTCCATGTCTTCGGGGGCCATTTTGATCTGGTTGTATCCCGAGAATCCATCCATGAAGGAAAATACCTTGTGTTGAGCTGTGTTGTCAACCAAGATATCAATGTGTGGTAGTGGGAAATCGTCTTTAGGGCTAGCCCTGTTTAAATCTCTGTAGTCCACACACATTCTGACTTTGCCGTCCTTCTTAGGTACGGGCACAATGTTAGAAACCCATTGTGGATAGGAAGTAACAGCCAGAAAGCCAGCATTGAACTATTTCATCACTTCAGCTTTTATCTTTTCAGACATATCGGGCCTCATTTGGCGGACTTTCTGTTTGATTGGTGGACAGTCTTCTCTTGTAGGGAGACGGTGAACCACAATATCTGTGTCGAGTCCCGACATATCTTCATAGGACCAGGAGAAGATCTCAACAAACTCATTCAACAGCTGAACTAAGCGCTCTTTGACACTTGGCTCCAGGTTGGAACCCACTTTAACCTCTTTTCTGTCTTCGGCAGTACCCAAATTGATAGTCTCTAACAACTCTTCATGGGGAAGAATAGCCTTTTCTTCTTGTTACAAAAGTCTAGCCAACTCTCCAGGCACTTCACAGTCTTCATCACCTTCGTACTCGGCATGATTGACCAGATCTTCAGAGTTTCTGAAGGCCATAACAGAATTGTTACCCATGGAATCCGGAGTGGATGGGTACCTGCATTTTGTGAGTGTGGGTGTGTGTAAGGGATAGCCATCCTTAAACAAAATAAAATGTAAAAGGAAAGAAAATGAACACAAAAGTTTATAGATGAAAACGTCCATGATTCATTAAAAATGGCATGTGAAAATGAAGAATCAAAACCCTTACAAATGGACCTATGTGCCCCGGGAAAGGCACAAGGCAAAATAGTGTACGAATTGTTTAAAAGTTATTACAGACCAACATAAAATGTTCAAAAGATAAATTACTGATTGATGAAAGTAATGGGGACGAAGTATTTCACCTCCCAGTTGTTCAGTCCTCCTTCAATGGTTGGAAAGATCCAATCTTTAAAATTTCTTTCTTCATCATTATCTTCTAAAGCATGAACTCCATGATGAGTGATCTTTAAGGGTGGTCCTCCAGCTCGGGAGCGACGCACAACTTTCTGGCTAGCAACAGTGAAACCCAATCCGAACTTATCTGTCTTGTGAGGAAAATCTGGCAGTTGACCCCAAACTGTACTTCCTCCTTCCTTGATCACAGCCTCCGCATCCTTAAGGGATGACATCCGGGACACAGGCTTGGTAATGATGGGCACATCTGTCATTGTCTTGGCTACCGCAACTTCAGGAGAAACCTCTTCAAAGTGTTGGAAAGGTGTTTCTATGAACTCACCATCTAACTCCACGTAGCGGAAAAAGTTAAGGTGGCTTATCATATATGCCTCCTCACCATGAATTGTTATGATCTTACCCTGGACTGGGTATTTGAGCATCTGGTGTAGAGAAGAAGTGACTGCCCCAACGTTGTGGATCCGTGGCCTTCCCAACAAGGATGAATATGAAGGACGGATGTCCATCACATAAAAAGTAGAGTTGAAAATTTCTGTTCCCACCTTAATTAGGATGTCCACTTCTCAGTGAACCATCCTCTTAGAACCGTAGAAGGCTCTAACAATTATATTACTGGGCTTTAAAGTCAAACCTTCACAGTCTAGCCTGTCCAATGCTTTCTTTGGTAGGATATTTAAAGATGAACTGGTATCAACCAGAACATGAGTAAGTGTCGTTCCTCTGCACTCTACCGAGACATGCAGCGCATCATTATGCTTTCTTCCCTTAGACGTCAGATCGGCATCAGAGAAACCAAGACCATTGTCGGCTGTAAGGCTGGCTACACACTCTTGAAACTGATATGCAGAAGTTTTATGAGGCACGTGCGCTGTCTTCAGGAATTTGATCAAGGCTTTGGCATGAGCCTCGGAACAGAGCAATAGGGCCAGCATAAAGATTTTTGAAGGGGTTTGCCCCAGCTTCTCTACGACATCATAGTCGCTTTTCTTAATTATCTTTAAGATTTCCTCCATTTCCTTTTGGGTGGTCTCGGGGATAACCAAAGTCTGAGCCCTCGTCCTGACGGGCGCTTCTTGGATCCCCTTACCTTTATCAGCGGTAACATCAGAGGGTACAACTTCGAGAGTAACAATT
The DNA here is from genome assembly GCA_948472305.1 of Vicia faba. Classification (NCBI taxonomy): domain Eukaryota; kingdom Viridiplantae; phylum Streptophyta; class Magnoliopsida; order Fabales; family Fabaceae; genus Vicia; species Vicia faba. The sequence goes on along the minus strand of OX451738.1, from coordinate 1,215,541,307 downwards.
TCTTCAATCACTGGACTTCACACAGATATCTTGACTGGAACAGAAGCACTTGAGGGTCCGAAGACTGCCCTTGGAGGAGCAATCTCCGGAGAGAATATTCTTCCGCTATGAGTTATCTTACTTGTCCCTGCAATATTCCCCACGTCAGGAGTCTCTTCATCGAAATTTTCTTCAACTGATTCGATCTGTTTAAAACCATGGTAGAAAATCTCTCCTCCATAATTCCATGGTATCGTCTTGTTGGACTTATATGGGATAGGCCCCGGCATGGTAATCTTCAGCGGTAAAAACTTTGGATCAGACGTAATCTTAACAGGCCTTTTGCAGGTCTTGGAAAGATTGTCGGAAATGTTGATTATAGCAATGTCATTGATTGGAGTAACAGGAGTAACATGAGTAACAGGAGTGATAGTAGCAACATGAGTTTTCTGAAAGAGGATCTCTTGAGTATCCATCAGGCGTTGGATGCTTGACTTCAACAGCGGACATTCGGATTGCAAGGTTGAACAAAAGTAACAATCTTTTTCACAGCCCGGGAAAATCCCGGCTTTCAACAGATTCATCTTGATCATTGGCAATGGAGTCATTAAGTCATCAACAACGGTAACATGAAGATCTTCCACAATAGCATGGACATTATGACCATGTTTTGGCATAGGAGCGGATATCACATTAGGTTTTTTGGGAGCATCAAACTCTACCTCCTTGGCATCTATCAAATCTTGGATCTTGTTTTTAAGGGCCCAACAGTTGTTGGTGTCATGCCCCACACTGTCCGAATGATATGCACATTTTTCATTTGAATGATAATAGGGAGAAGAGGTATTTGGGTTTTTCAGCGCTTCTTTCAAGTTGGTAAGGTTTAACTTTAACATATGAGGGAGGACCTGAGCCGGTGTCATATTGATCCGGGTGAATTACAATTGTGGACTTTCTACCCTTTGCTGGTTAGCTCTAGATTGACTGCTTCGAGGTTGATCGGCTAAGGAGTTCTGGATCATCACAGCCCCCACCGTTGGTCGGCGCTCCATTCTCCCTTGATTTCTATGGGTATGAACAACAGAAACTTCCTTCTTGGCTGGGAAGGTCTTCTTGATAGCAGTGGAAGCGGATGCATCCTTCTGAATCTTACCACTCTTAATGCCATCTTTGACCCTTTCACCGGTCAGAATTAATTCGGTGAACCCTGTAGATGAGCTCCCGATCAAGTGATTAAAGAATGAACCTGACAGGGTCCCCAAAAACATGTCAACTAGCTCTCTGATCGACAATGGTGGTTGTACCCTTCCAGCCAAATCCCGCCACTTCTGGGCATACTCCTTAAATCCCTCATTAGAGACCATACCCATACTCTATAGTTGAGTACGAGTAGGCGCTAAATCTGCATTATATTGGTATTGTCGATAGAAAGCAGCAGCTAAATCTTCCCAGTTATGAACATCAGATCTCTCAAGTTGATAGAACCAGTCCAATTGCGTACCCGACAAACTATCTTGAAAAAAGTGGACCCACAGATCCTTATCAGAAGAGTGAGGTTGGATCTTTCTGACGTAGGACCGCAGATGCATCTTCGGACAGGACAAACTGTCGTATTTAGCAAATGTAGGCACTTTGAACTTGGGAGGAATGACGATCCCAGCAACCAACCCTAGTTCTTTGAAATCTAGCCCAGGTACCCTTTGTACCTCCATGGCTACCAACCGCTCTTCCAAATTTTTATACTTATCGTCCGCAGGAGGATACTGCTGTTCGGAGTAATCCTCTTCCTCTTCTTCTTCTTCTTCCTCTTCAGCTTCATACTCGGAGGGCATTGCAACTCCTTTACCTTTACCAACCCCTTCGTCAAACGTCGAGGGGAACTCGAGGACCCTTCTAGCCTGGTTCTCAAACCTTCTTCCCATAGTGGCCACACCAATTCTTTTCTTCTTTTTCTCTTTGTCTTTTTCCTTCTCTTTCTCTAACAGTGCTTTAAGATCCTCTTGACCCTTTGCCAAAGTTATGAGGAGTTGTTGGAATTGCGATTTCTGTGCTTGCAGATCTTTGACCATCTGCTCTATATCCATCTTGCTGAAATAAACAGCAGAAAGATAAGGAAACCTGGTATGAAGACCTGTTTATGCATATGATGAATGATATGTATTCATGTAATGCATTCAAGGATTCAGAAATTCAAAGTTGTTGCAAACAAAAGAACACACGTCATATTAATAAGAAGAAATTTGTTAGTACATAAATGCCCCAGGGGAAAAATATTACAAAATTCTTAATGTAAAAAGACATTGCGCATCCTCTTTGGCGTGATGTAGGTGTTAAGAGTCTCTTCTTCATGAAGTCGGCGGGTAAGTTCCAAAACCTTCTTCTCACTGGCATAAAAGCTGGCTTCAAAAGTATTCCGCTCTTCCTTGAGCTGTATCCAACTATTTTGCAATTCTTCCAATGATGTTGGCATGTCTGGATGTAGGTGGGTGTATGGAACCTCTCCTTCCATAACATGCTCTTTGATCATGGGGAGAATGTGGAGGTAAGGCATCATAAGACTCTGAGCGCGGGTTCATACCCACTTGAGATAAGGCTCAAGGGGGATGGAATTCTTGTAACCCAGTGTCTTACTATCCACTTTGTTGGGCATCCTCCAAGCTCGGATAAACCTTTGTCGAAGTCCTTGAGCGTCATTGTCGAAGTCAAAAACCAAGTCATGAATCAGCATATCATGAGGGCCATCCCTCCGGGCATACCCAAATTGTCTTAGAGCTAAACAGGGGTTGTAGGTAATGCCTCCCCTAATGCCAAGTAGTGGGACATTAGGGAATTCCCCACAACGATCAATGATGATGACATTTTCTCTGGACCGAGAACACCAATGAACATCAGAATGTGTGAGGGTCATCAACCGTTGTGACCACCTTAAACCCTGCTCATTCTTCAAAACTGATTGGGGAAGGTGAGAAATAAACCACCTTGCTAGAAGAGGAGTACAACACATGAGAACACCTCTTTTACTCATTGTTCGTGTGTGAAATGAGTGTAGGATGTCCCCAAGCAATGTAGGCACAGGATTCCGAGATATGAAAATCTTGATAGCATTCACATCTATAAGCTGATCAGGGTTTGGGAACAAGACCAACCCATAGATGAGGAGTGCTACAAACTCTTCAAAAGCTTGCAGATCTAGATAATTCCAGCAGTCTTGTGCCTTCTTGTTATACCCTAAAATTTTCCCTCCCTTTTTCACAAGAAGTCACAACCCCGGGGTTTTCTCTGATTTTTGAGATTGGCTCAAGAATCGGTCAAACAGACTTTTCTTTATCAGTCAATCCAGAATTAGGGTTTGCGCTCGCATTTCTCAGAAAGCACTGAATCCTCAGAAATTCAGTTAACTGTTACATTATTTTCACGCTTGTTCAAGATTACTGGTTGTTTCTCAAAACCCAATTATCTGGGATAAGGGCTGAGACTTTTGTTTGGAACAACAAGGCATCTGCTTGATTATTTGGAGTAAAAGGTTTATCGTTTATTGGAATTCTTTGTTGCTTGATTAAGTGGAGTGAAAGGTTTATCGCCTATTGGAATGCTTTGTTTGTTTAACTGTACAATGCGTGTGTTAATTGGAATACCATGCGTATTGTGAGTAATGCAAGGTTACGAGACCGCAAAAGTTTGTTGATTATTTATTTTATCTGAATTAAAATTATTGGGATACAGTTCCAATTATTTTGATTTAAGAGTCTTAAATAATTAAATAAACAATGCAAGAAAAGATTGGAAGATATTTGATAAAGACCTTTTTTATTATTTTCAAATATTGTTACAAAGTTTATCGGAATATTGTAAATTTACAACTTACAGTATTTACAATAATATTTGTTTACAATAAATTAAAAATAATAAACCTAAGCCTAATCTCCTAAAATCTTTGGCTTCTATTGCTTCTGCTATTGTCCAAGATGCATCCACCTGAAAAGAGGAGAAAGAAAAGAAAATCAGCACAAGAATTTTCAAATGAAAAGAAGAAAAAAAATCATCATTAAAATTGGCCGTCTAGAATCAGATTGCCTATTTTCGTCACGCTTTATTTTTCTCTCTGCAAATCACAAGAAGATCGCTCTTCTTGGTTCACAGAGAGAAAAATAAAATATATAAAATGCAAGCATGTCAAACTAGATGCAAAAACATGGTTCAAATACAAAAGTTCCAAGCTGCATTAACCAAGCAAACTGAACTGTAAACTGAGTTCCAAGCTACATTAACCAAGCAAACTGTACTGCAAACTAAGTCCCAAATTCAAAAGAGACAAACAGGCGCAAAAACTGCCAAGGTATAAGTCAAGCAAATGAATAATACAGTAGCAAGCAAAGTCCCATATTCAGCTACAGAACAAATTACCCAAAACCAAGTTACAAGACAAATTGGATAAATATGGTAATGCAGCATAAAAACAGAAATACAGCAGACAAAAGCAAGACAGCAGTAGGTAGTTCACTTGACAAGTCAAAACTTGTCAAGGATGCTTTCATCATTTTATAGACAACCCAATTTTTCAGAATAAAATATAATAAGCAATTAAAAATGCTTATAGAGAGAGAGAAAGAGAGAACCTCGGTGAAAGTTTGCAGTTTTGGAAAAGGCAGGTTTTTCAAGACAGTAAAACCTTAGGCGTCCCAAGAAACCTCTGACCTCCTTCTTAGTGCGGGGGGGGGGGGGGGGGGGGGGCAGGCATTTCTTGTATAGCTTTGACTTTGGCAGGATCAACCTCGATGCCTTTGTTATTAACGATAAACCCCAAAAGTTTACCGGACCTGACTCCGAAAGTGCACTTGCTAGGGTTCCGTCTGAGCTTGTATTCTTTTAACCTGACAAACAGCTTTTGCAGATGGTCGAGGTGTTCTTTTTCTGTCTGTGAACAGGCTATCATGTCGTCTACGTAGACTTCAATCTCATGATGTATCATGTCATGAAACAAAGCTACCATGGCTCGCTGATATGTTTCCCCGACATTCTTCAGCCTGAATGGCATCACTTTATAGTAGAAGGTGCCCCACTGTGTAACAAAAGTAGTCTTCTCCATGTCTTTGGGGGCCATTTTGATTTGGTTGTATCCCGAGAATCCATCCATGAAGGAAAATACCTTGTGTTGAGCTGTGTTGTCAACCAAGATGTCAATGTGTGGTAGTGGAAAATCGTCTTTAGGGCTTGCCCTGTTTAAATCTCTGTAGTCCACACACATTCTGACTTTGCCGTCCTTCTTAGGTACGGGCACAATGTTAGCAACCCATTATGGATAGGAAGTAACAGCCAGAAAGCCAGCATTGAACTGTTTCATCACTTCAGCTTTTATCTTTTCAGACATATCAGGCCTCATTCGGCGGACTTTCTGTTTGATTGGTGGACAATCTTCTCTTGTAGGGAGACGGTGAACCACAATATCTGTGTCGAGTCCCGACATATCTTCATAGGACCAGGAGAAGATCTCAACAAACTCATTCAACAGCTGAACTAAGCACTCTTTGACACTTGGCTCCAGGTTGGCACCCACTTTAACCTCTTTTCTGTCTTCGGCAGTACCCAAATTGATAGTCTCTAACAACTCTTCATGGGGCAGAATAGCCTTTTCTTCTTGTTACAAAAGTCTAGCCAACTCTCCAGGCACTTCACAGTCTTCATCACCTTCGTACTCGGCATGATTGACCAGATCTTCAGAGTTGCTGAAGGCCACAACAGAATTGTTACCCATGGAATCCGGAGTGGATGGGTACCTGCATTTTGTGAGTGTAGGTGTGTGTAAGGGATAACCAACCTTAAACAAAATAAAATTTAAAAGGAAAGAAAATGAACACAAAAGTTTATAGATGAAAACGTCCATGATTCATTAAAAATGGCATGTGAAAATGAAGAATCAAAACCCTTACAAATGGACCTATGTGCCTCGGGAAAGGCACAAGGCAAAATAGTGTACGAATTGTTTAAAAGTTATTACAGACCAACATAAATGTTCAAAAGATAAATTACTGATTGATGAAAGTAATGGGGACGAAGTATTTCGCCTCCCAGTTGTTCAGTCCTCCTTCAATGGTTGGAAAGATCCAATCTTCAAAATTTCTTTCTTCATCATTATCTTCTAAAGCATGAACTCCATGATGAGTGATCTTTAAGGGTGGTCCTCCAGCTCGGGAGCGACACACAGCTTTCTGGCTAGCAACAGTGAAACCCAATCCGAACTTATCTGTCTTGTGAGGAAAATCTGGCAGTTGACCCCACACTGTACTTCCTCCTTCCTTGATCACAGCCTCCGCATCCTTAAGGGATGACATCCGGGACACAAGCTTGGTAATGATGGGCACATCTGTCATTGTCTTGGCTACCGCAACTTCAGGAGAAACCTCTTCAAAGTGTTGGAAAGGTGTTTCTATGAACTCACCATTTAACTCCACGTAGCGGAAAGAGTTAAGGTGGCTTATCATATATTCCTCCTCACCATAAACTGTTATGATCTTACCCTGGACTGGGTATTTGAGCATCTGGTGTAGAGAAGAAGTGACTGCCCCAGCGTTGTGGATCTATGGCCTTCCCAACAAGCATGAATATGAAGGACGGATGTCCATCACATAAAAAGTAGAGTTGAAAATTTCTGTTCCCACCTTAATTGGGATGTCCACTTCTCCGTGAACCATCCTCTTAGAACCGTCGAAGGCTCTAACAATTATATTACTGGGCTTTAAAGTCAAACCTTCACAGTCTAGCCTATCCAATGCTTTCTTTGGTAGGACATTTAAAGATGAACTGGTATCAACCAGAACATGAGTAAGTGTAGTTCCTCTACACTCTACCGAGACATGCAGCGCATCATTATGCTTTCTTCCCTTAGACGTCAGATCGGCATCAGAGAAACCAAGTCCATTGTCAGCTGTAAGGCTGGCTACACACTCTTGAAACTGATATGCAGAAGTTTTTTGAGGCACGTGCACTGTCTTCAGGAATTTGATCAAGGCTTTGGCATGAGCCTCGGAACAGAGCAATAGGGCCAACATAAAGATTTTTGAAGGGGTTTTCCCCATCTGCTCTACGACATCATAGTCGCTTTTCTTAATTATCTTTAAGATTTCCTCCATTTCCTTTTGGGTGGTCTCGGGGATAACCAAAGTCTGAGCCCTCGTCCTGACGGGCGCTTCTTGGATCCCCTTACCTTTATCAGCGGTAACATCAGAGGGTACAACTTCGAGAGTAACAATTTCTTCAATCACTGGACTTCGCACAGATATCTTGACTGGCACATGAGCACTTGAGGGTCCAAAGACTGCCCTTGGAGGAGCAATCTCCGGAGAGAATATTCTTCCGCTATGAGTTATCTTACTTGTCCCTGCAATATTCCCCACATCAGGAGTCTCTTCATCGAAATTTTCTTCAACTGATTCGATCTGTTTAACACCATGGTAGAAGATCTCTCCTCCATAATTCCATGGTATCGTCTTGTTGGACTTATATGGGATAGACCCCGACATGGTAATCTTCAGCGGTAAAAACTTTGGATCAGGCGTAATCTTAACAGGCCTTTTGCAGGTCTTGGAAAGATTGTCGGAAATGTTGATTATAGCAATGTCATTGATTGGAGTAACAGGAGTAACAGGAGTGATAGTAGCAACATGAGTTTTCTGAAAGAGGATCTCTTGAGTATCCATCAGGCGTTGTGTAGTTGTTTAGTTATTGGCATGCATTTTTGGTAAAAGCAGGTGTGTGAATGTCATGACTGATGTCATAACATTCTAGTTTATTGGGTACTGATTTATTAGGTACCTTTGCAAAAAAATATTGTCATACAAGTGCTGCTGTTTATGAGTGTGTATCTGAGCATTTTGCAAAAAGATCACATTTACCAAAATCAGTAAACAGGAATTCAAATGTCATAACAAATGTTAAGACATCCTGTTCTGAACTAACAGTTATGCAGTTTGGGTAATTCTGAGTTTTTTCAGGAAAATGACTCAGTCTTTCCAGAACAGAAAATCTCGTGGACTTGGAGTTAACCTAGCTCAACCCTAACCTGGTTGATAAAGTCCTGTGACCAAGTCTTAAGGTTAAACGGAATTAACCCTAGCTTTTTGTGGAAACCCTAACTGAAGATGCAGCTGCTATATATTCAACAGAGCTGCTGTTTTGGAATTCATTCCCTTTTGACAGAAGATCATTTTAGAAGCTGTATAGTTTTATCTATTGTAATCCAAGCAAGTATCATTGTGATAAGTGACTTGGAATAGGCTTTAATTGTAAGGGTTGTGTATCACTCAAAGCTTTGAAGCAAGAGTGTTTGTGTGTCTCTTGACTAAAGCTTTGAAGCAAAGTCAAGTTAGGTTTATGTATCACTCAAAGCTGTGAAGCAAGAGTGTTTGTGTTGCTTGATTAAAAAGCTGTGAAGCATAATCAAGTGTATGTTTTGAAGAGTGTCTTCATCAATTCATTAGTCAAATTGTTTTAAGTATCACTGCTGTGATTGAGGGGGAGTGAGTAGGAACTCAGGTTTAAGTTGTACTTAGATTGAAGTTGCATTGGGTAGGTCTTAAGTGAAGGAGATAAACTGGTTGGTTTATTCCTGAATTAATATCTCTTATAGTGGATTTCCTCCCTGGCTTGGTAGCCCCCAGAGTAGGTGTTGTTGCACACTGAACAGGGTAAACAATTGACTGTGTTCTTTACTGTTTTTGTATTTACTGTCTTATAGAAAGTCAGATACGGTGTCATAACATTGAACGTGACATTGAGTATTTGCAGCCAGAATTTCAATTGGCATCAGAGCAGGCACCCTGCCTGTATTACTGGGTGAGATCTAGGGATATCACTTTCTGGCACTATGGACAAAGAAGGAGTTTTTGGAAATAGACCACCCATTATGGATGGAACAAATTATGACTACTGGAAACCTCGTATGATTGCCTTCTTAAAATCTCTGGACAAAAAGCCTTGGAGAGCTGCTGACAAAGGATGGAACCATCCCACCATAACTGAGAAAGATGGGACAATCAGTCTGAAGCCTGAGGAAGATTGGAGTAAAGAAGAAGATGAGTTAGCCCTGGGAAATTCCAAAGCTTTAAATGCCTTGTTCAATGGAATTGATAGAAACATTTTCAGACTAGTACATCAATATGAACTGGCCAAGGAAGTTTGGGACACTCTCAAAACTAATCATGAGGGCACTTCCAAAGTAAAAATGTCAAGGCTTCAGATGTTGACTACCAAGTTTGAGAATCTAAAAATGATGGAAGATGAAACCATTCATGAGTTTCACATGAACATCTTGGAGATTGCCAACACCTCAGGAGCACTGGGAGAAAAGATGTCAGAAGAAAAATTGGTGAGAAAGATTCTCAGATCCTTGCCTAAAAGATTTGCAATGAAGGTAACTGCCATAGAGGAAGCCCAGGACATCAGCAAGTTGAAAGTGGATGAACTAATTGGGTCTCTTCAGACTTTTGAGATGGGGATCACTGATAATGGTGACAAGAAGAACAAGAGCATAGCACTTGTATCCAACACTGATGTTGAAAACAAGGAGGATGAAGAAGAAAATATTTCAGAAGCTATAGCCATGCTTGGAAGACAATTCAACAAACTTATTAAAAGAATAGATCCAAAGTCAAGGTCGAATGTTCATAACATCCCCTCTGACATTGACAGTTCCAGCAGAAGACCAAGGTCAGAAGAGAAGGGAAATCAAGGCAGAGGAATTCAATGCCATGGCTGTGAAGGATATGGGCATATTCGAGCTGAATGTCCTACCTTTCTTAAGAAACAAAAGAAAGGAATGACTGTTACTTGGTCTGACTGTGATTCAGAAAGTAATTCTGAAGAAGAATCTGCCAAACTAGTTACTGCTCTAACTGGTGTTTGTACCTCTGAAAGTGACACTAGTGATGAAGAAGTGACATTTGAAGAACTGGCTGATACTTACAAGAAATTGTGTATCAGAAGTACTGAAGTCTGTGTGCAGAATGAGAAACAATCAAAACTCATCATAAAGCTGGAGGCTGAAAAAAGGGCAGACCTCGAAACTATAAGTCATCTAGAAAGGGAAGTTCAATTGCTTAACTCACAACTGAACCAAATGACCAAATCTGTCAAGATGCTGACTAATGGAACAGACAAATTGGAAGAGATTCTTCAGGTTGGACAAAATGTGGGTAACAAATCTGGACTAGGATTTGTGGAAGCTAAGAAATCTGTTGCAGACAAGAAGATCAGGTCTGTTAAACAAATGTCAAAGCAGATGTCTCAACACAACTCTCAACATCAGAAACAGAGATATATGAAGAAAAAGTACCAAAGATGGAGATGTCATCATTGTGGGAGGTATGGCCATATAAAGCCTTTCTGCTTCAAATTGCATGGATACCCTAATCAAAACTCAGGTGTTAAACCTAAGTCAAAAAGGGTACCACATACTCCTCAATGGAAGAAAAAGGCTACTGCCCTGATAGCCCACACTTCCCTGAGAGTCTCTGCAAGGGAAGGCTGGTACTTTGACAGTGGGTGCTCTAAGCACATGACTGGAATAAAGAACATTCTCAATCATGTTAAACCTCACACCACTAGTTATGTGACCTTTGGAGATGGTGCTAAAGGTGAAATCAAAGGAGTTGGTAATTTGGACTGCCCTGAAGTTCCAAATCTAAATGAAGTACTATTGGTAAAAGGCCTGACTGCTAATCTCATTAGTATCAGTCAATTGTGTGATCTAGGATTCAAGGTCAACTTCTCAAAATTTGAATGTCTAGTAATTAATGAAAAACTAGAAGTGGTAATGAAAGGAATCAGATCTAAAGATAACTGTTACTTGTGGCAGCCTAAGAACACTAATAACTCCACTATGTGTTCCATTACCAAAGAAGAAAAAGAGATGAAACTGTGGCACCATAAGCTTGGCCATCTTCATCTAAGAAGAATGAAAAGAACTATCTCTATGGAAGCAGTCAGAAGGATTCCCATACTGCAAATTGATAAAAGGAGGGTTTGTGGTGAACTTCAAATTGAAAGGCTTGGTAAAAAGAGACATGTCTATGATGTGGTGAATAAACTTGAAGTTTTTAGAGAACAGTGCAAGAAAACTCAAAAAGAAGGATGTGTTGTCAGAACGAGAAGTAATCATGACAAGGAATTTGGAAACAACAAGTTTAATAAATTCTGTTTCCCAGAAGAAATGAGTCATGAAGTCTCTTCTCCTATAACTCATCATCAAAATGGAGTTGACAAAAAGAAAATCATACAGGAATCTGCCAGAGCTATGATTCATGTCAAAAGAATTCCTTCTTAACTCTGTGCTGAAATAGTTGCAGCTGGTAGTAGCTGTTCTCACAATATCTTGACAAAACAGATGCTCACTAAGTATAATGTCTCACAAGATGTTGTGACATTGTATTGTGACAATCCGAATACAATCAATATTTCCAAGAACCCTATTCAGCATAGCAGGACCAAGCACATTGACCTTGTAGAGAAGAAGACAATTAAACTGGAACATGGTTTCATCAAGCTTTAGCTGGCTGATTCTTCTACCAAGGCTCTTGTTGGAAATCAACTTGAAAACTTGAGGGGCAAGATGGGTATTTGCCAACGTGAGAAATTATAGCAATTAATTTTGCTTAAAACAAGGGTTGAAGGAGTTATTTGTGTTAAGTCTATTTTTAGTAGGTTAATCATATGTCTTTCCAATTCTTTCAAAATTATTAAGAAGTTGAATAGACTCTCATTTGCCTCCTACCTCTCTCGTCTTTGCAACCTATTCCTTTCTCTCAATCAAAGTTTTCTCTCAAATTGCTACTGGTGCTCTAAGTCAATCAAAATGTCTCAAACATCATCTTCAACCAAGGCGACCACTTCATCTTCATCATCTGACCAAGATTCTCGAGCAATCACCACATGCATAGATTCTGAAGTCCTGGAGATCACTCCTCTCAGAGAAATGGCAACTGACCCCTCCAAAGTCAAAAAGCTGAGAACTAGGCATGCAGGAAGAGCTCAAGCTACTGCTTATGGTAATCCTTCTCATCCTTCTTCCTCTGTACCAAATAGGGAAGGATCAGCTCAAGTACATCAAGCAATTGCTAGGCTTGTCACAAGAATACTATGCGAAAACCAATCTGTACCGGGGATTTCTGTCCCATTAAATCAAGAATCAGCAAGCCCAAATGTGGATGTCTCTGAGAATGTAGATGTCTCTGAGAATGTTGTGACACAAAATGACAACATTCAGAACCCTTCAGAGAAGACTGTTGATCCACCTATCATTGATGTGGATGAGGAATACTCAGACAATGATCTGATTTCCAATGTAAACCCTAGCATAGCTAGGAGAATGATGAAAAGAAAGGGTAATCAGAATGCTGCAAAATGTTTGACCAAAGATAAACCTGCTGATAAGAAATCCAAGGCTGAAGGCAAGACTGAGGTAGAATCTGTGAAAACTGGTCAATCCAAAGGGAAGGTGAAAGCCCAAGTGCATACTGGTAGACAACCAATTACAAAGAAAAGAAAAGAACCTGAGACTTCTGATTCTGATGAGGAATCAGAGTTTGAGATTGATGCTGAAGAAATTCCTATCAAAAGGAAACTCCCCTCCAGCAAAATGGCTAGAGTTCCTGAAGTCCCAACAGACAACATCTCTTTTCACCATCCCGACAATGCCAACAGATGGAAGTATGTTTGCTTGAAGAGAATAGCTTTAGAAAGAGAGCTAAACAATGATGCCATGGAGTGCAAGGACATCATGGACCTGATTAAAACTGCTGGACTGATGAAGACTGTGGTAAAATTTACCAAGTGTTATGAAAATCTGGTCAAGGAGTTCATAGTTAACTTGTCTGATGAATGTGCTGATGGAAGGTCAGCTGACTTTGAAAGTGTTTATGTTAGAGGAAGAAGGGTTAATTTCTCTCCATCATAAATTAACAAATTTCTTGGAAGATCAAATGAGGATTGCCCTGAACTGGAAGTCACTGACAATGAAGTTTGTCAAACCATCACAGCAAGACAAGTGAAGTGATGGCCCTTGAAAGGCAAGCTGAATGCCAGCAAACTTAGCATGAAATTTGCCATCCTGCACAAGATTGGTGCAGCCAACTGGGTCCCTACAAACCATAAATCAACTATCTCCACAGGATTGGGGAGATTTATTTATGCTGTGGGAACCAAGACTTTTTTTGACTATGGCAGGTATATTTTTGAACAAACTTTAAAACATGCTGGTAGTTATGCTGTCAAAGGCCCTATTGCCTTTCCCTCCCTCCTTTGTGGAATTATCCTTGCACAATACCCTGATATCCTGGTGCAAGAGATACTGCTTACAAAAGATCTCCTGCTCTTGGGTTACACTACAAGCTGTTTCAGGGATCTCATGCTCCTGATATTGTCATAACATCAGCTGAGACATCATCTGTAAAGACTCAGTCCAAAACATCTGATGTTATAGCTGTATTGAAAGAGACCTGCAAAGAGCTGGAAGCTAGGAAAAAGACCCTAGAAAACCTAATTTCCAGGTTAGAAAAGGAGGAAGCTGAAGGAAACAGAAGGGAAGAGGGTGCAGAAGATGAAGATCAACTCAATACTGAAGAAACTAGCTCCTCTGAAGGGGACAGTACTTGAAGGTTGGTGGAGTTGATGCTGGTCCCTGGTGGAGTTTGCAAGTGTGTTCAGTTGCTAGTTGTTTTTATTTCTTTTTCTGGATGACTGTATAATCTTTTAAGAACATATATCTTTGGCCCATTTGTGGCTAAAGAGGGGGAGATATATTTTGGTAGACTTTATTAGACATTCTATTTTTCTGCAGTCATTTTTTTTCTGCTGCTATCTATCTCTGATTGCTTAGGGGCTTTATCCAAAAATCTGCCAAAGGGGGAGTTTGTAGTTGTTTAGTTATTGGCATGCATTTTTGGTAAAAGCAGGTGTGTGAATGTCATGACTGATGTCATAACATTCTAGTTTATTAGGTACTGATTTATTAGGTACCTTTGCAGAAAAATATTGTCATACAGGTGCTGCTGTTTATGAGTGTATATCTGAGCATTTTGCAAAAAGATCACATTTACCAAAATCAGTAAACAGGAATTCAAATGTCATAACAAATGTTAAGACATCCTGTTCTGAACTAACAATTATGCAGTTTGGGTAATTCTGAGTTTTTTCAGGAAAATGACTCAGTCTTTCCAGAATAGAAAATCTCGTGGACTTGGGGTTAACCTAGCTCAACCCTAACCTGGTTGATAAAGTCCTATGACCAAGTCTTAAGGTTAAACGGAATTAACCCTAGCTTTTTGTGGAAACCCTAACTGAAGATGCAACTGCTATATATTCAACAGAGCTGCTGTTTTGGAATTCATTCCCTTTTGACAGAAGATCATTTTAGAAGCTGTATAGTTTTATCTATTGTAATCCAAGCAAGTATCATTGTGATAAGTGACTTGGAATAGGCTTTAATTGTAAGGGTTGTGTATCACTCAAAGCTTTGAAGCAAGAGTGTTTGTGTGTCTCTTGACTAAAGCTTTGAAGCAAAGTCAAGTTAGGTTTATGTATCACTCAAAGCTGTGAAGCAAGAGTGTTTGTGTTGCTTGATTAAAAAGCTGTGAAGCATAATCAAGTGTATGTTTTGAAGAGTGTCTTCATCAATTCATTAGTCAAATTGTTTTAAGTATCACTGCTGTGATTGAGGGGGAGTGAGTAGGAACTCAGGTTTAAGTTGTACTTAGATTGAAGTTGCATTGGGTAGGTCTTAAGTGAAGGAGATAAACTGGTTGGTTTATTCCTGAATTAATATCTCTTATAGTGGATTTCCTCCCTGGCTTGGTAGCCCCCAGAGTAGGTGTTGTTGCACACTGAACTGGGTAAACAATTGACTGTGTTCTTTACTGTTTTTGTATTTACTGTCTTATAGAAAGTCAGATACGGTGTCATAACATTGAACGTGACATTGAGTATCTGCAGCCAGAATTTCACGTTGGATGCTTGACTTCAACAGCGGACATTCGGATTGCAAGGTTGAACAAAAGTAACAATCTTTTTCACAGCCCGGGAAAATCCCGGCTTTCAACAGATTCATCTTGATCATTGGCAATGGAGTCATTAAGTCATCAACATCGGTAACATGAATATCTTCCACAATAGCATGGACATTATGACCATGTTTTGGCATAGGAGCGGATATCACATTAGGTTTTTTGGGAGCATCAAACTCTACCTCCTTGGCATCTATCAAATCTTGGATCTTTTTTTTAAGGGCCCAACAGTTGTTGGTGTCATGCCCCACACTGTCCGAATGATATGCACATTTTTCATTTGAATGATAATAGGGAGAAGAGGTATTTGGGTTTTTCAGCGCTTCTTTCAAGTTGGTAAGGTTTAACTTTAACATATGAGGGAGGACCTGAGCCGGTGTCATATTGATCCGGGTGAATTACCATTGTGGCCTTTCTACCCTTTGCTGGTTAGCTCTAGGTTGACTGCTTCGAGGTTGATCGGCTAAGGAGTTCTGGATCATCATAGCCCCCACCGTTGGTCGGCGCTCCATTCTCCCTTGATTTCTATGGGTATGAACAGCAGAAACTTCCTTCTTGGCTGGGAAGGTCTTCTTGATAGCAGTGGAAGCGGATGCATCCTTATGAATCTTACCACTCTTAATGCCATCTTCGACCCTTTCACCGGTCAGAATTAATTCGGTGAACCCTGTATATGAGCTCCCGATCAAGTGATTAAAAAATGAACCTGACAGGGTCCCCAAAAACATGTCAACCAGCTCTCTGTTCGACAATGGTGGCTGCACCCTTCCAGCCAAATCCCGCCACTTCTGGGCATACTCCTTAAATCCCTCATTAGAGACCATACCCATACTCTATAGTTGAGTATGAGTAGGCGCTAAATCTGCGTTATATTGGTATTATCGATAGAAAGCAGCAGCTAAATCTTTCCAGTTATGAACATCAGATCTCTCAAGTTGATAGAACCAGTCCAATTGCGTACCCGACAAACTATCTTGAAAAAAGTGGACCCACAGATCCTTATCAGAAGAGTGAGGTTGGATCTTTCTGACGTAGGACCGCAGATGCATCTTTGGACAGGACAAACCATCGTATTTAGCAAATGTAGGCACTTTGAACTTAGGAGGAATGACGATCCCAACAACCAACCCTAGTTCTTTGAAATCTAGCCCAGGTACCCTTTGTACCTCCATGGCTACCTACCGCTCTTCCAAATTTTTATACTTATCGTCCGCAGGAGGATACTGCTGTTCGGAGTAATCCTCTTCCTCTTCTTCTTCTTCTTCCTCTTCAGCTTCAGACTCGGAGGGCATTGCAACTCCTTTACCTTTACCAACCCCTTCGTCAGACGTCGAGGGGAACTCGAGGACCCTTCTAGCCTAGTTCTCAAACCTTCTTCCCATAGTGGCCACACCAATTCTTTTCTTCTTTTTTTCTTTGTCTTTTTCCTTCTCTTTCTCTAATAGTGCTTTAAGATCCTCTTGACCCTTTGCCAAGGTTATGAGGAGTTGTTGGAATTGCGAATTCTGTGCTTGCAGGTCTTTGACCATCTGCTCTATATCCATCTTGCTGAAATAAACAGCAGAAAGATAAGGAAACCTGGTATGAAGACCTGTTTATGCATATGATGAATGATATGTATTCATGTAATGCATTCAAAGATTCAGAAATTCAAAGTTGTTGCAAACAAAAGAACACACGTCATATTAATAAGAAGAAATTTGTTAGTACATAAATGCCCCATGGGCAAAATATTACAAAATTCTTAATGTAAAAAGACGTTGCGCATCCTCTTTGGCGCGACGTAGGTGTTAAGAGTCTCTTCTTCATGAAGTCGGCGGGTAAGTTCCAAAACCTTCTTCTCACTGGCATAAAAGCTGGCTTCAAAAGTATTCCGCTCTTCCTTGAGCTGTATCCAACTATTTTGCAATTCTTCCAATGTTGGCATGTCTAGATGTAGGTGGGTGTATGGAACCTCTCCTTCCATAACATGCTCTTTGATCATGGGGAGAATGTAGAGGTAAGGCATCATAAGACTCTGGGCGCGGGTTCATACCCACTTGAGATAAGGCTCAAGGGGGATGGAATTCTTGTAACCCAGTGTCTTACTATCCACTTTGTTGGGCATCCTCTAAGCTCGGATAAACCTTTGTCGAAGTCCTTGAGCGTCGTTGTCGAAGTCAAAAACCAAGTCAGGAATCAGCATATCATGAGGGCCATCCCTCCGGGCATACCCAAATTGTCTTAGAGCTAAACAGGGGTTGTAGGTAATGCCTCCCCTAATGCCAAGTAGTGGGACATTAGGGAATTCCCCACAACGATCAATGATGATGACATTTTCTCTGGACCGAGAACACCAATGAACATCAGAATGTGTGAGGGTCATCAACTGTTATGACCACCTTAAACCCTGCTCATTCTTCAAAACTGATTGGGGAAGGTGAGAAATAAACCACCTTGCTAGAAGAGGAGTGCAACACATGAGAACACCTCTTTTCCTCATTGTTCGTGTGTGAAATGAGTGTAGGATGTCCCCAAGCAATGTAGGCACATGATTCCTAGATATGAAAATCTTGAGAGTATTCACATCTATAAGCTGATCAGGGTTTGGGAACAAGACCAACCCATAGATGAGGAGTGCTACAAACTCTTCAAAAGCTTGCAGATCTAGATAATTCCAGAAGTCTTGTGCCTTCTTGTTATACCCCAAAATTTGCCCTCCCTTTTTCACAAGAAGTCACAACCCCGGGGTTTTCTTTGATTTTTGAGATTGGCTCAAGAATCGGTCAAACAGACTTTTCTTTATCAGTCAATCCAGAATTAGGGTTTTCGCTCGCATTTCTCAGAAAGAACTGAATCCTCAGAAATTCAGTTAACTGTTACATTATTTTCACGCTTGTTCAAGATTACTGGTTGTTTCTCAAAACCCAATTATCTGGGATAAGGGCTGAGACTTTTGTTTGGAACAGTAAGGCATCTGCTTGATTATTTGGAGTAAAAGGTTTATCGTTTATTGGAATGCTTTGTTGCTTGATTAAGTGGAGTGAAAGGCTTGTCGCCTATTGGAATGCTTTGTTTGTTTAACTGTACAATGCGTGTGTTAATTGGAATACCATGCGTATTGTGAGTAATGCAAGGTTACGAGACCGCAAAAGTTTGTTGATTATTTATTTTATCTGAGTTAAAATTATTGGGATACAGTTCCAATTATTTTGATTTAAGAGTCTTAAATAATTAAATAAACAATGCAAGAAAAGATTGGAAGATATTTGATAAAGACCTTTTTTATTATTTTCAAATATTGTTACAAAGTTTATCGGAATGTTGTAAATTTACAACTTACAGTATTTACAATAATATTTGTTTACAATAAATTAAAAATAATAAACCTAAGCCTAATCTCCTAAAATCTTTGGCTTCTATTGCTTCTGCTATTGTCCAAGATGCATCCACCCGAAAAGAGGAGAAAGAAAAGAAAATCAGCACAAGAATTTTCAAATGAAAAGAAGAAAAAAAATCATCATTAAAATTGGCCGTCTAGAATCAGATTGCCTATTTTCATCACGCTTTATTTTTCTCTCTGCAAATCACAAGAAGATTGCTCTTCTCGGTTCACAGAGAGAAAAATAAAATATATAAAATGCAAGCATGTCAAACTAGATGCAAAAACATGGTTCAAATACAAAAGTTCCAAGCTGCATTAACCAAGCAAACTGAACTGTAAACTGAGTTCCAAGCTGCATTAATCAAGCAAACTGTACTGCAAACTAAGTCCCAAATTCAAAAGAGACAAACAGGCGCCAAAACTGCCAAGGTATAAGTCAAGCAAATGAATAATACAGTAGCAAGCAAAGTCCCATATTCATCTACAGAACAAATTACTCAAAACCAAGTTACAAGACAAATTGGATAAATATGGTAATGCAGCATAAAAACAGAAATACAACAGACAAAAGCAAGACAGCAGAAGGTAGTTCACTTGACAAGTCAAAACTTGTCAAGGATGCTTTCATCATTTTCTAGACAACCCAATTTTTCAGAATAAAATATAATAAGCAATTAAAAATGCTTATAGAGAGAGAGAGAAAGAGAGAACCTCGGTGAAAGTTTGCAGTTTTGGAAAAGGCAGGTTTTTCAAGACAGTAAAAGATAACAAAAAAGATATATAACAGTAAAAGGGCCAACATAGAGGAGGGAGAGCCCACAAAATTTGCATTGCATAACCTGCATTACAAAACTCAACAAACTGCAAGTCAATAACTAAAAAAAAAGCACAAAACCTACAACAAGCCTGCCTCCCAAAACACCACAAAACCTGCTCCCAACACAAAGTTACAAACCTGCTAAACTGCAAGCTCAAACAAAAAACCTGAAGCCTGCTTCCAAAACTCAAACTCTCAAAACCAAAACTTACCCAATTTATAAAAACTGCAAATCAAGCAACCAAAACACAAGCCTGCCTTACAAATGGTAAACCTGCTACCAAGGCACCCAACATAACCTCCAAACTGCAAGTCAAAAACCAAAACCACAAACTGGTTCACCAACAAATCAAACTGCATAAGAAACCTGTTTACCATACTCAAGAAAACCTGCTAAGCACTTAGGCCTAACAAAAAACCTACAGTCCAAGCCAAAACTGCAACTTAGTCACAACCTGCCCAAACTACAAGCCTAAACATAACAAACTTGCATTGCATAAACTGCAAAAAACCAAACATACAGTCCAAGCCAAAACTGCAACTTGCTCAAAAAGCCCAACCAAAAAAATCTCAGATTACATTCATCATCAACCTCAAAACAGGTAGAAAAGAAAAGGTTTTCAGGAACTTCAATAAAGTTCATCATCATCAGAACATCAATGGCCAAAAGAAAGGAAGAGTTTTAGAAGTAAAAGAAACAAGTTTCAGAGTACATTCATCATCAACAATATCAACAAAGCCAACAGTTCTCAGAACATTCATCATCAAACAAACAATATTCAAGCACTCAGAGGAAGAGAAACAACATAAAGAATAACAACAATAGTTCTCAGAATACTCATCATCAAACATTCAAAAGAAATACAGAAATACCAGAAGCCAAAGCAAGCAACCATCATCTCCTCCCTCTGTTCCGGCCACCGGAGGCGCCACCAATCCCTCTCCTTTCCTCCGCTGTCCTCTCTATCCTCCTCAAGGTAATTTTCCTTCAAAACATCATAGGTTAAAGAGATTAAGACTGTAAAACACGAACATGCAAACAAATCTGTAAAAAGCGCGAGAGAGAAAGATAAAAGCTCGTACCTTTTAGACCACAACTGTGGGTCGCTGTGAGAGAAGAGGAAGTGAGAGATGGCGATGCCTAGTAACCTAGAACATAGAGAGAGAGAGAGGACGTTTGAGAGAGACGAAGAGAATGAAAGAAGAAGGAGGCGCCGTTGTGGCCAAAAAATTACAAACCCTAATGAAGCCACAACTCTGAACCCTAACAAAACTTTGTTCAAATTTATCACCTGGGCCTTAGCCCCAAATAAAACCTAGGCCCATTTTGTTTTTACTGAATACACCTCCCCATTCCATTCTGTCCATTGCATTAGTTCTATTTTCATCTTGGGCTTAACCCCAAGCAAACTCTTTAGGCCCATTATCTTTTCTAAACAAGCTAATACTCTTTCTCTTATTTTCATTTTATTTTCTTTGTTAATATTAAAACCAAAATATATTAAGATTTTGTTTTAAATTTTCTGAATTTAGTTTTCCTTTTTTTTAATAATTATTACATTTAATAAAATACAATAATAATAAAGGTTTTATTTTCGTTTTCTTTAAAAAATACAAAAAATGATAGAAACTTTAATTAAAATAATTTTTCTTTTAAAACTTTTCTTTTCATAATCAATAAAAAAACACAAAATAATAATAAATACTTAATTTTACTTAGGTTAATTTTTATTTGTTTCATTTGTAAATAAATACATACATCTCATATTTCTTTGATTTTCTTTATCTTATAAATTGTTATAATCTTATGTTGAATGGCGATGATTCAATTTGGTTGTAACCCATAATATTTGGGACATTATTATTCTTGAGAAACTCATCCCCATTTGTAAATAATTGTACCCCCATCCCCGGATACTCTTTTGTAATAGCTTAGAATTTAATTCTCGCACTTTATTCTTTTTTTTTAAAAAAATATGCCATGATTAGAGATTAGGGTTTGTGTGTGAAAGTCTAAAATCGATCGCTGGATGACCTAATACAAGACAAATGCATGAAAAGGACAAACACAATGCACATTTGCGCCTCTAGGGTAACCTCACTTGTAGCCTCTGAAAATGCAATCATGTCCCTCGAGTATGAGACACTCTAGCAAATGCCCCTTCGATAAACAAAGATCGTAGTCCCTCGATGACCCTCGATGTTGCCTTCGATAAAACGATCTCGTCCCTTACAAAATTGCTAGAGCGTCTCACAAGTTGCTTTCAATGATTGTATACGATGACCCACGCCTGTCCCGTTAAACATCCTAACACAAGGTTGTTCACCAAATACAATGGTGAAATAACACTGTTAAAAGGGTTAAAAACATAAGAAAAATCTTTGAGTAAAATAGGGTAGACAACTCTTAGTTACTTGATCAAGAAATTGCAAAACATCCTTGCCATTTTCAAACACACTTCACAACACAACTTTAAAACAATTCCAAAACAAACTTCAAAACATTGAAATGTCTTTTCAAAAAGACACACACCTTTGTATATATTCAAACAAGAATCATTACAAAGGTTGCCTAGACAAGGCATCTTTTTCAAAACATTTTCAAAACCACACACACAAAGCACCATTTCAAACAATTGAAAAGCAAAGGCAAGTGATCTAAAACAAGTAACTAAGAGCCCATGGATAACCATGGATGAAAAGGGTGCTAGCACCTTTCCTTTTCATAATCTACCCCCCGAACCCAAGAAAACATCTCAAAGGTCTTTCCTGTGCTTTTTGACCTTTCCTTTGGATAAAATAAAAATTCGGTGGCGACTCTTGCTAAACTGAACAAGTGCGAACATAAATGCAAAAACCTCAAGTCAGTTCTCCCTCCGTATCACAGAACTGGCGACTCTGCTGGGGAAATTTCTAAAAGTGGGGTTACATTAGGGTTTTTAGATCACCTTTGCATGATTATCTTGTTTGCCTTGATTGCTTTACATTTGGTTCTTTTGTTTGGGCTTGAAATCCTCTACCCGGATTTGGGAAACATTCATAGGTAAATATCAATACGTTGTGGAAACTGTGCGGGGTATACCGACACGGTTGAAGAAATAGCTATATTAGTGCGACATATTTGTGGGTACCGGTAGCCTTTGAGTCAATCAAAGAGAATACGGGGCCGCTGAGTGATGTCATAAAGCACTAATGATCTCTTAGAACCTTACTTGACCATCTTGGTCTTTTTTAGGGGTAATGAGATGACCGACTTTGGTGCAGTCCGAAGTTGGTAGATACTCGATACTACACTCATTGAGGGTTGTTTTCTTGGAATTTTTCGGTCGCCAGTTAAGTGGCTACACTGTAACAATGAACACAGAAAATAATCCAGTGATATTGAGCTCCTTAGAACCCGGTTACTATTTATAGGACAGGTTGAGCCAACGAACTTCAAGAGGGTACTTACCTATGAAACCCCATGCAAGCCTGAAACTAGGATCTTGTGTGATTTGCTTGTGCATATGCTTGTGCATACATCATGAACATCATGAAGCATCATTTGCATCCACTAACTATTTCAAGGGTTTGGATCTTCATCTTTGTTCCTGTTTTGTAGATCATGGAATCTCTTCGCAGGAAAACAATTCAAGTAAACCTTGTGAGAATCCCTCCTCAACTCAAGGAGCTTACTTCCAGGATTCCGGAGAATTCTCTCTTCAGTGAAAGACATGGCAGACTTCTCAACTTGGTCAACTGCAACATTGAAGAAGACATGGTGAAAGTCCTCTTCCAGTTCTTTGACCCCCTACACCACTGTTTCACATTCCCTGATTACCAACTAGTACCTACTTTTGAGCAATTTTCTCAACTCTTGAGGATTCCTGTTCTTCATCAACTACCCTACAACGGTACGGAAAAAGAACCAAAGCCTGAATATGTTTCTCAAGCCTTACACTTGCAACCATCTGATATCAAAGGACATTGGGAAACCAGAAGTGGTGTCAAGGGTTTCTTGGCAAAGTTTCTGTTTGAGAAGGCACAAGACTGCTGGAATTCTCTAGATCTACAAGCCTTTGAGGAGATTGTAGCACTACTCATCTATGGGTTGGTCTTGTTCCCAAACCCTGATCAACTTATAGATGTGAATGCTGTCAAGATTTTCATGTCTCAGAATCCTGTGCCTACATTGCTTGGGGACATCCTACACTCATTTTACACACGAACAATGAGGAAAATAGGTGTTCTCATGTGTTGTACTCCTCTTCTCACAAGGTGGTTTGTTTCTCACCTTCCCCAGTCAGTTTTGAAGAATGAGCAGGGTTTAAGGTGGTCACAGCGATTGATGACCTTAACACATTCTGATTTTCATTGGTGTTCTCGGTCCAGAGAAAATGTCATCATCATTGATTATTGTGGGGAATTCCCTAATGTCCCACTACTTGGCATTAGGGGAGGCATTACCTACAACCCCTGTTTAGCTCTGAGGCAATTTGGGTATGCCCGAAGAGATGGCCCTCATGATATGCTGATTCCTGACTTGGTTTTTGACTTCGACAACGACGCTCAAGGGCTTCGACAAAGGTTTATCCGAGCATGGAGGATGCCCAACAAAGTGGACAGTAAGACACTGGGGAACAAGAATTCCATCCCTCTTGAGCCTTACCTCAGGTGAGTACGAACACGCGCCCAGAGTCTTATGATGCCTTACCCCCACATTATCCCAGTGATTAAAGAGCCTGTTAGGGAAGGAGAGGTTCCATAGACCCTCCTACATCCAGACATGCCAACATCATGGGAAGAATTGCAAAAGAGTTGGATCCAACTCAAAGAAGAACGGAACACTTTTGAAGCCAACTTCTATGCCAGTGAGAAGAAGGTTTTGGAGCTTACCCGCCGACTTCACGAAGAGGAGACTCTTAACACTTACATCGCGCCAAAGAGGATGCGCAACGTCTTTTTACCTTGAGAAGCTTTGTAATATTTGGCCCATGGGGCATTTATGTACTGACAAATTTCTTCTTATTAATATGACGTGTGTTCTTTTGTCTGCAACAATTTTGAATTTCTGAATCCTTGGATGCATTACATGAATAAACATATCATTCATCATATGCATAAACAAGTCTTCACACCAGGTTTCCTTATCTTTCTATTGTTTATTTCAGCAAGATGGATATTGAGCAGACGGTCAAAGATCTGCAAGCACATAATTCACAATTCCAACAAATCCTCATGACCTTGGCAAAGGGTCAAGAGGATCTTAAAGAACTGTTAGAGAAGAAAAAATAGGAAAAAGGAAAAAAGAAAAAGAAAAGAATCGGGGTAGCTACGTTGGGAAGAAGATTTGAGAATGAAGCTAGGAGAGTTCTGGAGTTCCCCTCGACGTCTGACGAAGGGACCGGCAAAGGAAAAGTAGTTGCATTACCCTCCGAGTCTGAGGTTGAAGAGGATAAAGATTACTCCGAGCAGCAGTACCCTCCTGCGAACGACAGGTATAAAAATCTGGAAGAGCGGTTAGCAGCCATGAAAGTGAAAAGGGTTCCCGGACTGGATTTCGAAGAGCTGGGATTGGTTGCTGGGATCGTCATTCCTCCCAAGTTCAAAGTACCCACATTCGCTAAATACGACAGTATGTCGTTTCCAAAGATGCACCTGAGATCCTACGTCAGGAAGATCCAACCCCACTCATCTGATAAAGATCTTTGGGTCCATTTTTTCCAAGATAGTTTGTCAGGCACACAATTGGGCTGGTTCTATCAACTCGAGAGATCATACGTACATAACTGGGAAGATTTGGCTGCTGCTTTCTACCGGCAATACCAATACAACACTGATTTAGCGCCCACTCGTACTCAACTACAGAGTATGAGTATGGCTGCTAATGAAGGATTCAAGGAGTATGCCCAGAAGTGGCGTGATCTGGCTGGAAGGGTGCAGCCTCCATTGTCGGATAGAGAGCTAGTTGACATGTTTTTAGGGATCCTGTCTGGACCTTTCTTCAATCATTTAATTGGGAGTTCCTCCGCGGGATTTACCGAATTAATTCTGACCGGCGAAAGGGTCGAGGCCGACATTAAAAGTGGTAAGATTCAAAAAGATGCCTCCGCGTCCACCGCTACGAAGAAGACCTTCCCAGCTAAGAAGGAGAGTTCTGCTGTTTACACCCAGAGAAATCGGGAAAGAGAGGAACATCGGCCAACAGTGAGGGCCGTATTAATTCAGAAGCTCGCATCAGACCGGCCTAGAAATAGTCAACCGAGGAATGATCAGCCCATAACCTATCAGCAAAGGCCACCACGGCAATATACCCCGATAAATATGACACCCGCTCAGATCCTCCCACTTCTCCTGAAATTAAACCTTGCTAATTTGAGAGAGGCACCTAAGAATGCAAACACCACTTCTCCATATTATCATCCCAATGCAAAATGTGCCTACCATTCAGACAGTATAGGGCATGACACCAACGACTGTTGGGCCCTCAAAAACAAAATCCAAGACTTGATCGACACCAAGGAGGTAGAATTCGATGCGCCCAAAAAGCCGAATGTGATTTCTGCCCCGATGCCCAAGCACGGTCATAATGTTCATGCTGTTATGGAAGACCTTCATGTTACCAATGTTGATGATCTTTTGACTCCCTTATCAGTGATTAAAGTGAATTTGATGAGAGCCGGGATATTCCCAGGCTGTGGAAAAGACTGTTGCTTTTGTTTAAACATATGAGCTAACTGCCCAATGTTGAAATCAGGCATCCAACGCCTGATGGATACCCAAGAGATACTCTTCCAAAAAACCCCTGTTGATACCTTCACTCCTGTTACTCCTGCTACTTTTTCTACTTCAACCAACGATATTGAAATCATAACCATTTCCGACAATCCTCCCAAGGCTTGCAAAAGGCCTGTCAGGATTACGCTCGACCCTAAATTTGTACCATTAAAAATCACCATGCCGGGACCTGTCCCGTATCAATCTAGCAAAACGATACCATGGAACTATGGGGGAGAAATCTTCTATCATGGTATCAAACAGATTGAAGCAGTCTAAGAGAATTCTGAAGAGGAAACCCCTGATATAGGGAACATTGCGGGAACAAGCAAGATAACCCGCAGCGGATGGATTTTTTCTCCGGAGATTGCTCCCCCTCGAGCAGTCTTCGGACCCTCGAAAGCTTTTGCACCTGTTAGGCCATCTGTGCGAGACCCGATAATTAAAGAATTGGATACTCCTGAAGAAAGACCATCTGTTGATACTACCAATAAGGGTAAGGGGATACTAGAAGCGCCTGTCAAGACGAAGGCTCATGCTGTGGTTATCCCCGAAACCACCCAGAAAGAAATGGATGAAATCTTGAAAATAATCAGAAAGAGTGACTACGACGTCGTGGAACAGCTAGGGCAGACCCCTTCTAAAATTTCAATGTTGGCTCTTCTACTTTGCTCTGAGGCCCATGCTAAGGCCCTGATCAAATTTTTGAAAGTGGCACACGTGCCCCAAGAAACTTCGGCTGACCAGTTTCAGGAGTGTGTGGCCAGTCTTACTGCTGATAATAGCCTTGGCTTTTCCGATGCTGACTTGACTCTCAAAGGAAGGAAACACAACGACGCACTACATGTCTCAGTTGAATGCAGGGGAACCACCCTCGCCCATGTCCTAGTTGATACTGGTTCTTCCTTGAATGTGCTGCCGAAGAAAGCGTTGGACCGTTTGGACTGTGAAGGATTGACCCTGAAACCTTGTAACATAGTTGTTAGGGCCTTTGATGGGTACAAAAGAATGGTTCACGGAGAGGTTGACATTCTTATCAAAGTAGGCACAGAAGTTTTCAACTCCACCTTTTACGTGATGGACAACCGTCCGTCATATTCATGTTTGTTAGGAAGACCGTGGATCCATTATGCCGGGGCAGTTACCTCCTCTCTGCACCAAATGCTAAAATATCCTGTTAAGGATAAGATTATAACAGTGCACAGCGAGGAAGAGTACATGATAAGTCATTTCAATTCCCTCCGCTATGTGGAATTGGATGGCGAGTTCATCGAAACACCTTTCCAACATTTTGAGGAAGTTTCTCCTGAGGTAGCAGTTGCGAAGACAATGGTTGAGGTGCCTACCGCTCCCAAGCATGTATCTAGGATGGCATCTCTTAAGGACGCAAAGGCTGCAGTCAAAGAAGGAAAGAGCGCAATATGGGGGCAACTGTCTGACTTTCCCCATAAGACGGACAAATTTGGACTAGGGTTTACAGTTGTAGGACAGAAGGCTATGCGTCGTTCCAAGATTGGAGGGCCACCTGTAAGGATCACTCACCACGGGATTAATTCTGTAGAAGATGAAAATGAAGAGGGCCACTATGAGGATTGGATCTTTCCGACCGTCGAAGGGGGTTTAAGCAACTGGGAAGCAAAGGATTTTATTCCCATCACCTTCATTAACCAGTAATTTTATCTTTGAACAATTTCTTATTTCGGTCTGTAATAACTAAAACAATTCGTACACTATTTTCACCTTATGCCTTGCCTGGGGCATATAGGTCCATTTTTAAGGGCTTGATTTTCTTCATTATCATATGCCATGTTTTAATGAATCATTGGACACTTTCATCTATAAACTATTGTGTTCATTTTCTTTCCTTTTGCATTTTTGTTTTGTTTAAGGATGGCTATCCCTTACACACACCCACACTCAAAAATGCAGGTACCCATCCACTCTGGATTCCATGGGTGACTATTCTGCTTTAGCCTTCGATAACTCTGAGGATTTGGTCAATCACGCTGAGTACGAAGTTGACGAAGACTGTGAAGTGCCGGGAGAGTTAGCCAGACTTCTACAACAAGAAGAGAGGGCTATCCTGCCCCATGAAGAGTTTCTAGAAACCATCAACTTGGGGACAGAGGAAGACAAGAAAGAAGTAAAAGTGGGTGCCAACCTGGAACCAAGTGTCAAAGAGCCCTTAGTGCAGTTGTTGAACGAGTATGTTGAAATCTTCGCCTGGTCTTATGAAGACATGCCAGGATTGAACATAGATATCGTGGTTCACCGTCTCCCTACAAGAGAAGACTGTCCACCGATCAAGCAAAAGGTCCACCGAATGAGGCCCGACATGTCTGAGAAGATCAAAGCTGAGGTAATGAAGCAATTCAACGCTGGCTTTCTGGCTATTACTTCCTATCCATAATGGGTTGCTAACATTGTGCCCGTGCCTAAAAAGGACGGCAAAGTCAGAATGTGTGTGGACTATCGGGACTTGAACAGGGCTAGCCCTAAAGACGATTTTCCCCTGCCACATATCGATATCTTGGTTGACAACACAGCTCAACACAAGGTTTTTTCCTTCATGGATGGATTCTCGGGATACAACCAGATCAAAATGGCCCCCGAAGACATGGAGAAGACTACTTTTGTCACGCAGTGGGGTACCTTCTGCTACAAAGTAATGCCAATCTGACTGAAGAATGTTGGGGCAACCTATCAACGCGCCATGGTAGCTTTTTTTCATGATATGATACATCATGAGATTGAAGTCTACGTAGACGACATGATAGCCCGATCACAGACAGAAGAAGAACACCTTGATCATTTGCAGAAGCTGTTTGTCAGATTGAAGGAGTATAAGCTCAGACTGAACCCAAGCAAGTGCACTTTTGGAGTCAGGTCTGGTAAACTTTTGGGATGTATTGTAAGCAACAAAGGTATAGAGGTTGATCCTGCTAAAGTCAAAGCTATACAAGAAATGTCTGCCCCCGCACTGAAAAGGAGGTTAGAGGTTTCTTGGGACGCTTGAACTACATTGCGAGGTTTATCTCTCACCTAACATCTACCTGTGAGCGAATCTTCAAGCTATTGAAGAAAGATCAGGTGGTTGAATGGAACAATGCTTGTCAAGTTGCTTTTGATAAAATCAAAGAGTATTTGCTGGAACCTCCTATTTTGATGCCACCCGTCGAGGGAAGACCGTTAATTATGTATCTGACTGTTTTGGATAATTCAATGGGGTGT
Source organism: Vicia faba (assembly GCA_948472305.1). NCBI lineage: Eukaryota > Viridiplantae > Streptophyta > Magnoliopsida > Fabales > Fabaceae > Vicia > Vicia faba. The sequence goes on along the minus strand of OX451738.1, from coordinate 1,215,512,110 downwards.
GTACTGGGCCAACATGACGAGTCTGGTCGAAAAGAGCATGCCATTTATTACCTTACCAAAAAGTTTACCGACTGTGAGACTCGCTACTCACTGCTCGAGAAAACTTGCTGCACTTTGGTATGGGCTGCTCGCTGGCTAAGACAATATATGTTGACTCATACCACTTTGCTGATTTCCAAGATGGATCCAATTAAGTATATCTTTGAGAAGCCTGCTTTATCTGGAAGAATTGCTAGATGGCAAATGATCCTGACTGAGTATGATATCCAGTATACTACTCAAAAAGCTATAAAAGGGAGTGTACTAGCTTACCATCTAGCTCATCAAGCCATCAAAGATTACCAATCTATGAGATTCGACTTCCCTGATGAGGACATTATGACATTGGACAACATTGAAGTTAACGAGTCATATGATAGACCTGAACAAGGATCCCGATGGACCCTGTACTTTGATGGTGCTTCAAATGCACTTGGTAACGGTATCGACGCAGTACTTATCTCTCCAGAAAGTTTCCATACACCCTTAACTGCTAGACTCTGTTTCAGTTGCACCAACAACATGGCTGAGTATGAAGCTTGTATCTTTGGTCTTAAAGCTACAATTGACTTGGGAATCAAATCTTTGGTGGTATTGGGAGACTCAGCCTTGGTTATCAGTCAAATCAAAGGAGAGTGGGACACTAAACATCCTAACCTCATCCCATACAAAGAACATGTCCTAACATTGTTACCTCATTTCGAGCAGATTACCTTCGAACACTTCCCGCGAGAAGAAAATCAACTAGCAGATGCTTTGGCTACAATGTCTTCCATGTTTAAACTCAACTGGGATAATGAGGCTCCCCAAATCACCATCGAGCGAATGGACGAACCTGCACACTGTCATGAGATTAATACCGATGAAGTAGTGGAACAACCCTGGTTCCATGAAATCAAAAGGTATCTCCAGACTCGAGAATACCCTGAAGGAGCTTCCGTCAATGACAAAAAATTCTTAAGGAAATTTGCTGCCAAGTTCTTCCTGAGCAATGGAATCCTTTATAAGCGCAACCATGATTATGTTCTACTTTGTTGTGTGGACAAGGTTGAAGTAGAGTTGATCATGACCGAAATACATAGTGGCACCTTTGGCACCCACTTAAGCGGACATACGATGGCGAAGAAGATTCTAAGGGCATGCTACTATTGGTCTACCATGGAAGCTGATTGTCATCAACATTCTCGTACTTGTCACAAATGCCAAGTCTATGCTGACAAGGTACATATTCCTCCGATTCCTCTCAATGTCCTAATAGCTCCCTGTCCATTCGCAATGTGGGGAATTGACATGATTGGAGAGATCAAGCCTACAACATCCAATGGGCATCACTTCATCCTGGTGGCTATTGATTACTTTACCAAATGGGTCAAAGCAGCTTCCTTCGCCTCTGTTACAAAGAATGTGGTTGCCTGTTTTATCAAGCAAAACCTCATTTGCCGGTATGGTATTCCTGACCGAATCATTACGGACAACGGTACAAACCTGAACAACACTATGATCACCACTCTGTGCGAGCAGTTCAAGATTTATCATCACAATTCATCTCCCTATCGGCCAAAGATGAACGGTGCTGTTGAAGCCGCAAACAAAAATATCAAGAAGATCATTCAAAAGACAACGATCACCTATAAGGACTGGCATGAGATGTTACCGTTTGCTTTACACGGGTACCGTACCACGGCGCGAACGTCAACTGGGGCAACACCTTTCTCTTTGGTATACGACATGGAAGCTGTTTTACCTATAGAAGTTCAGATTCCTTCTTTAAGAATCATGAAGGATGCTGGTTTGAACGAAGACGATTGGATTCAGACCCGGCTTGATCAACTTAATTTGATTGACGAAAAGAGACTCACTGCTGTTTGTCATGGTCAGACGTATCAAAAACGGATGATCAAGGCTTTCAACAAGAAAGTCAAGAGACAAGTATATCAAGTTGGGGATCCTGTAATCAAGCGGATTATCTTGCCGCAAAGTGATCCCAGGGGCAAGTGGACTCCTACTTATGAAGGACCATTTGTGATCAAAAACATCTTTTCTGGCGGGGCAATGATCCTGACCACTATGGACGGTGATGACCTGCCACACCCTGCGAACGCAGACATAGTCAAAAGATACTACACATAAACGACCCGACAGGTCGAAAACCCGAAAGGGTGACTTGGGCAAAAAATGGGCATCCCGGTGAATCGAAAACCCGAAAGGGCGGTTCAGGCAAAAATTAGGGATAAACAAAAAAATCTGTACACCCGGCAAGTTGAAAACCCGAAAGGGCGACTTGGGCAAACAAGGGTTTCCCGGTGGATCGAAAACCTGAAAGGGCGATCCAGGCAAAAGTTAGGGAATCAAAGCGTATGACTATGTCTCGTCGGATCACTTTAAGGATAATCTCTTTGCAGACAAGCTCCAAAGCTTATGATCAATCCAATCATCTGCGGGGGAAGCAACGAATGGACAAGATACTCAGAGTCGTGAAGGCTATAGCGGAATGGGAACCCCATGTAATTGATACACATAGCCATCTTTATTTGTATAAAATTTTTCTCAGCTTTTTGACAACATTCTCTTAGGGTGTCTGTCTCCTTTGTACAAATACTTACACAAAGTTAATACAAAGTTACTTCAAAGTACAGAAAACTGTCTGCCTTTTTCTTTCTTTTTACACTTGTGCTTTATTTGAAAACGTCCAATGATTTATTAAATGAGCATATGCATTTGAATGAAATAACCGCTTACAAATAAAACAAAATGAGAAAGAATAATTACTGATAGGATGGAAGTGTAGGAAAGTGTCTTTAGGCTATTCCAGAAGAAATCCCCTGCAAATACATCACCCGGTTCCTAAGCAGAACTAAAACCTCGAAAGACATATCCCCGGTAGAGTTAAATTTCAAGGATCCCCATCGGAGTTGAATATTCAAATTCTCAGCCATTAGCAGAGCAGAACTTTGAACTACAAACCATCGGTAAGAATGAAACTTTCTTCCCCAAGCAGAGACAAAACTCCAACCTGTGAACACCAGTGAAGGTCATCCAGCTTCTTCCCTTCTCCTGAAAAGTTGCTTTCAAACCAGATAATTCATCAAAAAGTTATTTTTAAAACTTTTTCCCAGTGAAGTCGCTAATAAAATCATCACGTCACTAGGACTCCCCAACAGAGAGGAAACTTTGAGCTATCAATCCCCAGCGGAAACCATTCAGTTTTCCCCTGATATCCTTAACAAAACGGAGTTCCTCCTTCTTGCTTCCCAAGTAAAGTGGCATACAACCTAAGCTACTGAGCTTCTTCCAAACAAGAATAAGCTTTTCCTAGGATCCCGAGCTTACTCTCCAGCAGTATGGTTATTCCCCACAGAATTTCAGATCCCCTGCAGGTCAAAGATTCTCATTTTTGATTCCTCAGCACAAATTCCTCTAGCAGAATGAGGATTCTCATTCTCATTTATCCATAGAGTTTTCAGATATTCCCCAGCGGAGTTCTCCTCAAACAGAAAATAGGAATCCCCAGTAGATTGGCATACAAACCAAACTCCTGACTTCTCCCAGCAGTATAATTTCTCCCCGCAGAGGTTGTCAAAGAGTTGGAAGACACACATACTCTTCAACAGTGGTCCCAGGACTTCTCATTTTTAACAATCAAAGGATTTTCAATCCCCAACAGCAGTCAAGGATTTATTTTCTCCGACAGCGGTCAAAGATTTTATTATCTCCAGCTATCCAGGATTTATTTTCCTCAGCAAGACAGCTCATCGGCTTACATGCGTATACATTGCATTCATATATCATAAACATTGATATAACACATATATTGCATCATACATTTCATGCAACATAACTTTGTGTTTCAGCTAATATTTTACCCTTGTCAAGGATGAGATTAACAAGCTTCAACCAGACTTTTGAAAACAGTTTACAGATTCTCCAAACACGGATGTTAATCTATCGCTTGTTCAGACTCAACTTTTGAAAACAGTTTACGGATGCTTCCCAACATGGATGCTAATCTATTGCTTATTCAACTTCAAGACTTCTGAAAACAGTTTACGGATTCTCCAAACACGGATGTTAATCTATTGCTTGTTCAGACTCAACTTTTGAAAACAGTTTACGGATGCTTCCCAACATGGATGCTAATCTATTGCTTATTCAACTTCAAGACTTCTGAAAACAGTTTATGGATTCTCCAAACATGGATGTTAATCTATCGCTTGTTCAGATTCAACTTTTGAAAACAGTTTACGGATGCTTCTCAACATGGATGTCAATCTATTGCTTATTCAGACCCCCAGCTCAGAAATGTTCCAAACACAGATACCTTTCTGATACTCATTCTTTCACCTACAAAATACAGTTTGACAAACATTCTCGGATGGCATCTTTAAGCCCATCTCCGACAAGATTCCGTCACATCTCCAAATGGCATCTTTAAGCCCATTCCCTCAACTATGCTTTGACAAGTGCAAATTTATGGGCACTCTAGTTTCCAATCATCTTTTACCTTCAAGTCGCAAAAGGCAAACTCGCCAATCTAACTCTTCAGGTTCAAGAAGATTGAACAGGGGCAACTGTTATACCCCAAAATTTTCCCTCCCTTTTTCACAAGAAGTCATAACCCCGGGGTTTTCTCTGATTTTTGAGATTGGCTCAAGAATCGGTCAAACAAACTTTTCTTTATCAATCAATCTAGAATTAGGGTTTTCGCTCGCATTTCTCAGAAAGAACTGAATCCTCAGAAATTCAGTTAACTGTTACATTATTTTCACGCTTGTTCAAGATTACTGGTTGTTTCTCAAAACCCAATTATCTGGGATAAGGGCTGAGACTTTTGATTAGAACAGTAAGGCATCTGCTTGATTATTTGGAGTAAAAGGTTTATCGTTTACTGGAATGCTTTGTTGCTTGATTAAGTGGAGTGAAAGGTTTATCGCCTATTGGAATGCTTTGTTTGTTTAACTGTACAATGCGTGTGTTAATTGGAATACCATGCGTATTGTGAGTAATGCAAGGTTACGAGACCGCAAAAGTTTGTTGATTATTTATTTTATCTGAATTAAAATTATTGGGATACAATTCCAATTATTTTGATTTAAGAGTCTTAAATAATTAAATAAACAATGCAAGAAAAGATTGGAAGATATTTGATAAAGACCTTTTTTATTATTTTCAAATACTGTTACAAAGTTTATCGGAATATTGTAAATTTACAACTTACAGTATTTACAATAATATTTGTTTACAATAAATGAAAAATAATAAACCTAAGCCTAATCTCCTAAAATCTTTGGCTTCTATTGCTTCTGCTATTGTCCAAGATGCATCCACCTGAAAAGAGGAGAAAGAAAAGAAAATCAGCACAAGAATTTTCAAATGAGAAGAAGAAAAAAATCATCATTAAAATTGGCCGTCTAGAATCAGATTGCCTATTTTCGTCACGCTTTATTTTTCTCTCTGCAAATCACAAGAAGATCGCTCTTCTCGGTTCACAGAGAGAAAAATAAAATATATAAAATGCAAGCATGTCAAACTAGATGCAAAAACATGGTTCAAATACAAAATTTCCAAGCTGCATTAACCAAGCAAACTGAACTGCAAACTGAGTTCCAAGCTGCATTAACCAAGCAAACTGTACTGTAAACTAAGTCCCAAATTCAAAAGATACAAACAGGTGCCAAAACTGCTAAGGTATAAGTCAAGAAAATGAATAATACAGCAGCAAACAAAGTCCCATATTCAGCTACAGAACAAATTGCCCAAAACCAAGTTACAAGACAAATTGGATAAATTTGGCAATGCAGCATGAAAACAGAAATACAGCAGACAAAAGCAAGACAGCAGGAGGTAGTTCACTTGACAAGTCAAAACTTGTCAAGGATGCTTTCATCATTTTCTAGACAGCCCAATTTTTCAGAATAAAATATAATAAGCAATTAAAAATGCTTATAGAGAGAGAGAAAGAGGGAACCTCGATGAAAGTTTGCAGTTTTGGCAAAGGCAGGTTTTTTCAAGACAGTAAAAGATAACAAAAAAGATATATAACAGTAAAAGGGCTAACATAGAGGAGGGAGAGCCCACAAAATTTGCATTGCATAACCTGTATTACAAAACTCAACAACCTGCAAGTCAAGAACTAAAACAAGAAGCACAAAACCTACAGCAAGCCTGCCTCCCAAAACACCACAAAACCTGCTCCCAACACAAAGTTACAAACCTGCTAAACTGCAAGCTCAAACAAAAAACCTGAAGCCTGCTTCCAAAACTCAAACTCTCAAAACCAAAACTTACCCAATTTATAAAAACTGCAAATCAAGCAACCAAAACACAAGCCTGCCTTACAAATGGTAAACCTGCTACCAAGGCACCCTACATAACCTCCAAACTGCAAGTCAAAAACCAAAACCACAAACTAGTTCACCAACAAATCAAACTGCATAAGAAACCTGTTTACCATACTCAAGCAAACCTGCTAAGCACACAGGCCTAACAAAAAACCTACAGTCCAAGCCAAAACTGTAACTTAGTCACAGCCTGCCCAAACTACAAGCCTAAACACAACAAACTTGCATTGCATAAACTGCAAAAAACCAAACATACAGTCCAAGCCAAAACTGCAACTTGCTCAAAAAGCCCAACCAAAAAAATCTCAGATTACATTCATCATCAACCTCAAAACAGGGAGAAAAGAAAAGGTTTTCAGGAACTTTAATAAAGTTCATCATCATCAGAACATCAATGGCCAAAAGAAAGGAAGAGTTTTAGAAGTAAAAGAAACAAGTTTCAGAGTACATTCATCATCAACAATATCAACAAAGCCAACAGTTCTCAGAACATTCATCATCAAACAATTAATATTCAAGCACTCAGAGGAAGAGAAAAAACATAAAGAACAACAACAATAGTTCTCAGAATACTCATCATCAAACATTCAAAAGAAATACAGAAATACCAGAAGCCAAAGCAAGCAACCCACAAAATTTGCATTGCATAACCTGTATTACAAAACTCAACAACCTGCAAGTCAAGAACTAAAACAAGAAGCACAAAACCTACAGCAAGCCTGCCTCCCAAAACACCACAAAACCTGCTCCCAACACAAAGTTACAAACCTGCTAAACTGCAAGCTCAAACAAAAAACCTGAAGCCTGCTTCCAAAACTCAAACTCTCAAAACCAAAACTTACCCAATTTATAAAAACTGCAAATCAAGCAACCAAAACACAAGCCTGCCTTACAAATGGTAAACCTGCTACCAAGGCACCCTACATAACCTCCAAACTGCAAGTCAAAAACCAAAACCACAAACTAGTTCACCAACAAATCAAACTGCATAAGAAACCTGTTTACCATACTCAAGCAAACCTGCTAAGCACACAGGCCTAACAAAAAACCTACAGTCCAAGCCAAAACTGTAACTTAGTCACAGCCTGCCCAAACTACAAGCCTAAACACAACAAACTTGCATTGCATAAACTGCAAAAAACCAAACATACAGTCCAAGCCAAAACTGCAACTTGCTCAAAAAGCCCAACCAAAAAAATCTCAGATTACATTCATCATCAACCTCAAAACAGGGAGAAAAGAAAAGGTTTTCAGGAACTTTAATAAAGTTCATCATCATCAGAACATCAATGGCCAAAAGAAAGGAAGAGTTTTAGAAGTAAAAGAAACAAGTTTCAGAGTACATTCATCATCAACAATATCAACAAAGCCAACAGTTCTCAGAACATTCATCATCAAACAATTAATATTCAAGCACTCAGAGGAAGAGAAAAAACATAAAGAACAACAACAATAGTTCTCAGAATACTCATCATCAAACATTCAAAAGAAATACAGAAATACCAGAAGCCAAAGCAAGCAACCCTCATCTCTGCCCTCTGTTCCGGCCACCGGAGGCGCCACCAATCCCTCTCCTTTCGTCCGCTGTCCTCTCCATCCTCCTCAAGGTAATTTTCCTTCAAAACATCATAGGTTAAAGAGATTAAGACTGTAAAACACGAACATGCAAACAAATCTGTAAAAAGCGCGAGAGAGAAAGATAAAAGCTCGTACCTTTCAGACCACAACTGTGGGTCGCTGTGAGAGAAGAGGAAGTGAGAGAGGGCCACGCCTGGTAACCTAGAACATAGAGAGAAGATGTTTGAGAGAGACGAAGAGAACAAAAGAAGAAGGAGGCGCCGCTGTGGCTAAAAAATTACAAACCCTAATGAAGCCACAACTCTGAACCCTAACAAAACTTTGTTCAAATTCATCACCTGGGCCTTCGCCCCAAATAAAACCTAGGCCCATTTTGTTTTTACTGAATACACCTCCCCATTCCATTCTGTCCATTGCATTAGTTCTATTTTCATCTTGGGCTTAACCCCAAGCAAACTCTTTAGGCCCATTATCTTTTCTAAACAAGCTAATACTCTTTCTCTTATTTTAATTTTCTTTTCTTTGTTAATATTAAAACCAAAATATATTAAGATTTTGTTTTAAATTTTCTTAATTTAGTTTTCCTTTTTTTTAATAATTATTACATTTAATAAAATACAATAATAATAAAGGTTTTATTTTCGTTTTCTTTAAAAAATACAAAAAATGATAGAAACTTTAATTAAAATAATTTTTCTTTTAAAATTTTTCTTTTCATAATCAATAAAAAAACACAAAATAATAATAAATACTTGATTTTCCTTAGGTTAATTTTTATTTGTTTCATTTGTAAATAAATACATACATCTCATATTTCTTTGATTTTCTTTATCTTATAAATTGTTATAATCTTATGTTGAATGGCGATGATTCAATTTGGTTGTAACCCATAATATTTGGGACATTATTATTCTTGAGAAACTCATCCCCATTTGTAAATAATTGTACCCCCATCCCCGGATACTCTTTTATAATAGCTTAGAATCTAATTCTCGCACTTTATGTTTTTTTAATAAAAATATGCCATGATTAGAGATTATGGTTTGTATGTGAAAGTCTAAAATCGATCGCTAGATGACCTAATACAAGACAAATGCATGAAAAGGACAAACACAATGCACATTTGCACCTCTAGGGTAACCTCGCTTGTAGCCTCTGAAAATGCAATCATGTCCCTCGAGTATGAGACACTCTAGCAAATGCCCCTTCAATAAACAAAGATCGTAGTCCCTCGATGACCCTCGATGTTGCCTTTGATAAAATGATCTCGTCCCTTACAAAATTGCTAGAGCGTCTCACAAGTTTCTTTCAATGATTGTATATGATGACCCACGCCCGTCCCGTTAAACATCCTAACACAAGGTTGTCCACCAAATACAATGGTGAAACAACACTGTTAAAAGGGTTAAAAATGTATAGGAAATATCTTTGAGTAAAATAGGGTAGACAACTCTTAGTTACTTGATCAAGAAATTGCAAAACATCCTTGCCATTTTCAAACACACTTCACAACACAACTTCAAAACAATTCCAAAACAAACTTCAAAACATTGAAATGTCTTTTCAAAAAGACACACACCTTTGTATATATTCAAACAAGAATCATTACAAAGGTTGCCTAGACAAGGCATCTTTTTCAAAACATTTTCAAAACCACACACACAAAGCACCATTTCAAACAATTGAAAAGCAAAGGCAAGTGATCTAAAACAAGTAACTAAGAGCCCATGGATAACCGTGGATGAAAAGGGTGCTAGCACCTTCCCTTTTCATAATCTACCCCCCGAACCCAAGAAAACATCTCAAAGGTCTTTCCTGTGATTTTTGACCTTTCCTTTGGATAAAATAAAAAGTCGGTGACGACTCTTGCTAAATCGAACAAGTGCGAACACAAACGTAAAAACCTCAAGTCAGTTCTCCCACCGTATCACACTTCTCAAATAGAAACTTTGCCAAGAAACCCTTGACACCACTTCTGGTTTCCCAATGACCTTTGATATCAGATGGTTGCAAGTGTAAGGCTTGAGCAACATCTTCAGGCTTTGGTTCTCTTTCCGTACCGTTGTAGGGTAGTCGATGGAGAATAGGAATCCTCAGAAGTTGAGAAAATTCCTCCAAAGTAGGTACTAGTTGGTAATCAGGAAATGTAAAGCAATAGTGTAGGGGGTCAAAGAACTGGAAGAGAACTTTCACCATGTCTTCTTCAACGTTGGAGTTGGCCAAGTTGAGGAGTCTACCATGTCTTTCACTGAAGGGAGAATTCTATGGAATCTTGGAAGTAAGCTCCTTGAGTTGAGGAAGGATTCTCACAAGGTTGACTTGAATTGTTTTCCTGCGAAGAGATTCCATGGCCTATAAAACAAGAACAAAGATGAATATCCAAACCCTTGAAATGGTTAGTGGATGCATATGATGCTTTATGATGTTCATGATGTATGCACAAGTATATGTACAAGCAAGTCACATAAGATCCTAGTTTCAGGCTTGCATGAGGTTTCATGGGTAAGTACCCTCTTGAAGTTAGTTGGCTCAATCTGTCCTATAAATAGTAACCGGGTTCTAAGGAGCTCAATATCACTGGATTATTTTCTGTGTTCATTATTTCAGTTTAGCCACTTAACTGGCGACCGAAATATTCCAATAAAACAACCCCCAATGAGTGTAGTATCGAGTATCTACCAACTTCGGACTGCACCAAAGCCGATTATCTCACTACCCCTAAAAAGGCCAAGATGGTCAAGTAAGGTTCTAAGAGTTCATTAGTGCTTCATGACATCACTCAGCGGCCCCGCATTCTCTTTGATTGACTCAAAGGCTACCGGTACCCACAAATATGTCGCACTAATATAACTATTGCTTCAACCATGTCGGTATACCCCACATAGTTTCCACAACGTATTGCTATTTACCTATGAATGTTTCCCAAAAATCCGGGTGGAGGATTCAAACCCAAACAAGAGAACCAAATATAAAGCAATCAAAGCAAACAAGATAAGCATGTAAAGGTGATCTAAACCCTAAGGTTACTCCACTTTTAGAGATGTCCCTAGTAGTGTCGCCAGTTCTGTGATACGGTGGGAGAACTGACTTGAGGTTTTGCGTTTGTGTTCGCAAATGTTTCGGTTTAACAAGAGTCTCTATCGACTTTTTATTTTATCCTAAGGAAAGGTCAAAAAGCACAGGAAAGACCTTTGAGATGTTTTCTTGGGTTCGGGGAGTAGATTATGAAAAGGGAAGGTGCAAGCACCCTTTTCATCCATGGTTATCCATGGGCTCTTAGTTACTTGTTTAGATCACTTGCTTTGCTTTTCCAATTGTTTGAAATGGTGCTTTGTGTGTGGTTTTGAAAGATGTTTTGAAAAGAGGCCATCATTGTGGCAACCTTTGTAATGATTCTTGTTTGAATGTATACAAAGATGTATTGTCTTTTGAAAAGATTTCAATGTTTGAAAGTTTGTTTTTGGGAAATATTTTGAAATTGTGTTGTGAAGTGTGTTTGAAAATAGCAAGGATGTTTTGCAAGTTTTGATCAAGTAACTAAGAGTTGTCTACCCTATTTTACTCAAAGATATTTCCTATACATTTTTAACCCTTTTGACAGTGTTGTTTTACTATTGCATTTGGTAAACAACCTTGTATTAGGATGTTAAACGGGACAGGCGCGAGCCATCGTATAGACCATGATAGCAATTGTGTTAAGTATTTTTGGCAAAATTTTGACGGACTTGATCATTTTGTTTAGGCAACCAAGATAGCATCATCGAGGAACTATGATCTTTTGTTTTGTTTTTGTTTTGCCAAAGTACCCAACATGCATAACAGGGCCCATTTTTAAGGCAACAAGTGGATGAAACCCTAGGGGTGTAAGTGTGCATTGTGTATTGATTTTCATGCATTTTTGTCTTTGCATTAGTCAAGCTATTTGTTGATTTTGGATTTTTGCATACAAACTCTAATCTCTAATCTTGGCATAATTGAAAGCGTAAACGCGTAAAATAATCTATACTATTACAACATAATAATGGGGAGGGGGATACAATTTTAAATGGGGATATATTTGACAAGAAATTAAAACTCTAATTTTACTATTACATCCAAATTGAATCAAATGGCATAAATAATAAAGGAACAATATTTAAATAAGCAAATTAAATAAATATACAAAATAATATGAATATGCAAAAAAGGTTTTTGTTTATTTTTATGTATGTAAAAATATTTAATGTAAAAAGAAAGAAATAAATAAAAGGATTTATTTTATTTGGTTAAGGGTAAAACCCTAATTTTCTTTAATAAAATAAATATATTAATTATATTATTTATATTCAATAAAATAAAATGGTGTATATACAACAAAAATAAAATATATTTAGAAAAAGTATTTTTTAAGTATAAATAATAATAAAAATAAAAGTATAGTATTTTTATGTTTTTATTCTAAAGTATCTATTAAATAAAATAAAAGTATGTATATATATTAATTATGTTAATCATGTACAAAAAATAAAATAAAATATATACAAGATAAAAATATATTTAGAATAATATTTTTGAGTGTAAATAAAAGAATAAAAATAAAAGGTATAATTATAATATTTTCAAGTTTTCAATAAATAGAAATATATATACTAATTAAATTGTTTTTTATGTTAGAAAAAATAGAAATAAAATGCAAAATAAATGTAAAAAATTATAAAATATTTTTTGGGTATTTTTTATGTTTGGAAATAATAAAATAAAATCAGAAATGAAAATAAAATAACAAAACATAAAAATATGAAGAAATGGGCCAGGGGGGTGTATTCAGCAAAATGGGGGGTGCAAATAGTGAGAGGACCAAAGCCCAGCCCAAGCCACTTCATCTTCAACCTCTGACTTCAAAATTAGCGCGCGCCCTGTACAATTGCTAGATCCTGCATACGAGCTCTATTGCAAAAACACATAACATCAAAGTTGTAGAGCTTTCCAAGACGAATTCAACCATATAAAAAACTTGTTCTAATTCTCAAAGACCAGAGAGAATTTCTCTGGCCCTAAAATCTAACCTAGTTTTTTCAGGAAATTCATGGATCAAATTCTTTTAGCATGCTTAATAAAAATGAAAACTGAGCATATGTACAACTTCATGGCAATGAATACTACATTTCTTATTCACAAACCTAAGTCTAAATGTTCCTAAATAGAGAGATATGAAGTTGATAAAAACCTGTTTCAGCTGACTTCGTGTATGGCAATGTGGAGCTTTTCAACAAGGCCTGAGATGTCTGGGAGCTTGCTTGAACTTCACTTGACCTTTTCCAATGTCTAGCTTGCCTTGAATGCACTTGAACAAGCCTACAGAACTCAACCTGCACAAGCTCAAAATGAAAATGGCAAACCCTGTAAATGGAGTTACAATTGGTGTTTAAGGTTTGGGATAGCTTGGATGGATTGAATGGAAGGTGTTTGAACAGGTTTGGGGCAAAATGCACGAGCAAATTGTGCTATGGAAGTCAAGATGCAGATGCTGCCCTGTTTTTCCAATGGAAGGTGATTTTGAGCTATGGGATGTTTGATGGCTCAAAGGGTCGTGTTTCTGGTTCAAGGGGATGTGAGAAAGATGTTACAAAAGCTTGTACAAGTTGGTTTTAGCTGATGTTCAAGTTTTTGTGTTTTGGACAAATTTCTTGGTTATGAAGCAAAGTGTGAGAAGTGATGTGAAACAGGCCTGTACAGGCTATCCATATGCTTGCACCCTCTGCTCTTGGCCCCTCTAATTTGTGTATTTGATTTGCTGCATAAGATCTGGACCAATGCTCAAAGATTGTGGTTTGACATAAAGCAAGATTATGGCAAAAATGGTAATGTACCTTTTTCTACTTAAGAATTAATTTTGTGTGCAATGTTCTAAAGACCAAAACAATGACTTAGAACAATGGATTTTCATTTAATTATTGAGTGTGGAATGGTTTTGAGTCCTGTAATCTAGTGCAAAGCAAACTGATTTGAATTTGCAACTTGTATCAATATGAACATGCCATGGATGAAAAATGAGTTTTTGCCAACTTCAAGCCTTCGATTCTCCCTAACCACAAATGAGTTTGGAGAGTTCTTGGATATTTTGGAAAGCTTGCAACATGCTCAACTATCCATATTTGAAATTCAATTTGAGATTCAAAGTGGAACTATGTGAAAAATGGCCATGAAGATAGGTCAAAATCCTGCCTAAACAAGGGCAAATTTTCACTAAGTTAAAAGTTTTAGGGACCCTTGTTCCAAAAATCATAACTTGAGATACAAGCTTCTTTTGGGAAATTTTTTTGAATAAAAGTTGTAGACTTGGTGGAGGACTACAACTTTCATGTTGGAAGTTTTGTTTGAATTCAAATGCATCATGGTGAAAATGTTGGGCAAAGTTAGGAAAAATTAAGAAAATTTCATAACTTAGAAAAATTCTAAGTTATGAAATTTTTCAACTTTAAACCCTAATTTGCAAAAATGGGTTTCTTGATGAACAAGTTTCATGTTTTGACACATCTTGATGAAAAATGACCCTTGGCACTTGATTTTGACCAAAAAGTCAAAGTTTGACTTTTTAGTGTACAGTTAAATTTTGATCAGTTGACTGAGAAATTCATTTGTCAATCTAATGCAATTGAGATCTTTTGAACCTTGTGAATAGGTCAAGATGATGCCATTGAGTCCTTGAATCCATGCTTGAACCCAATTTGCCATTGGCTAGGTCAAAAATCAAAAATTGCCTTTGTGCAGTCAAAACCCTAAAAATGACCATTTTGCCCTTTTGGTGATCTGATCAAATTTCTTGTGGAGTTGTGGTCCAAAATTGATCAAATGGTTCATATGAGTTTATAATGTTGACGTGGGTCAAAATTTATGAGGTTTGACTGTAAATTGGCCACAATTGACTTTTTCCCCAATACAGCTGATTTCTAGGTCAACTGTCCAATTGATTGGGCAAAAATTTGATTCAAGGCTTGAAACTTGGTAGAGGAAATCTTATAGGTCCAACATGAAGTATGAAAGTCATTTTGAGCATTTCAAGTCAAAAAATCCCTGTGCAAACTTAAACCCTAATTTAGGTCAATAGTGCAAGGAGATGTCTTGAGCAGTGCAAACCCTAACTTGGTCTTGAGTTCAAGGAGCCTTGTGATGAGAAATGTTGCTAAAATGAGAGGGAAAATTTTGGGGTACAACACCTGTTTTTATGGAAATGTTCAAAAGATTTGAATATTTGTTTTCAAGCCCAAGCCCAAAGCTGCGCATATATAAGGACTCGCTACCTTATTCAATGCAAGCAATTTTTGAAGAAGAATACTTTCTTTCTGATTAGAAGTTTAGGATTTTTAATTGTAATACACTCTAAGTATTAGTTTAAGTACTTGAATTTTTATTTGGATTGTTAATCGTGTATCATTCATAATATTTTAAGAATTGAATGATTTAAGTGTTCCAAACTTATTAATTATGTAAGTGATTGAAGGGATTTGAGGATGGCCTCATACCTAGGTGAGTCTTAGGTAGAAGTTTAGCTTGGGTAGTGATTAAGTGATTAGATCGTAAACTGGTTGTTTACTGAGGGTCTATGAATTGATACTATTTAGTGAACTTGTCCCTGGCTTGGTAGCCCCCAGAGTAGGTGTTGTTGTACACTAAACTGGATGAACAATCTCTTGTGTTTTTACTGCTTTTGATTTTACTGCACCTTACTTACAAATAGATATTTGTGCTGTGACATTTCTTTCGACATCACATATTTGATACCAGAATTTCAACAACACTCGTTCCTCCATGCGTTAGCAGAGGATTATCTTTTACATTAGGACTGATATCTTTGAAGGACAAAGGGCCAGATCTAACCATTTTTTGTACCTCAGACTTTAGAGGATAGCAGTTTTCCACATTATGCCCTGGTGCACCCTGATGGAAAGCGCACGTCTGATCTTCCTTATAGTACAAAGGCAAAGGGGATGGTATAGCAGGGGGTGGCCTAGTCTGGACCAACTTTTTCTGGATTAATGTTGGTAGTAACTCTGCATAACTCATAGGGATAAAGTCAAAAGGCTATCTCCTCTAATTCTGCCCTTGATTTCCTTGAGGGGCTGTCTTTGATAAGCGACTGTAGTCAGAGCTGTATTAACAACTAGAGTTACCGAGGCAACCTGTTGATGGCGCTGATGATTTCTTATAGGATGGTTAACCCTTGTCTCTTGAATAAAAGAATTTGTATCTCCTTCTTTATTTTTAAATCCAAATGATGGTTTTTTCACACTACCGGTATTTTCACCTTTTGTTAGACGAACTTCTCTTACAGCTTCTTCCAAACGGACACCCATTCCCACCATCTCAGTAAAATCACTGGGTGCACTTACCACCATTCTTTCATAATAGAATGCACCTAGAGTCTTCAGAAAAATATTTGTCATTTCCTTTTCTCCCATTGAAGGAATCACCTGGGCGGATACTTCACGCCATCTCTGTGCATATTCTTTAAATGACTCCTTGTCCTTCTGGACCATGGCCCTGAGTTGATCACGATCAGGCGCCATGTCACATTATATTTGTACTATCTAATAAATGCTTCACCCAATTTGTTAAAAGAATGAATGTTGGCACTGTACAGGCTCATGTACCCTTTCAACGCTGCACCGGTCAAACTGTCTTGAAAGAAATGAATTAATAGGATTTGATCATCTCTATGAGTAGACATTATCCTTACATACATCACTAAGTGAGCACGGGGGAAAGTTTTGCCCTTGTACTTTTCAAACTCCGACACTTTGAACTTTGCATGTATTTTCACATTTGGAACTAAACACATTCATTCATATTCTGCCCAAATAGTTCTTTTCCTCTGAGGGCCTTCAACTCCTTCTGCATCTTATCAAACTGGTCTTGAAAATCATTCATTCGATCATAGAAACCCAAGCTTTCACTTGGTGGAGGAATAGGGCGTTACACTTCATCATTAGCAAACATGACCACATTCACCGAAGGAGGTGCAACATAGTGAGTCTCATTTTTAGCAACAGGGGTAACATGCACCACAGGAGGTGCGAGAGCAGCAGTAGCTGGAGCAAGTGGAGAAACTTGAGGATCCTGATTATAACCTTCTGGCATAAAGTTCTCTAGCATTCTCCAAGGGTATCTCGGAGGCATATGATTCTGAACAACAACAGGTGGAGTGGCAGAAACAGGAACAATTGAAGCTTCAGTAGCAATCATTGTCTGTTGAGGTTGAGCAATTGGTGGCTGATTCTGAGAAGCCACCAAAGATTCCATCAGAGTAGTGAGATTAGCCATACCGGCCTTCAGAGCATAAACTTCCTCGCGCAACTCGCGGTTCTATTGTTCTAGATTATCCATCTTCCTTCTGAAATTGGCCCGAGTATTGTACTGATGAGACAATTTGCTGAACAAAGTAAAGAAGCTCAGTAAGACACCTGGATATGTACACAAAATTCAAGAAGTATGTTCAGTATGATGCATGATATGCAATGCACATGATTTATTTTATTATTAACATTTCAAGGGACTCAAAGATTTATAGACAATTTACGAATATCAAAGTAATAACACATCTGAAATACTGAAAAATCTTATTATAATAACTTCAAAACGGGTTACAACTTTTTAGTACAAGTTTCAATAATCCCAAGTACAAGATGAAAGTATAAAACCCTAAAAAAACAAAATTGATGGAGATCACTCTACACGCTGACGCTTCCCTGTGAGTCTGGCAATCTGAGCCTTTAACCTCTAGTTTTCTTTCGCATACCTGGTGGCGACCTCCTTCCAATCATCAGAGTCAGGAAGTAAACAACTAGGTCCTAATTGAGGCTTAGAGGAAAATAAATCCTCTGGCCTCTCCATTTCCTCTACAGCACGACTCTCAAGAATCTTAATCAAGTCGTCTTTATCCTTTAGGTCTACTTGGTAGGATACCTCTAAAGTATGGCACTTATTCTTCCAAGCTTCCTTTTCTTGCTGCATCCTGACTAAGGAAAGATGGAGCTCTTCCACATCACCCAGTAAGGGAGAAGTGTTCTTCATAAACATGTTAGACATGGGTGTTTCTCGAGAATACGACATCTTCAACTGGATGGCTCTTGCTTGTACCCACTGTAGATAAGGCTCCAAAGAAACGGCTCCTCTGGGTCCCAAGTCCTTCATACTCTTCCTATAAATGTGGCGCCAAGCCTTCACAATCTTCTCCTTAGCTTCCTCATGAACTTCTATCTCTTTTAGGGATAAACTACTCAAATGAATACTATTTGGCTTATCCCTCATCGGATATCCAAGCTGTCGTCGTGCAAGAACAGGGTTGTAGTTAATTCCTCCCTTTGTACCAAGAAGAGGTACATTGGGGAAACTACCACAACTGTCAACAATCTCTACATCATGGTAAGCCGTATGATACCAAACAATATCTGAATGAGTGAGTGCCATAATCTTTGGATCCCACCGAGGCTCCTTCTTGACATCCCAAAAAGCATCAGACTGAGGCAGGTGAGAAATAAACCACTGATACAACAAAGGCATGCAACAGATGATCATCCCTCCATGATAAGAATCCCTAAGATGGATGGAGTAATAAGCATCACCCAATAATGTAGGAACTGGGTTTCCAATTATGAAGATCCTGATGGCATTGATATCAATAAATTTTTCTACATTGGGAAATAAGAACAACCCATAAGCAAGTAGAGCAAAAATGGCCTCAAAAGCAACTATACTCTTCATCCTAGCAAAGTAGCGGGTTTTTTTCCAATAAGAACTGAGCTAGTAATCCTCTAATACCTCCTTTGGTAGTCATGTGGGCTTCAACCTCTGATTTTCCCAGATGGATCAAAGCAGCAATCTCATTATATTTTGGCACACCCTCCAAACCAGTAAAAGGAACACAATCGGTAATGGGTAAAACCAACAAATAAGAATACTCCTCTAATGCAGGCATCAACTGATAATCAGGGAAAGTAAAAATCGATACATTAGATCATAGAACTGGACTAAAGTTGAGAGAATATCCTCCTTCATCCTGAGCTTCATAAGAGAAATGATAGACCCATACTTCCTCCGAAAATCTGCAGGACTCTCAACCTCGGGAATCAGACTCATTAACTCCTCTATCTTGGGATCTTTGAAACTATATTTCCCGGTCTTTATTTTTCCAGAATCCATAGTCAAAAAGTACCTGAGATATTCACAAAGAGTCAACTTTTAAGTCCCTTGAAACAAAATGTCTTTAGTAGATGCTCATGGGTACATGTAGCATGATGCAACAATCACACACAAGATCACAAACATAGGGTTCATAGGTTCAACATCAAGAGCATGAGGTCGAAGATACTACCCATAAGGTATGGTCTAAAAGTTATCACCTTCCGAACAAGGTTCTAAGAGGTTCCCAAAGTCTACATCCTTCCTTCGGATATTACCAACTTCCTGATTAACTCGATAATTAGTAATATTCTCAAGAAGAACTCGTCCGAGCGTAGTATCACGTGACAAATATTTCTGGATTACTCCGTCATAGCTTCCGCACTACACCTAAAAGGCCAAGATGGGTTAGGGGTTCTATGGTCCTCAGTTTCAATAGGCTCCTAGGTCGAAAGCAGCATGTCTTCTCGATTACTTGGTAAACGACACTACAGTCAAAGGGGCCTCCACTAAGTAGGAGATCTCATGCTTCCTTTTTTGAGATTACTCCCTCAAAGTTAGCATGACTATACCGCCCGTCTTATCTTAAGTTTGCCTAAGTCCTGGTAAAGGGCTTATGAGACATAACCAAGCACCCTGTAAACTAGGAAACTCTAGACAAACATATATACAACATATAAGATACAACACATAATAGTACATATATAGATATAATCAAAGATAGGCTCAACCCACTTAGGGATCGACCAACAAGAGGTTAATCTTTCCCCAGTGAAGTCGCCATTTTTCTGTAGCGGTAGAAATGTTAATACTAAGCCATTGGATTGACTTGACTCGCACAAATCAAAATAAAAATCTCCACTATGCTTTATTGTTTCCAAAGTAATGGGAAAAGAAAGAATAACCCAAAAAGAGTGGGGAAAGAATCTAGGTAAGGGGTTGGTTATGCAAAGGGAAGGTATTAGCACCCTGAACATCTACGGTACTCCGCATGAACCTATTTGGAAATCTGTATATTTTGGCTATAAAATATTGTATAAAAATAGATGGTGGAGATAAGGAAAGAAGTGTTTTTTTATAAATTTTGCACACGCTGCAATTTTGAACCTTTAGTGCCTACGTACCACCTTCCGTGCAATAGGGGATCAGGGTGCACACAGTTCTCCTTTAAAAATGTTAAAACACAACTGTGTTGGTTAATTTTAAGAGACGAGACATCATTGTCTTATCCGAATGGAAAACATACTTACTACCCACAATTATGAGAAAGGAGAATTTGCATCATCTCAAAGTGAAGGATATAACTTGGATTTTAAAATCAACAAAGCCTCACTCAACACCCAAGTGGAAAATATCTCACTTTATTATATATTGTAGAAGTATAGTAGTTTGCATCACTTCAAGGATTTGACAAGAGTCTAATCTTTTGAGAAAATTTTAAAGATAAAAGCCAAAATGTAAAAATAGTTTGAATGAGATTAATTGACTTTTAGTCTTCTCACAAAAATGTCCAAGTATTATTAAATTGATTAAAGTTTGATTAAGAAAATATTTTGAAAATACATGGACATAAGTCCAAGTTTATCATGAAAGTGGTTCAAGTTTTAAAACAAGAAGGGTTTTCAAAAGGAGGGAGAAGATTTTGGAAATTAAAGAAGATGGGAGGAGATGAAGGTACTATCCTAACGCATAAGGTAAAAGCTAGAGAAAAGAACCATCTAACCAACAAGAAACCAACACTTGACACAATGAGTCAATGTAGAATTCCAATCCTTTGGATTTGAAAACAACCAAACAAAGATAATAAACCTCTTGAGAGAACCAAACTTTAATTGCATTAAGTCTTTGCAAAAATTGGGCAGAGTAACAGTTGTATACAGATGAATTCCAGATCACAGATAAAGTATGTAATAATAATAACCTGCACACAAAGCAAACAAACAACCCAATGTCTTGGGGTAAACCCCAAGAACTCAAGACAAAATAACAGTTGAGGTCACAAAGTATCCAGAATAGGTCAAGACTTCTAATCCTAAGTTCAAGAGGTCCATCATCCATAATTCCAAGGATAGTAACCAAATAGTCCAAGTAATATTAAAGTTTTTTAGGATTCAAGTTGATTATTAAGTATCTTCAAAAAGAAATGAAAAGCTCAAGTGAGCAAAATAAGAAACACATAAAAGGTAAATGCTCAAATGAGCAAATATGAAAATAACATGAAATGTAAATGCTAAAGTAAACGGTATATAAAATAAAAGCATAAGATAAAAGCATAAAATAAAGTCAATTGTTAGAAATTAATGGTTAGTTGAATGACCATTTTGAAACTTGCATTTGGAACTCATTAGAGGATTGGTAGAATCAAAGCCTCTCAACAACAAGTTGCATTTGCTTTTTGTCAAGTATATCATCCATTTAAGAATTCTCAAGGCATCATTAAATGATCAATGATGTTTAAGTGATCCACTTTGACCCAAATTGATGAAGATTCATTAGAGGATTGGTAGAACCAAAGCCTCCTAACAATGAATCTCAAGGTTATTGGATCAAAGGATTCATATCAACATACTTGGGCTTGCAAACATAGATTTGGGCCACAAATGATCCTTTTCTCAAATCGGGACAAAATTTAACGCTATGTTAAGCAATCGTAAGTTGACTTATATAGAAGTCGCACCTATTTTAAGGCCGGTCAATAGCAATCTATGCACCATATGTTTTGAGACATGATATGGAAATCATGCTCCAATAACATTTAATACAATAAGAGTGGGATAAGATGAAGAGGGATGGGGTGAGGAATAAACCACATTTGAATTAAAAATTTAATCAAACTATTATTAAAATCATTCATCCGTTTTTATGGAGTTAGACTTAACACCATGGATCCAATGATGTTAACAAAGTTCATGATCAAAATTCCATAGTCCAAGATCAACCAGAATATGTACAAAAAATAAAATGATATTTAAAATAAAAGAAAAAGGTTTTAAATGATTTTTAAATTTGGAAATAGGGTAAAAATAGTAATTATATTCAAAACACTCAATAAAAATTAAGTGAGACCATAGAAAATTCTGAAATGAACTCAAATATTTTTATGAAAATTTTGGTAATTTTTTAAAGTCAGAAACTATTTTTAAACTAATTTAAATGGCTCAAATAAAGGAAAAAAGATCAAAAATAGTAAAAATTAAGATAAAATTCCACAAAAAATTCAGAAGGTTAGAAATAATAAAAAGGATTTTTATAAAAAATTTCAGAATTTAAAAATGTCAGAAAGTATTTTTAAAACAATTAAAATAAAGCAAACAAAATAAAAATTATGAAAAATATCAAACATCAAAATAAATATATGAAAAAATATTCACAAAGTCCGAAATAATTCAAAGTATTTTTGTATATTTTTTCATAATTTTTGGATAAAAAATAAAAGAGTTATGAATTTTTGAAATTTAAAACAAATAAAATATAAAATCAGAAAATAAAAATAAAACTAAAAAGATGTGGACCATTAGATCATAGTCACAACGCGTTAGTAAGCTGATCAAGTGGACCAGACGCGATGTGCTTGATATGGACCTTAATTGAAAATATACTGGATCAGAAAATAACCAACTAATCAGAATAAAACAATTGGTGCGCTATCATTGGTTGAGACGAGACATGTCATCGTCTTCAACCTTCAGGCACCCTGCAATAGAGATTACGTGAGTTTCTTCAGATGGAAAAATTAGAATCTCAGACTAGTATAACTGGACCCGTCTCTTCAAGACGATCCTAACCCCACCATCACACCAAATTTATGTAAAGTGTGCAAAGAGATATGGATAAAAAACTTAGAAAATAGCGAGCACCTTTCAGTTGAGATTTCTCTCTCAATTCTCAATGAATTTAAAAATTGTAAGAAGCATAAGAATAAGAAGGAGGAGTAGAGTATGTTAGTGTTTCGTTTGGATCCAAATGGTGAAGAATTCTACTTGTTCGAAGTTCAATAATGAAGCTCTGAAAATGGACTTCTGTAACTTAATTTATGGCTTATTCTGCTTGGTTTAAGTGTTGGAGAGCTTGTATGATGATGAAGGATGATGAATGTGCAAAGAATTTTGGAGAAAGAAGCTTAAATCTCAGAAACTGATTTCAAAAATTTGAAGTTCGTGTGAGGTTTTGGTAGGGTGTGTTTGGCTCTCAAAGCTTGAGGAAATGAATGGAATAGGGTCCTATTTTTATAGGAAAACGAATGGAAATGAAAATTGGAGAAAACAAAGAAGTTTGGAGGGAAATTGTGTGGAGGTCGAACACGAGTGAAATGTGACTTCATTTTCATCAAAACTCATCCAATCTTTGTGTTTTGCGGTGCTAAAAACTTATGGCAAGTTTGTTAATCAAGTTTAAATCAAAAACACGCACAAATCTTGTGATTGGAAGCCACATTATGGATTTAATAATTCTGACTTGGTGAGAAATTCAGTTTCAAGTTACCAACTTCAAAACAATGGCATTCTCAACTCAAGGGGTCTTAAGGCATGATTCCTAAAGCTTTAGAAAGACGAGATTACAAGATTTACAATGTGAAAATAATGGGATCAAATGGATGCTTGAGCTGAAAGTTGAAGTGAGTCAAAGTTGAGAAAAAGAGGTTAACTTTCTAGACTTATAAAATTTCTAAGTTTTTCTTCAAAAATGACTTGTAATGTCTTGCATCCAAACATGGTCTTCCACTTGAGATTTACTCTTGACCAAAAAATATGTAATGAAGTAGATCTCTTAAAATACATTTTGAGACTTGAAACATTCAAAATATCCAAAAATTGAGAAAGTTATGACTTGTTGAAGTTGGCAAAATTTCATGAAATGACCTATAATCTTTTGCATCCTTAGGTCATCTTCCTTCCATTTTCATACTTTTTAGTTAAAATATGGGTTGGAGTTCAGATCTTTAAGATAATTATAGAAAAATAATGGGCTCAAGGTGATAAAAATTGACCAAGTTATGATCATTTGAAATCACCTAATGGAATTTGAGGGTTCATCTGGAGGACTTGTAATCTTTCTTTATCATCAAGTTTCTTCCACACAAAATTTCCTTGAAAATTTTGAAGTGATTTGTTAATAACCATTTAAAGAGAAGCATGTATTTGGAATCACTCAAAAACTCAAAAAGATGAGTAACATATACCCCTTTGAAGTTCAAAACCCTAGCTCCTAGAGCAAGAAAGTGCCTTGGGAACCCTTTGCAATTTTGACCTACCTATTTAGACAAATACTTTTGTCATGGGAACATGAGTTGTTGAGGATGATAAAGAGAAACCATATCAACCAAAACCACTTTAAAATCTTGAGAATTGAAGGATATGTGCAATTGTGATCAATGAATCAAGGATTTTCCCAACTGAGTCAAACTTCTTCAATCAATCTTTGTACCTTTGAACCATATTTGACAACTTGAATTATGATGAATCATAATATACTTTTTCATGATATTTATTCAAAGTATCTTCAATGTTTAGGCTTGATTCTCAATGAATTTTGTTGAGGAAAGCATAGAAATGAGCTCATGAATCTATAGATAAATCTTGAGGGAATGTGTTATGATTTCTCCTACAATCATCATCAATCAGGGCAAACACTTATTGTACTAATTAGTTAAAGGATAATCAAAACATAAATGATCACAAATTACAAGTCAAGGTGCTTGGTTATTCCCCATAAGGCAAAGCTAAAGATAGGGAGAAAAACCAAACCCTAGTGTGTGATCTTGTTGTGATTAAATCGATATGATGTGATAGAGGGATCTTATGGTCAAAAATTGGGGTACAACATAACCCTTATAAAGTTCCCATGAACATGTCGACCAATTCTTTCTCCAGGAGTGGTGGTTATACTCGAGATGCCATTTCTCTCCACCTTTGGGCATATTCCTTGAAGGACTTCTCTTTCTTTTGAAATAAGTTCTGGAGTTGCATGCGGGTAGGTGCCATGTCCAAGTTATATTTGTACTGCTTCAAGAAGGAATTGGAAAGATCTGCCCATGTTTGGATGTGAACCCGCTCCAACTGCATATACCAATCTAGGGATGCCCCACTTAATTTGTCTTGAAAACAATGAATCATTAACTTCTGGTCTTGAGAATAGGCATGCATCTTCCTGTAATACATGCGCAGATGGTTGCTTGGACAGGTGAGCCCCTTTTATTTCCCAAAGTCAGGTACTTTGAATTTTGGCGGGATCACCATATCAGGGACTAAACCCATTTTGAGAGCATCGACATTGAAAGTAGCATATCCCTCCATAACTTTTAATCTTTCTTCCAGAGCTTTTTACTAGTCGAGCACCATTGGATTCTTAGTAGTATGAGTATGGGTTATTCTCTGGGGTGCTTGATTGACATCCTCTAAGTCATGGTCCCCGTATTGTAAGTCAAAATAGTTGTCTGTGTTGTTGATAGGAATCTGTTGGGTATGAGACGCCCTTGCCTTTGGTGGAGGTGGGACAAACCATCCAGTATCAGGTTGTCTTGCTTCTTGTTGAGCCATGGTTGACTTTTGAGGTCCCGCTTATGGCTCTTTCCTTAATTGGTGACCTCTTGATGCACCAATGGTCTGGGCTACTTCTCCAAAGGATACCCTAGGGATTTTCTCCTATATGTCAATGATACTCTTCAAGTCTAGAAGAACATGACTCATGTCTCCTCTTATTGAGTCGATGTTGCCTTTGACTTTCTCAAGATCTTCCTTGAATACAACTTGGTTCTCCTCAATTTATTCTATCACTTTTTGTTGATGGGATCTTGCCTGATATGGTGGTTGGAGAGGTGGTGGTTTTCTTCTACCAATGGTTCAACTGGAGAAGATTTTGAAAAATGAGTTTTTGGTGTTATGAATTTATGAGATGTAAATGTTTATGAATGTATGAATGCATATGAACATGCTAAGAATTTTGTTCTGAATGTCTTATTCATTTGGATATATATATATATATATATATATATATATATATATATATATATATATATATATATATGTTTTGCTTTTTTTTATTGGTGAGTATCTTGAAATGAATACGTGGAAACAAAAGTATTTTCATTAATAATAATCATCCTTAAAAGGGAATACATCTTAGATATTGAAAGATATTTGAACTAAAAAGCAACTATTGGAAACACCAACATCTTCACAGCTCTTAGTTTCTCCTTGATGATTATTATCTTTGTCATATCTGGCTTGCCGACATTGATGTAGACAAGCTGTTTCCTGTTGACATTCATTTTAGGACACTTCACCAAAAAACCTTTGACTTATTTATTTTTTAACGTTGTGAATAAGACAAACAAAAGGAAATGGAGGATAAACATATGAAATGCAAAAATGTATGAATGCATGGATGTAGGGCTTAGTGATGGGATTTTATGGATGGTATCCTTAGAAGGTAGGCTCCTAGTTTTGACCTATGGATATTCTACCCTTCCCATAAGGTGGTTTCCTTAAGGGTATCATGAATAACACTAAAAGGAAAGGCACAAGGGCCTCCCTTAAGTGGAGCCTCCTTGCAGACCGAAACTTTACGTCTCTAGGTCATGAAAGGTCTCATTATGAGATTTTGGTTTAAGGAATGTAAAGAGAGTCATAGGTGTCATTCCAAGTCCTACTTCCTAAGAGGATGTCTCTTGAGAGGTTTCGCTCGCAGAATTCCATCGACTCTAGGCGAAGTCATCATATAAACTCATACGGGTGATGTATCCCCTTGGTTAATAGACGAACCTTCTTTCTAAGGGTTTTTGAAATATTTTTTGCAAAATTTAAATCACACCACAAATAAAATAATATGATAACCATAGATAAATAAATGAATAAAATGAATAAATAAACAAACATAACCCCCCCCCCCCAAAAAAAAACCCTAAAAACCCTAAAACCAAAAGAAAAGGCTTCTAAACCTAGGGTTGAGTCCCCAGTGAAGTCGCCAAAATTGAGAGTCGCGACCCTTAATTTTTATTCTAAGGAAGGGAATATAAAGGTTAACCCTAAAAAGTTAGAGATTCTAGGTTTTTGACTCGGTTTTAGACGAAGGGAAGGTGTTAGGCACCCTTCATCTACCTTGTTCACAAGGATACCAGGGTTATAAGCGAGATCTTTAAGAAATAGGGTTTTAATTTTTTATTAGGGGAACTATCCACGATTTTAGTCGTATGCCTACGTATCCTCTTATGATAAATCAAAGTCCCAATTCGTAGTTCACAGTAAGTTTGTGTTTTTTATGGATTACATAGGTATTTGAATTTCCTGCGTACTTAGTCTAGGTGTGGGAATAGCGGAGATTTTAGAAAAAGCGTGCAGTCAATTTAAATGTATTTGTAATCCCTTTTTGAAAATTGTTTGTGGAATTTAATTTGATTATGAAAATAATTTATTGTTGGTTAAATATTTTTGTGTATTAATTGTAAAAAAAATCTAATTAAATGCATGATTAAAAAAAATTTAATGAAATAAAATAAATAATATTTTGGATGAATTTAGAAAATAATACTCGATTTTATAATAATAAATAATATATTAAAATATAAAATATAAAAATTATAAATAACAAAAGTAACAAAGAAAAATAAATAAAACACATGGAGGTGTGAATCTCATTGAGCTAGTAAAAATGGGGGTGCAAATATTAGGGTCATGAATTTAGATATTGAATTCAGGCCCAATAAGATAGGGGGTTTGAATTTGTGCGTGTTAGTAAATCTGGGGGGTGTGAGCAGTAAGGGCCCAAGTCCAGATTTTGGACTTGGCCCATTAGATTGGGGGTATGTTTTTTGTGTGTGTTAGCACAAACAAAAAAACATAGGGTGTGTTTAGACATGGGCCAGGCCCATAATGGTTTTGGGGAGTCCTCTTGGACAGTGTGCAGATGAGTACACTGTGATATCGTGGGCACACACGTTTCTTAAGCATGTGATGGTGGTCATATGGTAATGATTAAAGGTGCACGATAACGATTGTGAGGTGTGACGCACAAGATTGCTAAGCATATTATAATTTTGTTTTACAGAATAGTCATTTCATTTCTTATTTGTCCCTCTCTCTTCACTCGTTTTCTCTCATCCTCTTCAACGACACAACACCACTGTCCTCCCTCAAACCCTAGTTCCAGCGGCGGCGATGCCCTTCCCTTTCCCCAAATCAAACCCTATTTCCTCCAAAACATAACAATCACAACCATAAAGCTAAGTAGCTTAAATATTTTCCTTCGATCGCGATCTCCCTTTGTTCTGCTGAGTGAGTTCTTCGTTAATCTCCTTCGTTTGTTTTGTAGGTGAGGGTGACGATGAAGATGATGACAATGATGATCGATTAAAGAAGATGCTGGTGCAGAGGCTTGAAGGAGAACATATCTTAGGGTTTCAGAAATTGTAACCCTAGATCTAACATAAACTGAAGACTCAAACGACAAACTGCTATTTATCTCCTCTTCTTTCGATCTCCAATTTCTTCTCGGTTTCCCAGTCCCCCTTTATTGTTTTAGTTTTAGGTTCTTATAGTGTTTTAGGGTTAGATGTTTCAGGAAGTTTTTTAATGAAATTGTCGTTATTAAGAGTAAATTAGGGAATTAGGGATTTTGATTCTGTTAATATTTGATTTGGTCCTGTAAATTAGTATTTGATTCCATTTGCATTGATTAAGTTTCCGTTTTAGTATGACTCCGTTATGAATAAGATCTTCTGATGAATTAGGATTTGATTCGTTCATGTAAAGTTTTGAGTTTGTTTGCAAATTTGGTTCTGTTTGCGTTTCGTTTTGTATGTAATAAGGGAAATATTTGATTCAATAATGCTTGTTTTAGTAGTAAACAATGCGTTATTTTTCTTAACGATAACAGTAACCGTTCTTGTTTTGGGCTGGGCGTGTAATGGCTTTGGACTGTGCGTTTTTAGAAGCCTCAAAGTTTTTTCAATTAGTAAACAAAACAAAATTTTAATTAAGTTTATAATATAATGTTTTAATTATAATAAATATTAATAATAGTAATTATAATAAAATAATATTAATGTTAATAATAATGTTATAATTAAAACATTTTTTTCAAAACAAACCTAAAGATGAACATACCACATCTTTTATCATTGGGCCTTAACAAAACTGATTTGTTCTATGGACCCCCTGATTAGAACATACATCCCCTCTATTATTTTAAATGGAGTAAAACTCTGTATGGGCCTTTCTGATTTAGAAACGCCCGAGAGTTATTAACAATAAACCTTTCAAGATATGATTTGGGATGAAAATAGAACAAAACCTAGCTTAAACGAAATGGACTTTAAAAATTTACATGGGCCTTTTCTGATTTAGAAAGGCCCATTAATTTCTTCATAAAAAACCCCTTTTATAAACTTTAAAACCCCCATGAATATGTGAATAACATATTATAAATAAAAAATAATTTTTAGAAATGGAAATAAAAATATTAGGAACCAGTAGGGCAAATTTGGGGTATGACACAAGCCAATATAGTTAATTTGATTTGTTGAGAATTTGTAGAGTAAAACTTTATGAGTTGTTAGAGTTAAAATTGAGTAAGTCCGACACATTTAGAGTTGTGTTGATATGTACGTGAGTCATTATTTTATTACCTTGTTGATGGGCTGAAATGAGTTGTAAAATATTTTTGCTCTATTAATGAGTATTTGTGAATAATACTATAATTATCGATTTATAATTATATGATGATTTGATTCATTAATTAAGAGAGGAATTAAAGTGTTGACCTTACATTGGAAAAATGGTGGGTTCATATAGGAACCTTGTTGAGTATGAGTGTTGTACCCCAAAATTTGCCCTCTCATATTCCTCAAGACATTGCAAGAAAAATCTCCAAGTTGCTCAAGTTTGCTCAAGAGTTGGTCAGACAAGCTATCTCCTAAGGCAGTCAACCCCAAATTAGGGTTTTGTGTTGCATCAATATCCTTGAGTCCAAATGACATAAAGTTCTCCCCAATGTCCTAATATGTTCTCAAGATCATCCATGTCAAGTTTCAAGCCTTGCAGAGAAAGTTTGCTCAATCAATTGCTCAAGGGTCCAAAAATCGACTATGCTAGGGCAAAAGTCAACTGTGGCCAAATACAGTCAAACTTCAAGATTTTTTGTCAACATTCTAATTTTTAAGGATATTTCATCATTTTATCAAGGGTTGATCATGATTCATCAAGGATTGCTCAAAATTCATCAAGATTCAAAAGTTGCTAAATTAGGGTTTTGTAGGAAAAGTCAACTCAACTTTGACCAAGCATAACTTTCTCATACTTTATGAGAAATGACCCATCCAAATATCATTTTGAAGAGGATGCAATTTCATACAATCCATATTCATACACCAAGATCAAAAAATGCACTCACAAGAAGTTATAGATTTGGACATTATAGGTCACTTTTGAAAGTCAACAAAAACACCTTTTTTGCCAAAGTTTATAACTTGAGAATGGAATATAAAAATGATATGAGACCAAAATGGTTGGTTAGAGGACATCTCAAGATTTTTAAAAAGTCCAAGAACACCTCCAAAAGTTCAAAATTGAAGAAGTTATGCATTGCTGAAGTTGGACATTTTTGCAAAATTGCCAAAAGTCAACTATCCCCAAAACTTCAATTTTTGTCAAATGGGTCCATTCGTTTCCACTTGGTTTGAGCTTGCATCATTGCCCACGTGTCCTAGCTTCAGCCATGAGCTCATATTCCATTTTTATTATTTAATTTGATTTTTTATTGAATTTATTCATTCAAAATCAAATAAAATAATAGAAAATCCAAACAATTAAAAACTCTTGATTTATTGATTGTTTTAGGCTTTGTTTACAGCTAGAAACACCATGGAATTCGTATTAAAGAAAAACATGTACAAAAAGATTGCATCAAATCAAATTTGGAAAGGTTAATAATGGAGATCAAATCAAAATCATGTGCATTGATTTGGAAGGATTCAGTCCATAATTTCTACTCGAATACACCACACAATACATAAGCAAGCAAAAGCAATCGAGAAATGGGTTGGCAATTGCAGAGAGAGGCAGAACAAGATTTGAAAAAGTCACAAAAAGCTTGAGATCAAAATCGTGTTTAGAGGTGTTTTCAAAGGCTGAGACCTGTCCCAAACGCTTCCTGGGCATTCACTCAATCCAAACCAATCCAAAGCAAGCTTGTTCAGACTCCATAGCACGCTGTAAGTGTCACGATAACCACCCCTATTCTTGATTTCGCAACTCTGAATTTAAGCATCCTTTTCATGAATCAATACCATATTTTGAATCTACATGACATTTGCAAGCGTTTGGTATTATCCAATTACTTTTATCTGGCCTGAATGAAGAACCACCATAGCTAGGGTTCTTCGTTTGTTTTTTGGGGTTTTCTATTTCAGGTAAAATCATGACTCAAGAAGATCATAGCTTTGATCAGGAGGCCATAACGAACCCAACCATGTTCTTGGAATGAATTTATTTTTCCTGGAGAGATTTTTAGAATAAGCCAGCGTCTTTTGCTGCGGATTCAAATCCGCAGGTAATGTTGTTACAGGTCTGAGGACATGGATGAGTTCGTGTCATCCTCCGGTTGGCCCATTCAAATATTTTTTGCGCGTTTTTATTTTTTGCTGGCATTTATTTTGTTTTTAAATATTATGTTTAATATGTATTATAAGAAGAAATGAAACAACATGGTGCGTTGGCAAGGCAAGCGTGCAAATATCCATCAGGACCTGGGTTCGAATCCCAGGTCCCCCACTTTCCTTAATAATTTTGTTTTTCAGATGATCACATGCATACTCAAGCGTGCAGCCCACCATGGTCCTTCATCCTCCAAACGCCAGATGGCCAAAGGCCAAATCTGAATGGTCAAAAGCTGGGGGTCCACATGGAGCCAAGTCAATGCACAAGCACCTGATCTGCAAAGTCAAACAAGGGCAACGTTTTGGGCTTCAATTTGCTACTCATACTCCCAATTTCAGGCCCATAACCTCCTTCTTCTCCTTTATTTTGTTTATTTATTTTAATGGTTTTATTGTTTTTATTTAATTTCTAACCAATCAAATTCTTTTTCTCATAAAATAAAATCACAAAAATATTTTTTATATTTAATTAAACTTCAAACTTTTATTTTTCTTAATAAACACTAATTAATTAATTTAGGTTTTAATTAGAATAACTTTAACCTATTTTTTGTAAATAATTAAAATTAAATTAGATTTAATTAGGTTTTAATCACTAACTTAATTATTTTATTTTTCTTTCCTAAATAATCAAAAATCCCAAAAAAATAATTTTTTTCTTTTAATTATTTAATTTATTAATTTAATTTAGTAATTAATTTAGGTTTAATTTCTTTCTTAAAATTAAAAAAACAACAAAAAGACATTTTTTTCTAACCAAAAGGGTCAAAACCCTAATCATGCGCTCGACTTAATTTCCCGCACGCGATTTACTTTCTTTTATCATATAATGTACTTGCTCCCGAATTGTAATAGTAAATAGGACTTTTATTTATTTTTAAAGGGTTTGTCTTTGGCGATGTAAATACCCGACGCCTTGTAATTTAAATTCCGCACTTTTAATTCCGCAATTATAACTTTTAGATGTTTGATAATAGGATGACATGACAAGACTGAATGTTTTAACCTAAAATCAACTTAGATCACCCTTAACATGTACAAAGATAAAAATAACTGAAAACGACACACTCGCACATGCGCACTCTTAGGGTACACCCCACTTGGTTGCCTTCGTATGCGATCATTGAGTATAGGTCACTTTAGAGGTCGCCCTCTTGTCTAAAAGATCATAGTTGCCTCGAAACGGTTGCCTCGGATATTATTGCCTCAAACAAATGATCTAAGACATTAGGGTTACCGCTAAGGCGTCCTAACATTGCTTTAGTGACCGTAAGTCCCTCATTCAAATTGACCCTTAAACTCCAACGACGGTGCTACCTACTCATCAATAGTAGGATAGCATTGTCTAAAGGAAATTAGCATAGAATGATTCCTTTTTTGAGTAGGTAGATGATTCTTAGATACTTGCTCTTTCAAAAAACAAAAACTTTTCACACTTACACTCCTTTTCGAACAAAGTTTTCAAAAACACTTCATACGCTCTTGAGGACAGAAGCAAGAGTTAAATCTAAGTTTCAAAACAAAAACTTTTTCAAACTCACAAGCACAAAGAAAACAACTTTTGAAAATAATTGAGCAAGTACCTAAGATCCCGTGGATAACCACGGATAGAAAGGGTGCTAACACCTTCCCTTTCTATAATCTACCCCCCGAACCCAAGAAATATCTCGAAAAAGGAATTTTACTGTGCTTTTTTCCTTTCCTTGTTGGATAAAATAAAATTCGGTGGAGACTCTTGCTTACCGCGACATTTTGCAAAAACAAACGCAAAACGCAAACCAGCATTCCAAAAAAAACAGTCAGTTCTTCCCACCGTATTACAGAACTGGCGACTCTGCTAGGGACGATTATAAGTGGGGTGTACCTTAGGAATAGTTCATAATGTTTTCAATTGCTTGACTTGTATGCTTTATATTTGTGGGCTTGAATCAGAGTTACTATAGATCCTAACACGGATCTGGGGGATACCATTTAGGTAAGTAGCAATAAACTGTGAGGGAAATGTACGACGTAGACCGATACGGTTGAAGCAGTAGCTACGTTGGTGTGGCACTTTAATATGTACCGATATCCCTTGTGGCGCAACGAGGAGAATATGGGTCTGCTAATGGGTCATTAAGCACCAACTGACCTTAGAACCTTTAAATTGACCAACTTGGCCATAGAATAGTAGCAGTATGCTACACTCATTGAGACTAAACTCTCGCGATGATTCCGGCTGCAAGAAAAGATTGCTAAACTGGAATTATGACTGATCGAGGGTAGTCAGTGATATTGAGATCCTCTAGAATCGGATTACTATTTTTAGGACAGGTTTGAACCAACTGAACTGAAATAGGGTAGCACCTAGACTCCTTGCCAGCCTGAAATCTAAGGGCTCTGTGTGTGACTTGTGTGCCTTTACCATGTTTTCTATTTGTGGATACTTGTGGTGTGTTTTCTATCATGACATCATGACATCATAACATTGCATGCACCTTGCATTGGACTAGCCTATTTCAAAGACCGGAGGGATTCATCTTTGTTCTGTTTTGTAGGTCATGGCACCCATGCGTAGAAACACCATTCGGATCAACTTTGTCCAGATCCCCACTCAGCTTAAGGAATTGGTTGCAAAGGTTTCATATACTACCTCCTTCATCAGAAGACATGGGCACCTTCTTGGTTTGGTCACCTCCGAGATGGATGAACAGATGATGAGTGTCTTAGTCCAATTCTTTGATCCACTATACCATTGTTTTACCTTTCCGGACTACCAGTTGGTCCCCACTCTGGAGGAGTTATCTGATCTGCTTGGTATCTCTATTCTGGAGCAGACCCCGTTCACAGGTTGGGAGAAAGTTCTTAGACCGTAAGATATTGCTTCAGCCCTCCATCTGACAAAGGCTGAAGTAATGGCTAATTGGGAGACTAGAAGTGGGACAAAAGGCTTCTTGACTAAGTTCTTGGTTGGTAAGGCTAATCATTTCTGGGACAGTCTAGACTTCCAGGCATTTGAAGACATTCTGGCTCTTCTCATATATGGTTTGGTGTTGTTTCCTAACTCAGATGCTTTCGTCGACGTGAATGCAGTGAAGATTTTCATATCCGGTAATCCAATACCCACTCTCTTGGGTGACATTCTTCATTCTCTTTATGCCCGTACTGCTCAGAAATGGGGAACCCTTATGTGCTGTGCACCATTGCTGGCGAGGTGGTTTATTTCTCACCTCCCCAAATCAGTTTTGAAGAAAAAGGAAGGCGTGGGTTGGGCCTATAGGATTATGTCTCTCTCTCTCATAATGACATCATTTGGACTATCAAGGGCATGGAAGATGTGGCTATTATTGATCGCTATGGGGAATACCCCAATGTCCCACTTATAGGAACCAATGGAGGGATCACTTATAATCTGTGTTTGGCCTTACGTCAATTTGGGCGAGCTAGGAGAGAAGGACCTCATGAGTTGCTGATGCCGAGTATTGTCTTTGACTTCCAAGGGGATAGTGACGAGCAACGCCGTAGATTCATAAGAGCTTGGGATAGAGTACACAGGTCTGATCCGCACGAGTTGGGTACAAAGACTTCTCTTCCGTTGGAGCAATATCTCCGATGGGTTCGAATCTGTACCCAAAAGCTGGGAATGCCGTACGAAGCCGTTTTGCCTATAATTGTTGAGGTTGATGATGAAGAAGGGGTTCCTCCTACCATCCTCCATCCATACATGCCTACTGACATTGGGGAATTAAAGAGATCCTGGATGCATCTGAGAGAAGAGCGGGATACTTATAGAGAAAAGTATCATGAGCAAGAGCAGAAGATTCATAAGTTGACAAGGCAGCTGGAGAACAAGCGGATCCTCAATGACTATGTCCGCACCGACAAGAAGTGACCATGGGAGCACTGATTGTCTTTTTGATTATTTCTAGTTTTAATTTACTTTTCAGTTTTCCTTTCTTGTAACGCCTTAAAGGCATCTGTTGAACAATTGAATTTCAAGTTTATCTAATAAAAGTGTGTTTCATTGTGGTTTACGAATTTGAATCCCTAAAAGTATTTAAAATCATATCATGCGCATATCATTCCCATGCACCCCATAACAGGTACCCTTACAGGTTTTTCTCATCTTCTTCGCTGTTTATTTCAGCACCACGTCTTCTGAACCATCAACTGAACAAGCAATCAAGGCTCTGCAAGCTCAAAACGCCCAGTTCCAGTATTGTTCGTTAGTTTGGCTAAGGGTCAGCAAGATCTGAAGACTCTTATCCTGAAAGAGAAGAAGAAGAATAAGACGGTCCTATTTAATATGGGTCGCAGATTCGGAAACAATTTGCGAGAAGAGGTTGATTTGACCCACTCATCTGGAGGGGGAGATAATCAGGAAGAAAGGAGGGCTCCTAGCCCTGTGGTTTCAGACAATGAGACTGACTTTGACGAAGACCAGTATCCTCCGACCGAGGATAGATACAAGCAACTGGAAGACCGGTTGAGCGCGATGGAAGTTCAGAAAGTTCCTGGTCTGGATTTTGGAGACTTGAGTTTGTCATATGGGGTGGTGATTCCCCACAAGTTCAAAGCACCGGCCTTTGCTAAATACGATGGGGTTTCTTGTCCAAAACTGCACCTTCAGTCGTATGTTAGGAAGATTCAGCCATACACTGCTGACAAGAATCTCTGGATCCACTTCTTTCAAGACAGTCTTTCAGGGACTCAGCTTGAATGGTTTTACCAGTTAGAAGGAGCTAGTATCCGTGATTGGGAAGATTTGGCTGCTGCTTTCTACAAGTAGTACCAATACAATGCCGACCTTGCTCCCACGCGTACCCAACTTCACGGTATGTCTATGGGTGCGGGCGAAGGTTTCAAAGATTATGCTCAGAAGTGGAGGGACCTTGCTGGAGAGTGAAACCACCCTTGGCTCATAGGGAGCTAGTGGATATGTTTTTGGGGACCTTGTCTGGTCCGTATTTCAACCATCTGATTGGAAGTTCGTCGTCCGGGTTTACAGAGCTGATTATGACCAGGGAGAGGATTGAGGCCGGCATCAAATTCGGTAAAATACAGAAGGGTGCTGCATCAAGCACCGAGAAGAAGCCTTTTAAGAAGGAGTCCAGTGCTGTTTACAGTTTAAAAAGCCATAATAGACCTGGACGCCGCCAAGCTGTTAATGCGGTTGCTATTTCAAGACCTGTTGTTGCACCTCAATGCAACAATCAGCCAAGGGCCGAAAGACCTCAAAAACAATTCACTCAGCTCAACATGACTTTATCCCAAATTCTGCCACAGTTATTAAAGACCAATCTGGTGATTCCAAAGGAGGCCCCGAAGACTCCCGACACTACATCACCCATGTACGATCCGAATGCTCGCTGTGCTTTTCACTCTAATAGCCCGAGGCATAATACAGATAACTGTTGTGTCCTGAAGAACAAGGTACAAGACTTGATTTATGCTAAGGCGATTGAGTTCGAAGCACCTGAAAGACCTAATGTTGTGACTGCTCCTATGCCCAAGCATGGAGTAAATGCTGTAGATGAAGACTCGTTTGTGGTTTATGTGAAAGACATTGTTACTCCATTGATGAATGTGAAGAAGAACCTTCTGTTAGCCGGTTTATTTCCGGGCTGTGATGAAGGTTGCCGTATGTGTTCTATCCTACCTACCGGTTGCCATCTTTTAAAGTCAGGTGTCCAACGCCTGATGGATAATAAAGAAATTCTGTTTGAGAAGACTCTTGTTACTTTGGTTCCTACTGAAGAAGTTTCTATAATCACCATTTTCGACAATTCTTCCAAGGCTTCCTCGAGAAAGCTTGTTAGAATTATGTCTGTTCCAAGAATCGCACCATTGATCATCACTGTTCCAGGGCCTATCCCCTATACATCCAATAAAGCTGTCCCTTGGCACTACAGGGCTGACGTGTATTATCACGGGGTTAAACAAGATCTAGAGGCTGATACTGACGTCATCAATATTGTTGGATCTAGTAAAGTCACCCGCAACGGAAGGCTTTTCTCCCCTGAGATCTCTCCACCAACTGTCCGGAAGCCTGTTGTTATTACGCCTGTCAATACACCTGCTATTATCCCTGTTCAAGTTCCAATTCTTACCCCTGTTGCCGAGTCATCTGACGCTCGGGGCAAAGAGATCATCGGTGAGCCTGCCCAGACGGAGGCACCGAAGAAGATTACCATTGAAGCCTCTAGACAAGAGATGGAGGAAATTTTGAAGATCATCAAAAAGAGAGATTACAATATAGTCGAGCAGCTGGGGAAAACCCCATCCAAGATCTCTATGTTGTCTCTGTTACTTTGCTCAGAAGCCCATGCCAAGGCTCTGATTGCTTTCCTGAAGACTACACACGTACCACAAGAAACATCAGCTGATCAGTTTAAAGATTGTGTGGCTAGTCTGATAGCAGATAATGGATTGGGTTTCTCTGACGCCGACTTGACTATTAAGGGGAAGAATCACAATGACGCCCTGCATGTCTCCATTGAATGAAGGGGCACCACTCTTGCTCACGTATTGGTAGATACTGGATCTTCGTTGAATGTGTTACCTAAGAAAGCTCTAGACCAATTAGATTGTGAAGGATTGGAGCTGAAACCAAGCAATATTGTAGTCAGGGCCTTTGACGGGTCCAAGAGGATGGTACACGGAGAAGTGGATATTCCGATTAAGGTTGGTTCTCAGGTTTTCACATCTACATTCTATGTGATGGACATTCGGCCATCTTATTCTTGTTTGCTGGTTCGTCCGTGGATCCACAAAGCTGGGGCAGTAACCTCAATGCTCCACCAGAAGCTAAAGTACCCAGTGAAAGGGAAAATTGTGACAGTACAAGGAGAAGAAGAGTACATGGTGAGCCACCTCAACTCTTTCCGATATATAGAGATGGATGGGGAGTTCATTGAGACCCCGTTCCAACATTTTGAAGAGGTTCCACAGACGCTGGCATCAACTAAGACTGTTGTTGAAGATCCTCCAATGAAGATGGCTTCCTTCAAGGATGCCCGGGCTGTTGTCGAGAAAGGTGGGTGTGCAAATTGGGGCCAACTCCCTGATTTTGCACATAAGACTAACAAGTTTGGTTTGGGTTTCACTACAGAAGCTCAAAGTGCTGTTCGGAGTGCACGGATCGGAAGACCTCCCCTGTTTATCAGTAATTCAGGAGTGAATGCCCTTGAAGACGATGTTGAAGAGTCTGAGTTCGACAGTTAGATCTATCCTACTACTGATGGTGGACTAAGCAACTGGATAGCAAAGGACTTCATCCCAATTTCTTTTGTTACCCAGTAATGAGACTTTTGTTTTGAATTTGTAACAGACAATGTTTTAAACTTTACGGCCCAGTGTCTTACCCGGGGCACCGTGGCTTCATTTGTGAGGGCTTTATGTGTGTCATCTACATATATCATTAACAAAAGCATTGGACGTTTTCTTGCATTTCAAATTTTGCGCTCCTTGTTTTTCTTTATATATTGAAAAACAACTATTTTACACACACTCACATATACATGTCTACATCCACTATGGATCCCACTGATAACGACTCTGCTATTGCTGGTTATGACTTTGAAAGTCCGATCAACTTAGCCGAAGACGAAGGTTAAGATAATTACGAAGTGCCTGGTGAACTTGCTAGACTCTTACTTCAGGAAGAGAGGGCTATACAGCCGCATGAAGAGCCAGTGGAAACAATAAATCTGGGTACAGAGGTAGACAAGAAAGAGGTCAAGGTCGGTGCAAATCTGGAAGCTAGTGTTAAGCAACGGTTAATTCAAATGCTGCGTGACTACGTTGAGATATTTGCTTGGTCTTATGAAGATATGCCTGGGTTGGATACCGACATTGTGGTTCACCGATTGCCTACCAAGGAAGACTGTCCTCCAGTAAAACAAAAGGTCCGCCGAATGCGCCCAGAGATGTCTGAGAAAATCAAGGCTGAAGTAATGAAACAGTTCGATGCCGGTTTTCTAGCAGTTACTTCTTACCCGCAGTGGGTGGCCAACGTGGTTCCTATGCCGAAGAAGGATGGTAAAGTTCGAATGTGTGTTTACTATAGGGATCTGAACAGGGCGAGCCCCAAGGATGATTTCCCTCTACCTCATATCGACGTTCTGGTTGACAACACAACACAGCATAAGGTCTTCTCCTTTATGGATGGTTTCTCCTGTTATAATCAGATTAAAATGGCTCCCAAAGATATGGAGAAGACAACCTTTGTTACTCAATGGGGTACCTTTTGCTACAAGGTCATGCCTTTCGGATTGAAAAATGCTGGGGAAACGTATCAGCGCGCCATGGTCGCCTTTTTCCATGACATGATCCATCATGAGATTGAGGTATACGTCGACGACATGATTGCAAGATCCTAAACTGAAGAGGAGCATCTTGACCACCTTCAGAAGTTATTTGACAGGTTGAAGTTGTACAAGCTGAGGTTAAACCCGAACAAGTGCACCTTCGGGGTGAGATCGGGTAAGCTGTTGGGTTTTGTCGTAAGCGATAAAGGTATTCAAGTGGACCCTGCAAAGGTGAAGGCTATACAGGAGATGCCAACTCCCCGAATAGAGAAAGAAGTTAGAGGCTTTCTGGGACGACTGAACTACATTGCCCGATTCATCTCGCACCTAACTGCTACTTGTGAACCAATCTTCAAGCTACTGAAGAAAGATCAACTGGTAAGTTGGAACGATGAATGTCAGGCCGCTTTCGAAAGGATCAAGGAATATCTCCAAGAGCCACCTATTTTGATGCCTCCAGTTGAAGGGAGACCCTTGATCTTATACTTGACAGTACTCGACAATTCAATGGGGTGTGTGCTGGGGCAGCATGACGAGTCTGGCTGAAAAGAGCATGCTATTTATTACCTTAGCAAAAAGTTTGCCGACTGCGATACCTGATACTCGTTTCTTGAGAAAACTTACTGCGATTTGGCATGGGCTGCTCGCCGGCTGAGACAATATATGCTGACTCACACTACTCTATTGATATCAAAGATGGATCCAATCAAGTATATCTTCGAGAAGCCTGCCTTGTCCGGACGAATAGCAAGATGGTAGATGATTTTGACTGAGTATGACATCCAATATACGACCCAAAAGGCAATTAAGGGAAGTGTGTTGGAAGATCATTTGGCACATCAGGCAGTGGATGATTACCAGTCTATGAACTTTGAATTTCCGGATGAGAATATCATGATAGTAACCGACTGTAAAGAACTTGGACCGGATGAAGGACCTGAAGAGGGATCCCGATGGTCTATGTACTTTGATGGAGCTTCGAATGCTTTGGGTAATGGCGTTGGCGCCATGATCATATCTCATAAAGGCTCTCATACTACGTTCACCGCCCGACTATGTTTCAACTACACCAACAATATGGCGGAGTATGAAGCGTGCATCATGGGTCTTCGAGCTGCTATTGACCTAAGGATTAAGTTTCTAAGTGTTTTCGAAGATTCCGCTCTCGTGATCAGTCAGATCAAAGGCGAGTGGGATATGAAACATCCTAATCTTATTCCTTACAAGGAGTATGTGTTGACGTTGCTTCCCCATTTCGAGGAGATAACCTTTGAACACTTCCCTAGAGAGGAGAATCAGTTGGCGGATGCGCTGACTACGATGTCTTCTATGTTCAAAGTCAACTGGGACAACGAGGCTCCCCAGATTATCATTAAAAGATTGGATGAACCTGCACATTGCTGTGACATTGAGACTGAAGAGGTAGCAGATAAACCCCGGTTTCATGAGGTGAAGAGGTATCTTGAGGCTCAAGAATACCCTGAGGGTGCATCTGTTAATGATAAGAAGTTTCTGAAGAGGTTCGCGGAGAAGTTCTTCATCAGTAATGACATCCTTTACAAGCTTAATCATGATTCAACCTTACTGCGATGTGTGGATAAGAACGAAGCAGAAAGGATCATGGCAGAGTTACATGAAGGTACTTTCGGGACTCATTCCAGTGGACACACCATGGCAAAGAAAATCCTTCGGGCAGGATATTATTGGTCCACAATGGAAGTCGACTGTTATCAGCATTCTCGGACCTGTCACAAATGCCAAGTCTATGCTGATAAGGTGCACATACCTCCAGTACCTCTGAACGTCTTGACGGCACCTTGGCCCTTTGCAATGTGGGGCATTGATATGATCGGCGAGATCAGACCTACGACATCTAACATGCATCATTTCATCCTGGTAGCTATTGACTATTTTACGAAGTGGGTTGAAGCAACTTCCTTTGCTACTGTAACCAAGAACGTCGTGGCACGTTTCATTCAGCACAATATGATTTGTCGATATGGTGTACCAGAGAGGATCATTACGGACAATGGTACAAATCTCAACAATAAGATGATCACCGAGCTCTACAAACAATTCAAGATACAACATCACAACTCTTCTCCCTACCGGCCGAAGATGAATGGGGTTGTAGAAGTGGCTAATAAGAACATCAAGAAGATCATGTAGAAGATGACAGTGACGTACAAAGACTGGCACGAGATGTTACCATTTGCACTTCATGGGTACCGTACCTCAGCGCGGACGTCAACAGGGGCAACACCCTATTCCTTGGTATATGGTATGGAGGCCGTATTGCCCATCGAAGTTCAGATACCCTCTCTTCGGATTATGAAGGATGCAGGTTTGAGCGAAGATGACTGGATTCAAACCCGGCTTGATCAGCTGAATTTAATCAATGAAAAGAGACTTACTGCTATTTTTCATGGTCAAACGTATCAAAAGCGGATGATCAAGGCATTTAACAAGAAAGTTAGACGACAAGAGTATCAAGTTGGGGACCTAGTGATCAAGCGCATTATCTTACCTCAAGGTGATCCCAGGGGCAAATGAACCCCTACTTACGAAGGGCCATTTGTGGTTAAGAATATTTTCTCAAGAGGAGCTATGATTCTAACCACCATGGATGGTGACGGCCTTCCTCACCCGTCAATGCAGACATAGTGAAAAGATGCTACGCATAATTAACGACCCGCTAGGTTGACTGGCCTAGGAAAAATAAGGGCTTTCCGGCGAACCCAAAAGGGTTCGGGCAAAAATAAGGGATGAAAATAAAAAGATCTGTACACCCGGCAAGTCGAAAACCTGAAAAGGCGGCTTGGGAAAAAAGGGTATCCTGGTGGACTGAAAACCCGAAAGGGCGGTCCAGGCAAAAATTAGGGATCAAAGCGTAACACTATGTCTCATTGGATCACCTTGAAACCAGACTTCGGTATCGACTATCAAGCTCGGACGACACTAATAAATCTAATCTACCTTCAACCAGTAGCAAAGTGATGAGATGCTCAAGGACATAAAGGCAATAGCAGAGTTGAAACCCAGTGGGATTATTCACATAGCTGTTTTGTTTAGTTTTTCACAAATTGTGTAAATTCTATTATTCGGCGGTGTTCTCTTACTAAGACGTCAGCCTCTTGTACAAAAACGCCTATTTATAGGCCAAACTTCAAGTCAATACAATTCATTTTCAAAGAAATTTCAAACTGTTTTTTCCTTTTTTCTGTTTTGTTTTGCAAAGAACGTCCAATGTTCATTTTTGATATATGCATTTGACATTAATTGCTGCTCATGAATATTTACATGCGAAACAAAAGACGATTACTTGTAATATCAGAAACAGGGGCAATAAGAATTGTCCAAGCTTTACAGTTGCTCTATCCACCAAGTACAAAGGTAGATTTAGCTGAAGAATATGGCTAAGGTACTTTCACTCCCCGCAGAGTAAGAAAAGACAGTAAGGATAACTCTTCCCAGCTGAGACTTGCAACTGCGAATGATTCGGTAATATTCTCCCCAAGCAGAGTTTATTTACCATCATCAATGAAAAGGTCTTAATATTCCCCAACGGAGTATAAGAATATTCCCCGACAGAGTACAAGATATCCTCAGTGGAGTTTGAAAATTTTCCCAGCGCAGTTTGAAAAAGCTTCCCCAGTGGAATTTGGAAAGGTCATCCCCAGTAGACTTTGGAAGATTGTCCCCAGCAAGTTCAAAGCATTATCTCCACTAGAGTTTAAAAGGTTATCCCCAGCGAAGTCGCAACTGAAAGATCATCCCCAACGAAGTTCTTTCCTTTCACAA
Organism: Vicia faba; assembly: GCA_948472305.1. Classification (NCBI taxonomy): domain Eukaryota; kingdom Viridiplantae; phylum Streptophyta; class Magnoliopsida; order Fabales; family Fabaceae; genus Vicia; species Vicia faba. Next base: position 1,215,468,260 of record OX451738.1, on the reverse strand, counting down.
ACAAGAATTCATTCCCCAACAGGATTCAGTATCACCAACAACAGTAATTTATCCCCAGCGAAATTTATCGGTTGAATCCTCAGTAGAGCATCTCTTCCCCACAGAGTAATCTCCTCATCAGTTTATTCCCCAACAGAGTTATCTTCTCCTGCAGGTTTATTCTCACAATCGTCTTCATTCACTATCCCCAGCGGAAATGAAGAAGTCAACTCTTTTCTCCAGCAGCTACCCGAGATTTATTTTCCCCAGCTTGAAACATTACATTTCCATACATCATGATACATGCATATACGCATCATACAAGACAATCTCATTTATTTTGAGAACATCATTGCTTGATATATATCATGCATTGCATACGACTGACCTTTACCTTTTAGGAAGGATGCAGTTAAGTTCTCAGCTATGAAGCTTTTACCCAAGTCGAAGTACTGACCGATTCTTAAATCTCAACTGAATTAGTCTCGGTTGAATTACAGATAAGGTTCTAAATCTTGGCAATTTTCCTCCGTCGAAGTGTGGACGAGTTCTTAAATCTCAACAGAATTATCCTCCATTGAAGTACAGACAGTCCTAGATCTCGATGAAGATGTTTCCCTCAGTCGAGGTACTGACCGGTTCTTAATTCTCAACTGAATTAGTCTCGGTTGAATTACAGATAAGGTTCTAAATCTCGACAAAGTTCCTCCGTTGAAGTGTGGACGAGTTCTTAAATCTCAACAGAATTATCCTCCATTGAAGTACAGACAGTCCTAGATCTCGATGAAGATGTCTCCCTCAGTCGAAGCACTGACCGGTTCTTAAATATTAACTGAATTAGTCTCGGTTGAATTACATATAAGGTTCTAAATCTCGACAAAGTTCCTCCGTCGAAGTGTGGACAAGTTCTTAAATCTCAACAAAATTATCCTCCATTAAAGTACAAACAGTCCTAGATCTCGATGAAGATGTTTCCCTCAGTCGAAGTTCTGACCGGTTCTGAAATCTCAATTGAATTATCCTCGGTTGAATTACAGATAAGGTTCAAAATCTCGACAATTTTCCTCCGTCGAAGTGTGGACGAGTTCTTAAATCTCAACAGAATTATACTCCATTGAAGTACAGACAGTCCTAGATCTTGATGAAGATGTTTCCCTCAGTCGAAGTGCTGACCGGTTCATAAATCTCAACTGAATTATCCCGGTTGAATTACAGATAAGGTTCTAAATCTCGACAAAGTTCCTCCGTCGAAGTGTGGACGAGTTCTTAAATCTCAACAGAATTATCCTTCGTTGAAGTACAGACAGTTCCTAGATCTCGATGAAGATGTTTCCCTCAATTGAAGTACTGACCGGTTCTTAAATCTCAACTGAATTAGTCTCAGTTGAATTACAGATAAGGTTCTAAATATCGATAATTTTCCTCCGTCAAAGTGTGGACAAGTTCTTAAATCTCAACAGAATTATCCTCCGTTGAAGTACAGACAATTCCTAGATCTCGATGAAGATGTTTCCCTCAGTCGAAGTACTGACCGGTTCTTAAATCTCAACTGAATTATCCTCAGTTGAATTACAGATAAAGTTCTAAATCTCGACAGATTTCCCCCAGTTGAATTACGGACAAGTTCTTAAAACTCAGCAGAGATGTTCTATCAGCTAAGGTACAAGCAAGTTCCTAAATCTCAACAAAGATCAGGCTTCCCCAGCGGAATCTTCCACAACAACAGGTATGCAAGTTCTCGCTAAGGAATATCTTATGCGATCGAAACTCATGTAGATGGCATTTTTAAGCCCATTCTCCCGTCAGAAATCTCCAAATGGCATCTGTAAGCCCATTCCCGACATCACCAGGCTGATACCACTTCATGCGAGTGAAAATTTCTGGGCACTCTAGTGTTCAATCATCTTCCACCTTCGGATCACAAAAGGCACGAAAGCCAATCTAAATCCTCGGGTTTAAGAAGATTGAACAGGGGAAGCTGTTGTACCCTAAAATTTCCCCTCTAATATTCCTCAAGACATTGCAAGAAAAATCTCCAAGTTGCTCAAGTTTGCTCAAGAGTTGGTCAGACAAGCTATCTCCTAAGGAAGTCAACCCCAAATTAGGGTTTTGTGTTGCATCAATATCCTTGATTCCAAATGACCTAAATTTCTCCCCAATGTCCTAATATGTTCTCAAGATCATCCATGTCAAGTTTCAAGCCTTGCAGAGAAAGTTTGCTCAGTCAATTGCTCAAGGGTCCAAAAATCGATTGGGCTAGCGCAAAAGTCAACTGTGGCCAAATACAGTCAAACTTCAAGATTTTTTGTCAAAATTCTCATTTTGAAGGATATTTCATCATTTGATCAAGGGTTAATCATGATTCATCAAGGATTGCTCAAAATTCATCAAGATTCAAAAGTTGCTAAATTAGGGTTTTGTAGGAAAAGTCAACTCAACTTTGACCAAGCATAACTTTCTCATACTTTATGAGAAATGACCCATCAAAAGCTCATTTTGAAGAGGATGCAATTTCATACAATCCATATTCATACCCCAAGATCAAAAAATGCACTCATAAGAAGTTACAAATTTGGACATTATAAATCACTTTTGAAAGTCAACAAAAACACCTTTTTTTCCAAAGCTTATAACTTGAGCATGGAATATCAAAATGATATGAGACGAAAATGGTTGGTTAGAGGACATCTCAAGATTTCTAAAAAGTCCAAGAACAACTCCAAAAGTTCAAAATTGAAGAAGTTATGCATTGTTGAAGTTGGACATTTTTGCAAAATTGCCAAAAGTCAACTATCCCCAAAACTTCAAATTTTGTCAAATGGGCCCATTCGTTTCCACTTTGTTTGAGCTTGCATAATTTCCCACGTGTCCTAGCTTCAGCCATGAGCTCATATTCCATTTTTATTATTTAATTTGATTTTTTATTGAATTTATTCATTTTAAATCAAATAAAATCATAGAAAATCCAAACAATTAAAAACTCTTGATTTATTGATTATTTTAGGCTTTGTTTACAGCTAGCAACACCATGGAATTCGTATCAAAGCAAAACATGTACAAAAAGGTTGCATAAAATCAAATTTGGAAAGGTTAATAATGGAGATCAAATCAAAATCATGTGCATTGATTTGGAAGGATTCAGTCCATAATTTATACTCTAATACACCACACAATACATAAGCAAGCAAAAGCAATCGGGATAAGGGTTGGAAATTGCAGAGAGAGGCAGAACAAGATTTGAAAAAGTCACAAAAAGCTTGAGATCGAAATCGTGTTTAGAGGTGTTTTCAAAGGCTGAGACCTGTCCCAAACGCTTCCTGGGCATTCACTCAAGCCAAACCAATCCAAAGCAAGCTTGTTCAGACTCCATAGTGCGATGTAAGTGTCACGATAACCACCCCAGTTCTTGATTTCGCAATTTTGAATTTAAGCATCCTTTTCATGAATCAATACCATATTTTGAATCTACATGACATTTGCAAGCGTTTGGTATTATCCAATTGCTTTTATCTGGCCTGAATGAAGAACCACCATAGCTAGGGTTCTTCGTTTGTTTTTTGGGGTTTTCTATTTCAAGTAAAATCATGACTCAAGAAGGGCATAACTTTGATCAGGAGGCCATAACGAACCCAACCATGTTCTTGAAATGAATTTATTTGGCCTGGAGAGATTTTTAGCATAAGCCTGCGTCTTTTGCTGCAGATTCAAATCCGCAGGTAATGTTGTTACAGGTCTGAGGACAGGGATGAGTTTGTGTCATCCTCCGGTTGGCCCATTCAAATATTTTTTGCGCATTTTTATTTTTTGCTGGCATTTATTTTGTTTTTAAATATTATGTTTAATATGTATTATAAGAACAAATGAAACAGCATGGTGCGTTGGCAAGGCAAGCGTGCAAATATCCATCAAGACCTGGGTTCGAATCCCAGGTCCCCCACTTTCCTTAATAATTTTGTTTTTCAGATGATCACATGCATACTCAAGCGTGCAGCCCACCATGGTCCTTCATCCTCCAAACGCCAGATGGCCAAAGGCCAAATCTGAATGGTCAAAAGCTGGGGGTCCACATGGAGCCAAGTCAATGCACAAGCACCTGATCTGCAAAGTCAAACAAGGGCCAACGTTTTGGGCTTCAATTTGCTACTCATACTCCCAATTTCAGGCCCATACCCTCCTTCTTCTCCATTATTTTATTTTTTTATTTTAATGGTTTTTATTTAATTTCTAACCAATCAAATTCTTTTTCTCATAAAATAAACGTACAAAAATATTTTTTATATTTAATTAAACTTTAAACTTTTATTTTTCTTAATAAACACTAATTAATTAATTTAGGTTTTAATTAGAATAACTTTAACCTATTTTTTGTAAATAATTAAAATTAAATTAGATTTAATTAGGTTTTAATCACTAACTTAATTATTTTATTTTTCTTTCCTAAATAATCAAAAATCCCCGAAAAAATAATTTTTTTCATTTAATTATTTAATTTATTTATTTAATTTAGTAATTAATGTAGGTTTAATTTCTTTCTTAAAATTAGAAAAACAACAAAAAGACATTTTTTCTAACCAAAAGGGTCAAAACCCTAATAATGCGCTCGACTTAATTTCCCGCACGCGATTTACTTTCTTTTATCATATAATGTACTTGCTCCCGGATTGTAATAGTAAATAGGACTTTTATTTATTTTTATCGCTTTATTTATTTTTAAAGGGTTTGTCTTTGGCTATGTAAATACCCGACGCCTTGTAATTTAAATTCCGCACTTTTAATTCCGCAATTATAACTGTTAGATGTTTGATAATAGGATGGCATGACAAGACTGAATGTTTTAACCTAAAATCAACTTAGATCACCCTTAACATGTACAAAGATAAAAATAACTGAAAACGATACACTTACACATGCGCACTCTTAGGGTACACCCCACTTGGTTGCCTTCGTACGCGGTCATTGAGTATAGGTCACCTTAGAGGTCGCCCTCTTGTCTAAAAGATCATAGTTGCCTCGAAACGGTTGCCTCATATATTATTGCCTCAAACAAATGATCTAAGACATTAGGGTTATCGCTAAGACGTCCTAACATTGCTTTAGTGACCGTAAGTCCCTCATTCGAATTGACCCTTAAACTCCAACGACGGTGCTACCTACTCATTAATAGTAGGATAGCATTGTCTAAAGGAAATTAGCATAGAAATATTCCTTTTTCGAGTAGGTAGATGGTTCTTAGATACTTGCTTTTTCAAAAAACAAAAACTTTTCACACTTACACTCCTTTTCGAACAATGTTTTCAAAAACACTTCATACGCTCTTGAGGAAAAAGCAAGAGTTAAATCGAAGTTTCAAAACAAAAACTTTTTCAAACCCACAAGCACAAATAAAACAACTTTTGAAAACAATTGAGCAAGTACCTAAGAGCCCATGGATAACCACAGATAGAAAGGGTGCTAACACCTTCCCTTTCTATAATCTACCCCCCGAACCCAAGAAATATCTCGAAAAAGGAATTTTTCTCTGCTTTTTTCCTTTCCTTGTTGGATAAAATAAAAGTCGGTGACGGCTCTTGCTTACCGCGACATTTTGCGGAAAAAAAAACGCAAAACACAAACCAGTATTCCAAAAAACAGTCAGTTCTCCCCACCGTATCACAATGAGATACAAGTATTATTTGTTGTTGAATAGGAGTTATGAATTTATTTGTTGTTGAATATGAGTTGAGATGTTATTTTTGTTTAAAAATGAGTTGTGAATGTTATTACTATAATTCAAGCATTCATGTGTATCAGATATAAGTAAACGAGGTCACGATTCAGAACAGAGCAAATGAAGATGTCCAGTTCAGTGAGGAACACAATTCAGAGAGGAAACAAAGACATGAATAATTCAGTAACATAACTCTAACATCCAAAAACTTGGTACCACATGCATCTTGGAGGATGAGTATATTGCATTATACATTTGCATTGTGATTTTCATTGTTGTTGTTGTAAATTATTGTGTGAGAATGATATTTGATGTTATTGTTATTTGAAAACTATCCTTGATGTTTAATACACTGTTAACACCTGTGAAGTTATTCTTACCCATGTTTGTTTATTTATAATGTTATGTACTCTCATGGAGTACATATAACCAAGTATAGGAGTAACAAGTGTCGAGCTGGAGGATGAGGTTAAGGCCTTTTTATTTATTTATTTATTGCTTTTTTATGTTATTTAGTTGTTGATGGTGTTATGATCTGTAACATTGTGATTGAGATGTTTTACATATTTTCATGATGTCTCTATTTAGGATTATTTATTTAATCAAATATTTTATAAAAATGTTTTCGGGGTCATAGGGTGTTGCATGTTTCGTATCAGAGCATGTTAGTCCATTTATCCTAGGTTGTGAATTAGTTTGTACCCTTGTATGCGACATGTGTGTGTAATATGGTGGGAGAACTGACTTGGGTGTTTTGCATTTGATCGCAATTGTTGCGGAAAGAAAGAGTCGCCACCGAATTTTATTTTATCCAATAAAGGAAAGGGTGAAAAGAACAGGAAAGAACTTTTGAGAATTTTCTTGAGTTCGGGGGGTAGGTTATGAAAAGGGAAGATGTTAGCACCCTTTTCATCCGTAGTTATCTACGGGCTCTTAGTTGCTAGATCACTTTGAAATGCTTTATTTGAAATGTGTTTGTGATAGTTTGAAAGTATTTTTGAAAAATCCTTTGTTTAGGAGAACTTTGTAATGATTCTCGTCTCTATAAGAATGTATACAAAGTGTTGACTTTTGAAAATATTTCATGGAAAAGTGTTGGTGAGTTTTGAGAGATGTTTTGAAAATGGATGTGAGCAAGCAACTACGAGCATTCTACCTACTCAAAAAGTCTTAGTTATTTTCCTCCTCCTTTAGATAGTGTTATCTTACCATTAGTTAGTAAGCAACCTTATCATTGGATGTGAAGGGACATGCGTGGGTCGTCATATAAACATAGAAAGCAACATTGTAGGATACCTTATCAATTTTTGTAAGGGTCTAAGATCATTTATAATGCAACATTTGAAGGGTCATCGAGGGACTATGATCTTGTTTTTGATTGTTTTTGCTAAAGTATCTCACATTTGCGTAACATGACTACTTTTATCTTAGGCAACAAGTGAAGTCAATCCTAGAGGTGCAAGTGTGCAAAGTGTTTGTTTTCATGCTCTTTGTGTTTGAGATTAGGGTTTTCTAATGATTGATTTTATCTTTCCATACAAACCCTAATTATTAGCAATAATATTGAAAGCGATAAATTACGGGAATTTAAAGTTCTACACTATTACATCAATTTTGGGAATGGGGATACAAATCACAAATGGGGGATGAAAGCGGTTAAAACCTAATTACTATTACAACCATATTGAATAATGAATAACAATAGAAATATACAAGAATGTAAAGATAATATAAAAAGTAAAGAAAATTGTGTGTGAGTTTTTCAAAGAAAGGTTTTAATCCTAATTAAACTAATAAAAAGAAAGGAAATAAGTAATTAGTCTAAGTGGATTTAATAGAACTAAACCTAAATTAATTTAAGAAAATAAATTAAGTTAATTAAGAAAACAATTTTTATGTTTTTTTTTATGAAAGAGAGATTTTAGTAATTTTTGACCTAATTAAAACTAATTAATTATTTACAAAAGAAATCAATTAATCATTTGATCAAACCCTAAAATGTAAATTAATTAAAAGAATTAAATAAACCTAAGTTTAATTTAATTCTAATTCTAAAAAGAAATTAATTAGTTAAGAAAAATATTTTTAGTATCTTTTTATAAAATAAATAAGGTGAAAAAATAAAATAAAAATTAGAAAATGTATTTTTTATATTTTTGGTCAAAATAAAAATAATAAAATAAAAAATAAATAAAAGTAAGTAAAATATATAAAGAAAATAAAAATATTGGGCTAGGTGATAAAAAGTAGAAAGGGGGTAAAAAGTTAGCAAAAGGGAGTCCAGGCCCAAGTCAGATTTTTCTGTGAATAAAAAATAATATAAAAAACGAAATGTGCCTGCGTATGAATAAGTAATCAGGGGGTGAAACATAGTAAAAACAAACAAACTGAAGGCCAAAACCAAGGAGGTCCAAACGCCTATTTGATAATTCAGTGAGTGAGGTTGGCTGAAGGTCCATCATGGGGCGTGTGTTGGTATGCTGGATCAATTGATGATAAGATCATAGGTCATTAATGTGAGGCTTAATGGTGAGCGTGCATAGCCAGAATGCACTAGATCTGTAAAGAAATAATAAGAAAAACCAAGAGGGTACCACTGGGGCTCGAATCCAAGTCCCAGGGGTGAACAGGCGCGCGCTTTACCACTAGGGTGGCTATACATCCGTTAGTTTAAACAAAACCATAAATATATATTATAAACACGTTTCTGAAGACATGTTCATCTTCTTTCTCGCGCCAGCCATGGACAAGGAAATTTGAAAACTGTAACTCTCTCATTTCTCCACTATTTGCAAAAGTATAAACATGAAAGCTGTGTATTTTTTCACCACGAATCCAACCATGTAAATTGTGTAAGCTAAAAGTCAAAGATGAAGATTAATTTTGTTGGCCCCAAACTGAAACCTAACTTTTATTAGAAAGTTCAAATCTAAAATTCTCTACGCACAGTCAATATAAATGAAAGCTATGGACATGATTAGCTTTAGGGCAATGATATCTACATTTTTACTTCAGAATGTATGCAAAAAGGATGCTTGTATCAAGATATTAAAGTTAGAAAACTTACCTCTTGCAGATGGATTTGTGTATGGAGTTTGAGCAAGCTTTGAGGTGTCCTAATAATCTGTTTAGCTTGCCTGGACCTCCTTGAGTGTATTCCAACTCCTACTTTGCTTTGAGGATGGTTGAAACTCCCTACTCAAGTCAAGTTGTAAGCTTCAGTTTTGAAAATGGTGGATGATGATGGAGTGATTCCAGTCAGGAAACAGAGACTTGGATCACTTGTATATAAGGTATATAAGATATTTGGATGATTAAAAGTCAATACGCACAAGTGGATTTTGAGTTTCAAGTTTGAAGCTAAAAAAATTAAGTTTTTGGCCAGTTCTGACTTGTCAATTCTTGAGGGTGCTTGAGGGCTTATAAACTCGTATTTGCTTGCAATAGACTTGTTTATTTGTATATAAAATATTTGAGATGATTTGCCGAAAGGACTTCTGAGTTCTAGGTTTATGGCTAGGTTGCTTGATTTTGAAGAAAAGTGAGAAATATGGTTTCAAGGTAGGATGTACAAGCATGTAGAATGGTTGAACACTTTAAACACGTTGCTTATGATATTTTAGATGGAGTGTGTGCAGAGGGAACAAGTTGGAGTCTCAAGAGGGGTTGCATTTTACAAAAGCATGCTTTTCCAAAATGGAAGTCTTGCCTTTCTTCTCAAAATAGTAAAATGTATTGGATAATGCTTGGATCAAGTGGACAATAGCTCAAAAGCTTGTGAAATAAAATGATTATGGATAGATTTAGAGGTTTAGATGCCTTCAAAGCAAGATTACAAGGCATGGTTAAGAGATTCGAATTCTTGTTCATCACAAAAATGACCTATAATTCAAGAATGAATGTCCAACTTCTTGCCTTCGATTCTCTTAGCTCAAAAATGATCTCGTTGAGTTCTTTGACATTTTGAAAATCTTGGAACATTATCTACAACTTTAATGTTGGACATTATCTACAACTTTAATGTTGGACATTATAATAAAATTCTCTTGGTGCATGACTTCATGGATTCGTAATTCAAAATCCAATCATTTATAGGACTTGATCAGTAAAGAAAAGTTGTAGATCTCATCAAGATCTACAACTTTCATGTTGGAAGTTTTCTTTGAATCATCTTGCATCTTGGTGAAAAGTTGGCATGACGTCATGAAAGAATAAGACTTAAAACACTTAGAAAATTTTCTAAGTCTTGAAAATTTTGACTTTTTTTCAAAGCCTTTTGATTTTCTTGATTTCTTGATGATCAAGGTTCATATTTTTTATGTCTTGATGAATCTTGCTATTTGAAACTTAATTTTGACCAAAAAGTCAAAGTTTGACTTTTAGTGTATCAGTTGACTTTTTCATCAGTTGACCAAATTTCAACTGTCAATCAATTGATCTTAAGAAATGATTTGAGCCATGAAATTAGGTCAAGAAATCGTGTTTGAATCATCAAGATCATGCTTCAACCATTAAGTCATGTATTATGTCAAAAGTCACTGATCAATCATTCTTAGTCAAAACCCTAATTTTGACCATTTTTCCCTTTTGATAATTTGATCATTTTTCTTGAGGAATTATGATCCAAACTTGATCAATTGACGCATATGACTTAAAAATGTTGACATTGGTTAAAAATCTTGAGGTTTGACTGTAAGTTGACCATAATTGACTTTTTACCCAATACAACTGATTTCCAATCATCTGATCAATTGATTGAGCAAAATTATGATTCAAGACTTGAAACTTGATATGAATATTCTTGAAGGTCTATAATGATCCATGAAAGTCATTTGAGGTATTAGAAGTCCAATTTTACTTGTGAAAATCAAAACCCTAATTTGAGGCATCAGTGTTCAGGAGGTGGTTTGACCTAGTCAACACTTGTACATGCTTGAGCTATTGAAGATTTTGTGAGAAATATCTTGAGAAAAGAGAGGGAAAATTTTGGGGTACAACACCTGCCCCTGTTCAATCTTCTTAAACCTGAAGAGTTAGATTGGCGGGTCCGCCATTCGTGACTTGAAGTGGAAGATGATTGAACACTAGAGTGTCCAGAAATTTGCACTTGGTGATGTGTTAGTTGATTGTGTCGGGAATGGATTTAAAATTTCATTTAGAGATATAGGCTTACAGATGCCATCAAGAGTGACTGTTGGTAGAAATAGGAAGAAGTATCAGAATAAATCTTTGGTCGATTTATTCTGAAACAGTAGATGTCTTTTGCTTGTTTTTAACTGGGAGAGATAAATCTAACCAGAAGAGGTCAGTCGTTTGGAGACTTCACTGGGAAAATAATCCTAACCATAAGAGGTTTGTTGATTGCCTGTATTTAACCGGAAGAAATAAATCTAACCAGAAGAGGTCTTTCGTTTACATGTCATTAACTGGAAGAAGTGAATCTAACCAAAAGAGGTCTGTTGATTTCCTGTCTTTAACTAGAAGAAATAAATCTAACCAGAAGAGGTCTGTCGTTTGCCTGTCTTTAACTGGAAGAAGTAAATCTAACCAGCAGAGGTCCGTTGATTTCCTATCTTTAACTGGAAGAAATAAATCTAACCAAAAGAGGTTTGTTGTTTGCTTGTCTTTAACTGGAAGAAATAAATCTAACCAGAAGAGGTCTTTGTCTGCCTGTATTTAACTGGAAGAAATAAATCTAACCAGGAGAGGTCTATCATTTTGCATGTCTTTAACTGGAAGAAGTAAATCTAACCAGAAGAGGTCTGTTGCTTGCTTGTCTTTAACTGGAAGAAATAAATATAACCAAAAGAGGTCTGTCATTTGCATGTCTTTAACTGGAAGAAATAAATCTAACCAAAAGAGGTCTTCATCTACCTGTCTTTAACTGGAAGAAATAAATCTAACCAGAAGAGGCCTGTCGTTTTTCCCGTCTTTAACTGAAAGAAGTAAATCTACCCAGAAGAGGTCCGTTAATTGCCTGTCTTTAACTGGAAGAAATAAATCTAACCAGAAGAGGTCTGTCGTTTGTCTGTCTTTAACTGGAAGAAATAAATCTAACCAGAAGAGGTCTTTGTCTGCCTATCTTTAACTGGAAGAAATAAATCTAACCAGAAGAGGTCTTCGTCTGCCTATCTTTAACTGGAAGAAATAAATCTAACTAGAAGAGGTCTTCGTTTGGTCGATTGATTTTCCCTAAAAGGAAGAGGGTTAGTTGCATGCAGATGTATGCATGGTGTAATGATGTTCTCAAACTAAATGAGATTATGGTGTATGCATTTGTCATGTATGTGCTATGATGTATAAATGTTATTGAAATGTATCTCTGTCTAGGAAAATAAATCCTTGATAAATGTCAGGGAGTGTTGGGAAGCAAAATTCTAGACTACCGCTGGAGATGAAGAGTATGTGTATCTTCGACTTTGTTTAGAGTGTTCCGTTGGGGATTCCTGTCTCATTGTTTTGAGGAAATTCCACGGGGAATGTAGATTTATTCTTGAGGGATAGAGTTCAGGAACCTTAGTTGTCCCTTACTCTATTGGGGTATTTAACTTGACTGGGGAGAGTAAAAGTTAACTGGTATCTGGTCGAATTCCAGGATTTGCAACAATTTTCTGGGGATAGTAACGACTCCGCTGGGGACAAAGGGGTTTTGTCCGTTGATTTATAACAGTCTGAGAAAAGACTCGTGTTGGGGAATTTGTAATTTATTGGGGAAATAAACTCCGTTGAGGATAATATTTTAAATACCTTATTGGGGAGATGAATTCTTCTCATAGTACCGAGCCTTCTTCTCATCAGTGTCAATCTCATAACAGTGTGCAGGTTCGTCAAATCTTTTGATAGTAATTATGGGAGCTTCGTTGTCCCAATTGACCTTGAACATAGATGACATAGTTGATAAAGCATCTTCCAACTGATTTTATTCTCTTGGAAAGTGTTCAAAGACGACCTCTTCGAAGTAAGGGATCAAGGTTGACACAAGCTCTTTGTAAGGGATCAGATTTGGATGTTTGGTATCCCATTCTCCTTTAACTTGACTGATTACTAAAGCTGAATCTTCGTATACGCTTAAGAATTTGATTCTTAGGTCAATGGCAGCCTTAAGACCCAAGATGCATGCTTCATACTCGGCCATGTTGTTTGTATAGTCGAAGCATAGTCTGGCAGTGAAAGTCATATGGCCACCTTTGGGGGAAATAATCACAACACCAATTCCATTACATAAAGCATTGGAAGCTCCATCAAAAAACATAGTCCATCGGGATCCTTGTTCAAGTCCTTCATATGGTCCAAGCTTTTCACAATCAGTTATCAGCATGATATTCTCGTCCTGGAATTCAAAGTTCATGGATTGGTAGTCGTCAACAGCTTGACGGGCCAAATGATCTGCCAATACACTTCCTTTGATTACTTTTTGTGTGGTGTATTGGATGTCATATTCGGCCAAGATCAATTTCCGTCTAGCTATTCGTCCGGAGAGAGCTGGCTTCTTGAAGATATACTTGATGGGGTCCATCTTAGAAATCAATAGAGTGGTGTGAGTCAACATATACTGTCTTAGCCGGCGAGCAGCCCATGCCAGAGCGCAACAAGTTTTCTCAAACAGTGAATATCTTATTTCACATTCGGTAAATTTTTTGCTCAGGTAGTATATTGAATTCTCTTTTCGGCCAGACTCATCATGTTGGCCCAACACACACCCCATTGAATTCTCTAATACAGTCAAGTACATAATCATAGGTCTTTCTTCAACTGGAGGCATTAGGATGAGAGGTTCTTGTAAGTATTCTTTGATCTTTTAAAAGGTTACTTGGCAATCTTCGTTCCATCTGACTACTTGATCTTTCTTTAACAGTTTGAATATTGGCTCACAAGTAGAAGTTAGGTGAGATATGAGCTGGGAAATATAGTTGAGTCGACCTAAGAAACCCCTGACATCCTTCTCAGTATAGGGAGCTGATATTTCTTATATAGCTTTGACTTTTTCAGGGTCGACCTCAATACCTTTTCCACTGACAACAAACCCTAAGAATTTTCCAGATCTTACCCCAAAGGTGCATTTGTTGGGATTCATCCCCAGCTTGTATTTCTTCAACCTCTCAAACAACTTGTGCAGATGATCAAGCTGTTGTTCCTCAGTTTGCAACTTGAAATCATATCATCAACGTACACTTCTATCTCGTGATGGATCATATCATGAAATAGAGATACCATAGCTCGTTAATAGGTTGCCCCTGCATTCTTTAAACCGAAAGGCATGACCTTATAACAGAAAGTGCCCCACAGTGTGACAAAGGTGGTTTTCTCCATGTCTTCGGGCGCCATCTTGATCTGGTTGTAACAAGAGAATCCATCCATGAAGGAGAAAACTTTGTGTTGAGTCGTGTTGTCGACCAAGACATCATTGTGTTGTAGTGGGAAATCATCCTTGGGACTGGCCCTATTCAAATCTTTGTAGTCTATGCACATATGAACTTTTCCATCTTTCTTTGGTACTGGGACCATATTTGTAACCCATTAGGGATATGACTTTACTGCCAAAAAACCTGCATCAAACTTTTTCATTACCTCAACTTTTATTTTCTCAGACATGTCTTGCCGCATGCGATAAACCTTTTGCTTGACTGGATGAAAATCTTCCTTTGTTGGTAGACGATGGACCACAATGTCATTATCAAGCCTCGAAATATCTTCATATAACCAAGCAAACACCTCAACATAGTCGTGCAACATCTGGACCAATCTATTTTTGACACCGTCTTCCAAGTTGGCGCTGATCTTGACCTCTTTCTTGTCTGCCTCAGTACCTAGGTTGATCACTTCAACTGGTTCCTTGTGCGATTGAATGGCCTTTTCCTCTTGTATCAGAAGTCTGGCTAGTTCCCCAAGTATTTCACAATCTTCTTCACCTTCGTCTTCAGCTTGGTAGATTGGATGTTTAAAGTCATATATGGCAATAACAGAGTCGTTTTCAATGAGATCCGGAGTGGGTGTGGATCTGCAAATGTGCGTGTGTGCATATAAGGTCACATGGCTATTTTGAAAAAGCAATAAAGTGAAAGAAAGACAATAAGCGCAAAATTTGAATGTAAAAGAGTCCAATGTTTTTCATTAAATGACCATATGGCATTTGAAAATGAACAAGCCCTTAACAAATGGACCATGGTTCCCCGGGCACAGCACATGGCTTAAAGTCATTGCTTCAATAAAATTACAGACAAAGTTCTTAAATTAATAAAACAGTAAATGGTAATTACTCCTTGTTGAAGTATATTGGAATGAAGTCCTTGGTACGCCAGTTGTTGAGCCCTTCATCACCAGTTGGGTAGATCCAGTCATCAAAGTCACAATCATCATCAGAGTATTCAAGAGCATTCACTTCATGATTACTGATGCAAAAATGTGGTTTCCCCGTACGAGCACGTCTGACCTCCTTTTGAGCTTTGGTAGTGAATCCCAAACCACATTTGTCTGATTTGAAAGGGATGTCAGGGAGTTGCCCCTAAATGGTACAACCTCTGTCTTCAATCACAGCGTGAGCATCTTTGAGGGAAGCCATTCTAGGCACATCTTTAACAACTTATGGAACATCAGGAGTAGTCTTGGCAGCAACAACCATGGGAGAGACCATTTTAAAGGCTTGACAAGGAGTTTCTATGAACTCACCATCCATGTCAACATACTTAAATGAATTCAGATGGCTAACCATAAACTCTTCTTCACCACAGAAGGTAACAATCTTTCCTTTAACTGGATATTTCAACTTTTGATGTAGTGTAGAAGTCACTGCTCTTTCCCCATGTATCCAGGGGCGTCCAAGTAGGTAAGAGTAAGCAGAACGGATATCCATCACGTAGAAAGTTGAATTGAAAATTTAAGATCCAACATTGATGGGGAGATCAACTTCCCCATGGACCACCCTTTTTTAACCGTCGAAATCCCTTACCACAATTTCACTTGGCTTTAGCACCAAACCTTCACAATCCAATCGATCTAGGGCACCTTTGGGCAAAACATTCAGAGAGGACCCAGTATCCACCAATACATGGGCTAGAATGGTTCCTTTGCATTCAATGGAGACATGCAAAGCTTTATTGTGATTTCTTCCGGTGGGAGTTAAATCAGTATCCGAGAATCCCAATCCATTATCGGTAGTTAAACTCGCTACACAATTTTCAAACTGATCGGTCGTAGTCTCTTGAGGAACATGTGCATTCTTCAAAAAATTTATCAATGCTTGAGCATGTGCATCTGAGCATAGTAATAAAGATAACATATAAATCTTCGAGGGGGTTTTCCCCAATTGCTCTACTATCTTATAATCACTTTTCCTTATAATCTTCAAAATATCCTTCGTTTCTTGGGTAGAGGGTTCCTCAATAATAATGTCTTTGGCAGGCGCCTCCATCCTGGCAAGCTCAATCATCTTTTCTTTGCCCCTAGCATCAGTACTAGGTTTGTCAACAATAATGCGAACAAGTGTATTTGTGGTGGTTGGAGGTGAAATATCAGGAAAAAAAATTCTCCCCATCCTAGTCACCTTGCTAGACCCAGCAACGTTGGTAATATCAGCAGTCTTGTCTTAATCAATCCAGGAGTCTTATCTAATACCATGGTAGTATACTTCAGTGCCATAATTCCATGGTACCACCTTATTGGAATAATAAGGGACTTGCCCCAGTGTTGTAATTATCAATGGAGCTATCTTCGGTTCATTGGAAATTATAATAGAACCTTTTGAAGTGATCCTAATAGGTTTGTTGGAGATAGTGATGATGGATATGTCTTCAACTTCTTGAGGAACAACTTCAGTCAAACTTTTTACGAATGGAGTTCTTTCGAGTAAAATCTCCTAGTTATCCATTAGGTTTTGGACACCCTTTTCATCCATTTGCAACCATTAACTTATATAGCACAACAGGGACAGTCTTTAAGGCAACTAGGGAATACCCTGACTTTCAACAAATTTTCTTTAATAGTGGTCAGAGGTGTGGCCAAGTCATTAATAGAGGAAACAAAAGCAGTATCTTCAATAGCGTTGACACTTTTGCCATGGTTTGGCATAGGTGCGGTGATTACATTCGGAGTTGGAGGAGGATAAAATTCAATGGTCTTGTTGTCAATAAGGTCTTGGATCTTTCATTTTAGTGCCCAACAATGATTAGTGTCATGTCTGGGACTATTGGAGTGGTAAACACATTTGGCGTTCGGGTTATACTTTGGAGATGAAACATTGGGATTTGACGGGGGATCGCACAATGTTACCAAATTAGCTTTCAATAGGTGTTGTAGGGCTTGTGATAGTGACATGTTGATCCTTGTAAATTGTCTTCTTGGAATATCAGGTCTTTGGTAGTTAGCTTGTTGTTGTGGTCTTTGAGTAGAAGTCGGATTGAAGATCAGAACTCCATTAACAGACTGATGATGGTCCTTCTTGACATGGCCCCATGACCCATATACATCATTAGTTTCCTTTTTTTTGGTAAAAGGTTTCTTCATAGTATTTGATGTAGAGGCGGAGGCCATGGGTATCTTTCCACTTTTAATACCGCTCTTAACCTTTTCACCAGTCAAGATTAACTCAGTGAACCCAGATGATGAGCTCCCAATTAATAAGTTAAAAAATGGCCCAGTCAATGTTCACATGAACATATCTACCAATTCCCTGTCAGTCAATGGTGCCTGCACCCTACTGGCCAGGTCTCTCCATTTTTGTGCATATTCTTTGAAGCCTTCATTGGAACCCATTGTCATTCCTTGTAACTGTATTCTAGTTGGTGCCAGATCGGCATTGTATTGATATTGACGGTAGAAGGCGATGACCAAGTCCTCCCAGGTATGGATGTTGGAACCTTCTAATTGGTAAAACCACTCCAACTGAGTCCCAGATGGACTTTCTTGAAATAAATGCACCCACAACTTCTTATCAGTGGTATGCGGTTGAATTTTATGGACGTAAGATCTCAAGTGAAGCTTCGGGCACGAAACACCATCGTACTTGGTAAAAACTGGAATCTTGAATTTGTGGGGGATCACTACCCCAGGAACCAAACCCAAATCACCAAAATCTAGGCCAGGCACAACTTGAATTTCCATAGCCTTCAACCTGTCCTCCAATTTCTTATACTTGTCTTCAGCCGGTGGATATTGTTCGTCAAAGATAGTCCTTATCCTCAGAGATTGGATTGTTATCACCCCTAGCACGGGTGCTCCTTGCATCTTCATCCTGATTCTCATCCTCCTCGGAGGAGTCTTTTACCACTTGAACTTGTCGAACGGGGCCCTTGAACATCTTTCCCATGTTGATCAAAACCTTCTTCTTGGTCTTCTTCTTTGCAACCAAAATGACATCAGTTCTTGCTGCCCTTTGGCCAAGTTGAGAAAGGTTTCTTGAAATTGAGAATTTTGTGTCTGCAAGTCCTTCATAGTCTGCTCGAGATCCATCTTATACTTAAATAAACAGTAGAAAGATGAGGAAACCTGTGTCGGAAAACCTGCTTATGTTATGATGCATGTAATGTGAATGCAAATGTTTTCAAGGACCTTTAAGATTTAAATTTGTTTAAACAAAAAAGGAACAAACATTAATTGTATTAATAAGTTCAAACAGTTACAAAAAATGCCTCTCGGGCTTACAATGAAAGAAGAACAACAAAATGAAACTATACAACAAAAGACTCAGGTCTCCCATGGACGCTTCCTCTTTGGACTGATGTAGGCATTCAAGTCCCGCTCCTCGTGGAGTTGCCTTGTGAGTTACAACACTTTCTTCTCACTTGAGTAGAATTAGGCTTCAAAGGTGTCTCTCTCCCCCTTGAGATGAATCCATGACCTTTGAAATTCCTCGAGAGTGGTAGGCATATCAGGATGAAAGTTGGTGTAAGGAACATCTCCTTCGGTAATAAGCTTCATAATGATTGGTAGGATGGCCACATACTGCATCATGAGGTTTTAAGCACGAGCTTGCACCCAATTGAGATAAGGTTCAAAAGGAATGGAGTTCTTATGCCCCAAAGTTTTTCTATCAACCTTGTTCACCATGCCCCAAGCTCGTACAAATCTTTGACGATAACTGATAACGAGAAATCGTATCATATAATTACTACGCTTTTTACCGATTTTTATAATACATTGAGTCGTCTAACTCCCGATTATTCCGAGTTTTTGTGTCTTTTCACAGGTACATGTTTCAACTCAAATCAGTGAAAAAGGACCACATGAAGGAAGCTAACCAAGAAACAAAGGAGAAAGAACCAAATCTGCAAAGTCTGCAGATTTTGTAGCTGTGACGATTGTCACACCCTGTGACGACCGTCACGCCTCCCCAACTAGAAAGAACGCTTGTCACACATCATTGACGAGCGTAATGCGCTATTTAAGCGCATTACGACTGTCACCCACCTGTGATGACCATCACACGCGTAAAGAGGAACGTTATGAATTAGTGGAGACGTGGGCAACGTGAGGGCAAAATTCTTCTCCTATATTTCCTCCACTTAGTAACCATGCATCCTGGTTTTGCTCCACTCAAGCCTTTTCCAAGATTTTCTCAACTGCAATATTTTCTCCTATATATATGTGGTAGTTCAATGGATGAGGGTCGAAGAATTTTTCCAGAGACCAAAATTGCTGCTTTTCTACATTAAACTATATTATTTATTTTTGAACCATTTTCATTCGTACTGTAATTTTTATTTCCAAAATTAGTTTTTAGAGTGTTAATTCTTCACCTAAGAATGAACACAGTTATAGATTTCGATTGAATTGCAAGGAATTTGTAAGCATCCAAGATTACCACAACAACATTATTTCCAGGTTTTTTATGAAATTGATATTTATTTATTCTTGTGTTATGTCATTTATTTTTACGGATTATATTTTAAATTACATAGTTATTAAATATATTATGTCCGGCTAAATTAATTGTACCGGTATGTGACTCCTAAGTACCGAAAGAATTCAGTGATAACTTGGCTAAAAACATTTACAAATAATTTCAGGTTTCCAATTTCCATGTTTAATTTAACTACCCTTGTCATGAGAGTGAGATGATAATTAACACGATTTTGCCACGACAGTGGGAAATTAATTAAGGCAAGAACCTGCATGCGAGAGCTGGGGTTCGACCCAGATAGTGGTAACGAAACATTAATTTTTAAATACATGAGAGTGTTTTAATAAATTAATTAAACTCAAATTGTTTTCAAAAAGTGTTATTAAATTTAAACTGCATCCACTAGGTTTAGTAGCATGACTTATTTCATGAACACGAGAGTGTATGTCTCAGGTTTTTAAACAATTTGTTTTTACCGAAATACTTTATATGCCAAGCGATTCACCGAATTCCCGAAGTCCGACCATCACATACCGGTATAACTATTACTATTATTTTTAATTAAACTATTTCCCCCCTAAAACCAAATATTCATCTCTTAGTTAAACAACTGTAGCATTAGATCGTATGTGATTGATCCTCAGTCTCTGTGGGTTCGATAATCATTTAAAACTAGAACGACTAAACTGTATACTTGCAATTAGTATCCCAATAGACTTATAAAGTCCCGATCAAGTTTTTAGCACCGTTGTCGGGGACTGATTAGTCAATTAAGTACGATTCTTCTGTTGCGCGTTTAGACTAGGCAACAGAAACCCTTTTACGATTTGTATGCCAAATACTCACTCCCGAAGCGAGCCTTTGCATCTACAAATCTTGTCCCAATTACTATGTATCACCCAAAAAATTTCTACAACTCCCACTCCGAGTATTTCGAGGAATCACAAGAATCCCATAAATCCAACCTCGAAATACTATCAGAGAATTTCAATGCGTCACAGACTCATTCTCACCCGAATTACCTTCCAACCACCAATCCCAATGTTTTGAGGAATCGCAAGAATATTATAATTCCAACCAAACTTATCCTCAACTAAAATTCCCCTACAATCACTACACCCGATATTTCGAGGAGACGCAAGAACCCTATAAATCCGACCTCGAAATATTAATGGAAAATTTTAATGAAATATCAATGATGACAAAGCGCTTTGTGGAAACACAAAATGCGACTCTAACTCACTTTGAAGAATCAGAAGATTCACATGATTTCAACTTTGAAACATCAATGGAGGATTCTAATGCGATGTTAATTCACTCTAGGTTAGAATCTCTGATAGAGCACTTTGTAGAGACACAAACTGTCCAAAACGAAGAGTTTAGAAAACAAAGTCTTCAAAACAGTGAAAACCTTAGGCAACTGACCACTATGGTTGAGTCGCTCGCGACTCACAACATAGCCTTAGAGACTCAAATCTCCCAGCTTGAACAAAACCCTCTAGGACCCTTCCCTGAGGAGAAATTGGATGTTGTAACAACCCGTAGTGAAAAACAAGTTGAAAATCCTAAGGAGAGTGATAATGAGGTTGAGGAGAGTGATGATGTGGATGAGGAGAGTTCAGACGAGAAAAGAGTAAAGATTGAGAAAAATCCTCCAGCACCATCTAAAACGGAGGTTGTAGAAGAGGTAGAGAAGGAAGCACCTATTATTGTTCCTCATCCATATGCCCCACTGATTCCTTTCTCGAAAAGTTTTATGGAAGCTCAGATAGACTCCAAATCTAAAACGTATAGGGAGGTATTGGAAAATATCCACACCAATGCACCCTTGTTTGAAGTCTTGCATAAAAAGAGAAGATTGGAGGACCATGAAACTAGGGATATTATTGGCGTTAAAAGGGTAAGGTTAACCTTTGAGGTGGTGGATGAAATCACTAAGCCCAAACTTGAAAAGTTGATACTTAGGATAGATCCAGAACCACCACCACTAGTTCAGAAGAATGAACCACCCCACAGAAGAAAGAAAAGAAAAGGCGAGGGATATGTGAGATGGCTTGATAAGTGGCCATGGAAAATGACAACTACTAAAAGTTCAACCGAGGAGTCATCTGCGAGAGAACCACCACGAGTGCTTGCACTTCTGAGCCGTCGAGCTATCGACATTAAACAAAGCACTGCGTGGGAGGCAACCCACCTATTTGTTTTTGCTATTATTTCCGTTTGTTCTTATTTTTGTTTTTCTTTTCTGTTTCTACATTTATTTCTTTTAAAGCTTTATTTTCATTACTTCTAAAAAATTTTATACAACTACTGCTGATTTTCAAACAACTTTACAGGTTTTCTGAAAAGGTCTTTTTCTATCCTACCTTCTCCCCTGATTTGCTTCCCTCCCTTTGCTATTTACTATAGAAACCACTTTTAGAGGCAGGAACCAAATGAGGAGGTTTGAGGAATTATCACACAGAAATATTGGTATGACCTTATATTATGATGAACCAACAATGGACACTTTAGGCATTAAGGATAGTGTCCATTATCTGTTTAGCCAGTTGGGGTGGGAAAAAGCCCACATTAAATCTAGGTTTGTTACATACCGCGAGCTTACCCTTGAATTTCTGAGCTCCTTAGTTCATATACTCGAGCGCGGTTTCGGAACTAGAAAGGGATTTATAGCCTTCAGGTTATTTGGTATTGAATTTGCTTACACCAATAAAGAATTAGCCGACCTTCTAGGATTCCCTAGAGGACCTTTTACTTTTTCTACCACCCAGGCAGAGTTAATGGATTTTGACCTAGACTATTTTAGGGGTACTTTAACCGGAAATTACCACCCTGAGCCGGATAGCATGGATAATAATGAAATACACAACCCCGCTATCTGCTATTTCCACAAGATTCTAGCACATACCATTTTTGGTAAAGAACAAAACCGCACTGCCGTATCTAAAGATGAGATATTTTTGCTGCAGTGTATGACCCAGGGCCGACCTGTAAATGCAGTGCCATTCTTAATACAGACCTTTTCCCGCATTGCTGAGAGCCCTAGCGAGCCAATCATCATAGGAGGCCTTGTTACCATGATTCCTAACGCCCTCGGACTTAGATACCAGCTACATAGGTGGACACAATTTGGTTCAATCCGCCCTATGAACATTGATTTTTGTTTCCACCTACAAATAATAGATAACCTAGGTCCTGCACCCTTCGATTACTTGATAAGGGATGAAGTAGTCACGGTATCTACACTTCCTAACCATGCCAAAACATGTGCCCACAATCGCGATAATTGGCTGTATGAGCTTAACCCTCCCGACCACCCTTCGACACTTGAGACACCCCAATCCTACCAAGTTTATGATACCACAATGTCTGATGAGAATGACCCCGAGACCCCTCCTGGTTACCATGTTGGTAACAACATTGTAGAGGAAGTTGATGCCCCTGCGATAACAAAAGGGGAATATGCTGAAAATTTGAATAAAATATTTTCTACGCTGGATGTTTATCAGACGGACATCAATGGAATCAAGAACGAGTTGAAGGGTATGCGTATGGACGTGATAGGCTTAACTGATATAACTGTGGAGCAGTTTTATCACATAAATGCAGCTTTCGAAGATTTGAAGACGCGACTGGGATGAAGCAGCAGAATCAACACTTATTTTTACCTTGTGTTTTATGTTTCTAGGCAGTTTATGATTACATTTTAAACAAGTTTACACTTTACAGTTTTTAAAGTTCTGTTAGAAACATATATTTATTTCAATTTCATTTTATTTTCATTTCGATTTCAGTTTATTTTCATTTTATTTCATTTTCAGTTTATTTTCATTTTTCATTGAATTTACTGTGTGTTTCATCAAATATTATATCCACTGATCATATTATCATTTTGCAAAATTTTGTTATACGATGTATGTTGGAAATACTCTGCATGTATTGAATTACTGTGTTATAATGTTTTGGAATTATACTGTTTCGTTCATTTCATAAATATGATTCTTTGCACCCGTAACGATCGTAACGTCCCCATGACGAGCGTAACACGCGTTTCACCGTGTTACGCCCGTCAGCCCAATGTGACGACCATCACGCGCGCCCAATAGCAGATCCTGCTATTACAGAAGCCGTTCCACCTTCCTCTTATTCTTCCCTTTTTCCCAAAACTGTAACAGTACCGATTCCAATTTTCTCTCAAATTCCAACACTCCAACACTTAAACTCCATCAACCCACTACTCAATCCATATTCCAAACCATTTTCACGATTAAATCTTTTGCATGCACTATGGCCAACAACTAGCAAATCCCCAATCTCACTTTCAGAGCCGGCGAGCAAGGTGAAACCCAATGACTCAAATTCCAGAAGTTCCAACGCCGTGGTCTCTAACCTACACGGTATGTTGACCTTGATTGTTTGAGGAATTTGGGACTGCTAGACAGCGTCCGACAACTTTTGCAGAACGTGAACTTATGGAACCTGTGCCGTGAACCGCAACCCATTTACAAAACTCTCACCTTTGAGTTTCTGAGTTCCTTTGCATACATTACTCCCCTTGGTGCCACGAACCAACTCTCAGGCGTGGCCAAGTTTTGTATGTTTGGCATAGAGCACGGGCTTCCCCAAACTGACATCGCACGACTTTTAGGCTTTTGTTCTGACGAAGGTATCCATCTCCGGGTGCCGGATAATTTTGATGAGGAAGCTTTCAACTTATGGCATAATATGACGAACATCCGTGCCGGATCCTACGACCACCTCAATGCCACCCACATTCATAATTCGGCCATCCTCTATTTCCACCGCATCCTCAGCAACACCATCTTCGCTCGTGACAGCAACCACAAGCTCAACTCCAAGGAGCTCTTCTTCATACATTGCGCATTCACCGGGAAAAAGATCAACGCCGTCCCGTTTTTACTGGCTCACATTCACTCTATTTGTTCTAGAGGTGGAAAACCCTTTTATTTCGGAGGGCTGGTCACTTCACTTGCCATAGCTCTGAACTACGGTGCTGCTCTCGCGGATATGCCTTCTATGGCACTGACTTTGCTGACCTTGGATCACTGCAAGGCCGCACATCTCATTTATGAGCGGGAGGATGGCAGATTCCACCCTGTGATCAGAAACATTGTTTATCATAACATCACTTTGCCTTGTAGGGACTGAATCGATCCATAAAACCGAGCTAACTGGTTGTTCGATCCTGCAGCTCCCGAGGGGCGTGTTCCTACTCATAAAGACCAGCCTAATGCCCCCGCAGACGAAATGCAAGAAGAGCTGGACAGTGTTGCCCCCATCCACGACATTCTAGGACCTTCATCCGCACCACCCACCACCTCCTATTACTCTTGAAGAAGTTCTCCGCGCCATCCATCTGCAAAATCAAATGAGTACCGCACTTGAAAGAAGACAATAGGAACAATATGACTATTTATGTGCACAAAACACTCAGATTCTGACTGGCCAGCGGAGCATGAACGAGAGGTTGGATGAGGCCCTGTCTGAACTTAATGCCTTAAGGTTTGACGTCAACACCGTTGGCTACCAGGACACTGACACTGAAGCCACTCCTACTAGAAGATCACGCACCAGGAGTAGAGGACGTGGCCATCAATAGTTTTTCTTCTTTTCTACGTAGTTTACTTTTTCTGTCTCTTTTTCTTTCTGTTTATTTCTTGTACTTGTATTTCCCCGCCTTTATGCCACAACATTGAGGACAATGTCAGATTTAGTGTGGGAGAGGTACCTTTCGATCTACCATAAACAAGTATTTTTTTACGTTATTTCTCAGCTTAAATTCTTTCCCGCTTTATTTAGCCATACCGAAATTTTTTGCTTTATCTTTGCATTAGCCCGACATACCTATCTTAATGAAATCCTAGTTGAGGAAGCCGAGAATGATTCAACAAGATCGATACGGTTATGACACCTTAGACTTCCTACTTAGGGGATCTGTTTCAATACCGATTATACCGATATCTTGAGTTTTAGTTCCAAAGTAACCCCTAGTAGTTTATAGTAGCAGTCAGCACCGTCTTGACACAAACCACGTGGAGAATCGATGAATATAAGTGTTTGATTCCTGATCATAGAAATATCCTTCCTATCTCGCTGCTAAAAGAAAAGAAATTTTGTGCACCAAAATATACGGTCACATATAAGAATTGAGCAAATAATGAAGGAATCCAGTGTTGGTTGGTTCAGAGGTATCTGGTTCTGAACTCGGTAGGGCGTGCTACGGCCCGATCCCCCACAACCTCCAATTTGGATAACATATGTAGGGTTGCCACATTCGTGTACCAGACTGCGTGCTAAAAGGATCAAAGTCACTAACTGGTTACTCCACTACGTCCGTGCTAAGACAAAGGGCTTAATGTGATTGCGCTAGAATGAAACCGGGTGAAATAGATACGAGGAACTCTGGGCAGAATTATAACGGAACTGTTGGATAGCTCGTTTGAAATGGAAGCCTACGACTAAGCTTATTGCTTGTGTCATTAGCGTATATTTAGTGTTTCACTTAAGTATTGACCGAACCAACGAGGATTTCCCGAAATTGCTTTAAAAATTCAAGGTATGTCATGCATATGCGCTTGACAAAACTTGTCCGACCTTTCGAATGACCATTTGCTTGAGGACAAGCAAAGGTTTAAGTATGGGGGAATTTGATAACAAGAAATCGTATCATATAGTTACTACACTTTTACCGATTTTTATAATACATTGAGTCATCTAACTCCCGATTATTCCGAGTTTTTGTGTCTTTTCACAGGTACAACATGTGTCAACTCAAATCAGTGAAAAAGGACCACATGAAGGAAGCTAACCAAGAAATAGAGGAGAAAGAACCAAATCTGCAAAGTCTGCAGATTTTGTAGCTGTGACGACCGTCACACCCTGTGACCACCGTCACGCCTCCCCAACTAGAAAGAACGCTTGTCACACATCATTGACGAGCGTAATGCGCTATTTAAGCGCATTACGACCGTCACCCACCTGTGACGACCGTCACACGCGTAAAGAGGAACGTTATGAATTAGTGGAGATGTGGGCAACGTGAGGGCAAAATTCTTCTCCTATATTTCCTCCACTCAGTAACCATGCATCCTGGTTTTGCTCCACTCAAGCCTTTTCCAAGATTTTCTCAACTGCAATATTTTCTCCTATATATATGTGGTAGTTCAATGGATGAGGGTCGAAGAATTTTTCCAGAGACCAAAATTTCTGCTTTTCTACATTAAACTATATTATTTATTTTTGAACCATTTTCATTCCTACTGTAATTTTTATTTCCAAAATTAGTTTTTAGAGTGTTAATTCTTCATCTAAGAATTAACACAGTTATAGATTTTGATTGAATTGCAAGGAATTTGTAAGCATCCAAGATTACCACAACAACATTATTTCCAGGTTTTTTATGAAATTGATATTTATTTATTCTTGTGTTATGTCATTTATTTTTACGGATTATATTTTAAATTGCATAGTTATTAAATATATTATGTCCGGCTAAATTAATTGTACTGGTATGTGACTCCTAAGTACCGAAAGAATTCAGTGATAACTTGGCTAAAAACATTTACAAATAATTTCAGGTTTCCAATTTCCATGTTTAATTTAACTACCCTTGTCACGAGAGTGAGATGATAATTAACACGATTTTGCCACGAGAGTGGGAAATTAATTAAGGCAAGAACCTGCATGCGAGAGCTGGGGTTCGACCCAGATAGTGGTAACGATACATTAATTTTTAAATACATGAGAGTGTTTTAATAAATTAATTAAACTCAAATTGTATTCAAAAAGTGTTATTAAATTTAAAGTGCATCCACTAGGTTTAGTAGCATGACTTATTTCATGAACACGAGAGTGTATGTCTCAGGTTTTTAAACAATTTGTTTTTACCGAAATACTTTATATGCCAAGCGATTCACCGAATTCCCGAAGTCCGACCATCACATACCGGTATAACTATTACTATTATTTTTAATTAAACTATTTCCCCCCTAAAACCAAATATTCATCGCTTAGTTAAATAACTGTAGCATTAGATCGTATGCGATTGATCCTCAGTCTCTGTGGGTTCGATAATCATTTAAAACTAGAACGACTAAATTGTATACTTGCAATTAGTATCCCAATAGACTTATAAAGTCCCGATCAATAACCTTGGACATCGTTCTCATAGTCAAACACAATACCTTGGACATGCGCATCATGCAGACCATCCCTCCGAGCGTAACCAAACTATCGTAGAGCCAAGCAAGGAATGCCAAGTTGTGGGAAATTAGGGAATTCCCCACAGCGATCAATGATGGTGACATCCCCCAAATATCTAGAACACCAATGAATATCCGAATGCGAGAGTGACATCAACCTTTGGAACCACTTCATGCCTTACTCATTCTTCAAAACTGACTGAGGAAGGTGCAAAATAAACCACCTAGCCAGCAAAGGAGTATAACACATAAGAATTCTCCTTCTCTTCATGGTACGGGCGTAAAGAGAATGCAAAATGTCTCTGAGTAAGGTAGGCATCAGGTTACGAGATAGGAAGATTTTGAATGCATTCACATCTATAAGTTGGTATGGATTAGGAAATAGTACCATCCCATAGAGTAGAAGAGCCAAAATTTCTTCAAAATATTGCAAATCCAAAGCATCCTAAAATCGTTGAGCCTTCTCAAATAGAAACTTGGCTAGAAAACCCTTAACACCACTTCTTGTTTCCCAATTTGCCACAACGTTGGACCGTTCCAAATGTAAAGATAGAGCAATCTCCTCAGGTCTTGGGTCTTTCTCAATACTGGTAAAGGGTAATTGATCAAGAATAGGCACTACCAAGAGTTGAGAAAACTCCTCCATGGTGGGAACTAATTGGTAATCAGGAAATGTAAAGAAATGGTGTAAAGGGTCAAAGAACTGAAAGAGCACTTTCATCATGTATTCATCAAGGCTTGAGGTAACCAGATTGAGAAGTCGACCATGTCTTTTGGTGAATAGAGAGTTCTCAGGAATCCTTGACGCTAACTCTTTGAGTTGAGGAGGCACTCTTATGAGGTTGATTTGGATAGTATTCCTGCGAGTGAAAGCCATGTCCTATAAAACAAAACAAAGATAAATCTCTAGGTCCTTGAAATGGTTAGTGAAAATACTATGGTATGATGTCATGATGTTATGTACAAATAATCATATACAAGCATACAAACAAGTCCTTAGGTTTAGCCTTGCATGGGGTTTATAGGTAAGTACCCTCTTTAAGTTTAGTTGGTTCAACCTGTCCTAAAAAGTAACTGGGTTCTAGAGAATCTCAATATCATTGATCTTTCTTCATCGTTCATTGTTTTAGCGCAAGGCTCTGTTTTAGCGACCGAAATATCCCGAAAGTCTAATCTCAATGAGCATAATATCGAGTATCAACCAACTTCAGAATGCACCAATACCGACTATCTCACTACTTCTTAATGGCCAAGTTGTTCAATTAAAGGTTCTACGGTCAATTAGCGCTTCATGACACCACACAACGGCCCCATATTCTCCTTGAGTGGACTCAAGGGATACCGGTACCAACAAATGTGTCACACTAACATATCCATTGCTTCAACCATGTCGGTATACCTCGCATTGTCCCCATGATCTATTGCTACTTACCTTATAATGTTCCCTGATCTGGGTGGAGGATCAATACAAAACCCAAACAAGGACCCCAAAATGTAAAGCAAACAAAAAACAATGAAAGCATTTAAAGATGATCTACTCTCTAAGGTAACCGCACTTCTTCATCCCCAGCAGAGTCGCCAGTTCCATAATACCGTGAGAGAACTGAATTGGGTGTTTTGCATTTGATCGTAATTGTTGCGGTTAGCAAAAGTCGCCACTGACTTTTCTTTTATCCAATAAATGAAAGGGTGAAAAGAACAGGAAAGACCTTTTGAGAATTTTCTTGAGTTTGCGGAGTAGGTTATGAAAAGGGAAGGTGTTAGCACCCTTTTCATCTGTAGTTATATACGGGCTCTTAGTTGCTACCTCACTTTGAAATGCTTTATTTGAAATGTGTTTGTGATAGTTGAAAGTATTTTTTAAAGTGTCTTTGTTTAGGCGAACTTTGTAATGATTCTCGTCTCTATAAGAATGTATACAAAGTGTTGAATTTTTGAAAATATTTCATGGAAAAGTGTTGGTGGGTTTTGAGAGATGTTTTGAAAATGGTTGTGAGCAAGCAACTACGAGCGTTCTACCTACTCAAAAAGTCTTAGTTCTTTTCCTCCTCCTTTAGATAGTGTTATCTTACCATTAGTTAGTAAGCAAACTTATCATTGGATGTGAAGGGACATGCGAGGGTCGTCGTATAAACATAGAAAGCAACATTGTAGGATACCTTAGAAATTTTTATAAGGGTCTAAGATCATTTATAAAGGCAACATTTGAAGGGTCATCGAAGGACTATGATCTTGTTTTTGATTGTTTTTTCTAAAGTATCCCACGTTTGCGTAACATGACTACTTTTATCTTAGGGAACAAGTGAAGTCAACCCTAGAGGTGCAAGTGTGAAAAGTGTTTGTTTTTATGCTCTTTGTATTTGAGATTAGGGTTTTCTAATGATTGATTTTATCTTGCCATACAAACCCTAATTACTAGCAATAATATTAAAAGCTATAACTTGCGGGAATTTAAAGTTCTACGCTATTACATCATTTTGGGGTATGGGGATACAAATCACAAATGGGGGATGAAAGCGATTAAACTTAATTACTATTATAACCATATTGAATAATGAATAACAATAGAAATATACAAGAATATAAAGATAATATAAAAAGGAAAGAAAATTGTGTGTGAGTTTTTTAATGAAAGGTTTTAATCCTAATTAAACTAATAAAAAGAAAGGAAATAAGTAATTAGTCTAAGTGGATTTAATAGAACTAGACCTAAATTAATTTCAAAAAAGAAATAAAGTTAATTAAGAAAACAATTTTTAGGGTTTTTTTATGAAAGAGAGATTTTAGCAAATTTTGACCTAATTAAAACTAATTAATTATTTACAAAAGAAATTAATTAATTATTTGATCAAACCCTAAAGTATAAATTAATTAAAAAAATAAACCTGAGTTTAATTTAAATCTAATTCTAAAAAGAAAATAATTAGTTAAGAAAAATATTTTTAGTATCTTGTTTATAAAATAAATAAGGTGAAATAATAAAATAAATATTAGAAAATGTATTTTTTTTTATATTTTTGGTCAAAATAAAAATAATAAAATAAATAAATAAATAAAAGTAAATAAAATATATAAAGAAAATAAAAATATTTGGCTAGGTGTTAAAAAGTAGAAAAGGGGTTAAAAGTTAGCAAAAGGGAGTTCTGGCCCAAGTCAGATTTTTGTGTGAATAAAAAATAATATAAAAAAGGGAATGTTCCTGCGTATGAATAAGTAATCAGGGGGGGGGGGGTGAAACATAGCAAAAACAAACAAATGGAAGGCCCAAACCAAGTAGGTCCAGACGCCAGTTTGATAATCTAGTGAGTGAGGCTGGATGAAGGTCCATCATGGGGCGTGTGTTGGAACGCTGGATCAATTGATGATGCAGAGGGCATTAATGTGAGGCTTCATGGTGAGCGTGCGTAGCCCGAATGCACCATATCTACAAAGAAATAATAAGAAAACCCAAAATGGTACCACTGGGGCTCGAACCTAGGTCCCAAGGGTGAACAGGCACGTGCTATACCACTGGGGTGGCTATACATCCGTTAGTTTATACAAAACCATAAATATATATTATAATCACATTCCTGAAGACATGTCCATCTTCTTTCTAGCGCCAGCCATGGACAAGGAAATTTGAAAACTATAACTCTCTCATTTCTCCACTATTTGCAAAAGTATAAACATGAAAGTTGTGTATTTTTTCACCACAAATATAACCATGTAAATTATGTAAGGTAAAAGTCAAAGATGAAGATTAATTTTGTTGGCCCCAAACTGAAACCTAACTTTTTTCAGAAAGGTCAAATCTAAAGTTCTCTACACACAGTCAATATAAATGAAAACTATGGACATGGTTATGCTTTAGGGCAATAATATCTACATTTTTACTTCTGAATGTGTGTGCAAAGGATGCTTGTATCAAGATATTGAAGTTAGAAAACTTACCTCTTGCAGATGGATTTGTGTATTGAGTTTAAGAAAGCTTTGAGGTGTCCTAAGAATCTGTTTAGCTTGCCTGGACCTCCTTGAGTGTATTCTAACTCCTACTTTGCTTTGAGGATGGTTGAAACTCCCTAATCAAGTCAAGTTGTAAGCTTCCGTTTTGAAAATGGTGGACGATGATGGACTGATTACAGTCAAGAAACAGGGACTTGGATCACTTGTATATGAGGTATATAAGGTGTTTGGATGACTAAAAGTCAATACACACTAGTGGATTTTGAGTTTCAAGTTTGAAGCTAAAAAAAATGGAGTTTTTGGCCAGTTCTGACTTGTCAATGCTTGAGGGTGTCTGAGGGCTTATAAACTGATCTTTTCTTACAATAGACTTGTATATTTGTATAGAAAATATTTTTGATGATTTTCCCAAAGGACTTATGAGTTCAAGGGTTATGGCTAGGTTGCTTGATTTTGAAGAAAAGTGAGAAATATGGTTTCAAGGTAGGAGGTACAAGCATGTAGAGTGGTTGAACACTTTAAATATGTTGCTTCTAATATTTTAGATGGAATGTGTGCAGAGGGAACAAGTTGGAGTCTCAAGAAGGGTTTACATTTTACAAAAGCATGCTTTTCCAAAATGGAAGTCTTGCCTTTCTTCTCAAAATAGCAAAATGAATTGGATAATGCTTGGACCAAGTGGACAATAGCTCAAAAGTTTGTGCAATCAACTGATTATGGATAGAGTTAAAGGTTTAGATACATGCAAAGTAAGATTACGAGGCATGGCTAAGAGATTTGAATTCTTGTTCATCACAAAAATGACCTATAATTCAAGAATGAATGTCCAACTTCTTGCCCTCGATTCTCTTAGCTCAAAAATGATCTCATTGAGTTCTTGGACAGTTTGAAAAGCTTAGAAAATTATATACAACTTTAATGTTGGCCATTTTGAAAAAATTCTCTTAGAGCTTGGTGAAAATTGGCCAAGAAGTTAGGTCAAAAATCTGCCTAAACTAGGTCAAAATTTCACTAAAGTGTTTAAGAAAAAGTGCATGACTTCATGGATTCATAATTAAAAATTGAAGAATTTTGAGGACTTGATCAGTAAATGAAAGTTTTAGATCTCATCAATATCTACAAGTTTCACGTTGGAAGTTTTCTTTGAATCATCTTGCATCTTGGTGAAAAGTTGGCATGAAGTCATGAAAAAATAAGACTTAAAATACTTAGAAAATTTTCTAAGTATTGGAAACTTTGACTTTTTTTCAAAGACTTTTGATTTTATTTATTTCTTGATGATAAAGCTTCATATTTTTACATTTCTTGATGAATATTTCTATTTGAAACTTAATTTTGACAAAAAAGTCAAAGTTTGACTTTAGTGTATTAGTTGACTTTTTCATCAGTTGACCAAATTTCAACTGTCAATCAATTGATCTTGAGAAATGATTTGAGCCATGAAATTAGTCAAGACATTTTGTTTTAATCCTTAAGATCATGATTCAAACCATTAAGTCATGTAATAGGTCAAAAGTCACTTACCAGTCATTCTTAGTCAAAATCCTAATTTTGACCATTTTGCCCTTTTGATATTTTGATCATTTTTCTTGGGGAATTGTGATCAAAACTTGATCAAAACTTGATCAATTGATGCATATGACTTCAAAATGTTGATATTGGTTAAAAATATTGAGGTTTAACCGTAAGTTGACCACAATTGACTTTTTACCCAATACAACTGATTTTCAATCATCTGATCAATTAATTGAGTAAAATTGTGGTTCAAGACTTGAAACTTGATTTGAATATTCTTGGAGGTCCATAATGATCCATGAAAGTAATTTGAGGCATTACAAGTCCAATTTTCCTTGTGAAAATCAAAACCCTAATTTGAGGCATCAGTGTTTAGGAGGTGGTTTGACCTAGTCAACACTTGTACAGGCTTGAGCTATTGAAGATCTTGTGAGAAATATCTTTAGAAAAGAGAGGGAATTTTTTTGGGTACAACAGTGTGTAAATACTATCAATACTTGGTTTCGTTATTTGTTGTTTGCTTTACTATTTACAGTTAGTTAATATGTCTTAACCGATTGTGCAAAAAGAAATGACTATAAGGAATGGTCGTGTGATTGCTGATTCTTTAGAAGCAATGACTTATGTGGTGGTGTAGGTGAATTAGGCTTTGTAGGATAATCAAAATAATCAAAAAGGTGGAGCTAATGAGTTTCTTGGGATGTGAAAGTTTCTGAGGAACAACCTCTTACGTTCAAGGGAAGGTACGATCCCGAGGGTGATCAGACTTGGCTTCAGAAGATTGAGAAGATTTTCAGAGTTATGGCATGCACTGATGATCAGATGGTTATGTTAGGGACTCATGTGTTGTCAGGGGAGGCTGGGTATTGGTGGGATAATGTCCGCCAAAGGTTGGCAGCTATAGGTACTAATATCTCTTGGGATATTTTCAAGATTGAGTTTCTTGAGAAGTAATTTTCAACTGTTGTTCGTAGCAAGAAGGAGATTGAGTTCTTGCTGCTGACGAAAGGTAATATGGTTGTGGATGACTACACGACTAAGTTTGAAGAGATGTCCAGGTTTTGTCCCCACTATAATGGTGTGAGAGCGTAATTTTCTAAGTGTGTGAAGTTTGAGAGTGGCTTACGCCCTAAGATCAAGCAATTCATTGGTTTCTAGAAGATCCGTCATTTCTCAGTGCTAGTCAACAAATGCATGATCTATGATGAAGATAGCAGGGCTAAATCTACTCACTACAAGAGTGTTAGTGATAAAAAGAATGGAAATCATAATCGTAGCAAGCCGTATGCAACTCCAATTGCTAAGTAGGATCAGAAACCTCAATAGAAGACTCCAGGAAGGAAAGAAACAAGTAGGGGAGATGCTCCTACTTCTCTTATGTGTTTCAAATGTGGAGAGTTGGGTCATCGTGCTTTAAAAAGTACACCTGTGAAGTGTTTCGAGTGTGAGAAACTGGACACCGTGCTAATGAATCTAATAGTGATGTTGTGACATGTTTCAACTGTGGAGAGCAAGGCTATAGCCGTACTCAATGCCATAAAAAGAAGCAAGCTCAATCAAGTTATAAAGTTTTGTCTTTGAATGGTGTGAAGACCTCTAGATCCGATGATTGGATTCAAGGTACGTGTTTTATAGTGATATCTCTTTTGTTTCTATGACCATTAGGGATAACTAAATTGGTTTTGCATCTTATCGCAAATGTTGCAGATGGCAAGAGTCACCACCGATTTTTCTTTTATCCAATAAGTAAAGGGTGAAAATAATAGGAAAAACCTTTTTCGATTTTGAGTTCGGGGGGTAGGTTATGAAAAGGGAAGGTGTTATCACCCTTTTCATCCGTATTTATCTACGGGCTCTTAATCGCTAGCTCACTTTTTTGAAATTTGCTTTGTGAATGTGTGTTTGAAAAAAATATTTTGAAATGCCAATGTGAGGCAACTTTGTAATGATTCTTATATCTGTCCTCGGGAATGCATACAAAGTGTTTTTTTTTATAAATATTTTTGAAGAGTGTTTGTGAAAAATGTTCTTGTTTTGAGATGTTTGTGAGGAAGCGACTACGAGCATTCTACCTACTCAAAGTCTTTCTTGTAATTTTCCTCTTCCTTTAGATAGTGTTATCCATACCATTAGTTGGTAGGAAGCCCTATCGTTGGATATGAAGGGACAGGCATGGATCATCATACAATCATCGAAGGCAACTCGTAGGGGCACTTTAGCATTTATTGTTTAAGAGACTAGATCATTTAGCAAAGGCAACATCGAAAGGGTCATCGAGGGACTACGATCTTTGTTTTCAAGGGACTGTGCTAAAGCGTCCTCACGTTTGAGGGACATGACTGTTTTTCGGAGGCGACAAGGGAGGTTACCCTATAGGTGTGAGTGTGCGAGTGATTTATGATTCAGTTATTTAATCTGTGATTAGGGTTAGCTATCGTTTTCTTTTAATCTTTCCATGCAAGCTTAATTACTAATAGTAATATTGTAGAATAGGAAAGTGATAAATGTGCAAAAATAAAACCCTAGACTATTACAATGGTTTGGGAGAGGTACATAGCTAATAAAATACGGAAAATAAAACCCTAATCATTATTACAAACCGGGAACAATTACAATAATAGGAAAAAGTGCGAGAATAATAAACCACACAAAATGTAAAATAAAGAAAAGGAAAGCGAAAGGGTTTTTTTTGCTGATTTTTGATAAAGGAAAGTTTGATAGTTAACCTAAGAAAACCTAATTAATTTTAATTAAAAAATAAATTTATTAATAAAATTAAAAAACCTAAAAAACCTAATTTGATTTTAATTAAATTAAAACAAACCTAAAAAACTAATTAGGGTTTATGGAAAAAGAGGTTTTGAAAAAATAATAGGTTTGTAAAAGGTTTTTTTGTGTGGTGGAATTAAAGGAAAGGAATTGAAAAGAGTAAGGAGAATATAAAAAAATGGAGAAAAAACCAAAATTGATAGATGTGGGTGTTGAACCCACACCCTTATCATTCCCATCCAGTATGTTCATCACTAGGCCAGACGCGCGTCTGTGTTTGAGAAGGGAAATCAACACACTATGTATGTTATCCTGTAAAATATGGAAAATTATGAAAAAAACATCAAAATGCCAAAAGCAGGGATCGAACCCGTGCCCTTGCATAGAAAAGCCTTTAGCGCGCCTATTTAACCACTGGGGTGGTGATACATCCATTGTTTAAAACAAAACAAATTAAATATATTACAAATAAACTGCATGGACCGGAGAGGCGCCGGATCCCTAGCTCCAGTCGTCTTCTCCGGTGGCTCCTTTTCCTAAAACCTGTAAAATAATAAGCATTAGATATCCAAGAATACCCTACCCCCTAAATCAAGGCTTGCAGATTCTATGGAATCATTATTTTTGACTGAAACATAATGGTTTGTGAGGTACGATCAAAAAACATGGATTGGTGCGTGTATGGAAACTCGTGATTCTGATGGCATGGAGGTCATACGATCTACTTTTCCTATACTAACATGCCTCAGAAACACATTAATCCAGGTAGTTTGCAATGAAACATGAAGAAAACAAAAATATGAGTTTTGCAAAAAAATATGAAACGACCATGTATGCGTGCAGGTTCTGGAGGTTTTGGATCATTGTGTTTGATCCATTCTTACTCTGTAGGGTTACTGGAAGTGAATGAACAAGTTTGAACGCCTTGGAAACGACTGCAAACTAGGGTTTCAAGTTGCCCTAGTTTGATAATTTTTGTGATTTTTTGGAAGTGGTTTCTAGCACAAGGTTTTATGGATTGTTTTTCTGAATGAGGAAGAATATATAGCTTGCATTTTAGGTCAAAATAACATGGGCTTGGACTCTTGTAATAAGCCTTTATTTTATTTTATTTTATTTTGACTTTTAAATAAATATAAATAAAAGATAAATAAATAAAAATCCAAGGGGTGCATAAATAATATCTAAGGTGTACATGAAGTGTAGAACACGTTTGGTGTTTGAAACAATAGCCCAATAGCCCAAAAATTTAAGTTTGCTCAATTTGAACTTCATGCCTTTGCTCAAAATCTCCCAAATTGCACCAATCATAACTCTCTCAATTTTCATCATTTGAAGGTGATCTAAGACTTTTTGGAAATATCAAGATGTCCTCTACAATCTACATATTGATAGTTTTTGCATTTGAAGACTTTATCTTGATGTAAGTTGCCTTGACAAAAAGTGTCTTTTTGTTGACTTTTGAAATGATCTATAATGTATTGGCCCATATCTCTCAAATGAAGCATTTTTTGGACTTGAGCTTAGAGAGACAAAATGTAGAGAATTGAATTTACTTCAAAATGAGCTATTTTTAAGGAGAATCTGATGAAGCATGTGAAAGTTATGCTTGGTCAAAGTTCAGTTGACTTCTCTTTGAGAAAACCCTAATTTGACAACTTTTGACTTTTGATGATTTGAGAGTTTTTCTTGATGAATCATGATCAACCCTTTATCAAATTATTAATGTGACTTTAAAACCTTGATGTTGACCAAAAATCTTGAAGTGACTGTATGTTGACCATAGTTGACTTTTTGTCTAATACAGTTAACTTTCAGTCATCTGAGCTAATGACTGAGCAAACTTGTGATGCAAGGAATGAAACTTGGTATGAGCATTCTTGAAGACATATAATAAATCATGAAATCCACTTGAGACCTTAGAAACTCAATCTTCCTTGAGAAAAGTGAAACCCTAGTTGTAAGTCCCCTGCTTAGGAGAAGAATTTGTCTGATCAATTCTTGAGCAACCTTAAGCAATTGAGAACCCTAGAAGAATGTCTTGAAGAAAATAGAGGGCAAATTTTGGGATACAATAGCTTCCCCTATTCAATATTATTAAACATGAAGATTTAGATTGGCATGTCTGCCATTCGTGATATGAAGGTGGAAGAGGATTGAACACGTAAGTGCCCATAAATTTGCACTCACATGTGTACGAAGTGAAACTATTTGTTGATTGTATTGCTTGATTGGGCTTAAAGATGTCATTTGGAGAGGTTACGGAATATCATCGGAGATGGGCTTATAGATTCCATCCAAATGACTGTTGATGAGAGTATAGGAATGAGACTACGCTCGACTGTATCTAAAGAATGCTTTCCAGAATGAACCATGGGGAAGGTGCTTAAGTAGCTGCTTGTCAGATTTAGTATCTGAGGGAAATGCTTGTCAGAATTCAATCTCTGAAGGATATGTTTTGGTCATGTAGGTAGTCGTCCCGTCCTATTTCGAGAATTGATCTACAATCTGCTTTTGTCGGTAAACTCGTCCTATTTCGGGAATTCATACCACCTGGTCATGTCGGTAGTTTCCCCGTCCTATTTCGGGAATTAATCCTTGCCTGGTTATATAGATTGTTTCCCCGTCCTATTTCGGGAATTAATCTTTGCCTGGTTATATAGATAGTTTCCTTGTCTTGTTTCAGGAATTAATCTCTGACCTGTTTGAAAATTGTTGATGATATTCGTCTGTTCGTAGACTTTTACTTGAAAAGATAAAAATTTAGTTGTATGCAATGTCATGATGTATGTAATGCATTTCATAATGATGTTCTCAAAGTAAATGAGAGTTTCATATGTGTTTCGTATGCATATGCTATGATGTTTTATAAATGATGTATGGATGTGAGATGTCGTTGAAGCACATTGGTAGCTTTGTATAACATTCGTGGCCGGGGAAAATAAATCCCTGACTGTTGCTGGGGATGAATACTAGAAATCTCCAATCTTGTTTAGAATGTCTTCGCTGGGGATTTATGTTTTCTGTTTTGAGGATACTCTACTAGGAATGTTTGACTTCTTCTTGGGGATAGAAGAGTTCAGGAACATTAGTCGTTCATTACTGTACTATCAATTTAGTTCTTATACACTCTGACTGGGGATGAAAGAGATGGATAACCTTCTGAGGCGATGTCTGACCGAGTTTCCGATATGGACGTCCATTCTTCTGAGGAGGACAAAGTTAAATAATGTCTGGCCCGATTTCAGATTTTATAGCAACTCCTTGGGGATAGCAACCTTGACTACACTTCTCTGGAGAAGAGGATCTTGTCAGTGATTTGTAGTAATCAGAGAAATGAACTCTACTTGAGAAATTAAATTTCGTTGGGGAAATAAACCCTTCTGGGGAAATAAACCCTATTGGGGTAGAGAAATCTGTAGGGGATTTCAGTGTTGGAGGAATAAACTCAGTTGGGAAAATAAATTCCTGCGAACTATGCTGAGAAAGCAAACTCCGTAGGTTGTGCAGAGGAAGTTTCGCCTATATGCTGGAGAAATGATCAAACTCCTTTACCCGCTAAGGGGATCTTCTGGGGAGTACGGTCATGTTAATAACTGGAAGATGCCCCACTTTCTGTCTTGAAGGCATTTTAGACTTGCGGGTGGAATGTATCTTTGTTGGGGATGAGCTTGTGAAGGGGACTCTGTAGGGATAATCCCATTGAGGTTTTCTCTGTGGGTATTTGTGGACGACTTGAACGTTATTCCAACTCCTAGAGTCTTAGTAAATGCTTATTCTTGTTATTATGCATATATTTGTTAATAGTAATCATATTCATATGCATATGTTCATTCAGTTTAGTCATTGGAAATTTTGGCAAAAAAAAACAGAGAAAGTAAAAACAAAGTTAAATTTTGAAATTGACTTGCATTGATAATTTGCCTATAAACATGCAGTTTTGTACAAAGAGACAGAAACCCTAGTAAGAGGAAATTATCGTAAAATGAAAAGAGTACAAAGTAAATATAAAAATAAGCTTTGTGGAAATGATCCCATCAAGTCTCAATTCTGCTATTGCCTTTATGTCTTCGAGCATCTCATCCCTCATTGTCGGAAGAAGTTGACTGAATCAACATGTACCATTCGAACTTGACATTGGTAATAAAGCTTGTTGTATATATATGATCCAACAGGACATATCCATACGCTTTAATCCCTAACTTTTTCCTAGACCGCCCTTTTGGGTTTTCAGTCCATCGGGATACCCTTTTTTTCCCAAGCCGCCTTTTCAGGTTTTCGAATTGTAGGGTGTACAATCTTTATATATATCCCCAATTTCTACCCGGACTCTTTTGGTTCGTTGGGATGCCCTTATTTTTTCCTAGGCCAGTCAACCTAACGGGTCACTTTTATGCGTAGTATCTTTTGACTATATCAGTGTTCACATGGTGTGGAAAATCCTCACCGTCCATGGTGGTAAGTATCATAGTACCGCCAGAAAATATTTTCTTGACTACAAATGCCCCTTCGTAGGTGGGAGTCCATTTTCCCCTGGGATCACCTTGTGGTAGGATGATATGCTTTATTAGCAAGTCGCCAGCCTGATATGTCCGATGTTTGACTTTCTTGTTGAAAGCTTTAATCATGCGCTTCTGTTACATCTAACCATAACAAACAACTGCAAGTCTCTTCTCATTGATCAAGCTTATCTGGTCTAGTCTAGTCTGAATCCATTCGTCTTCATCTAAATCTGCATCTTTCATGATCCTTAGAGAAGGAGTCTGGACTTCGACAGGTAGGACAACTTCCATATCGTAGACTCGAGAGAACGGGGTTGCCCTAGTGGATATCCGAGCTGAAGTGCGATAGACATGAAGAGAAAATGGTAACATATCATGCCAATCTTTATATGCCACTGTCATCTTCTGTATAATCTTCTTGATGTTCTTATTGGCGGCTTCCACTACGCTATTCATCTTTGGTCGATACGAAGAAGAATTACGGTGCTTGATTTTGAACTGCATGCAGAGTTCGGTGATCATGATGTTGTTGAGATTGGTACCATTGTATGTGATGATGCTTTCGGGGATGCCATATCGATATATGAGGTTATGCTTAATGAACTGGGCGACAACATTCTTGGTAACAGAGGAAAATGAGGCTGCCTCAGCCCACTTCGTGAAGTAATCATTGGCGACGAGGATGAAGTGATATCTGTTAGAAGTCGTGGGCTTGATTTCTCCAATTATATTAATTCCCCACATCTCAAATGGCCAAGGAGCAGTTAAGACATTCAGAGGAACCGTAGGCACATGTACTTTGTCAGTATAGATTTGACATTTGTGAAAAGTTTTGGAGTGGTGATGGTAATCAGTTTCCATAATCGAGCAATAATAACCCGCTCTCAGAATATTCTTAGCCATAGTATGTCCACTGGAGTGAGTACCGAAGATTACTTCATGCATATCTTCCATGATCTTCTCTGCTTCCTTCTTGTCGATACAATGAAGCAAAGTTGAATCGTGATTGCGCTTGTACAAAATTCCATTGCTCAAGAAGAACTTAGCAGAGAACCTCTGTATGAATTTATTGTCATTGATAGATGCACCCTCGGGGTACTCCTGGGCTTCAAGGTATTTTTTTACTTCATGAAACCAAGGCTTCTCTTCTACTCCGTCAGTGCCAACTTCGTAGCAGTGTGCTAGTTCGTCTAGTCTTTCGATAGTAATTCGGGGAGCTTCATTGTCCCATATGACTTTGAACATAGATGGCATAGTAGCTAATGCGTCTGCCAACTGATTCTCTTCTTATGGGATGTGTTCAAAAGTGATCTCCTTGAAGTATGGAATTAAGGTTATCACATGCTCTTGATAAGGAATGAGATTCAGATGCTTCGTATCCCATTCTCCCTTGACCTGACTGATCACTAGGGTTGAGTCCCCGCATACATTCAAGAACTTGATCCTCATATCAATAGCAACTTTGATACCCATGATGCACGCTTCATATTCGGCCATGTTGTTTGTTCGGTCAAAGCGTAATTTTCCAGTAAAGGACGTATGACAACCCTTGGGAGATATAATCACATCACCGCACGTTAGAAGCTCCATCGAAAACCATAGTCCATCAGGATCCTGGACCAAGTCCTTCATACGGTCCAGGTTCTTCATAATTCGTAATTAGCATAATGTTCTCATCCAGGAACTCAAAATTCATAGACTGGTAGTCGTCTACAGCTTGATGAGCCAAATGATCTTCCAATACACTTTCTTTGATTGCCTTTTGAGTGGTGTACTGAATATTGTATTCTGTTAGGACCATTTTCCATCTGGCTATTCTTCTGGAGAGAGTGGGCTTCTCGAATATGTATTTGACGGGATCCATTTTAGAGATCAATAAGGTGGTATGGTTCAACATATAACGTCTCAATCAGTGATCAGCCCATGCCAAAGAGCAACAAGTTTTCTCGAGCAGTGAGTATCTTGTTTCATAGTC
Organism: Vicia faba; assembly: GCA_948472305.1. Classification (NCBI taxonomy): domain Eukaryota; kingdom Viridiplantae; phylum Streptophyta; class Magnoliopsida; order Fabales; family Fabaceae; genus Vicia; species Vicia faba. Next base: position 1,215,425,812 of record OX451738.1, on the reverse strand, counting down.
GATAAACTTTTTGCTAAGGTAGTATATTACATGCTCTTTTCGACCAGACTCGTCATGTTGGCCCAGTGCACACCCCATTGAGTTCTCTAACACTATTAGCTATATGATCAGAGGTCTTCCTTCAACTGGTGGCATCAAAATTGGAGGTTCTTAAAGGTACTCCTTTGATTTTTTCAAAAGCTATCTGACAATCGTCCTTCCACCTTACTACCTGATATTTCTTCAGTAACTTGAAGATTGGCTCACAAGTAGCAATCAAATGAGATATAAATCTGACAATATAGTTTAGTCGCCCCAAGAAACCTCTGACCTCCTTCTTATTACAGGGAACTGGAATTTCTTGAATGGATTTGACCTTGGCGGGATCAACTACAGTACCATTACCACTGACGATGAAACCTAAGAGTTTACCGGATCTCACTCTAAAGGTGCACTTGTTCGGATTCAACCTCAACTTATACTTCTCCAGTCTCTCAAATAGCTTGTGTAGATGGTCAAGATATTCTTCTTTAGTCTGAGACCTAGCTATCATGTCATCGATATAGACATCTATCTCATGGTGAATCATGTCATGGAACAAAGCTACCGTGGTGTAATACGGTGGGAGAACTGACTTGGTTTTTGCGTTTTATCGCAAATGGTTCAGATAGCAAGAGTCACCACCGACTTTTCTTTTATCCAATAAGGAAGGGGTGAAAATAACAAGAAAAGACCTTCGAGATTTATTGAGTTCAGGGGGTAGGATATGAAAAGGGAAGGTGTTAACATCCTTTTCATCCGTAGTTATCTACAGGCTATTAATCTCTAGCTCACTTTGTTTTAAAAATGCTTTGTGTTTTGAAAAATACTTTGAAATGCCAATAGTAAGGCAAACTTTGTAATGATCCTCGTATTTGTCCTCGAGAATGCGTATAAAGTGTTTGTTTGAAAAATATTTTGAAGATAAAGTGTTTGTGAAAAATCGTTTATTTTATTTGTGAGCAAGCTATTAGAAACTACATACCTACTCAAAGTCTTTATTTTTATTTTTCTCCTCCTTTAGATAATGCTATCCTGCCATTAGTTACTAGAAAACCCTATCATTGGATGTGAAGGGACATGTGTGGGTCATCATACAATCATTGAAGGCAACTCGTAGGGGCGCTTTAGCAATTTCATTAAGAGACTAAATCGTTTACCGAAGGCAACATTCAAAAGGGTCATCGAGGGACTACGATCTTTGTTTTTGGGGGTCTTTGCTAAAGCGTCCCCACGTTCGAGGGACATGACTATTTTTTAATCGAAAGGCAACAAGTGAGGTTACCCTAAAGGTGCGTGTGAGCAAGTGATTTGTGTTTCAGCTATTTTATCTTGTATTAGGTCAGCTATCGTTCGCTTTTATTCTTACCATACAATCCTATTAACCTAACAACAGTGTATACAATGCATAAAATATAAGTGCACAAAAGTAAAATTCTACGCTATTACAGGGCTTCGGGAATGGGGGGGGGGGGGGGGGGGGGGGGGTACAAGTAATAAAAATTTGGGAAAAAAAGCAAAACCTAATTATCTATTACAAACCATGAGCAATTACAATAATGATAAAACAATGCGAGAACAATAAACTGCGCGAATATAACATTGGAAAATGAAAGGAGAAGGAATTTTTTTCCGTTGTTTTTTATGAAAAAAGATGTTTGTGATTAATCTAAAAAAATAATTAAGGTTGATTAAGAAAAAAGAATTGATTAATTTAAATAAAACCTAGAAAACCTAATTAATTTTGATTAATTAAAAAAGGAAATTGACTAATTAAAATCTTAAGAAATTAATTAGGGTTAATTAAAAAAACCTAAAAAAAACTAATTTGATTTTAATTAAAAAATGTTAGTAAAAAAAACCTAAAACCTAAATTAGGGTTTATAAATAAAATGAGGTTTTTTTTTTGGTGAAAATAAGGGAAAATGCGAGGAAAAGAGTAAGAAGAAGGGATAATTTGAAGAAAAAGACCAAAATTGGTAGGGGTGGGTGTTGAATCCACGCCCTCAGCAGCTTCAGTCAACATATTCACCACTAGGCCAGGCGCGCCTTGGTGACAAGGAATGACAACCAACATGTTTTATCATCTGCAAAACAATAAAAATCAGAAAAATGTCAAAATTCCAAAAGGATGGGATTGAACCCACGCCTTGGTATAATGAGTCCTTAACACACACGCTTCAACCGCTGGGGCGGTAATACATCCATTAATTTAATTGAAACAAATAAAAAAATATTCAACGCAAAGGCATAGGCCGGAATGACGCCAGAGCCCTAGCTCTGGTCGTCTTCTCCGGTGAGTCAATTCTTTGTCCCTGCAAAATAGCAACTATTAGAAAGCCAAAAGTACCCCACCCTCAAAATCAAGGGCTACAAGTTCAATAGGACGGTTATTTTGGACTGAAACGGCCTGCTTTGAGAGGTATAACAAAAACAATATGGATCGATGCAAATATGGCATATCGCGATTTGGTCAGCATGGGACCTCCACGATGGTTCTATCCTGCACTATCAAACCTCATGAACATGTTAATAACATTTGTATGCGTAAAAACAACATGAAACAAAAAATATGAAAAACATGCAATAATAAAACCGGCGAGGCATACTCATGTGTTTTTATCCCCTTTTGGCCATGGAGGTTGATCCATCCTTATCCTCTTGCATCCCAGGAAGTGAATGGACTGGCTAGCTTGGAGTGAAAAGGACAATGAATAGGGTTTCAAGTTATTTTAGGGTTCTTGAAAATATTGAGATTTTGGACAAGCTTCTTGATATGAGGGTTCGTCCCTTGCTTGTATGAATAATGGAGATTATATAGCATGAATTAGGTCAAATATAAGATGGGCTTGGACTTTGTATAAGAAGTGTTATATTTTATCTTATTTAGTTTTGAATTAATAATGAATAAATAAAAAATAATTAAAATAAAATAGACCAAGGGATACATGAACAAGATTTAAGGTGTATAAGGAGTGTAATACACGTATGGATTCTTAAACAATGGCCCAATAGCCCAAAATATCAAGTTTTCTCAATTTGAACTTCATGTATTTGCTCAAAATTTCCCAACTTGCACTGGTCATAACTCTCTCAATTTTCATCTTTTAAATGTGATATATGACTTTTCGGAAAGCTTAAGATATCCTCTATAATCCATATTTTGATGATTTTTGCATTTGGATACTTTTTTCTTGATGTAAGTTGCCTTGACAAAAAGTGTCTTTTTGTTGACTTTTGAAATGACCTATAATGTATTGGCTGATATCTCTCAAATGAAGCATTTTTTGGATTTTATCTTAGAGATACAAAGTTGTATAGAATTTAATTTCCTTCAAAATGAGCTTTGGTTGGGGAAAATCTGATGAAGCATGTGAAAGTTATGCTTGATCAAAGTTTAGTTGTCTTCTCCTAAGAAAACCCTAATTTGGCAACTTTTGACTTTTGATGGTTTGAGGGTTTTTCTTAATGAATCATGATCAAACCTTGATAAAATTATGAATATGAATTCGAAACCTTGATGTTGACCAAAAACTTTGAAGTTTGACTGTATGTTGACCAAAGTTAAATTTTTACCCAATACAGTTGATTTTCAGTCATCTGAGCCATTGACTGAGAAAACTTGTGATGCAAGGCTTGAAACTTGATATTAACATCCTTGGAGACATATAAGAAACCATTAATTCCATTTGAGACCTTAGAAACCCAAACTTCCTTATGAAAGGTGAAACCCTAGTTGTGGACCCATTGCTTTGGAAGAGAATTTGTCTGATCAATTCTTGAGCAACCTTAAGCATTTGAGAACCCTAGGAGAATGTTTTGAATAAAATGAGAGGTAAAATTTTAGGGTGCAACAACTTCCCATGTTCAATCTTCTTAAACCTGAGGAGTTAGATTGGCATGTCCGCCATTCGTGACCTGAAGGTAGAAGATGATTGAACACTTAAGTGCCCAGAAATTTACACTCGCATGTGTAGGAGATAACACTGTTGATTGATAATACTGCTTGAATGGGCTTAAAGATGTCATTTTGAAAGAGGTGGCGAAATGTCGTCGGAGATGGGCGTATAGATTCCATCCAAAGTAACTTTCGATAGAAGTATCAGAATGAGTCTACGCTTGACTGTATCTGAAGAATGCTTTCCAGAATGAACCTCTAGGGAAAGTGTTTAAGTAGATGCTTGTTAGATTAAGTCTCCAAGGGAGATGTTTTTCATGTAGATAGTCGCCCCATCCTGTTTCGGGAATTGATCTACAATCCACTTTTGTTGGTAAACCCATTTTGTTTCGGGAATTCATACCACTTGGCCATGTCGATAGTTTCCCCGTCCTCCTTTAGGAGTTAATCGTTTGACTGATTATAAAGATAGTTTCCCTATCCTATTTTGGGAGTTAATCTTTTTCCTGATTATAAAGATAGTTTCCTCGTCCTGTTTCGGGAGTTAATCTTTGCTCGGTCGTATAGATAGTTTCCCCGTCTTATTTCAGGAGTTAATCTTCAACCTGCTTTCTGTTGGTGAACCCGTCCTGTTTTGGGAATTCATACTGCATGGTCATACAGATAGTTGCCACGTCTTGTTTCGGGAATTAATCTTGGACCTGGTCATACAGATAGTTGCCCCATCTTATTTCAGGAATTAATCTGTAACGTGTTTGAGAATTGTTGATGATATCTGCTGTTTGTAGACTTTTACCGTAAAATATAAAAAGTTAGCTGTATGCAATGTCATGATGTATGTAATGCATTGCGTAATGATGTTCTTAAAGTCGATGAGGGTGTCATATGCGTGTCGTATGCATATGTTATGATATTTATAAATGACGTATGGATGCAAAATATCGTTGAAGCGTATTGGTAGATTTATATAACATCTTTGACCGGGGAAAATAAATCCTCGACTGTTGCTAGGGATGAAGAATATGAACCTTCACTCTTGTTTAGAATGTCTCTGCCGGGGATTCCTACTTGCTTGTTTTGAGGAAACTCAGCTGGGAAATGTTGACTTTTGCTTAGGGATAAAAGAGTTTAGGAACATTGGTCGTTCATCGCTCTACTGGGGTTTAACTCTTATATACCCTGATTAGGGATAAAAGAGATGGATAACCTTCCAGGTGCCATTTTACCAAGTTTTAGATATGGATGTCGACTCGTCTGGGAAGATAAGGTTAACCGATATTTGGCCGGACTTCAGATTCCACAACAACTTTTTGAGGATAGCAACCTGACTACCCTTTGTTGGAGGAGAGAATCTTGTCAGTGATTTACAGTAGTCAGAGAAATAGACCCAAGCTGGGGAGATTGAATTCTGTTAGGGAAATAAACCTTGCTGAAGAAATATACTCTACTGAAGGAACGAACCTCGCTGGAGAAAAGAATCATGTATGGTTTTTTATAGTATTGGAGAAATAAACTCAGCTGGGGAAGAGAATTCCCGTGAACTATGCTGAGGAAATCTCTAGTGAGGATTGGAATTTCGTAGGTTGTTTGGAGGAAGTTTCCATCGTATACTGGAGAAATGATCAAACTCTTTTATCTACTAGGGGATCTACTGGGGAGTATGATCATGTTAAGATCTATAAGATGCCCCTATTTATGTCTTGAAGGCATATTGGACTCGCGGGGGAATGTATCTCTGTTGAAGATGAGCTTGTGAAGATGACTCTGTGGGGACACTCCCATGGAGGTTGTTCTGTGGGGATTTTCCTGTGGATATTTGTGGACGACCTAAACGTTATCCCAACTCCTAGAGTGTTGAGTAAATACTTTATTCCTGTTCTTATGCATATATTTAACAGTAATCATATTCATATGCATATGTTCATTTGATTTAGTCGTTGGACATTTTTGCAAACAAAATAGAAAAAATAAAACAAAAATTTGAATTTTTGAAATTGACTTGTATTGATAGTTTGCCTATAAACAAACAGTTTTGTACAAAGAGACAGAAATCCTAGTAAGAGGAAATCATCGTGAAATGAAAAGAGTGCAAAGTGAAACAAAGAATATAGCTATGTGGAAATAATCTCGTTCGATTTCAACTCTTCTATTGCCTATATGTCTTCAAGTATCTCATCCCTCGCTTGTTGGAAGAAGTTGACTGAATTGATCTGTACCATTTGGACTTGACGTTGATAACAAAGCTTGATGTAAGTGATCCAACGGGACATAGTCGTACATTTTAATCCCTAACTTTTGCATGAACTGCCCTTTCGGGTTTTCAGTCCACGGGGATACCCTTTTTTGCCCAAGCCGCCTTTTCAGGTTTTCGACTTACCGGGTGTAATATATATATATATATATATATATATATATATATATATATATATATATATATATATATATATATATATATATATATATATATATATATATATATATATATATATATATATATATATATATATATATATATATATATATATATATATATATATATATATATATATATATATATATATATATATATATATATATATATATATATATATATATATCCCTGATTTTTTCCCAAACCCATTTGGTTTGCTGGGATGCCCTTTTTTTTCCTAGGCCAGTCAACCTAGCGGGTCACTTTCATGCATAGTATCTTTTAACTATGTCTGCATTCACAGGGTGCGGGAAATCCTTACCGTCAATGGTGGTAAGTATCATAGCGCCTCCAGAGAACATCTTCTTGACTACAAATTTCCCTTCGTAAGTGGGGGTCCATTTGCCCCTGGGATCACCCCGCGGTAGGATGATGCGCTTTATTACCAAGTCACCAGCCTGATATTCCTCATGCTTGACCTTTTTGTTGAAGTCTTTGATCATACGCTTCTGATACATATGACCATGACAAACATCCGCAAGCCTTTTCTTGTCAATCAAATTCAACTGGTCCAACCTAGTCTGAATCCATACGTCTTCGTCTAAATCTGCATCTTTCATAATTCTTAGAGAAGGAATTTGAACTTTGACGGGTAGGAGAACTTCCACACCGTAGACTAGAGAGAATGGGGTTACCCCAGTTGATGTTCGTGCTGAAGTGCAATAGACATGAAGAGAAAATGGTAACATCTCGTGCCAGTCTTTATACGTCACTGTCATCTTTTGTATAATCTTCTTAATGTTCTTGTTGGCGACTTCCACTGTGCCATTCATATTCGGTCAATATGGAGAAGAATTGTGGTGCTTGATCTTGAACTTCGTGCAAAGTTCTGTGATCATATTGTTGTTGAGATTTTTCCCATTGTCTGTGATAATTCTCTTGGGGATGCCATACCGACAGATAAAGTTATGCTTAATGAAACAGGCGACAACGTTCTTGGTAACGGAGGAAAACGGGGCTTCTTCAACCCACTTCGTGAAATAGTCAATGGCGACGAGGATGAAATGATGTCCGTTAGAAGCAGTAGGCTTGATTTCTCCAATCATATCAATTCCCCACATTGCAAACGGCCAAAGAGCAATCAAGAAATTCAGAGGTACTGGAGGCACATATACTTTGTCAGCATAGATCTGGCATTTGTGACAAGTTCTCGAATGTGATGGTAATCGGTTTCCATAGTAGACCAATAGTAACATGCACTCAGAATCTTCTTGGCCATAGTATGTCCGCTGGAGTGAGTACCAAAGACACCTTCATTCATATCTTCCATAATCTTTTCCACTTCCTTCTTGTCTATACAACGAAGCAAAGTTGAATCGTGGTTGCGCTTGTACATAATTCTGTTGCTCGGGAAGAACTTAGCAGAGAATCTCTGTAGGAACTTCTTGTCATTGATAGACGCCCCCTCGAGATACTCTTGAGCCTCGAGGTATCTTCTCACTTCATGAAACCAAGGTTTCTCTTCTATTCTGTTAGTGTCAACTTTGTAGCAGTGTGCCGGTTCATCTAGTCTTTCAATAGTAATTCGAGGAGCCTCGGTGTCCCATATGACTTGGAACATAGATGAAATTGTAGCTAATGCATCTGCCAACTGATTCTCTTTTCTTGGGATATGTTCAAAAGTGATCTCCTCAAAGTATCAAATTAAGGTCAGCACATGCTCTCGGTATGGAATGAGATTCGGATGCTTCGTGTCTCATTCCCCTTTTATCTGACTGATTACCAGGGATGAGTCCCCATATACAATCAAGAACTTGATCCTTAAGTCAATAACAGCTCTGATGCTTATGAGGCACACTTCGTATTCTGCCCTATTGTTGGTACTGTCAAAGCATGGTTTGTCGGTGAAAGGTGTATGGAAACCTTGGGGAGAGATGATTACAACACCAATTCTGTTTGCAAGTGTGTTAGAAGCTCCGTCAAAAACTATAGTCCATCGGGATCCTGGCTCAGGTCCTTCATACGGTCTAGGTTCTTCATAATCTGTAACTAGCATAATGTTCTCATCTGAGAATTCAAAATTCATAGACTTGTAGTCATCCACAACCTGGTGAGCCAAATGATCTGCTAGTACACTTCCTTTGATTGCTTTCTGAGTGGTGTACTGAATTTCGTATTCAGTTAAGACCATTTTCCATCTGGCTATTCTTCCGGAGAGGGGTGGCTTCTCGAATATTTATTTGATGGGATCCATTTTAGAGATCAATAAGGTAGTATGAGTCAACATATACTATCTTAGTCGGCGAGCAGCCCATGCCAAAGCGCATAAAGTTTTCTCGAGCAGTGAGTATCTTGTTTCACAGTCGATAAATGTTTTGCTAAGGTAGTATATTGCATGCTCTTTTCGACCAGACTCATCATGATGGCCCAGTACACACCCCATTTAGTTCTCTAGCACTGTTAGGTACATGATTAGAGGTCTTACTTCAACTGGTGTCATCAGAATTGAAGGCTCTTGTAAGTACTCTTTGATCTTGTCAAAGGCTATCTGACAGTCGTCATTCCATTTCACTACCTGATCTTTTTTCAGCAACTTGAAGATCGGCTCACAAGTAGCAGTCAAATGATAAATGAATCGAGCAATATAATTCAGTCGTCCAAAGAAACCTCTAAGTTCCTTCTCAGTACGGGGAGCCGACATTTCTTGAATAGCTTTAACCTTGACGGGGTCAACTTCAATACCTTTACCGCTAACGATGAAACCCAGGAGTTTACCGGACCTAACCCCAAATGTGAATTTGTTTAGATTCAATCTCAACTTGTACTTCTTCAGCCTCTGAAACAACTTGTGTAGATGGTCAAGATGTTCCTCTTTCGTATGGGATCTGGATATCATGTCATCGATGTAGAGCTCTATCTCGTGATGAATCATGTCTTGGAAAAATTCTACCATGGCACGCTGATATGTTGCGCCGGTGTTCTTCAAACCAAAAGGCATAACCTTGTAACAGAAAGTTTCCCATTGTGTGATGAAGGTAGTTTTCTCCATGTCTCCAGGTTCCATCTTGATCTGATTATAACCTGAGAAGTCGTTCATGAAGGAGAATACCTTGTGTTGAGCGGTGTTATCGACCAAAACATCAATATATGGAAGTGGGAAGTCATCCTTGGGGATTTCCCTGTTCAGATCCCTGTAGTCTACACACATACGTACCTTGCCGTCTTTCTTTGGTACCAGAACAAAATTTGAAACCCATTGATGATATGATGTAATAGCCAAGAAACCTGCATTGAATTGTTTCATAATCTCAGCCTTGATCTTCTCTGACATCTCGGGATGCATGAGACAAACCTTCTGCTTTATTGGAGAACAACCCTCTTTCATCTGCAGACGGTGAACCACAATATCAGTATTGAGCCGTGGAATGTCTTCGTATGACCAAGAAAAGATATCAACATATTTATGCAGTATTTGGATCAACCTGTTCATTACTCTTCCTTATAAATTCACACCTATACTGACTTTTTTTTCTGCCTACTTCGGTACCCAAGTTGACAACTTCAACTGGCCCTTCATGCGGTTGAATAGCCTTCTCCTCTTGCGCTAATAGTCTCGCAAGTTCTCCGGGTACTTCAAAATCTTCCTTGCCATTGTCCTCGGCTTGGTAGATCGTATTTTCAAAGTCATAAGTGGCAATAGCAGAATCGTTATCAACGGGATCCATAGCGGATGTGGATCTGCAATTTATTGTATGGGTGTGTGTAAGAACACATAACTATTTGAAAGTGATAAAAAGTAAAAGAAAGACAAGGAGCACAAAATTTGAATGCAAAACATCCACTGCTTTATTAAATGAAAATATGCTTATGAAATGACAACCCTTAACAAATGGACCATTGTGCCCAGGGTAAGACACAAGGCTTAAATTCATTATTTTAAAAATTACATAACCAAAACTGGAAAGCAATAAAAATAGAAAATAGCTATTACTCTTGACTAAAGGAGATTGAAATAATGTCTGCGGCCTTCCAGTTGCCGAGTCCGTTGCCAGTATTAGGTAAGACCCAGCTGTCAAAGTCACTATCAGCATCTTCTGTAGTAGAAACAACATCGATAACATTTACATCTTGTCGTGCTTAGGCATGGGTGCGGTAATCACATTGGGAGTCTCAGGAGGATCAAACTCAATCTCTTTATTGTCAATTCGATCTTGAATTTTGTTCTTCAAAGCCCAACAGTTATTGGTGTTGTGCCCATGACTGTTGGAATGGTAGACACACTTCACATTTGGATTATAGCAAGGAGAGGAGGTGTTGGGATTCTGAGGAGGATCCCTTAACGTAATTAGTTCAGCTTTCAATAAATTTTGTAATGCCTGAGCCAATGGCATACTGATATTTGTAAACTATCTTTTTGGAGCTTCTGACCTACGCTGATTGCCCTATTGTTGTTATTGAACATAAGTAGGATTGGAAATTAACAACGCTCCTACAGACTAATTGTGATCACTTCTACCATGACCCTTCTGGCTATAAACAACATTTGTTTCCTTCTTATTGTTGAATGTCTTCTTTATAACACTTGAAGACACAACCGATTGAATCTTTCCACTTTTAATACCACCTTCAACATGTTCTCCAGTTAGAATCAACTTGTAAAACCAGATGAAGAGTTTCCAATCAGATGGTTAAAGAAAGGCTCGGTCAGAGTTCCCATGAACATATCAACCAGCTCCCTATCAGATAAAGGAGGTTGCACTCTTCCCGCCAGATCTCTCCAGTTTTAGGCATACTCTTTAAACCCTTCATTCGACCCAATAGACATGCTTTGTAGTTTCACACGAGTTGGTGCAAGGTCAACATTGTATTGATACTGCTTGTAAAAAGCAGCAGCCAGATCTTCCCAAGTGCGGATATTGGTTGCTTCCAGTTGATAGAACCATTCAAGTTGTGTCCCAAATAAGCTCTCTTAAAAGAAGTGAACCCATAACTTTCTATCAGTAGTATGGGGTTGGATCTTCCGAACATAAGATCTTAGATGAAGCTTGAGACAAGAAACACCATCATATTTAGAAAAGGTGGGGGTCTTGAATTTTTGAGGGATGAAAACCCCCGGAATAACATCCAGCTCCTCAAAATCCAGTCCAGGCACTTTTTGGATTTCCATATCATTAAGGCGATCTTCCAACTGTTTATATCTATCATTAGTGGAAGGATACTGTTTATTAGAGTAGTCTTCATCCTCAGGAATTTTACCGGAGCCAAGGTTGCTTCCGCCTTCAGCTTTATACTTCTATTGTCTTCCTCCTAATTATCATCTTCATCTGAGGAAATAACACAGTTATGCGCTTTCTTGGGAAGGCTTTTGAACCTTCTCCCCATGTTGAGGATGACTGGCTTCCGAGTTTTCTTCTTTTTAGCGATGGGCGCCATCATCTCTTTCTGCCCTTAGGCTAAGTTCAGGAGCGTCTCTTGGAACTGGGCATTTTGAGCTTGGAGTTCCTTGACAGTTTATTCTAGAGCCATCTTTTACTGAAATAAACGACAATGAGATGATAAAACCTGTATTAGAAAACCCGTTATATGATGATGTGCATGATATGTAGATGCAATATTTTCAAGGATCTCGCGGGGTAAACAAAAAGAAGTATTAGAAGTAGAGTTTAGCTGCAGCTTTGACTGAAGAACTTCGCATCATTGAATGTCCTTCTATGAGTATCAAGCTCACCATGTCGAGTGGGTCTTCGCCTTTGACTCACGATAACGTACTTCGGTCTTTGACGACATTGGTTAGAGTAAAATAAATCCCATTCCCCCTTGCTAGACTTTGGTTCATGATACTTTGACAGTATTTGGTTAGAGGAAAATAAATCCTCTTGCCCCCTTGCTGGTCTGGTTCATAATAAACATGCATCACAGGCCCTCGAGATCCTTGAAATGGTCAATGAAAATGATATAACATGATGTCATGATGTCATGTTCGAGCAAATAATAAGCACAAACAAAGCACACAAGGCCTTAGTTTAAGGCTTGCATGGGGTTTATAGGTAAGTATCCTCTTGAAGTTTAGTTAGCTCAACCTATCCTAAGAAAAGTAATCAGGTTTTAGGAGTCTCATATCACCGATCTTTCTCTCAGGCATTGTTTCAGCAGTACAACTGACTTGCCACTGAAATATCCCGAGAGTCAGATCTCAATGAGTGTAGCATTGAGTATCAACCAACTTTGGACTGCACCAAAGCCAGCCATCTCACTACCTTCTAATGGCTAAGTTGGGTCAATTAAGGTTCTAAAGGTCATTTAGTACTTATGACACCACACGGCAGCCTCGTGTTCTCCTCGACTGACTCAAGGGACACTAGTACCAACCAATGTGTCGTACTAACGTAGCCATCGCTTCAACCATATCGGTCTACACCATATAGTTTACACGATCTATAGCTACTTACCTAAAATGTCCCCAGATCCGAGTATAGGATCTTTGCAAGAAATAAACCCGAGCAAACCCCGAATTGTAAAGCAATCAAGTCAAATAAGTAAAGAATTAAAAGTGATCTAACTCTAAAGGTAACCCCACTTTTTAGTTCTCCCCAGCAGATTCGCCAGATTTGTAATGCAGTGGGAGAACTGACTTGGTTTTTGCGTTTTATCGCAAATGTTGCGGATAGCAAGAGTTACCACCAACTTTTCTTTTATCCAATAAGGAAGGGGTAAAAAGAACAGGAAAAGACCTTAGAGATTTATTGAGTTCAGGGGGGGGGGGGGGGGGGGTAGGTTATGAAAGGGAAGGTGTTAGCATCCTTTTCATCCATAGTTATCTACGGGCTCTTAATCGCTAGCTCACTTTGTTTTCAAATGCTTTGTGTTTTGAAAAATATTTTGAAATGCCAAAATAGTAAGGCAAAATTTGTAATGATCCTCGTATCTGTCCTCGAGAATGCATACAAAGTGTTTCTTTGAAAATATTTTGAAGAAAAAGTGTTTTTGAAAAATTGTTTGTTTTGTTTGTGATCAAGCGATTAGGAACTACCTACCTATTCAAAGTCTTTATTGTTCTTTTTCTCCTCCTTTAGATAGTTCTACCCTACTATTAGTTAGTAGGAAACCCTATTATTGGATGTGAAGAGATAGGCGCGGGTCATCGTACAATCATTGAAGGAAACTCGTAGGGGCACTTTAGCAATTTCGTTAAGGGACTAGATCATTTACCGAAGGCAACATTCAAAAGGGTCATCGAGGGACTATGATATTTGTTTTCGAGGGTCTTTGCTAAAGTGTCTCCATGTTCGAGGGACATGACTGTTTTTTTATCGAAAGGAAACAAGTGAGGTTACTCTAAAGGTGCGCGTGTGCAAGTGATTTGTGTTTCAGCTATTTTATCTTGTATTAGGTCAACTATCATTCGCTTTTATTCTCTCCATATAATCCTATTAAGCTAACAACAATGTATACAAAGCATAAAATATAAGTGCAAAAAAGTAAAATTCTACGCTATTATAGGGCTTTGGGAATGGGGGGTACAAGTAATAAAAATGTGGTAAAAAAATCAAAACCGTAATTATCTATTACAAACCATGAGCAATTACAATAACGATAAAACAACACGAGAACAATAAACTGCGCGAATATAACATAGGAAAACAAAAGGAGAAGGAAATGTTTTTTTTTCGTTGTTTTTTTTATGAAAAAATATGTTTGTGATTAATTTAAAAATACAATTAAGGTTGATTAAGAAAAAGAATTAATTAAAATAAAACCTAGAAAACCTAATTAATTTTTATTAATTAAAAAAGGAAATTGACTAATTAAAATCTAAAGAAATTAATTAGGGTTAATTAAAAAAACCTAAAAAAAACTAATTTGATTTTAATTAAAAATAGGTTAGTAAAAAAACCTAAAACCTAAATTAGGGTTTATAAATAAAATGAGGTTTTTTTTTTGGTGAAAATAAGGGGGAATTTGAAGAAAAAGACCAAAATTGGTAGGGGTGGGTGTTGAACCCACGCCCTCAGCAGCTTCAGTTAACAAATTCACCACTAAGCTAGGCGCTCCTTGGTGACAAGGAATGGTAGCCAACATATTTTATCATCTGCAAAACAATAAAAATCAGAAAAATGTCAAAATGCCAAAAGGCTGGGATCGAACCCACACTTTAGCATAGTAAGTCCTTAACGTGCACGCTTCAACTGCTGGGGCGGTAATACATCCGTTAATTTAATTAAAACAAATAAAACAAATATTCAACGCAAAGGCATAGGCCGGAGAGACGCCGAAGCCCTAGCTCTGGTCGTCTTCCCCGGTGAGTCAATTCTTTGTCCCTGCAAAATAGCAACTATTAGAAAGCCAAAAGTACCCTACTCCCCTAAATCGAGGGGGCTGCGAGTTCAATAGGATGGTTATTCTTGATGTAAGCTGCCTTGACAAAAAGTGTCTTTTTGTTGACTTTTTAAATGACCTACAATGTATTGGCCCATATATCTCAAATGAAGCATTTTTTGGACTTGAGCTTAGAGAGACAAAGTTGTAGAGAATTGAACTTCCTTTAAAATGAGCCATGGTTGAGGAGAATCTCATGATGCATGTGAAAGTTATGCTTGGTCAAAGTCTAGTTGACTTCTCCTTGAGAAAACCCTAATTTGACAACTTTTGACTTTTGATGATTTGAGAGTTTTTCTTGATGAATCATGATCAACCCTTGATCAAATGATGAATATGATTTAAAATCCTTGATATTGACAAAAAATCTTGAAGTTTGACTGTATGTTGACCAAATTGACTTTTTGTCCAATATAGTTAACTTTCAGTCATTTGAGCAATTGACTGAGCAAACTTGTGATACAAGGCATGAAAGTTGGTATGAGAATTCTTGAAGACATATAAGAAACCATGAAATCCACTTGAGACCTTAGAAACCCAATCTTCCTTGAGAAAAGTGAAACCCTAGTTGTAAGTCCCTTGCTTAGAAGAAGAATTTGTCTGATCAATTCTTGAGCAGCCTTAAGCAATTGAGAACCCTGGTAAAATGTCTTGAAGAAAAGGGAGGGCAAATTTTAGGGTACAACAATTATCAACGAAGTTGGGACCAGATAAGACCATAATTGACCGTAGGTCATATGAATTGGTTCGAAATGACAAACATCTCCTTCTTGGTTATTTGAAGGCCTATGCTGATTATGATGTCAACGATGATCATTTGAATTCTGAGTCGGTTGATTTTGACATCGATGTTGATTGTTCGGATTAAGATCCTACCGATTTTGACGTGGATAATGTTGCTAAATCTTAGCCTACTGGTTCTGATGTCTATGTAACGATCGCTGCCACTGAAGTCTGTGAAGTTGTTGCTAGTATTAGAGAACCATTGGATACGGATACCGAGGTAGGGCATTGGAGAAGGAGCTGGTGGATCTTGGTGAGTTTCCCATATTGGATTAGTTTCATCCTCCTTTTCCTCATGGGAGTTTCTAAGGAATTCCTTCTCGTCAGTCTGGCTACATTAGGCGCCTTAGATTTTTCCACTTTTAAGGTCTCTCATGATGCATTCTCTAACTATCACCAGGTTAGAAAAACTTGACGACACACTGCATATCATTTTCTCATAATAGGAGCTTTACAAAGTATCTGTGATCGGTGGATCTGGAACTGACTGTTTTAAAGCTGGTTCGCGAAATGTCGCGGTAAGCAAGAGTCGCCACCGTCTTTTATTTTCTCCAATAGGAAAGGACAAAAGCACAGAAAAATTCCTTTAAAGAGATTGCTCTCGGTTCGGGAGGTAGGTTATAGAAAGGGAAGGTATTAGCACCCTTTCTATCCATGGTTATCCATGGGCTCTTAGGTACTTGCTCAATGTGTTTTCAAAATTGTTGTTTGCTTTTCAATTGTGGGTTTCAAAAATATTCTTTGAAAAGTTTCAATTCAACTCATACGTCAGAGTGTGTGAAAAGTTTGTTTTGAAAGTTTTTTGAAAGTGTGTCGGTGTGAAAAGATGTTTTGATTTTGTTTTGAAATTAGAGCAAGTACCCTTGAGAACCTACCTACCTTAAGGAATTAGTCTGTGTAAATGTCCTTTAAGGTAGTGCCATCCCACCATTGAGAGGTAGGTAGCACCACCGTAGGAGGTGTTCGGGTCAATTCGATTTTAGGGACATGGTGATCACCGGAGCAATGGGAAGACACCTTAGAAGCTACCCTCATGCCAGGTTCCCGGACCATGAGGACTTACTAAGACGTTTTCTACTCGATGATCACCTTTCGAAAGGCAACAGTGAGGCGTACCCTAGGGGTGGTGTGTGCGAATTGTGTGTCATTTTCAGTTTATTGTTTGTCTTGTCATGTACTGGTGATCTAACGATTCGATTTTATTTTTTGGGCATTCATTCTTTCATGCATATTTATTAACAGTTATATATTTGCGAGAAAATAAATCTAAACTATTACAACTGGCGCGGGTCCACATCGCCAAAAAAACCGAACCCGATTTGACTGAAAGTAAAATAAAGCGAATAAATAAAAGTTCGAGAGTTTTAAATTACATGGCTTTGGGGCATATACAGAGGTATTTAAACAATATAAAATAGATGCGCGAAATAAAGAGATTAAACAAAATTTGGGCGTTGGACCCTTTTACAAACTATTAAAATTAACCAAGGAATCTAAAATTAAAAATTAAATGAAAAATAATGTTTTTGTGTTTTTTAGGTTTAAAAGAAAAAGAGAAAAATTATTTAAAATTAAAATGCTAAACCTAATGTTTTTTAAGTTTATTATGAAAAAAGATTTAATTTCTAACCTAATTAAATTCTAAACTAATTTATGTACAATTTTTGATTTATAGAAAATAAATAATAAATAATAATATTGTGAGAAAAAAGGAAAAAAATTAAAAAGGATATAAAAAATTAATAATTAACCTAATTCTACATTTTTTTGGATTTTTATTATGAAAAAAGAATTAAAATTAAAATTAAAACCTAATTAAACTAAATGAGTTACATTTTAATTTATTTATAAAAGTAATCAAAATTAATTATATTTTTTTTGTCCTTTCTGTATTTTTAATGTTTTTTTTATATTTTTGTAAGAATTAATTAAATCAGAAAATAAAACACAAGTAAATTTAAAAATAATAGAATATAAAAGAAATTAGAAAAAAGAAAAAAAGATAGAACCAGGGAGGTGTGGTTCCCAGAATTGGAGGTGCAGATTTAAAAAAGCCTGGCCCATTTTTGCTTGAATTGGTTGACTTTTCTAATCCTGTGCACGCCTGTTGACTTGATGTATGGTGCACTCTTCATCTTGGCCATGGATCTGAGGCCCTGGGACACGTGGAGGTTGAATCCTGATGGAGTATGGTGAGCATCAATGTGAGCGCTGCATGGGAATTCAAATGAAAAAACAATATGAGAAATGTGTGAGACCTGGGGTTTGAACCCAGGTCATTGAGGTTACATGCGCGTGTCTTGGCCAGCTGAGCTAGTTAATTCATTCGTTATATAATAAACAAATAAATCATATAAAATAAAAGCAACACGCTAGTGACTTGAAGCGCGCGAACTTTGAATGGACAAATCGCTGGTGGACACGTCTTCTTCTTCCTCGTGTCCCCTGTAACACAAACAAATAAAGCAACGGTTTTGAAACGTAGTGTTAGGGAGCCTTCCAAGAAATAGCGAATAGGCCTGTGGTGATCAGAAATTAGGCGCGAGCCTCTCATTCTCTTCGTCCAGATGCCAGGAATGCAATGGTGTGACTTTCATGGGCTAATTGTTCCTGGACTGAAAACCCCTAAATTAAAAAAACTGTAACCCTAGGATTCGAAAATGGCAAGTTCTTATTCATGGCACAAAAATGAAATTAAATGCAAGGGTTAGCTCAGAAACTTCACATGGAACAAGAATGTACAATTGAAATGCAAAGAAGATGCTTAAAATGGAGAGTACGATTTCAAAAATTCTTCTGTACAGTTTGGATGGTAACTACCGTTTCTTCGCGTTTTGATTGAAGTTATGAATTGAAATGCGTTCAGTGATGGTCCAGGATGCTAATGGTATAAAAATTGAGGCTTCAAAAGATCTCTAGCACTGATTTCAGATTTTCATTATATGGCCAAATTTTCCAAATGTCCAATGGCTTTTGAGCGAGTCTTTTGCTATGTTCTAGTTAGGGTTGGACTCAGTGATCATCATAGAATGGAATAGGCTTGCTATTTGACCTTAATCCATGCTTGGGAAAGAATTGGTCTTAGGGTTTCTTCCATTAACCATTTTCCTTCTTTTTAGCCAAAACCTAGACCTAGTGTGCAAATGAACCCTAGCCTGATTTCTTGAGTTGGTTCATGATACATAGAAATTGTCCAAGTTCATATGACACTATTTCATTGATTTTTAAATTTTATTTGAATTTTCAAAGAATTAAAATGAATTAAATCATCAAAAATTAAATAAAATAAAAAAGTCAATATTTGGTCTTGAAATTAACCATGGGACACGTGTGTGGCATGACAAGGATGAACCAAGTGGAAAAAATGGGGCCCTTTTGTCAAAAATTGGATTTTCAAAGATAGTTGACTTTTGCCATTTCACAAAAATTTCCCAACTTCTACAAGGCATAACTTGCTCAATTTTTAAGCTTTTCACATGTTCTTGGACATTTTGGAAAGGTCTTTGAGTCCTCTAACCAATGCCTTTGGTCCCATGTCATTTTGATTTACCAATCTCAAGTTATGGTCTTTGACTTAAAGTCCCTTTTTGTTGACTTTTGAAAATGACCTATAATGTTGAAATTGATAACTTTTTGTGAGAGCATTTCTTGGACTTGAAGTATGAAGATGAGTTGTAGGAAATGTCTTCCTCTTCAAAATGAGCTTTGGATGGAATTTTTCTGATAATCCATATGAAAGTTATGCCCTGGTCAATTTCAGTTGACTTTTTCAGCTGTCCAAATATAGCAACTTTTGCATCTTTGATGATTTCTGAGCCAAATTTTGAGAATCATGATCAAGCATTGATCAAATGATGTTTGTGGCTTCAAAATGATATGTTGACCAAAAATTTGAACTTTTGACTGCCAAATGACCATTTTGCCCCTACAGTTGACTGTAGTGCAATTTAGGGTTTTGACTGTGCAATCTTGAGCTGAATGCCTTGAAACTTGATATGAGGATGCTTGACCATGTTTGTAAGCATATGAGACTTGATTGAGCCTTTGAACACTTCCTTTTCTTGATCAACACACAAACCCTAGTTTTGACTGTATGGAGGCCTTTGCATTGTGCAACTCTTGGGGAATTTTGTAGCTTGGCTTGGCAGTTTATTGGAGAATATGGGAGGGCAAATTTTGGGGTACAACAGTATCCATAAACATGTTAACCAATTCTTTCTCTAAAAGTCGTGGTTGCACTTGGGCTGTTAATTCACTCCACCGTTGTGCATATTACTCGTAGGATTCATTTCTCTTTTGAGATAAGTTTTGCAACTGCACGCGATCGAGAGCCATATCCAAATTTTACTCGTATTTCTTCAAAAAGGCGCTAGCTGAGTCATTTCATGACTAAATACGACTCATTTCTAACTTTATGTACCTACTCAATGAAGCCCCATTCAATCTATCTTGAAAAAACTGAATCACCAGCTTATTATTATGAGTATGGGAGTTCATTTTTTGGAAAATATCACCAAATGATTTCTTGGGCAGTTGAGACCTTTATACTTCTCAAATTTAGACATTTTGAACTTTGGAGGTATTACCACATCTGGAAAACTAATCATATATCAACAATGTTCAGCCCATAAACATCTTTTCCTTGTATGGCTTTAAGTCTTTCATCTAACACATGACATCTTTCGACAATCTCAACAACTTGTGGCTTTTTAGAATTCACCACCGGGCTTTCCCCTTTGGGATTTAACAAGAATGCAAATAAATGATACTCAACAACATCATGAGGCAAGGTATGTGTTGCAACTGGTTTTTAAATCAGAGAGTCTCCACCCTTAATTTTTACCCTAATGGAAGGGAGTATAAAGGAATAACCCTATAGTTTAGAGATTCTAGATTTGGACTCGAATCTAGACGACAGGAAGGTGTTAGACACCCCTTATCTACCTTGTTCACAAGGATACAAGGTTTAAAAGCGCATTTTTAAGAAAATATGGTTTTAAGTTTTATTAGGGGAGAAAGGATTTTAATATTTTTTAGGGAAACTCGCCACAATTTTGATTGTATGCCTACGTATCCTCTTAGGAGGAATCAGAGTCCCAATTCATAGTTCACGGTGTTTGGTTGGTGTTTTTTATAAGATTGCATAAAATTGCTTTCGAATTTACTTTGAACCTTGTCTGGGTTGTAAGTTGAGTGATTGTAGACGCAATTCGTAGTTTGATTCGAAGACAATCTTATTTAATCTTTTTTTTTGAAAAAATGACCTTGGATTTTGATTATGTCAGTAAAATTTTTTTGATGTTGGTTAGCTGTTGTAAAATGTAGAGCGAGGGGAGTCTGATATAGTCTCTTCATCACATGGTCAGATATTGACTCTGTGCTGCTTGTTATGAAGGATGCAAAGAGAGTCTGATATAGACTTTCTCATCACGTGGCCAGATATTGGCCACGTGTCTCGCAGATGAAATATTTGGAATAGCATGAGTTTTAATATTTTTGTAAATATTGAATTAATTTAATTTTAAATCGAAAGAAGTTAAAGCATACATAACCAATCATATCTAAGTATTCCTAATTAACTTAGATAAAATAAGAGTACCTTTTTTATATGCTTGCTAATTAATTAAATAAAATTGGATAAGCCAAATCAACTAAATTACTAATTTAGTAATTTACATATATTATATAAAAACAAATAGGAAGAATAACAAAATAGAAATTAAAAAAAAAAAAAAAAATCTAACACGGCCAATTATGGGAGGCGCCCTGTTATATGTCTCTGACCATACCTCTCTCTCTTTTTGAAAAGATAAACATTGTTAATAATAAAAATTCATGATAGAATTTTAAAACAAATGGTTGTCCCACTTTTTCATTTACTGATACACGTTCTCCCCTTTTAAAGCAACTTACAATGCTATTAACCCACAATATTTCGACATGTGGATTGTTTTTCTAGAAAGAAAAATAAAATAAAATAATAACAAGAGGAATATGATATCAGGTGAGATAATCCAACAGAAAAAATAAGAATGACCTTATCTCTCTTCCTTTGTTTGTCTACTTCTTTCCCTTCCATTTATTTTTCCGATTTTTCTTCCATCCACTCAGTCATCAAACTAACACATATGTGAATAAAAATCAATAAATAATGCAAGAAAACAAACTTGAGACTGGCGGTAAATTTGAGTAGTGGTATATGTTTGCAATTTGGAGCGGCTTAACATATATTTGCATTTGATTGCGGTACCGGTTCGTGGAGGTTCCATAGGTGGTTCACCAGCGGCTCGCGATGGTGATGGAGGTGATGGACAATGGGCTTGTCGTGCGTGCAGCTGGGTTGGAGTGGATCCGAGTTCTAATCTGGGAGGTTGTAAACAGTGGTCTATGGCGATGTCGATGTTGCTTACATCGTTGATGGTTGCCCTTTTCCTCTTCCTTCAAAAAAAAAATTCAAATGGTAAAAAAAAGGGTGACAGGTTTTGGAGGAGAGACCGGAGGATTCAATGCTTCATGGAGGCTTGTAAACTTTTCAGCACAATTGCGATTTCCTTCTCCTCATTTCTTTTCTACCTTGAAAACAAGGTTCAGAAATTCATAAATTGAGAAAGAAAACTTGGACTCTATTGTTGTTTTTCTTCTCCTTCTATCTTCTCTGCAAAAAACAAAGACAATAACACAACCAATTCCAATTTTTTACTGGTTAGTAAGAAAGAGAGATAAGAGTAGGTGTATCACAATTATTTTAATCTTGGGTTACTTTGTGAATAAGGTGGCTCAGTTATCTCCTTTGACGAAGTACTAACAATTTTGGTTTTATAGCTCCAAGGATTAGGTTCTTTAGGAAATAACTTAATTTTGTTTATTGTTTAGTAGATTTTAGGAAGTATTTTAATGAGATTGTTATTTAGGGATTAAAAAAATTGCTTTGATTGCAATTTGATTATGTGTAATAGTGTTAATTTTGTATTGATTGTTTAGGATTCGATTTTTATTAGTGTTAATATATTGATCTTATTCTGTATGCAAACACCAAAAAAGAAGGATTTGTTTTGAACGATACTAGTTAAAGGCGTGCGTTATTCTATCTCCATTTTGCACAGTAGTTGTTTGTTTGGTTATGGGCCATACAAAATCATTTGTTTTGGACTGATTGAATTTGGGTTGACTTTGGGCTGGGTGAAATGGGCCTGGGTGGTTCATTTTTAACCAAATGTTTTTCTCTTAAATAAAACAAAATAATTAACTAAATAGAAACTGAAACGGGCCTAAGGGTTTTTTGTTTGAACTGGGCCTGTTTTATTTTGGTCTTCAAACAAAACATTTTGATTAGGATTTGGGTTTTGAAAGAAGAAGACCTTTTATCAGCACCTCTTTTTGAATAAATAAAACAGAAATCAATTTCTTAATTAAATTTATTAAGTTAATGTTTTTTTTTTAAAACTAGTACAATCATTAATAGTTATTATAATAAAATGATAGTAATAATAATGATAATTATAATGTTATTAACAAAACATTTTTTTCAAAATAAATTCAAAAACTGAATTGGACCATTGTACTAGTCTATTTGGGCCCTTTAACCCAAAACAAAATTCTCTTATTCACCCCTCTCTGATATATTACACCCCCTTAGAAATAAAGATTATACAATGTGATCTATTTAAAAAGAAAACTATAGTATAAGGGGTAGGGAAAATTTGGGGTATGACAGCTACTCCTATTCAATTAACTATCGATTGAATAGTGCGAGAATACGCATGTCTCGCACGTTTAATCAAAATTTTATTAAATATTGGAAAACCCCAAGATTTTTCCAAGAGATTATAAGGATACACTGTACAATGCTCCCATGAGTGTGAAGAATAGGCATAGGTGATGATGTATCAACCTACCAGCGTTTGGACCAAAGTTGATTAAAATTAAGACTCGACGATGCAGATAACTCGTTGATTTCTTAGAGATTGTAAGATTTTGCTTATTTACCATAACCTAGGAGGTAAACGATACAAGTTTTGAAAGGTTGACCTACTAATGCTAGGAGACTAATATAGTAAGTTTTGACTTGATTTTGTTTATTCATCGCAACCTAGCGGATGGATAAAACAAAGTTGGCTGATGCAATGTTGCATGGAGACTGATGCAAAGAGTTATATTGCAGGAAAAATGATAACAAACATTGCTGCATTGAGACTGATGCAATGAGTTATGTCGAGGAAGAAAATCTGATGGTGACATTGCTGCCTGGAGATTGACGCAATGGATTATACTGTGGAAAAAGCTTAATAAAAATATTGTGTCATGGAGATTGATGCAGTAGAAAAAATCTTGTAAAAGCATTGTTGCATGGAGACCAACACAATGGAAGGAATTTGATAATGACATCGCTGCATAGAGACTTATGTAATGGATTATATTGCAGATAGGGAAACACGTTGATGCATGGAGACTGATGCAATGGGTTAAACTGCAGATTCCGTACATTGCTGCATGGAGGCTGACACAATGAACTATTTCACAGAGGAAGGAATACACAAATCCGTGGAGACTGATACAATAAATTAAATATAGAAAATTTCACACATTGTTGCATAGAGACTGATACAATGAGTGGAATTTCTGATTTCGCAAAATTGTTTCCTGGAGTCTGACACAATGAGCTGGATCATGAAGAAAGAACATATTGTTGCATGGAGACTGACACAAAAAGCTAAATCTAGAAAATTTCACACATTGTTGTATAAAGACTGACACAATGAGTGGAATTGCTGATTTCGCAACATTGTTGCCTGAAGTCTGACACAATGAGCTAGATCACGAAGAAAGAACATATTATTGTATGGAGACTGACACAATAAGTTAGATATAGAAAATTTCACACATGTCGCATAGAGACTGACACAATGAGTGAAATTGCTGATTTCGTAACATTACTTCCTGGAGTCTGACACAATGAGCTAGATCGCAAAGGAAAAACATATCGCTGCATGGAGGCTGACACAATAAGTTATATGTAGAAAATTCACACATTGTTGTACAGAGACTGACACAATGGGTGGAATTGTCAACTTCGCAACATTATTTCCTGGGGTCTGACACAACGAGCTAAGAAAGAAACACATTGATGCATGGAGATTGACACAATAAGTTAATTTTAAAATTTTAGACATTGTTGCATAGAGGCTGACACAATGGGTGGAATTGTTGCTTTCGTAACATTGTTGCCTAGAGTCTGACAGAATGAGCTAGATCGCGAAGAAAGAACATATTGTTGCATAGAGATTGACACGATAAGTTAAACATAGAAAATTTTACACATTGTCGCATAGATACTGACATAATGAGTGGAATTGCTGATTTCACAACATTGATGCCTGGAGTCTGACACAATGAGCTAGATCGCCAAGGAATAACATATTGCTGCATGGAGGCTGACACAATAAGTCATATGTAGAAAATTCACACGTTGTTACATATAGACTGACACAACGGGTGGAATTGTCAACTTTGCAACATTGCTGCATGGGATCTGACACAGTGAGCTAAGAAAGAAACACATTGCTGCATGGAGACTGACATAATAAGTTAATTTGAAATTTTCAGACATTGTTGCATAGAGGCTGACACAATGGGTGGAATTGCGGCTTTCACAATGTTGCTGCTTGGAGTCTGACACAATGATCTAGATCACAAAGGAATAACATATCGCTGCATGGAGACTGACGCAATATGTAGAATATAAAGGAAGTTGTTTTGAGTGATCCATATCTTATTTAACTAAAACTGAAATGAGAACGGATTTTGATGGTTATTTGTTTCTAACCGAGGTAAGAATTTATTGGAGGGCCCGAAGATACCAACTTTGTTCATATTGGGTTTCGAGGAAGGCCATATGCGATGTATGATGTGTAATGGTTGATTTATTAATGTGATGTGAAGATTGATTAATGCATGTGATGAATGACTTGGATAATGTGTGAATGGATTTTGGATTTTGAAATGCGAATGCGTAATTGGGCCTTTTATGGTATGCTCGACCCATGCTATCGAATTTCGTCAGATGGATGAGATGATAAGTATAGCCTGGTTTTGCATCGAAAAGCCCTAATGCATGATTTATGCAACCTTATGCTTTATGATTATGACTTGAATTCTTTTTTGAATGGTGCCCCCGTGATGGGTCGTGGATGATTAAAGCGTAGATGTTTGGTTATGCAACAATGTTTCTTGTCACATGATGGTATAGTGTTGTGCTTGCATGATTCCCCGATACTCGATTTAAATTTGAAGACTGATGATGTAGAAGAAAGACCCATTAGAGGTTGTGAAAATGTGCATAGAGCTTGCCCCTGTGTGGACTGTTTCTTTTTTAATTTGTGGGTAGGGTCTTGGAGGAGATTCTCTTTAATATGAGCTTGGAAACATTTTGATCATAATTTGGATGACCCCACTATTTTTCATTATGCCCCTGATTAACAGATTCTTAAAAATGCTTGGCTTTGATAGAACCATCTTAAATCAACTCCTTTTGATCGAGCCTCGTAATAGTTTTCCCCAACATTCAAATTTTGAAAATATGTGCCCCTCAATATCCAGGACCGGGAGGAAATACCCTCAGAAAGATCTTTAGACTTCACCATGAATTCAACATAGGTTTCCCCAAATATTCGAAGCTTGAAAAGATTTGTACTCGAAGTTGCTTGAAGAATTCAGACCCTATGTGCAGTAGGATGAACTTGGTATGTATTGCACCAAC
Source organism: Vicia faba (assembly GCA_948472305.1). Lineage (NCBI taxonomy): Eukaryota > Viridiplantae > Streptophyta > Magnoliopsida > Fabales > Fabaceae > Vicia > Vicia faba. The sequence goes on along the minus strand of OX451738.1, from coordinate 1,215,399,571 downwards.
ATTTGAATCTTGGAAGGTTGCCCTTGCTTCCAGGCCTTGAGAGGTTTTTTAAAATGAGGAAACCGAGTCATGTCCTGTCGTGGCATGCATGTTTCTTCGAAAGGTATGCCCCTTGTTGAACAGTTCTTTGAAATTTGATCTAAGTTGATTGAACCTTAGAATGATCACCCCTTATTAATAGTATGCGATATACTCTATGATCATTAGTATTTGCCCTCGTATATAGGGATCCTCTTAGATGCTTTTCCCCTAGTTAGGAGTTTCTTGGGAAGGATGACTTTTGGTCAAACCAAATTTGATATCATGCTAAGTATTGATTCATAGACAAAATTGTACATTTTGAAAAAGTAATTCCGTTTGATGCACATGCAAGTTCTTGAAATCAAAATTGATTATTTGAAAATAAATGGAAGGTTAGAAGATGAATATTCGAAGAAGAGAAGTAGTTAGAATAATTTTAACAAACATAGGAGTCAGTTTAACACAAATCTTGCTGAGTATGCTTTCATAGTGAACCTGGCCTCAATTAGGACTTTTAAAGGTTGTAACGTGGCCATGGTTCATGGTTTAAGAAACAAAAGATATAAGGCTCAAAATTTATTTATCCCGCCCCAATGTCCTTGATGTTCTTCAATCCTAAGTCCAATTAATCCAACAGATGCGTTTAATCCTCAAGAGAAAGTTCGTAGTCACGCAGATGATGAGAAGCGTAGATAAAGATCTAAGTGTCAATGAAAAGCATTAATAAGATCCAAGCCCTGATAAGATTCAAACACTGATGAAAAAGCTTTGATAAGATTCAAGCATTGATAAGATCCAAGCATTGATAAGATCCAAGCGTTAATGAGAAGCCTTGATGATTCTTGAGGTGGCAGTCACAAGATTGTTTTCCAATTTATTGTTTTCAATCCCTTATTTTTGCATGGACCGATTTTTTTGAGTTTTTTTGAATTTTTTTCGATCCATCGGGATGCCCTAACTTTTACCTCAGTCAATTTTTCATTTCTGTTGACTTAGCGGGCTTTCACTTTTTTTTTTAATTTCTATTTTTTTTGCTTTTGATTTTGACAATTTGTGACTGCCATGCTGATTGTTGTAAGCTTCGTCTTCATCGCTTCCTTGATCTTGATTGATGCATTGAGGAGAAAGATGTTGTGAACTTTGTCTTAGTTGATTCCTCAATCCTGGATGATGAATGCGAGGAAGATGATGTGCTCGAGTCTTTGCTTAGATTGTTCTCTAGATGATGTATCGGGGAAAGAGATATGCTTGAACCTTTTCTTAGATCGTTTCAATTCTCTTGGGCTTTTAATGCATCATCGAATTAATTAAAGTCTACCATGCCCTTGGTTAAGATTAAGGTTTTTTAGATAATAGAAAGAACTCCGACTTCTGGCTCGAGGGGGTTAACTACGGATTAACTCCTTATATCTCCACTGTTTAGGAAGTGAAACAATGCCTTACATCGTCAGTTAAGCCTTACTATTAAAAAGCATATGTCAGAAAAATTCAATTATTTTGTATTTTCATCATTCTCCATCAAAGTTTGTTGAAGTGAAAAATGGAAAAAGAAGAGAAGAATAGAAAGTCGTTGATTATTTGTGGAATGAATCGATTTCAAAAACATGTATTCTTATTTTATTAGAATTACTTGACCAAAGAGTACAATGTTTATGACAAATAACACTTAGCAAGAAAGAAATTACAATTTGAAATGATTAAAGCCTAATGATCTAGAGATAAGCCTTCTTATTTATCCACTGACTTTAGGAGATGCTTCGTAGTTTTTGGACTTGTCTGATCATGGGGATGACCCTTGACTTTTCTTGGGCATACTTATTTCGTTGATAGGACAATTGCTCTTGATGTAGAGGAATCACCAATGGTAGGGGCATTTAAGGCGCTGTGTAGGCATGTAGTTTGTCATGGTGAAGGGCGACATTTTCTCTCCAATAAGACTTGTAGGACCAAACTCCATTTAGTCTCTAGTATATAATCTACTTCTTCCATAGTTTCAGGTTTTCTTAAGTTCATTTGTGAGTACCAAGAAATCAGCTAGCATATGGATAATAAAGGGCGAAGGTGGAAATGCATGAGATGCAAACGTATGAATGTATGTAAATTCATGGGTATGCAAAAATATTTTTGGCTTTAAGGGTATGCTAAAAATTTCATGGAGATGCAATGTGACGTGAACGTAATATGAAGGTAAACATGAGGGTACGCTATACACGTTTAATGATGGAAATGATAATATCCTACACTATCTCATAGATCGAGACATGGAGGGACTCTTTAAGGACAAAGGTGATAATAGGCATAAATTTGATGATGTCCTACATTATCTCAGAGTTTGATACAAGTAGGAATTTTTTGAGGATTATGGCCTAATGAAAGACCACGAGGAGTCCCTACATGACATGGATGATGATAAAGATGGAAGCCCTACGGGCTAGAGATAGTAGTGAATGAAGGGATAACCCTTGCGGGTTTGCAGATTGTAGTGGGATTTGTGAAAGGTATCCTTATAAGGTAGGTTCTTAGTATTGGCCTACAGATATTTTACCTTCCCCATAAGGTGGCTTCCTTAAGGGTATCATGAATGACACTAGAGGGAAAGGCACAAGGGCCTTCCTTAAGCGGAGTCTCTTTACAGACCGAAACTTTCGTCTCTGGGTCATGAAAGTTCTCATCATGAGATTTTGGTTTAAAGGTCGTACAAAGAGTCATAGGTATCATTCCAAAGTCCCACTTCCCAAGAGGATGTCTCTCGAGAGGTATTCCTTTTGTGGAATTCCACCGACTCTAGGCGAAGTCGTCATATAAACTGATAGGGTTGATGTAACCCCTTGGCTAATAGACAGACCTTCTTTCTATGGGTTTGGAGAATAATATTGCAGAATTTTAAATTCCCACCACAGATATATAAATAATATGAATAATAAAGAATAGGCAAGAAAATAAGTAAATAATTAAATAAGAAAAAATAAAACCCAACAATAATAAGAAAAACCCTAAAAACCCTAAAATTGAAAGATAAGGCTTCTAAACCTGGGTTGAGTCCCCAGTAGAGTCGTCAGCTGTTGCAACTGGTTTTTAAATCAGAGAGTCGCCACCCTTAATTTTTATCCTAAAGGAAGGAAGTATAAAGGAATAACCCTAAAGTTCAGAGATTCTAGATTTGGACTCGGTTCTAGACGAGGGGAATGTGTTAGGCACCCCTTATCTACCTTGTTCACAAGGATACTAGGTTTAGAAGCGCATTTTAGGAAAATAAGGTTTTAATTTTTATTAGCGGAGAAAGGGTTTTAATATTTTTTTAGGGGAACTCACCACGATTTTGATCATATGCCTATGTATTCTGTTAGGAGGAATCAGAGTCCCAATTCGTAGTTCACGGTGTTTGGTTGGTGTTTTTTTTATAAGATTGCATAAAATTGCTTTCGAATTTACTTTGAACCTTGTCTGGGTTGTAAGTTGAGTGATTGTAGACGCAGTTCATAATTTGATTCTAAGACGATGTTATTTAATATTTTTTTGAAAAAATGATCTTGGATTTTGATTATGTCAATAAAAAATGTTGGTTAGCTGTTTTAAAATGTAGAGCGAGGGGAGTCTGATATAGTCTTCTCATCACGTGGTCAGATATTGACTATGTGCTACTTGTTATGAAAGATGCGGAGAGAGTCTGATATAGACTTCCTCATCACGTGGCCATATATTGTCCACGTGTCTCGCAGATGAAATATTTGGAATAGTGTGAGTTTTAATATTTTTGTAAAATATTGAATTAATTTAATTTTAAATCAAAAGAAGTTAAAGCGTACATAACCAATCAGATCTAAGTATTCCTAATTAACTTAGATAAAATAAGAGTACCTTTTTTATATGCTTGCTAATTAATTAAATAAAACTGGATAAGCCAAATAAACTAAATTGTTAATTTAGTAATTTACATATATTATGTAAAAACAAATAGGAAGAATAACAAAATAGAAATTAAAAAAAAAATAAAACAAAAACAAAAATCTAACGCAGCCAATTATGGGAGGTAACCTGTTTTATGTCTCTGACTATACCTCTATCTCTTTTTGAAAATATAAACATTGTTAATAATAATAATTGATGATAAAAATAATAAAATAAATGTTTGTTCCACTTTTTCATTTATTGATACCCGTTCTCCCCTTTTAATGCAACTTACAATGCTATTAACCCATAATATTTCGACATGTGGATTGATTTTCTAGAAAGAAAAATAAAATAAAATAATAACAAGAGGAATATGATATCAGGTGAGATAATCCAACAGAAAAACTTAGAATTACCTTATCTCTCTTCCTTTGTTTGTCTACTTCTTTCCCTTCCATTTATTTTTCAAATTTTTCTTCCATCCACTCAGTCATCAAACCAACACATATGTGAACAAAAATCAACAAATAATGCAAGAAAACAAACTTGAGAGTTGCGGTAAATTTGAGCAGTTGCATATGTTTGCGATTTGGAGCGGCTTTATATAGATTTACATGTGATTGTGGTACCGGTTCATGGAGGTTCCGTAGGTGGTTCACCAGCGGCTCGCGATGGTGATGGACAGTGGGCCTGTCGCACGTGTAGCTTGGTCAGAGTGGATCCGAGTTCTGATCTGGGAGGTTGTAAACGATGGTCTATGGTGATGTCGATGTTTCTTACATCGTTGATGGTTTCCCTTTTCCTCTTCTTGCAAAAACAAATTCAAACGGTAAAAAAAAGGGTAACGTGTTTTGGAGGAGAGACCGGATGACTCGGTGCTTCACGGCGGCTTGTAAACTTTTCAGCACAGTTGCAATTTATTTCTCCTCCTTTCTTTTCTACCTTGAAAACAAGGTTCGACAATTCATAAATTGAGAAATAAAACTTGGACTCTGTTGTTATTTTTCTTCTCCTTCTACCTTCTCTGCAAAAGAAAAAGACAATAACACAACCAATTCCAATTTTTTACTGGTTAGTAATAAAGAGAGATAAGAGTAGGTGTATCCCAATTATCTAAATCTTGGGTTATTGTGTGAATAAGGTGGCTCAGTTGTCTCCTTTCACGAAGCACTAACAATTTTGGTTTTATAACTCCAAGGATTAGGTTCTTTAGGAAATAACTTAGTTGTTGTTTATTGTTTAGCAGATTTTAGGAAGTATTTTAATGAGATTGTTATTTAGGAATTAAAAAAAATTGCTTTGGTTGCAATTTGATTATGTGTAATAGTGTTGATTTTATATTGATTGTTTACGATTTGATTTTTATTAGTGTTAATATATTGATCTTGTTCTGTATGCAAACACTAGAAAAGAAGGATCTGTTTTGAATGATACTAGTTAAAGGTGTGTGTTATTCTCTCTCCAATTCGCACAATAGTTGTTTGTTTGGTTATGGGCCATACAAAATCATTTGTTTTGGACTGATTGAATTTGGGTTGACTTTGGGCTAGGCAAAATGGGCCTAAGTGGCTCATTTTTAACCAAATGTTTTTTCTCTTAAATAAAAAAAATTATTTAACTAAACAGAAACTGAAATGGGCCTAAGAGTGTTTTGTTTGAACTGGGCCTGTTTTATTTTGGTCTTCAAACAAAACATTTTGATCTGGATTTGAGTTTTGAAAGAAGAAGACCTTTTATCAGCACCTCTTTTTGAATCAATAAAACAGAAATCAATTTCTTAATTAAATTTATTAAGTTAATGTTTTTTTATAAAAAAACTAGTACAATCATTAATAGTTATTATAATAAAATAATAGTAATAATAATGATAATAATAATGTTATTAACAAAACATTTTTTTCAAAATAAACTCAAAAACTGAATTGATCCATTGTACTAGTCTATTTGGGCTCTTTTAACCCAAAACGAAATTCTCTTATTCACCCCTCTCTGATATTTTACACACCCTTAGAAATAAAGATTATACAATGTGATCTATTTAAAAAGAAAACTATAATATAAGGGGTAGGGAAAATTTGGGGTATGACGGTATGCCTATCTTGGACAGAGAGATGCTCTTGTATAAAACGGTTTTCAACTGGGATCCGTACATGCATGGTTAAGTAGAACTGTTTATTTGAGGTGAAATAATGTTCTCATTGATCGCGGTCCGTTGAATTTTGTCCTCTCACTTTGCCAAAGCTAACACTGCTTCCATGAGTTAGCTCACTTTGCCTTTCATCAATTCAACATCTTCTCTTAACACAACTTGGTTTTGTTCTAACTGTTCTATGACCGTTCAAGAGTTGCTCCAAGTTTGTTATGAATGGTAGGGAATCGACTAGTTGGTTATGGATAAAAGGTGGAATGAGTTTTTTTTGGTGAGGAATACACATGCATGCTGATGAATGCGCGAATGCATGATTTTTTTGTTTTCATTTTTGAAAAAGAAATGGAATGTCATGTAGGAATGCATATAAATGGAATGCAACATAATTCCATATGTAGGATCAAGAAGAACGCTGATTCTAAATTGAATTTATCTCAAATGATCTGCTTATGATTTCTACGGTAAAAGGAGGTTTAGGTGTTACACAACAAGTAATCCCATGCACATGTATGCTCTAGGGTTTCGGAAGGTTCCTAGAGTCATGAACCACATTTAAAAATATCATCGCCTTAAGGATTTACTCATTATACAACAATATATCAAAGATATCTCTCCTAGGTGAAGTTTTCACGTCATTTATAAGCCCATTCCTGATATTATCGATCGACATTTGTAATCCCATTCTCGATATTGTCGATCGACATTCACTTCATGCGAGTGCAAATTTCTGGGCACTCTAATGTTCAATCATCTTCTACCTTCAGATCATGAAAGGCAGACCATCCAATCTACATCCTCAGGTATAAGAAGATTGAATAGGGGAAGCTGTTGTACCCTAAAATTTTCCCTCCAATTTTCACACAAAAACATACTCCTAGAGGTCCTCAATTGCTCAAGTTGACTAAGGATTGACTAGACAAGTCCTCCTCCTAAGACAATGAGCCTCAAACTAGGGTTTCACTCCTTATCAAGATGTTTGAGTTCCAAGGGTCCTATATGGTTTCCATTGCCCTAATATATCCTCAAGATCATCCATGTCAAGTTTCATGCCTTGCACAAGAAGTTTGCTCAGTCAACTGCTCAAATGCCAGAAAATCAACTATACCAGGTCAAAAGTCAAATGTGACCCACATACAGTTAAACTTAAATATTTTTGGTCAACATCAACATTTTGAAGTAATATACATCATTTGATCAAGGGTTGATCATGATTCCTCAAGGAATGCTCCTAATTCATCAAAACTCAAAAGTTGCTAAATTAGGGTTTCTATAGGAAAAGTCAACCAAACTTTGACCAATCATAACTCTCTCATACTTTATCAGAAATTTCTCATCCAAGGCTCATTTTTAAGAGAATCCAATTTCCTACAACTCTCCTTCAGCCATCAAGTTCAAGAAATGCACTCATGAAAAGATATAAATTCAGACATTATAGGTCCTTTTCAAAAGTCAACAAAAACACCTTTCAGGTCAAAGCTTCTTACATGAACATGGAAGATCCAATTGAGATGAAACCAAAAGGATTGTTTAGAAAACATCCTAAGCTTTCTAAAAAGTCCAAGAACACCCTCTTAGGGTCACAATTGAGAGATATGCATTATCCAAGTTGGCCATTTTTGGAAATTTGCACAAAGTTAACAATGCCCAAAATTGCATTTTTTCCACATGGGCCCATCTTTTCAAGATTTAATCTCAGTCCTAGCATAGTCCACGACCTATGGGACCCTCCACGCCTTATTCACTTATTTATTTAATTTTTTTTAATTTTATTTATTTAAAATTCAAATAAAATCAAATAAAATCAAATTTATGGAATGAGATTTGTTTTGCATTGAATTATAGATTATGCAAGCTGTCTATAGCCAAGACAAAATCTGCAAGCTCCAAAAACAAGAGAAAATATTCAAATTTTGAAAGATTGGAATCAAAATTCAAGATCATTAAATATTTGGATTCTTTCTAATTCTAATGACCTAATCTGATTCACTACTTATAACAATGCATTGCAACCCTAGAACACAAGTTTTGATGCGCAACCTGCCTCTCTAAGAGCAAGAACATAGACTCAAATTTTGGACAAAAAGTGCATATCGGATTCCTTTCTACAGACCGTTTCAAGACATTCCAAGGATCAAATCACATCCCTGGGCATCCTCTGATGCGATTGCAGGCATTATCAAAGCCTGAAGCATCAAGAATCACGTGCTACCACCTTCACGGTTTGCATCTTTTTTCTAAATTCGCTTTCATTAATTCTGACATTATCAACATGTTCTAAGTATATATTCATGCTTGTAATCATGTTTGCAATGTTTTTGGATGCTTTTATTTGAGTTTACGCGCAGGAATCATGAAACGTCATTCTTAGGGTTTCAAAACATGTTTTAGGGATTTTTGATACAGGTTAAATTAAGCCAAACCAAGGGTATATTCAGGTTCAATAGTTGATTTCCAATTGACCCATGCCCTTGGTTAGGATTTATCATGCATGTGTTGCATTTTGGAAATGTCACAGGTTATAGCTATGGACTTTGTCCGTAGGTAAAAGTATATTACCTAAAACGATGGTCTTGTGAAGAAGATGATGACGTGTCCAAGCCTGGTTGGACAATTTAAATCTCGCTCGTTTTTTCTTATAATACTGACTTATTATCTAATATATTTTTTGTTGTTTGTTTTTATCAAGGAATGATCAGCTTGGCTCAGGGGCAAAGGGAAGAGGTTTCAAGACGCGTGTGTGTAGGAGGTCAGGGGTTCGACCCCTACCTCCTGCACATTATTTTTCTCACAATTTCTTTGCAGATTCCATGTACCTCACGCCCAGGCCCATGCTATGCGCTCCCATATCCTGTCCACTAGATCCATCATCAGTCCATATCTAACGCATCAAAAGCGCAACAAATATTGGGATTCCAAAGGTGATCCCCACTAGATCAGGCGCAGCCATGGGGCCAACTATTCTGGGCCGAACAAATGCCAATTCACACCCCCATAATTGTTTCCAACATCAGACCCATCTCATTTTTTTAATTTTAAGTTTCTTTAACTTTTTTTGTTTTATTTATTTTTAATTGCTTTAAGAATCTTTTTTTAATAAAATCTCAAAATCATAAAAACACAAAAAATAGAATTAGGTTTTTTTTCATAAAATATTTAATTCCATTAATTAATTAGGTTAATTAGGATAACTTAAATTCTTGTTTTTCATAATTAAAATTAATTAGAAATTAGGTTAGTTTGCAAAATTAATTTCTTGATCAAAAATCCAAAAACATATTCTTTCTTTATTCACTAATTAAATGCCTTTGAATTTAATTTCTAATTCTCCGTATTTAATTTTGTCGCGTGTATTATTTTTCCATTATTTTTTTTAAATTAATGTAATTGCTCAGAGTTTGTAATAATTTTAACTTAGGTTTACTATTTTCATTTACTGTTTTTCCAAAGTTTTGATTATGTAATTCCCCTCCCAAAAGCCTTGTAATAGCTAGGTTTAAATTTCTCGCACTTTTAATTTCCGTCATTTTAAACTGTTATATGATTGATAATAGGATTGTATGTGAAAGATAAATCAATGCTTAAAACAGTACAAAACCCTAACTGTGCAAAGATAAATAACTGAAAAACAAACACTTGCACATGCTCACTCCTAGGGTTTGCCCCACTTCAGTTGCCTTCGGTAAACGGTCATGAAGTATAGGGAGTTTTAATGGTTGTCCTCTAGTCCCAAAAGATAAAAAATGACCCATTCGAATCTTGCCTCAGGAAGATCTTTAGGACTCTAGGGTAACTACTAAGGTTTCCTAACCATTGATTTAGTGATCGTAATTGTCCCTTTCGATCGTCCCTCAAACTCCAACGATGGAGCTACCTACTCCTTAATAGTAGGATAATGCTGTCTAAAGGAAATAAGAAAATGAACAGTCTTTTTCGAGTAGGTAGAAACTTTTAGGTACTTGCTCAAAATAATCTTTTTACACTTACACTTTCAAACAAACTTTTCAAACAAAGTTTTCAAAAACATTTTATCACACCCTTGAGGACTGATACAAGGGTTACCATAAAGTGAAACGCCGCACTAAGGAATTTTCAAAACTTTTCAAACACACAAACACACAAAAGCAATTTAAGAATGAGCAAGTACCTAAGAGCCCATGGAAAACCATGGATAGAAAGGGTGCTAACACCTTCCCTTTCTATAATCTACCTCCCGTACTCAGAAACATCTCGAAAAAGGTTTTTTTTCTGTTCTTTTCCCTTTTCCTTTGTTGGATGAAATAAAAGACGGTGGCGACTCTTGCTTACCGTACATTTGTAAACAAAAAATGCAAAACCAGTAGTAACAAAAAACAGTCGGTTCTACCACCGTATCACAGAACTGGCTACTCTACTGGGGAATCAATTATAAAGTGCGGTTTACCTTATGATCTAGGTCATTCTTAATTTATTCTTTAGCTTGTCTTGTTTGATTTACTTTTAAGGGTATCTGTTTGGGTTGTTTGGATCCTAAACCCAGATCGGGGAATTACTTTTAGGTAAGTAGCAATAAATTGTGAGGGAGCTGTGTGGGGTATACTGACACGGTTGAAACAGTAGCTACGTTAATGTGATACCTTGGTGTGTACCGGTAGCCCTTGAATAACCAAGGAGAATACAGGGCCACTGCATGGTATCATAAAGCGTCAACTGACCTTAGCACCTTAATTGACCAACTTGGATTTTAGGACGTAGTGAGATAGCCGTCTTTGGTGTAAACCCAAAGTCGGTTGATACTCGATGCTACACTCATTGAGGTTTCACTCTTGAGTTTTGTTTGGTGGCAAGTCAATTGTCTATCGGAACGAAATTTGGGGGTAAGATCGGTGATATTGAGATCCCTTAGAACCCGGTTACTATATTTAGGACAGGTTAAACCAACCCAACTTCAAGAGGGTATACCTTAAAATCCATGCAAGCCTTAAACCTAAGGTCTTTGTGTGAATTGCTTGTGTTTGCTATATCTTCTATATCTGAGCATAATCATGACATCATAACATATCATATCATACTAACCATTTCAAGGATTCTTAGGGTTTATTTTTGTCTTGTTTTGTAGGACATGGCCCTCGCCCGCAGATTCACTATCCAAGTTAGTCTGGTAAAGGCACCTCCTCAGCTTAAGGAGTTGGTTTCAAGGGTTCCTGAAAGCTCTCCCTTCACTGAAAGGCATGGTCGAACTCTCAGCTTGGTCACCTCAAACCCTGATGAAGAAATGTTAAAAGTGCTCTTTCAGTTCTTTGACCCTCTACATCACTGCTTCACTTTTCCGAATTACCAGTTAGTGCCTACTATGGAGAAGTTTTCTTTGTTACTGGGGGTGCCTCTCCTTAACAAGGTACCTTTCAATGGTATGGAGAGAGACCCTAAAACTGAAGATATTGCTAAAGCTCTATCCTTACAACGGTCTGATGTAGTAGCAAATTGGGAAACCAGGAAAGGCGTCAAGGGTTTTTTGGCAAAGTTCTTGTTTAACAAAGCTCATCATTTTTGGGATACCCTAGACTTTTGAGCTTTTGAAGAGATGTTAGCCCTTCTCATCTATGGGTTGGTACTGTTCCCTAATTCGGACCATCTCATAGACGTGAATACGGTAAAGGTTTTCCCGTCACGCAATCCGGTACCTACTCTGCTTGGAGATATCCTACACCCTCTGCATACTCGTACTATAAAGAAAAGAGGGTCCCTTTTGTGTTGCACTCCTCTTTTGGCTAGGTGGTTTATTTCACACCTACCCCGATCTGTCTTGAAGAATAAACAGGGTTTGAGATGGTCTCATAGGCTAATGACTCTTACACATTTAGGTATTCATTGGTGTCCTCGATCCTCAGAGAATGTTACCATCATTGATCGATGCGGAGAATTCCCTAATGTACCTATCTTAGGCATTATGGGAGGAATCACTTACAATCCTTGTTTGGCACTGCGACAATTTGGATATGCGAGAAGGGATGGTCCTCATGATACACTTATCCAAAGAATCACCTTCGACTACGAGAATGATGCTCAGGGTTACCGTAAAAGGTTCATGCGAGCTTGGGGCATGGTACATAGAGTTGATAACAAGACACTAGGGCACAAGAATTCCATCCCTCTTGAGCCTTATCTCAAATGGGTACGAGCCCGTGCCCAAAGTCTTATGATGCCTTACCCTGCCATCCTACCTACGATTATGGAACCGGTTTCTAAAAGAGACACTTCTTATCTTGTTCTTCACCCTGACATGCCAACTGATCATGAGAAGTTACAAAAATCCTGGGTTCAACTTAAGGAAGAGCGGGATACATTTGAAGCCTAGTTCTACGCCAGCAAGAAGAAAGTCCTGGAACTCACTAGGCTACTTCATGAAGAGAGGAATATAAACACCTATATCGCACCAAAGAGGATGCGCTAATGGGAAACCTAATTTTCTATTTGGTTTAAGTTTGATTTTGTTTGATTGTAAGCCTAAAAGGCACTCTTTATAACAATTAGAACTTATTTATGCAATTAATGTTTGTTTCTTTTGGTTAAGCAAATTTGAGCCTTTAAGAATCCTTGAAATCATTGCATACGTATATCATCCATGACATTGCATAAACATGTTTCATAACAGGTTTCACATCATCTTCGCTGTTTATTTTAGCAATAATGATTTCTGGACAAAGTATCAAGGATCTCCAGGCACAAAATGCCCAATTTCAGCAAATGTTCGTAGCTTTGGCTAAAGGGCAGGAAGATCTGAAGGCCCTTATTCTGAAAGATAGAAAGAAGAAGACAAAGAAGAAGCTGGTGTCCTGAACCTGGGCAGAAGATTCAGGGGACCGTTGAAGCAATCGGTTGATCTGACCTCTTCATCCAAAGAAGGGGAGAATCAAGAGGGCGAGACAAGGGAGGAAGACCCTAGCCCAAGAGTTTCTGAGGATGAATCTGATTACAATGATGAACAGTATCCTCCCACTAAGGATAGATACAAACAGTTAGAGGATCGTCTGAATGCAATGGAGATCCAAAGAGTACTAGGGCTAGATTTTGAAGAGCTGGGTTTGGTATCTGGGGTTGTCATCCCACCGAAGTTCAAGGCTCCCGTATTTGAAAAGTATGATGGGGTGTCTTGTCCCAAGCTTCATCTCCGTTCCTATGTGAGGAGGATTCAACCTCACATTGATGATATGAACTTGTGGGTCCATTTCTTTCAAGACAGTCTGTCTGGGACCTAGCTTGAGTGGTTTTATCAGCTAGAGGGAATCAATGTCTACAATTGGGAAGATCTATCCGCTGCTTTTTATAAGCAGTATCAATATAACGCTGACCTTGCTCCTACCCATACTCAACTCCAGAGTATGTCTATGGGTGCAAATGAAGGTTTTAAGGACTACGTGCAGAAGTGGAGAGATTTGGCAGGGAGAGTCCAACCCCCTTAGTCTGATAGGGAGTTGGTAGACATGTTTCTTGGTACGCTATCTGGTCCATTATTTAATCACTTGATTGGTAGCTCCTCAGCTGGTTTTACTAAGATAATATTGACTGGAGAAAGGGTAGAAGCTGGAATCCGAAGTGGCAAGATCCACAAAGACACCTCTTCAAGTACAGTGAAGAAGCCATTCATGGGTAAGAAGGAGGTCAATTCTATTTACAATCCAAGAGGTCAAAACAGAACTGAGCACCGTCCAACGGTAGGGGCTGTGATGATACCTAGGTATGTGGCTACTCAACAACGAAACAATCAGCCAAGGGCAGAAAGACCTCAAAGGCAGTTCACCCGGATCAATATGACGTTGTCTGAGGTTTTACCCGATATGTCAAAATCTAACTTGTCAACCTTAAAAGAGGCTCCCAAGAACCCCAACACCACATCTCCTTGTTACAATCCAAACGCTCGGTGTGCTTACCCTTCTGAGAGTCCAGGCCACGATACAAACGACTGTTGGGCTATGCGGAATAAGATACATGATCTGATCGAAGAAAAGGAGATTGATTTTGATGCTCCTGAGATGCCTAATGTCATAACTGCTCCCATACCCAAGCACAACCGTGGTGTTAATGCCGTTGATACTGACTTATTTGTTACTTCTGTTGATGAAGTTTCCACTCCTCTCAGGACCGTCAAGAAGAATTTATTGCTAGCCAGTTTATTTCCGGGTTGTGGTGAAGGTTGCCACATGTGTTTATCTCTGCCTTCCGGTTGTTATTTGCTGAAAGCAGGTGTCCAACGCCTGATGGATAACAGAGAGATTTTGTTCGGAAAAACTCCGATTCCGGCTGTCCTACATGAAGATGTTGCTATCATAACCATTTCCGCCAATCCTTCCAAGATCTCCTCCAAAAGACCTGTTAGGATTACACCTGCTCAAAGAATTTCTCCATTGATAATCACTTTTCCTGGCCCTGTACCGTACTCCTCGGACAAAGTTGTTCCTTGGAATTATGGTGTTGACGTTTACTACCATGGCATCAAGTAGGATTTGAAGACTAAAGAGGTTGATCCCGATATCAGTAACATTGTCAGGACCAGCAAAATTACTCGAAGTGGAAGGGTTTTCTCTCCCTAGATCTCCCCGAAGACTGTTGCTAAGCCTGTTGTTATTCCATTTGTTGTCCCTGCTAGTACTTCTGCTACTACTCCCATCCTTACTCCAGTTGTTATCCTTGCCGATGAGTCATTTGGGACTCGGGGCAAAGAAGTTGTGGGTGAGCCTTCCCAGACGGAGGCACCTAGAAAAGTTATTTAGGAATCCTCTAAACAAGAAATGGAGGAAATTTTAAAAATAATCAAGAAGAGCGACTACAATATGGTCGAGCAGCTGGGGCAAACCCCTTCAAAGATATCAATGTTGTCTATGCTATTGTGTTTTGAGGCCCATGTGAAGGCTTTGATTACATTTCTCAAGACTGCGCATGTGCCGCAAGAAACCTCCGCCGACCAATTCAAGGACAGTGTGGCCAGTTTGACTGCTGATAATGGGTTGGGTTTTTTGGATGCTGATTTGACACCCAAGGGGAGAAAGCATAATGATGCTCTGCATGTCTCAATTGAATGCAAAGGTACTACTATGGCCCATGTGCTAGTGGACACTGGATCGTCACTAAATGTTCTTCCCAATAAGGCTCTTGATAGGCTAGATTGTGAAGGTTTGACCTTAAAACCCAGTAACATTATGGTGAGGGCTTTTGACGGTTCAAAGAGAATAGTGCACGGGGAGGTGGACATCCCTGTCAAAGTGGGTTCCCAAACCTTTGAATCCACCTTCTACATAATGGATATCAGACCATCATACTTTTGTTTGTTGGGTCGTCCTTGGATCCATGAAGTTGGGGCTGTTACTTCTACGCTGCACCAAATGCTGAAGTATCCAGTGAAGGGGAAGATTGTCACCGTGCATTGTGAAGAGGAGTACATGGTGAGCCATCTGAATTCTTTCAAGTATGTGGAGATGGACGGTGAGTTCATAGAGACCCCTTGTCAAAATTTTGAAGAGGTTCCCCAGATTATGGCATCAACCGAGACTATCACCAGTGCACCGAAGATCACCAAAACTCCTTTGAAGATGTCTTCTCTCAAGGACGCCATAGCAGTAGTTGAAGAAGGAGCTCAAAGGGTTGTTCGATGTGCTCGGGCTGGAGGACCTCCCCTACATATAAACAATCGTGGGGTCAACGCTATAGAAGACAATGATGATGATTCTGATATTGACAGTTGGATCTACCCTACTACCAACAGTGGACCTGGTAACTGGATGACCAAAGACTTTGTGCCGATTTCTTTTGTTCAGCAGTAATTGTCTTACTTGTTTTTCGGTTTTGTAATAAACAATATAAACTCCATGGCCTTGTGTCTTACCCGAGGCATAATGGTTTATTTGTGAGGGTTATTATATTTCATTATCATATGTTATCAATAAAAAATTGGACGTTCTTGCATACAAATTTTGCGCTCTCTGTTTTTCTTTTCTGCTTTTCACTTTATCAATACAGCTACACTCTTACACACACTCATATATCAAACTGCAGATCCATATCAACTCTGGATCCCATTGATAACAGTTCTGCTATTGCCAGTTATAACTTCGAAAATCTGATCAACCAAGCCGAGGACAAAAGTGAGGAAGATTGTGAGGTACCTGGAGAACTTGCTAGACTGTTACAGCGGGAAGAGAGAGCCATACAGCCTCATGAAGAGCCAGTTGAGATGATAAACTTGGGCACAGAGGTAGACAGAAAATAAGTCAAGATTGGCACAAATCTGGAGCTTAGTGTCAAACAGCGGTTGATACAGATGTTGCACGATTATGTTAAGATATTAGCCTTGTCATATGAAGACATGCCTGGTTTAGAAACTGATATTGTGGTACATCATCTGCCGACTAAAGAAGATTGTCCTCCGGTTAAGCAAAAGGTCCGCCGTAAGCACCCTGAAATGTCATAGAAGATCAAAGCAGAAGTCATGAAACTGTTCAACACTGGGTTCCTAGCCGTCACCTCCTATCCATAGTGGGTTGCTAATGTTTTTCTGGTACTTAAGAAAGATGGCAAGGTACGAATGTGTGTGGACTAAAAAGATCTGAACAGGGCAAGCCCCAAAGATGACTTTTCGCTCCCCCACATTGATGTTCTGGTTGAAAATACCACACAACATAAAATCTTTTCCTTCATGGATGGTTTCTCGGGCTACAACCAGATCAATATGGCACCCGAAGACATGGAGAAGACAACCTTCGTCATACAATGGGACACTTTCTATTACAAGGTGATGCCTTTTGGGTTGAAGAATGTTGGGGCAACTTATCAGCGAGCCATGGTAGCTTTGTTCAATGATATGATTCACCATGAGATAGAGGTTTACGTTGATGATATGATAGCCAGGTCTCAAACCGAGGAAGAGCACCTTGATCATCTACAAAAGCTGTTTGACAGGTTGAAGACATACAAGTTGAGGTTGAATCCGAACAAGTGCACCTTCGGGGTAAGGTCTGGTAAACTTCTGGGGTTCATCATCAATGACAAAGGTATTCGGGTAGACCCTGCAAAGGTGAAGGCCATACAAGAGATGCCGGCTCCCCGTATTGAGAAGGAAGTTAGAGGTTTCTTGGGACGCCTAAATTATATCGCCAGGTTCATTTCACATCTGACTGCTAATTGTGATCCAATCTTTAAGCTTCTGGAGAAAGATCAAGTAGTAAAATGGAATGACAAATGCCAGACTGCCTTCGAAAGAATCAAGGAATACCTTCAAGAACCACCAATTCTGATGCCTCCAATTGAAGGAAAACCTTTGATAATGTACTTAACGGTGCTAGACAATTCAATGGGTTGTGTGCTGGGGCAGCATGACGAGTCTGGTCGAAAAGAGCATGCAATATACTACCTTAGCAAAAAGTTTACCGACTGTGAGACAAGATACTCACTGCTGAAGAAAACTTGTTGCGCTTTGGCATGGGCTACTCGCCGACTGAGATAATATATGTTGATCCATACTACTTTGTTGATATCTAAGATAGATCTGATCAAGTACATCTTCGAGAAGCCCGCTCTCTCTGGAAGAATAACAAGATGGCAGATGATCTTAACCAAATAAGATATCCAATATACAACCCAGAAAGCAATCAAGGGAAGTGTATTGGTTGATCATTTGGCTCATCAGGCCGTTGATGACTACCAGTCCATGAATTTTGAGTTCCAGGACGAGAATATTATGTTAGTGACTGACTATGAAGAACCTGGACCAGATGAAGGACCTGAAGAAGGATCTTGATGGACTATGGTTTTTGACGGTGCTTCGAACGCACTCGGTAATGGCATTGGTGCTGTAATCATATCTCCTGAAGGTTGTCATACTCCTTTCACTACCCGACTATGCTTCAATTGTACCAACAACATGGCGGAGTATGAAGCTTGCATCATGGGTATCAAAGCTGCTATTGACCTGAGGATCAAGTTCTTAAACATTTTCGGGGATTCAGCCTTGGTGATAAGTCAGATCAAAGGAGAATGGGATATGAAGCACCCGAATCTCATCCGGTATAGAGAGAACGTGATGACATTGCTTCCACACTTTGAGGAGTTAACCTTTGAACATTTCCCACGAGAGGAGAATCAGTTGGTGGACGCGCTAGCTACTATGTCATCTATGTTCAAGGTCAGGTGGGACAACGAAGCTCCCCGAATCACCATTGAGAAGTTAGATGAACCAGCGTACTATTATGAAATTGATATTGAAGAGGTAGCAGACAAACCTTGGTTTCACGAAGTAAAAAGGTATCTCGAGGCTCAAGAGTATCCCGAGGGAGAATCTGTCAATGATAAGAAGTTTTTGAGAAGGTTATCCACAAAATTCTTCCTCAGTAATGGAATCCTATACAAGCGCAACCACGACTCTACCTTAATGTGGTGTGTAGACAGGAGCGAAGCAGAGAGGATTATGACAGATTTACATGAAGGTACCTTCAACACTCATTCTAGTGGACATACCATGGCTAAGAAGATCCTACGGGAAGTATACTATTGGTCCACTATGGAAGCAGACTGCTATCAACACTCCCGAACTTACCACAAGTGCCAAATATATGTTGATAAAGTACTGTAATCTCAAGACTCAACTCAACTTTAGTTTTGATGAAAGACAAACAAGCTAGTTTGATGAAAGACAAACAAGCATTATGGAAAGAAGGAAAAGAAGTGGAAATCAACTTAAAGCATCATTCACTCAAAGCTTCAAGGAACTTGGCAAGCAATCAAGTATATCAATTCTCAATTAAACTACATTGATTAGAAATGCTCAAAAATGATATACACACTTGCCACATCACTTCAATTATATTTCAAAACATTTTTTAAGTTTTTCTCTACTGTAAATCGATTAACATATTGTGTAAATCGATTTACACATGTTTTTTCAAAAAAACTGTTTGCTCCTGCCAGCAATCGATTTACAGGTTGTGTAAATCGATTGATCACAGAACAAACTGATTTTTTTAACTCTTGTAAATCGATTGACACAACATGCTAATCGATTTACACTTCAAATTTTTTGAAATTCTGAACGTTACAAACACGTGCAATCGATTTGCATCTTATGTTAATCGATTTGCACATTGAAAATTTTGAAAAATCTGAACTGGTTTCAAGATATCCTTCACACCTTTTCTCCAATAGTTGCATGATCAAACATTGCATCTTGTCAAGTTTTTCAAACAGAAAAGTGTCCTTTTGGAAAGGTATCTTGATTACTATATATTACAAAATATTTCAAATCATAAACAACTCTTCTCTTATGCAATAAAATCTGAACTTTGTAAAATATTCAAACTTCATATTTCTTAACTTTTAAGAACAAAGATTTTCTGCACTTTCACACATATAAAGAACATAAATCTTTGAGCATTATCTAACCATTGTGTTACAGTTTGAATTGCTTACAAGAGAAGAAAGAAGAAACTTCAAAGAAGTCACTCTATGTGATCAACATCTTTCAAGAAATCATACTTCATAAAAACATACAAAGTGTAACTTATTTCCAGGATTGTTGGAATTAAGTATTAGATTACTTTTGTTCCTTGTTGTCCATTATTGGAAACAAGAGGTATCTTTTGAGAGGATTGTTCTCATTAGACTTATTGGAAATCCAAGAGGGTGTTCTTGGTTATTTGTTAGGTTCTTTAGTGGATAAGACTAGGAAGAGTCTTGTAAAAGTTATAACAATATAGTAAAATCTCTTGCGTGTTTGCAAGGGGACTGGACGTACTTCCGGGGTGTGGAAGGAACCAGGATAATTCTCCGTGTCTCTTTACTTTCTGCACTTTACAGTTTTCAAAGCACTAAATCAAAACCAGAAAGTATAAAATAAGTCAAAAATCGACCACCACCTAATTCACCCCCCCTCTTAGGCGCAATCTTAATCTTACAATTGGTATCAGAGCAGGTTATAGGTAACCTGCTCCTAGAGATCCAGAATGGCTTCCGCAAATCATCAACCAGTTTTCAGAGATGGTGGTAGTAACAACAAGCCTCCTCTATTTTGTGGTGAATATTTTGACTTTTGGAAAATACGCATGAAGGCGCATTTAGAAGCACAAGGAAAGGAAGTATGGGATGCTGTTGAAAATGGTCCATTTATCCCGATAACGGTAATTAATGGCGTTGGGTCTGCAAAGCCCAAAACTGCATGGGACGACGATGATAAAAAGAAAGTTCTCTATGACAAAAAGGCAATAAACCTTCTTCAAGGTGCACTCAGTATGGACGAATTTTTCCGTGTCTCAAACTGCAAAACAGCAAAGGAAATTTGGGATACCTTGGTTCAAACTCATGAAGGAACGGCTGAAGTAAAAAGATCAAGGCTAAATACCTTGAGTCAAGAATATGAACTATTTCGAATGCAGCCCGGAGAATCCATTCTTGACTTACAAAAGAGATTTGTGCATTTGACAAATCACTTAATTGCTCTTGGTAAAACCCTGTCAAATGATGAACTCAACTTGAAAATCCTTAGATCATTGACTAGGGAATGGCAACCAAAGGTAACGGCAATCTCGGAAAAGAAGAGTCTCTCCGCAATGACTTCCGCTACATTATTTGGCAAACTTCAAGAATACGAAACCGAACTCGGTAGACTTGAAAAACATGAGAATCTAGAAAAGAAGTCCAAAAACATTGCTTTAAAAATTGATTCAAAAGAAGTGGTAAAAGAAGACAATCCGGAAGAAGATGAAAATTTCATGCTTCTAGTGAAAAGACTTGGGAAGTTTTTTGGCAGAAATGACAAAGGCGGATCTCATGCACATAAGAGAAAGCACTTCAAGAAAAGAGAAGCCTCCACATCAACACAAGATGTCTCATGTTATGAATGTGGAAAGCAAGGACACATCAAGCCAAACTGTCCAAATCTCCCAAAGAAAAATGGATTCAAAGGAAAGGACTCAAAACAAAAGAAAGCCTACATAGCATGGGAAGATAATGATATGAGCAGTTCATCGGAATCGGAAAGCGACGAATGTGCAAACTTAGCCTTAATGGCATCGCATCACTCCGACAATGAAGAAGAGGTTAGTAATGAATTTAATCTTTTTGATGATGATGTTCAAGGTGCAATTGATGAACTCTTGAAAGAATGCAAAAGTTTATACAAAAAGGTGTCAAAACAAGAAAAAGAACTTCTAATTTGTCTAGAAAAAATTGACACCATGACTAAAGATTTTGATCTTCAAAAACAGAATTTTATTAAAGAAAGGGAAACCTTTGCATGCTCCAAGTGTGAATCAAATGTCTTTCAAATTGTTCAATTGAAAAGAGTCATTGAACGATATGAAAAAGGACAAATAGGATTGGAAGGATTACTAAGCCAACAACGTTATCCAAATGATAAAAGAGGTCTTGGTTATGTGAATACTAAGAAACCAAGTAACAATCCCACTGTTTTTGTAAAGGCTAGTAATAGTTCCAATCCCAAGAAAGTAGAAAAGAAGCAAGTTGTTCATAATCATCAAAAGAAAAAGGCTAATGTATCTAAAAGAAAACAAATTCCTAGATACAAGAGCAAATTTGTTCCAAACTGTTTTTACTGTGGTATTATTGGACACACACCAAATGCATGCTATATTAGAAATTTCAGTATGGCTAGTGGACATTATGTATGGGTGAAAAAGGGAACTAACTATGAAGGACCCAAGGCAACTTAGGTACCTAACAAGAAATAATTTGTTTTTGTAGGTATGCTTGAAATCCACTTCAAATGTTTGGTATCTTGACAGTGGATGTTCAAAGCATATGACAGGAGATGTACACCAATTTTCATATCTAGTACATAAAGCCAAAGGGTATGTCACCTATGGAGACAACACCAAAGGAAAGATTCTTGGCGTTGGAATAGTTGGCACACCTCCATCCATTCAAATTGAGTATGTTCTCTATGTTGAAGGATTAAAGCACAACCTTCTTAGCATAAGTCAACTTTGCGATAGAGGGTTCAAGATCAAATTCAACAAAGAAGAATGCCTTATTATGGATGAGGCAACCAATGAGGTAAAACTCAAAGGTATAAGATCTAACAATATTTTTATGATTACTCTAGATGATTTGTCTATGAAGGTACAATGTCTTATGGTAAACAACAATGACGCTTGGTTATGGCATAAGAGGATTGCTCACATTCACATGGAGCACTTGAACAAATTGGTTAAGCATGACTTAGTTATTGGTCTACCAAAGATGAAGTTCATCAAAGACAAATTATGTAGTGCATGCCAAAATGGAAAATAGACCAAATCAACTTTCAAACCAAAGAATGTGGTTTCAACAACAAGACCACTTCAATTGTTGCACATGGATCTTTTTGGTCCATCTAGAACAAGAAGCTTCGGAGGTAACATTTATGCATTAGTTATTGTAGATGATTTTTCCCGTTTCACTTGGACTTTGTTTTTAGTGCACAAGAATGAAGCATTCAAGGCATTCAAGAGATATGCAAAACAAGTTCAAAATGAGAAGTCATCAAAGATAACATCAATCCGAAGTGATCACGGTGGAGAGTTCCAAAACAGTCTATTTGAAGAATTTTGTGAAGAAAATGGGATCTTCCACAATTTTTCAGCACCAAGAACTCCACAACAAAATGGAGTAGTTGAAAGGAAAAATAGGTCTTTGGTGGAACTTGCTAGAACCATGCTAAGTGACTCAAGTTTGCCTAAATATTTTTGGGCAGATGCGGTAAGCACGACATGTTATGTAAGCAATCGCGTGATCATAAGACCTATACTAAAGAAAACTCCATATGAGATTTACAAAGGAAGAAAACCAAATATCTCTCACTTTCATATTTTCGGGTGCAAATGTTTTGTCCTTAACAACGACAAAGACAATCTCGGTAAGTTCGATGAAAAATCGGATGAAGGTATCTTTCTTGGTTACTCCCTTTCTAGCAAAGCTTTTAGAATTTACAATAAAAGAACTTTAACTATAGAAGAATCAATGCATGTTTCTTTTGATGAATCTAACACCTCCAAGGAGGAAGTTGTTATTTGTGATGATGATGATTCTATAGATCTATCTCATGAGATTTCCTGCGGAGATGGCAAAATTGTCAATCCGGAACAAACACATGAACTTTCACATCAAAATGAAAATGATGATGATCTTCCTCAAGAATGGAGAACTCATCGTGATCATCCAATTGACAATATAATTGGAGATATTAGCAAAGGAGTATCTACTCGGCTAAATCTTAAGGATGTATGCTTAAATATGGCGTTTGTATCTCAAGTTGAACCTACTAAAGTTGCTCAAGCACTAGAAGATGATCAATGGATCCTTGCCATGCAAGAGGAGTTAAACCAATTCGAGCAGAACGAAGTTTGGGAACTTGATCCTAATCCAGGAAATAAACGTATCATTGGAACCAAATGGGTTTTCAAAAACAAGATGGATGAAAATGGAATAATCACTCGAAACAAGGCAAGACTAGTTGCTCAAGGATACAACCAAGAGGAAGGAATTGATTTTGAAGAAACTTTTGCTCCGGTAGCACGTTTGGAAGCAATAAGATTATTACTTGCATATGCATGCTCATTGGACTTTGAACTTTTTCAAATGGATGTAAAAAGCGCATTTCTCAACGGATTCATAAATGAAGAAGTCTTTGTAAAGCAACCTCCCGGATTTGAAGACTTCAAACATCCTAATCATGTCTTCAAACTAAAGAAAGCTCTCTATGGGCTGAAGCAAGCACCAAGGGCTTGGTATGATAGACTAAGCGCATTCCTATGTGAAAAAGGGTTTGTAAAGGGTAAAGTTGATACCACTCTCTTCATAAAAAATGTTAATCATCATACCTTACTTGTACAAATCTATGTAGATGATATTGTTTTCGGTTCAACTAACCAAAATATGTGCAAGGAATTTTCGTCTATGATGCAAGGAGAGTTTGAGATGTCTATGATGGGAAGATTGAATTTCTTTCTTGGTCTTCAAATTAAGCAACTCAAACATGGTATCTTCGTAAACCAATCAAAATATTGCAAAGACCTTATAAAGAAATTTGAGATGGAAAGTAGCAAAGAAAGTGCAATTCCTATGGGATCAGGCACCTATCTTGATCTAGATGAATCAGGGAATTCTATTGACATAACTAAGTATCGTGGAATGATTGGCTCACTCCTCTATTTAATAGCAAGTAGACCTGACATTATGTTCAGCGTTTGCCTATGTGCAAGATATCAAGCCAATCCTAAAGAGTCTCACCTTGCAGCAGCCAAGCGCATAATAAAATATCTCAAAGGAACAACCAACGTCGGATTATGGTATCCAAAAGGTAGTATGTGCAATCTAGTTGGTTATTCTGATGCTGACTATGCAGGTTGCAAAATTGATCGCAAAAGTACTAGTGGAACATGTCACATTCTTGGAAATGCCTTGGTTTCATGGTCATGCAAAAAGCAAGCAAGCGTAGCTCTCAGCACTGCCGAAGCATAATACATTGCGGCTGGAAGTGGATGCGCTCAAATTCTTTGGCTAAAACAACAATTACTTGACTATGGAGTAAACCTTGGATGCATTCCTCTTCGATGTGATAACACAAGCGCGATCAATATTACGAAAAATCCAGTTATGCATTCCCAGACAAAACACATTGACATCAGACATCATTTCATCCGAGACCATGTACTCAAAGGAGATGTCGAGATCACATTCGTGGACACTCAAAATCAACTCGTGGACATCTTCACAAAACCACTTGCAAAGGATGCATTTTTCAAAATTCGTCGTGAACTTGGAATCCTCGATGAACAAGATATTTAAGGTGCACTCAATCCTTAACTATACCTTAATGTACATATATATGTGGTTAGACATTGTTTCAAATGTTAAAAATAATGATTTTTAAAATTTTTCTTTAAGTAAATCGATTTACACCATATGTCAATCGATTTACCACTGAAGCAAGTCATTTTTTTTTAAAATCTTTTGTGTAAATCGATTTACACAATATGTAAATCGATTTACCACTGAACGAAAATTATTTTTTATAAAAATGTTCTGTGTAAATCGATTTAACCAAGGGGCAAATCGATTTACCACAGAATCTGAAGCATTTTCTGTATATTTTCTCTATGCAATTTATTTTTTAACATGTGATACTTGTATGAGCTTTTAATATATTGGTCAAACATTCATTGTCTCTCAACCTCCCATCCTACTATTTCCCAATCAATGAAACCTTGACCAAATCACCAAATTAAAACCTCATAAAGACCTCACTTACTCTCTATATTATTTAAACTCACCAAAACTATCTCATAACACCAACACACTCTCTCACATAACAACACAAAGAACTCTATATCTCTCTTTCCAAAACCCTAACAAGATCCATGGCTCCCAAGAGAAAAGCCTCTGCCTCAGAGAAAGGAAAGAAGCAAGCTACGTCAACATCTGAAAACTCTGTGCTCGAATACCTCTCGGATCCACAGCGGGACAGATTTATCAAGCATTTTCAAAAGAAAATCATCTCTGCTCCAAAGTTTGAGCAGGGAATCATTGTACGGTGACCGACCTAGAACTGCAAATCATCTATGCAAGGAAAAATGGAATTCCGGTTAATTGGGCAAAATTGATTGTGATGCATATGCTAAAAGTTGCCGCAAGGGCCACCTTTCTACCATATGCATATTTCATTACAAGGATTATGGCAGCTTTTGATATAGATTTCACTGGATTTGAGCGGATTGAAATGGATCCAATCACCACAAGGATCTCCATCAAAAATGTTGATTCAAGGATGGGTGTTCATTTCAATGCTGAAGCAAAAACCATCACTTACATTGGAGAGGATGTTGTCGGCGATGACGGTAATAATGCAGATGAAGAAGACCATGAAGTTCCTCCTCCTGCTGCTTCTTCTGGTCCAACAAATCAAGATGTTATGGATTTCATGACGCAAAAGTTTGCTTCTCTCAATTCTAACATCAATGCTCGATGGACTGAGATAAATGACTCTACCTCATCTCGAATAAATGCTTTTCAGAATGATGTGAACCAACAATTTTCATATCTTTATTCACATCTTCATATCCCTCCATACGACCCAACCAATCCTGCTCCTCCGCCTCCTCAATACACCGAACCACCCCTTCAACAACAATTTCCATATCAAGGAGCTTTCTAAAATGTTCCTGATCAATGTTATTAAATTCTTGTTATAAGTATCATTATGGTTTTTGTCTTGTTGTATTTCAAGTGTTCATTTTACGTATTGTGTTCTTAAACTTTGTTCGATAATTTTGAAAGTTTTTTGTTTTTTATTCATGTTCCTATACATTTCTTTCTGGTATAAGTTCTTGTTGCATCTTTCCCTTATTTTTGATAATGTCAAAGGGGGATAAGGATGTAATAGCACTTTATGGTTGTTTGTTTTCATTGTCTTTACAGAGCAAGCTTTCAAATCTTTTTCTCCATAGGGGGAGAAATCTTCTCAGGGGGAGAAAACACATTCTGCTCAAATTCTGATCAACACATAAAGGAAAATGGTTTGTCATCATCAAAAAGGGGGAGAATGTAATCTCAAGCCTCAACTCAACTTTAGTTTTGATGAAAGACAAACAAGCTAGTTTGATGAAAGACAAACAAGCATTATGGAAAGAAGGAAAAGAAGTGGAAATCAACTTAAAGCATCATTCACTCAAAGCTTCAAGGAACTTGGCAAGCAATCAAGTATATCAATTCTCAATTAAACTACATTGATTAGAAATGCTCAAAAATGATATACACACTTGCCACATCACTTCAATTATATTTCAAAACATTTTTTAAGTTTTTCTCTACTGTAAATCGATTAACATATTGTGTAAATCGATTTACACATGTTTTTTCAAAAAAACTGTTTGCTCCTGCCAGCAATCGATTTACAGGTTGTGTAAATCGATTGATCACAGAACAAACTGATTTTTTTAACTCTTGTAAATCGATTGACACAACATGCTAATCGATTTACACTTCAAATTTTTTGAAATTCTGAACGTTACAAACACGTGCAATCGATTTGCATCTTATGTTAATCGATTTGCACATTGAAAATTTTGAAAAATCTGAACTGGTTTCAAGATATCCTTCACACCTTTTCTCCAATAGTTGCATGATCAAACATTGCATCTTGTCAAGTTTTTCAAACAGAAAAGTGTCCTTTTGGAAAGGTATCTTGATTACTATATATTACAAAATATTTCAAATCATAAACAACTCTTCTCTTATGCAATAAAATCTGAACTTTGTAAAATATTCAAACTTCATATTTCTTAACTTTTAAGAACAATGATTTTCTGCACTTTCACACATATAAAGAACAGAAATCTTTGAGCATTATCTAACCATTGTGTTACAGTTTGAATTGCTTACAAGAGAAGAAAGAAGAAACTTCAAAGAAGTCACTCTATGTGATCAACATCTTTCAAGAAATCATACTTCATAAAAACATACAAAGTGTAACTTATTTCCAGGATTGTTGGAATTAAGTATTAGATTACTTTTGTTCCTTGTTGTCCATTATTGGAAACAAGAGGTATCTTTTGAGAGGATTGTTCTCATTAGACTTATTGGAAATCCAAGAGGGTGTTCTTGGTTATTTGTTAGGTTCTTTAGTGGATAAGACTAGGAAGAGTCTTGTAAAAGTTCTAACAGTATAGTAAAATCTCTTGCGTGTTTGCAAGGGGACTGGACGTACTTCCGGGGTGTGGAAGGAACCAGGATAATTCTCCGTGTCTCTTTACTTTCTGCACTTTACAGTTTTCAAAGCACTAAATCAAAACCAGAAAGTATAAAATAAGTCAAAAATCGACCACCACCTAATTCACCCCCCTCTTAGGCGCAATCTTAATCTTACAAGTACATGTACCTCCAGTTTCCTTGAACTTCTTGGCGGCTCCTTAGCCCTTTGTAATGTGGGGAATTGACATGATCGGAGAGATTAGACCAGTCGCTTCCAATGGGCATCGCTTCATCCTGGTGGCCATTGATTACTTTACAAAGTGGGTTGAAGCGGCCTCCTTTACTACCACTACTAAGAATGTTATGGCGTGGTTTATCAAGCATAACCTGGTCTGTCGGTACGGTGTGCCAGAGAGAATCATCACTGACAATGGTACGAATATCAACAACACGATGATCACCGAACTCTGTAAGCAGTTCAAGATCCAGCATCATAACTCTTCTCCCTACCGGTCGAAGATGAATGGCGTTGTCAAAGCTGCTAACAAGAACACCAAAAATATTATACAGAAGATGCCGATGACATGCAAATACTGGCATAATATGTTACCATTTGCTCTTCATGGGTACTGCACCTCAGCGCGAACATCGACAGGGGCAACACCTTACTCTCTGGTATATGGCATGGAGGTTGTCCTGCCTATTGAGGTCTAGATCTCTTCTCTGAGGATTATGAAGGATGTGGTGTTGTAATCCAAAATTTTCCCTCTCATTTTATCAAGATTTCCCCCACAAGACTCTTTGGACTCCAGACAGGATTAGGGTTTGCTCTGCTCAAGACATCTCCTTGTACTGATGACCTGAAATTAGGGTTTGAGTTTGCATAGGGATTTTTGGACTTCCAATGCTCAATGTGACTTTCATACTTCATGTTGGACTTATAAGATTGCTCATACCAAGTTTCAAGCTTTGAATCAAATTTTTGCCCAGTCAATTGGACAATTGACCTAGAAATCAACTATATCGGGGAAAAAGTCAAATGTGGCCAATTTACAGTCAAACCTCATATTTTTTTTATCCACATCAACATTATAGGCTCATATGAACCATTTGATCAATTTTGGACCACAACTCCTCAAGAAATTTGATCAGATCATTAAAAGGGCAAAATGGTCATTTTTAGGGTTTTGACTGCAGAAGGGCAATTTCTGATTTTTAACCTAGACAATGGATGATTGGGTTCAAGCATGGATTCAAGGACTCAATAGCATCATCTTGACCTAATCACAAGGTTCAAAAGATCTCAAAAGCATTGGATTGACAGATGAATTTTCCAGTCAACTAATCAAAAATCAACTGTACACTAAAAAGTCAAACTTTGACTTTTTGGTCAAAATCAAGTGCCAAGGGTCATTTTTCATCAATATGTGTCAAAACATGAAACTTGTTCACCAAGAAACCTAATTTTGAAATTTAGGGTTTAAAATGGAAAATTTTCATAACTTGGAAGTTTTCTAAGTTATGAAAATTTCTTTTTTTTCCCCAACTTTTACCAACTTTTTCACCATGATGCCATTGGATTCAAATAAAACTTCTAACATGAAAGTTGTAGTCCTCCACAAAATATACAACTTTTATTCACAAATTTTTCCCAAAAGGTTCTTGGGTCTCAAGTTATGATTTTGTGAACAAGGGTCCATGAAACTTTTAACTTAGTGAAATTTTGCCCTAGTTTAGGCAGGATTTTGACCTATCTTCATGGAAATTTTTCACATAGTTCCGATTAGAATATCAAATTTCATTTCAATAATGGATTGTAGAGCATGTTACAAGCTTTCCAAAATGTCAAAGAACTCTCCAAAATCATTTATGGTTAGGGAGAATCGAAGGTTTGAATTTTGCAAAATATCACTTTGGTCCATGGCATTTTTCACTATGCTACAAGTTGCAAATTCTGCCCAATCTTGCTTGTACTTGTTTACAGGTCCTTAAACCCTTCCACACTCAAAAATTGAATGCAAACACATTGGTTAGAGGCATTGTTCTGAGCTTTAGAAGATTACACAAAGGATTAATCCATTTTTGGCAAAAAGATAACAATGCCATTTTGATAAAGGTTTCTTTATGCAATTTTGTTTCTCTTGAGCTATGAACCCAATCCTTTGCAGAAAACCAACTCCATAAACTTATGCGAAGGTACACCAACTATCAGCATTCTTGGAGCTAGCTTGTATAGGCCATAGCATTGTCAAAATCACCTTTTCTTCAAAAGCAAGTCAACTTGCAAAATCACCACAACTTTGCAATTTGATAAAACCAAAGTTTGTAAACATTTAAAACAAGTTTTGCATATCACACTAAGCCAAAAACACGAGCTAGAAATCTCTCAAACACCCTCGTACACAAAAACCACATTTTCTTGCAAAACAGGACAGGTTCTGCATTTTGATTTCCAAATCACAAACCACTCGTGCGTTTTGCTTGCAACCAGTTTCAACACACTCCATACAACCTACCAAAACTATTCCAACCATTCCCAAGTCACTGTAACTCCATTTACACACTTCACCATTTCTGAATTTTGAGTTTTCAGGTTGAGTTCTATAGAGAGATTCAAGCAAGTTCAAAGCTAGCTAAGCATTGGGAAAGCTCAAAGGAACTTCAAGCAAGCTCACAAGCATCTCAGGCCTCACTGAAAACCCCTGCATTGCCATACTCGAGCTTGACTGAAACAGGTAAAGTTCAAACTTCTATCTCTCTATTTAGGAATCATTAGGCTTAGGTTTGTGAATAAAAATGTAGTCCTCATTGCCCTTGAGCTGTACATATGCATAGAATTCATTTAAGTTAATTGAGCTGGGAGAATTTGAATGATGAACTTTATAAAAAAACTAGGTTGGAAATTAGGGCCAGAGAAATTCTCTCTGGTCTTTGAGAGTTAGATTAAGTTTTTTATATGGTTAGAATCGTATGATCATGCTCTATAACTTTCATGTTACAAGTTTTTGTTTTTAAGCACTGAAACAGGAGATACGAATTTGTACATAGCGCGCGCATGGTTCTGTCTCAAGGACAGGGATGAAGAGGCAATGTGGGCTGGGCTTGGATTCTCCTTGCTTTTGACATCCCTTGGCTTGCTGTTTACACCCCCTTGGCCCATTTGTTTATTTTTCCATATTTTTCATTTCTTTTTTAGTTTCTGACTTTTATTATTTTTTCTAAACATAAAAAATCACTAAAAATATTTTCTTAAATTTTCACATTTTATTTTATTATTTTTATTATTTTTTGGACATAAAAATAATTATTAAATAATATAATTTTATTTTCTTAAAATAAACACTTGTAAATATTATAAAAATATTATATATTTTTATTTTTATTATTTATACACTTAAATAATATTGTCATACATATTTTTATTTTTCAACATTTTGTATATACTCGATACTACACTCATTGAAGGTTGTTTTCTTGGAATATTTCGGTCGCCAGTAAAGTGGAAAAACTGAAACAATGAACACAGAAAATAATCCAGTGATATTGAGCTCCTTAGAACCTGGTTACTATTTATAGGACAGGTTGAGCCAACTAACTTCAAGAGGGTACTTACCTATGAAACCTCATGTAAGCCTGAAACTAGAAACTTGTGTGACTTGCTTGTACATATACTTGTGCATACATCATGAAGCATCATATGCATCCACTAACCATTTCAAGGGTTTTGGATCTTCATCTTTGTTCCTATTTTGTAGGTTATGGAATCACTCCGCAGGAAAACAATCCAAGTCAACCTTGTGAGAATTCTTCCTCAACTCAAGGAGCTTACTTCCAAGATTCCAGAGTATTCTCCATTCACTGAAAGACATGGTCGACTTCTCAACTTGGTCAACTCCAACATTAAAGAAGACATGGTGAAAGTTCTCTTCCAGTTCTTTGACCCCCTACACCACTGCTTCACATTTCTTGATTACCAGTTAGTGCCTACTTTGGAGGAATTTTATCAACTCCTGAGGATTCCTATTCTCCATAAACTACCCTACAACGGTACTGAAAGAGATCCAAAGCCTGAAGATGTTGCTCAAGCCTTACACTTGCAAACATCTGATATCATAGGTCATTGGGAAACCAGAAGTGGTGTCTAGGGTTTCTTGGAAAAGTGTCTGTTTGAGAAGGCACAAGACTGCTGGAATTCTCTAGATCTGCAAGCTTTTGAGGAGATTGTAGCACTCCCCGTCTATGTGTTGGTCTTGTTCCCAAACCCCGACCAGCTTATAGATGTGAATGCTGTCAAGATTTTCATATCTCGGAATCCTGTGCCTACATTGCTTGGGGACATCCTACACTCATTTCACACACGAACAATGAAGAAAAAAGGTGTTCTCATGTGCTGTACTCCTCTTCTAGCAAGGTGGTTTATTTCTCACCTTCCCTAGTCAGTCTTGAATAATGATCAAGGCTTGAGGTGGTCACAATGATTGATAACTCTTACACATTCAAATGTTCATTGGTGTTCTCGGTCTAGAGAAAATATCATCATCATTGATCATTGTGGGGTATTCCCTAATGTCCCACTACTTGGCATTAGGGGAGGCATAACCTACAACCCCTGATTGGCTCTGAGACAGTTTAGGTATGCCCGAAGGGATGGCCCACATGACATGCTGATTCCATACTTGGTTTTTTACTTTGACAACGATGCTCAAGGACTTCGACAAAGGTTCATCCGAGCTTGGAGGATGCCCAACAAGGTGGACAGTAAGACCTTGGGACACAAGAATTATATCCCCCTTGAGCATTACCTCAAGTGGGTACGAACCCGCTCCCAAAATCTTATGATGTCGTACCCCTACATTCTCCCTATGATCAAAGAGCCTGTTATGGAAGGAGAGGTTCCATACACCCTCCTAAATCCTGACATGCCAACATCATTGGAAGATTTACAAAGGAGTTGGATACATCTCAAGGGAGAATGTGATACGTTTGAAGCCCAATTCTACGCCAGTGAGAAGAAGGTTTTAGAACTTACTCGTCAACTTCACGAAGAGAAGACTCTCAACACCTACATCGCACCAAAGAGGATGCACAACGTCTTTTTACATTAGAATTTTGTATTATTCTGCCCATGGGGAATTTATGTACTAACAATTATATCTTATTAATATGACGTGTGTTCTTTTTGTTTAAAACAAATTTGAATTTATGAATCCTTGAATGCATTACATGAATATATTTCATTCATCATATGCATAAATAGGTCTTCACACCAGGTTTCCTTATCTCTCTGCTGTTTATTTCAGCAAGATGGATATAGAGCAGACGGTCAAAGATTTGCAAGCGCAGAATTCACAGTTCCAACAACTACTCATGACCTTGGCAAAGGGTCAGGAGGATCTTAAAACTCTTCTAGAGAAGGAAAAGGAAAAAGAGAAAAAGAAAACGAAGAGAGTTGGTGTGGCTACTTTGGGTAGAAGATTTGAAGGTCAAACCAGAAGGGTCCTAGACTTGCCCTCAACATATGATGAAGGGGTAGGAAAAGGAAAGGGAGTTGTAGTACCATCTGAGTCTGAGGAAGAAGAAGAGGAGGAGGAGGATGAAGACTATTCAGAACAACAGTATCCTCCTGCAGATGACAAGTACAAGAATCTGGAAGAGCGTCTGGAAGCCATGAAGGTACAGAGGGTGCATGGGCTGGATTTCGAAGAGCTAGGGTTGGTTTCTGGAATTGTCATTCCCCCCAAGTTTAAAGTTCCTCTATTTGCTAAGTACAACGGGTTGTCTTGCCCAAAGATGCACCTACGGTCTTACGTCAGAAAAATTCAACCTCATTCTTCTGACAAGGACCTGTAGGTCCACTTTTTTCAGGATAGTTTGTCGGGGACACAATTGGATTGGTTCTACCAGCTTGAGAGGTCTGATGTGCACAATTGGGAGGATTTGGCTGCTGCCTTCTACAGACAATATCAATATAATGCGGACTTAGCACCAACCCGTACTCAATTATAGAGTATGGGCATGGTCTCTAATGAAGGCTTTAAGGAGTATGCCCAGAAATGGAGAGACTTGGCGAGGCGAGTGCAACCACCTCTATCTGAGAGGGAGCTAGTTGATATGTTCTTAGGGACTTTGTCAGGTCCATTATTTAATCACCTGATAGGAAGTTCGTCTGTGGGGTTCACCGAATTAATTCTAACTGGTGAAAGAGTTGAAGCCGGCATTAAGAGCGGTAAAATTCAAAAAGATGCATCCGCTTCCGCTACCATTAAGAAGACCTTTCCAGCAAAGAAGGAAGTCTCAGCTGTCTACTCCCAAAGAGGTCAAGGAAGAGTTGAGCGCCAGCCAGCGGTGGGGGCCGTAATGATTCAGAAGTCTGCAGCTGATCAGCCCAGAAACAATCAACCTAGAACCAACCAACAAAGGGTGGAAAGACCACAACGGAAATATACCCGGATAAACATGACTCCTGCTCAAGTTTTACCCCATATCTTGAAGTTAAACCTTACAACCTTGAAAGAGGCACCGAAGAATCCGAATACAACTTCTCCATATTACCATCCCAACGCCAAGTGTGCTTATCATTCGGACAACCTGTGGCACGACACCAACAATTGTTGGGCCCTCAAGAATAAGATCCAGGATTTAATAGACGCTAAGGAAGTGGAATTCGATGCCCCTGAAAAGCCGAACGTGATCTCCGCTCCAATGCCAAAGCATGGCCACAATGCCCATGCTATTGAAGAAGATCTGTATGTTGCTACTGTTGATGATTTGATGACTTTGTTACCGATAATCAAGTTAAATCTGTTAAAGGCTGGGATTTTCCCAGGATGTGAAAAAGTTTTCTACCTTTGTTCATCCTTACCAACCGACTGTCCATTGTTTAAATTAGGCATCCAACGCCTAATGGATAATCAAGAGATCCTTTTTGAAAAGACTCCTGTTAAGCCGACTCCTGTCAATGATGTTGCTATAATTACCATATCCTCCAATATTTCCAAGGTCTCCAAAAGACCTGTTAAGATTACATCCGATCCAAAGATTGTACCTCTGAAGATAACTAAGTCGGGGCCTATCCCGTACAAGTCGAACAAATAAATAATGTGGAACTATGGGGGAGAGATCTTCTACCATGGTATTAAGAATATTGAATCAGTTGAAGAAAGTTTCGATGAAGAAACTCCTGACATTGGAAATATTGTGGGAACGAGTAAAATCACCCGCAGCGGAAGAATTTTCTCTCTGGAGATTGCTCCTCCAAGGGAAGTCTTCGGACCCTCGATTGCT
This sequence comes from Vicia faba, assembly GCA_948472305.1. Taxonomy (NCBI): domain Eukaryota; kingdom Viridiplantae; phylum Streptophyta; class Magnoliopsida; order Fabales; family Fabaceae; genus Vicia; species Vicia faba. The sequence continues at coordinate 1,215,364,521 of OX451738.1, read as the reverse complement.
CCTAAGGTTACTCCTGTACCGGTCAACATATCTGTGAGAACTCCAGTTATTGAAGAAATTGTGACTCCCGTGGTTATACCCTCTGCTGTCGTTGCTGATAAAGGGAAGGGGATCCAAGAAGGGCCCGCCAGGACGAGGGCTCAGCCTTTGGTCATCCCTGAGACCACTCAAAAGGAAATGGAAGAGATTTTGAAAGTAATTAAGAAAAGTGACTATGATGTTGTGGAACAACAAGGCAAACCCCCTAAAAAATCTCTATGCCGGCCTTGTTGCTCTGTTCCGAAGCTCATGCCAAAGCTTTGATCAGATTCTTGAAGAAAGCCCACGTACCTCAGGAAACCTCCACGGACCAGTTCCAGGAATGTGTAGCTAGCCTAACAGCAGACAATGGTCTTGGCTTCTCCGATGTCGATTTAACATCTAAAGGGAGAAAGCATAATGACGCTCTGCATGTTTCGGTGGAATGCAGGGGGACTACTCTAGCTCACATTCTGGTTGATACTGGGTCGTCTTTAAATGTCTTGCCGAAGAAAGCATTGGACAGATTGGACTGTGAAGGTTTAACTCTGAAGCCCAACAATATCATTGTCAGAACCTTCGATGGTTCTAAAAGGATGGTTCACGGGGAGGTGGACATCCCGATTAAAGTGGGAACTAAAACTTTCAGGTCCACATTTTATGTGATGGACATCCGTCCCTCTTATTCTTGCTTGTTGGGAAGACCATGGATTCATAATGCCGGGGCCGTCACTTCTTCTTTGCACCAAATGCTCAAATACCCAGTCCAGGGGAAAATTATAACAGTTCATGGCAAGGAGGAGTACATGATAAGCCATCTAAATTCATTCCGCTATGTTGAATTGGATGATGAATTCATTGAGACCCCCTTTTAACACTTTGAAGAGGTTTGTCCTGAAGTTGCAGCAACCAAGACAGTGACTTCTGTACCTATCATTACCAAACCTGTGTCCCGGATGTCATCCCTTAAAGATGTGAAGGCTGTGATTGAAGAAGGAGAAAGCACAATATAGGGTCAACTACCAGACTTTCCTTTCAAGACAGATAAATTCAGCGTGGGTTTCACTTCGGCTAGTCAGAAGGTTGTGCGTCGCTCCCGGGCTGGAGGGCCACCGTTTAAGATCACCCATCATGGAGTCAATGCTTTGGAGGATGGTGAAGAGGAGAGCAACTTTGAAGACTGGATCTTTCCAACTGTTGATGGAGGACTGAACAACTGAGAGGCAAAGGACTTTGTTCCCATTACTTTCATAAATCAGTAATTTATCTTTCAAACATTTCTGTTGGTCTGTAATAATTCCTAAACAATTCGTACACTTTTTGCCTTGTGCCTTACTCGAGGTACATAGGTCCATTTGTAAGGGTTTGATTTTTCATCTTCATATGCCATTTTTAATGAATCATGGACGTTTTCATATATAAACTTTTGTGTTCATTTTCCTTATTTTTACATTTTATTTGTTTAAAGGTGGCTATCCCTTACACACACCCACACTCACAAAATGCAGGTACCCTTCCATTCCGGATTCCATGGGTAACAATTCTGCTATGGCCTTCAGTGACTCTGGAGATCTGGTCAATCATGCCGAATACGAAGGTGATGAAGACTGTGAAGTACCGGGAGAATTGGCTAGACTTCTACAATAGGAAGAAAGGGCTATTCTGCCCCATGAAGAGCTATTAGAGACAATCAACTTTGGTACTGCCGAAGACAGAAAAGAAGTCAGAGTGGGTGCCAACCTAGAGCCAAAAGTCAAGGAGAGCTTAGTTCAGCTATTGAATGAATATGTTGAGATCTTTGCCTGGTCTTACGAATACATGTCGGGACTCGATACAGATATTATGGTTCACCATCTCCCTATAAGAGAAGATTGTCCACCAATTAAACAGAAGGTCCACCGGATGAGGCCCGACATGTCTGAAAAGATCAAAGCTGAAGTGATGAAGCAATTCAATGCTGGTTTTCATGCTGTTACTTCCTATCCATAATGGGTTGCTAACATTATGCCCGTGCCTAAGAAGGACGGAAAAGTGAGAATGTGCATGGATTACAGAGACTTAAACAGGGCTAGCCCTAAAGATGACTTTCCACTACCGCACATTGACATCTTGGTTGACAATACAGCTCAGCACAAGGTATTTTCTTTCATGGATGGGTTTTCAGGGTACAACCAGATCAAAATGGCCCCTGAAGACATGGAGAAGACTACTTTTGTTACACAGTGGGGTACCTTCTGTTATAAAGTGATGCCATTCGGACTGAAGAATGTCGGGGCAACCTATCAACGTGCCATGGTGGCTTTGTTTCATAATATGATACATCATGAGATAGAGGTCTACGTAGACGACATGATAGCCCGTTCACAAACAGAAGAAGAACACCTCGACCATTTGCAAAAGCTGTTTGTCAGGTTGAAGGAGTACAAGCTCAGACTGAACCCTAACAAGTGCACTTTCGGAGTCAGGTCCGGTAAACTCTTGGGTTTCATAGTCATCAACAAAGGCATCGAGGTTGATCCTGCCAAAGTGAAAGCTATACAAGAAATGTCTGCCCCTCGCACTGAGAAGGAGGTCAGAGGTTTCTTGGGACGCCTAAACTACATTGCAAGGTTCATTTCTCACCTAACATCTACCTGTGAGCCAATCTTCAAGCTGTTGAAGAAAGATCAGGTGGTTAAATGGAATGATGACTATCAAGTTGCTTTCGATAAAATCAAGGAGTATTTGCTAGAACCTCCTATCTTGATGCCTCCCGTTGAAGGAAGACCGTTAATCATGTATCTGACTGTTTTAGATAATTCAATAGGGTGCGTACTGGGCCAACATGACGAGTCTGGCCGAAAAGAGCATGCCATTTATTACCTTAGCAAAAAGTTTACCGACTGTGAGACTCGCTACTCACTGCTCGAGAAAACTTGTTGCGCTTTGGTATGGGCTGCTCGCCGGCTAAGGCAGTATATGTTGACTCACACCACTCTACGGATTTCTAAGATGGATCCATCAAGTACATCTTCGAGAAGCCTGCTTTATCTAGAAGAATAGCTAGATGGCAAATGATCCTGATTGAGTACGATATACAGTACACAACCCAAAAAGACATAAAGGGGAGTGTACTAGCTGACCATCTGGCTCATCAGGCTGTCGAAGATTACCAATCCATGAAGTTTGACTTCCCTGACGAAGACATTATGACATTAGACAACATTGAAGATAACAGACCATATGACGGACCTGAACAAGGATCCCGATGGACTCTGTACTTTGATGGTGCTTCCAACGCACTTGGGAATGGTATTGGTGCCGTGCTCATCTTACCACAAGGTTTCCATACACCTTTCACCGCCAGACTCTGCTTCAACTGCACCAATAACATGGCCGGGTATGAAGCTTGCATCTTTGGACTCAAGGCTGCAATAGACCTGGGTGTCAAATCCTTGGTTGTGTTTAGAGACTCCGCTTTGGTCATCAGTCAGATCAAAGGAGAGTGGGATACTAAACATCCCAACCTCATCCCATACAAAGAACATGTCCTGACATTGTTACTTCATTTCGAGCAGATCACCTTCAAGCACTTCCCGCGAGAGGAAAATCAGCTAGCAGATGCTCTAGCTACAATGTCATCCATGTTTAAACTTAACTGGGATAATGAGGCTCCCCAAAATCACCATTGAGCGAATGGACGAACCTGCACATTTTCACGAGATTAATACCGAGGAAGTAATGGACCGACCATGGTTTCACAAAGTCAAAAGGTATCTTGAGACGCGAGAATACCCTGAAGGAGCTTCAGTCAACGACAAAAAGTTCTTGAGGAGATTCTCTGCCAAGTTCTTCCTGAGCAATGGTATCCTATACAAGCGCAATCATGATTGCATTCTGCTCCGTTGTGTAGACAAGGTGGAAGCTGAACAGATCATGGATGAACTGCATAATGGTACCTTCGGCACCCACTCAAGCGGACATACAATGGCTAAGAAGATTCTACGGGCAGGCTATTACTGGTATACCATGGAAGCTGATTGTCATCAACATTCCCGTACTTGTCACAAATGCCAAATCTATGCGGACAAGGTACACATACCTCCAGTTCCTCTCAATGTCTTAACAACTCCTTGGCCATTCTCTATGTGGGGGAATCGACATGATTGGATAGATCAAGCCTACCGCACCCAATGGATACCGCTTCATCCTGGTGGCCATTGATTACTTTACCAAGTGGGTCGAAGCAGCTTCCTTCGCCTCCGTCACAAAGAATATGGTTGCCCGCTTCATCAAGCAGAACCTCATTTGCCGATATGGTATCCCCGACAGGATCATCACTGACAACGGTACAAACCTGAACAATACTATGATCACCGCTTTGTGCGAGCAGTTCCAGATTCAACATCACAATTCATCTCCCTATCGACCAAAGATGAACGGTGTTGTCGAAGCTGCGAACAAAAATATCAAGAAGATCATACAAAAGATGACAGTCACCTATAAGGACTAGCCTGAGATGTTACCGTTTGCTCTGCACGGGTACCGTACCACGGCGCGTACATCAACTGGGGTAACACCCTATTCTTTGGTATATGGCATGGAAGCTGTTTTACCTATCGAGGTTCAGATTCCCTCCTTGAGAATCATGAAAGATGATGGTTTGAGTGAAGATGATTAGATTCAGACCCAGTTTGATCAACTTAACTTGATTGACGAAAAGCGACTTACTGTTGTTTGCCATGGTCAGACGTATCAAAAACGGATGATCAAGGCTTTCTATAAGAAAGTCAGACGCCAGATATATCAAGTCGGAGATCTTGTAATCAAGCAGATCATCTTTCCGCAAAGTGATCCCAGGGGCAAATGGGCTCCTACTTACGAAGGACCATTTGTGATCAAAAACATCTTTTCTGGTGGGGCAATGATCCTGACCACCATGGACGGTGACGACCTGCTGCACCCTGCGAATGCATACATAATCAAAAGATACTACGCATAAAATAACCCGATAAGTTGAAAACTCGAAAGGGCGACTTGGGAAAAAATGGGCATCCCGGTGAATTGAAAACCTGAAAGGGCGGTTCAGGAAAAAATTAGGGATAAACAAAAAAATTTGTACACCTGGCAAGTTGAAAACCTAAAAGGGCGACTTGGGCAAAAAAGGGTTTCCTGGTGGATCGAAAACCCGAAAGGGAGATCCAGGCAAAATTTAGGGAATTAAAGCGTATGACTATGTCTCGTCGGATCACTTTAAGGACAATCTATTCATAGAAAAGCTCCTGGCTTCTGATCAACTCAATCATCTTCGAGCGAAGTAACGAATGAACAAGATATCCAGAGTTACAAAGGCTATAGCAGAATGGGACCCCCATGGAATTCTTACACATAGCCATCTTTTTCTTTGTATAAATTTTTCTCAATTTTTACGACAACATTCTCTTACTAGAATGTCTGTATCCTTTGTACAAAATACTTACACAAAGTTAATACAAAGATACTTCAAAGTGCAGAAAACTATTTTCCTTTTCTTTCTTTTTACACTTGTGTTTTATTTGAAAACGTCCAATGATTTATTTAATGAGCATATGCATTAATATAATCACATGTTTACAAATAAACGAAATAGGAAAGAATAATTATTGATAGGTTGAAAGTATAGGAAGACGTCTTTAGGCTATTCCAGTAGAAATCCCCTGCAGTACATCATCTTGATCCCCCAGTGGAGCTAAAACCTTGAGATACATATCCCCAGCGGAGTTAAATTTCAAAATCCACACCAGAGTTAAGTTTTCAAACTCCCAATCCCCAGCGGAGCAAAACTTTGAACTACGGACCCCCAGCGAATATGAAACCTTCTTCCCCAACAAAGTCAAATTTCCATACACAATCAAATCAGCATGTCATTATGATCCCCAACGGAGCTGAGACTATCAATCGCTAGCGGAAACCATCTAGTTTCTCCAGATTCCCGAGCAAGTTGTCTTAAAATCTGAGAGCCAATCAGATAACAGTTCACTATTGTCTTATCCCTAACCTAGGATAATTCCCCAGTAGATTGGCATACAACCCAAACTCCTGAACTCCCCAGCAGTAAGTTTTCCCCAGAGTCATGAACTTACTCTCCAGCAGGATAGCTACTCTCCAGCAGTATAGCTACTCCCCACAAAGTTGTTTCATTCCCCAACAGATTGAAGATTCTTATTCTTGATTCCCCAGTGAAGTTGCCAGAGTCTTCATATCTCCTTAGCATGAATTTGTCAGAATTTTTAATCCCCTGCAGATCGAAGATTCTCATTCTTGATTCCTCAGCTTGAGATCCCCAAGGATTCAAATTCCCCTAGCAGATTGAAAATTCTCATTCTCAGTTCTCCGCAGAAGCCATCAGAGTCTTCCTTATTCTCCAGCAGATCAAGGTTTTCCTTTGTTCGATTCCCAGTAGAGATCACTAGAAGTTTTGCCTATTCCCCAACCGTAAGGATTCCCCTTGTGTAATCTCCAGTCATAGTCATCAAATTTCTCGGGATTCCCTAAGCAGGAAAGTCGTGAAGGATTCTCACATCCCCACGGAAGTTGTCAAAGTTTTTGATAATCCCCGCGAGTTGTCAAAGATCTTAAATCTCCAGCAGTGGTCATGGATTTACTTTCTCCGGCAGCAATCAAGGATTTATTTTCCTCAGCAAGACAACTAATCAGCTTACATGCGCATACATTACAATCATATGTCATAAACATTGATAAAACTCATATATTGCATCATACATTTCATGCAACATAACTTTGTGTTTAGCTAACATTTTACCCTTTTCAGGATAAGATTAACAAGCTATCAATATACAATCATGAAAATAACTTAGAGACGCTCCAGACACGGATGCAATTCTATTGCTTATTCAAATTTAGAGCTCAGAAAACAGCTTAGAGATGCTCCAGACACTGATGCAATTCTATTGCTTATTCAGATGCAATCTTGAAAACAGCTTAGAGACGCTCCAGACACGGATGCTATTCTATCGCTTATTCAAATTCAAGGTTCATAAAACAACTTAGAGACGCTCCGGACACGGATGCTATTCTATCTCTTATTCAAATTCAAGGTTCAGAAAATAGCTTAGAGACGCTATAGACACGGATGCAACTCTTTTGCTTATTCAGATTCAAAATTAAGAAAACAGCTTAGAGACGCTCCAGACACGGATGCAATTCTATTGCTTATTCAAACTCAAAGTTCAGAAAACAGCTTAAAGACACTCCAGACACGGATGCTATTCTTTTGCTTATTCGGATCCCCAGCTCAGAGATGCTCCAGACACGGATACCATTCTGGCGCTCATTCTCCTCATTTTCAACAAACATTCTCGGATGGCATCTTTAAGCCCATCTCCAACAAGATTCACACTTTCGAATGGCATCTTTAAGCCCATTCTCTCAACTATATTTTGACGAGTGCAAATTTACGGGTACTCTAGTGTCCAATCATCTTTTACCTTCGAGTCACAAAAGGCAAACTCGCCAATCTAACTCTTCAGGTTCAAGAAGATTGAACAGGGGCAGCTGTTGTACCCCAAAATTTTCCCTCTCATTTTATCAAGATTTCCCCTCACAAGACTCTTTGGACTCCAGACAGGATTAGGGTTTGCTCTGCTCAAGACATCTCCTTGCACTGATGACCTGAAATTAGGGTTTGAGTTTGCACAGGGATTTTTGGACTTACAATGCTCAATGTGACTTCCATACTTCATGTTGGACTAATAAGATTGCTAATACCAAGTTTCAAGCTTTGAATCAAATTTTTGCCCAGTCAATTGGACAATTGACCTAAAAATCAACTATATTGGGGAAAAGTCAACTGTGGCCAATTTACAGTCAAACCTCATAATTTTTGATCCATATCAACATTATAGGCTCATATGAAACATTTGATCAAGTTTGGACCACAACTCCTCAAGAAATTTGATCAGATCACCAAAAGGGCAAAATGGTCATTTTTAGGGTTTTGACTGCAGAAGGGCAATTTCTGTTTTTTAACCTAGCCAATGGCAAATTGGGTTCAAGCATGGATTCAAGGACTCAATGGCATCATCTTGACCTAATCACAAGGTTCAAAAGATCTCAAAAGCATTGGATTGACAGATGAATTTTCCAGTCAACTGATCAAAAATCAACTGTACACTAAAAAGTCAAACTTTGACTTTTTGGTCAAAATCAAGTGCCAAGGGTCATTTTTCATCAATATGTGTCAAAACATGAAACTTTTTCACCAAGAAACCTAATTTTGAAATTTAGGGTTTAAAATGGAAAATTTTCATAACTTAGAAATTTTTTAAGTTTTGAAAATTTCTTATTTTTTCCCAACTTTTCCAAACTTTTCCACCATGATGCCATTGGATTCAAAGAAAACTTCAAACATGAAATTTGTAGTCCCCCAAAAAATCTACAACTTTTATTCACAAAGTTTTCCCAAAAGATGCTTGGATCTCAAGTTATGGTTTTGTGAACAAGGGTCCATGAAACTTTTAACTTAGTGAAATTTTGCCCTAGTTTAGGCAGGATTTTGACCTATCTTCATGGAAATTTTTCACATAGTTACAATTGGAATATCAAATTGAATTTAAAATATGTATTGTAGAGAATGTTACAAGCTTTCCAAAATGTCCAATAACTCTCCAAAATCATTTATGGTTATGGAGAATCGAAGGTTTGAATTTGGAAAAATATCGCTTTGGTCCATGGCATTTTTCACTATGCTACAAGTTGCAAATTCTACCCAATCTTGCTTGTACTTGTTTATAGGTCCTTAAAACCTTCCACACTCAAAAATTTAATGAAAACACATTGGTTAGAGGAATTGTTCTGAGCTTTAGAAGATTACACAAAGGATTAATCCATTTTTGGCAAAAAGATAACAATGCCATTTTGATAAAGGTTGCTTTATGCAATTTTGTTTCTCTTGAGCTGTGAACCCAATCCTTTGTAGAAAACCAACTCCATAAACTTAGGCAAAGGTACACCAACTATCAGCATGCTTGGAGCTAGCTTGTACAGGCCATAGCATTGTCAAAATCACCTTTTCTTCAAAAGCAAGTCAACTTGCAAAATCACCACAACTTTGCAATCTGATAAAACCAAAGTTTGTAAACATTTCAAACAAGTTTTTGCATATCACACTAAGCCAAAAAAACTAGCTAGCAACCTCCCAAACACACTTGTACGCAAAAATCACATTTTCCTGTAAAACAGGGTAGGTTCTGCATTTTGATTTCCAAATCACAAACCACTCGTGCGTTTTGCTTGCAACCAGTTTCAACACACTCCATACAACCTACCTAAACAATACCAACCATTCCCAAGTCACTGTAACTCCATTTACACACTTCACCATTTCTGAATTTTGAGTTTGCAGGTTGAGTTCTATAGAGAGATTCAAGCAAGTTCAAAGCTAGCTAAGCATTGGGAAAGCTCAAAGGAACTTCAAGCAAGCTCACAAGCATCTCAAGCCTCACTGAAAACCCCTGCATTGCTATACTCGAGCTTGACTGAAACAGGTAAAGTTCAAACTTCTATCTCTCTATTTAGGAATCATTAGGCTTAGGTTTGTGAATAAAAAATGTAGTCCTCATTGCCCTTGAGCTGTACATATGCATAGAATTCATTTAAGTTAACTGAGCTGGGAGAATTTGAATGATGAACTTTCTGAAAAAAATAGGTTAGAAATTAGGGCCAGAGAAATTCTCTTTGGTCTTTGAGAGTTAGATTGAGTTTTTTATATGATTAGAATCGTATGATCATGCTTTATAACTTTCATGTTACAAGTTTTTGTTATTAAGCACTGAAACAGGAGATACGAATTTGTACATAGCGCGCGCATGGTTCTGTCTCAAGGACAGAGATGAAGAGGCAATGTGGGCTGGGCTTGGATTCTCCTTGCTTTTGATGCCCCTTGGCTTGCTATTTACACCCCCTTGGCCCATTTGTTTATTTTTCCATATTTTTCATTTCTTTTTTAGTTTCTGACTTTTATTATTTTTTCTAAACAAAAAAAATCACTAAAAAAAATTTCTTAAATTTTCACATTTTATTTTATTATTTTTTGGACATAGAAATAATTATAAAATAATATACTTTTATTTTCTTAAAATAAAAACTTATAAATATTATAAAAATATTATATATATTTTTATTTTTATTATTTATACACTTAAATAATATTGTCATACATATTTTTATTTTTCAACATTTTGTATATATTTTATTTTATTTTTTGTACATAAATGAATAAATAATATAATTAATATATATATATATATATATATATATATATATATATATATATATATATATATATATATATATATATATATATATATATATATATATATATATATATATATATATATATATATATATATATATATATATATATATATATATATATATATATTTCTTAAAACCAAATTAGGGTTTCCACCCCTTTCAAAAATAACCATTAATATTTTTTCCTATTTTTAGGACATTAAATAATTTATTTTTACATACATAATAATAATACAAAAAACCATTTTTGCATATTTATATTTAATTGCATATTTAAATAATTTCCCATTTATTTATTTGTACAAAATAAATCAATATGGTTGTAATAATTGAATTAGGGTTTTATTTTCTTGCAAATACCCCCTATTCAAACTTGTATCCCCCTCCCCATATCAATGTTGTAATAGTCGTAGATTTACTTTTGTGCACTTTATAGCTTTCAAATATGCCATGACTGAAAGATTAGGGTTTGTATGATAACCAAAATCAAAACAAATAGCTTGACCTAATACAAGACAAAAATGCATGAAAAATGACAACACAATGCACACAAGCACCCCTAGGGTTTCATCCACTTGTTGCCTTAAAAATGACCATGGTATGCATGTTAAGTATCTTGGCAAATCAAAATCAAAATCAAAACAAAAGATCATAGTCCCTCGATGACGCTATCTTGGTTGCCTATACAAAATGATCTAGTCCCTCAAAAACATGCTAAGATACTTTGCAACATTGTTATCATGGCCATACGATGACCCACACCTGTCCCGTTTAACATCCAAACACAAGGTTGTTTACCAAATACAATGGTAAAACGACAATGTCAAAGGGTTAAAAATGTGTAGGAAAGATCTTTGAGTTAGGGTAGACAACTCCTAGTTACTTGATCAACTTGCAAAACATCCTTGTTAATTTCAAAACACACAATTTCAAAACATTTTCCCAAAACAAACTTTCAAACATTGAAACATTTTTCAAAAGACAAATACCTTTGTATATATTCAAACAAGAATCATTACAAAGGTTGCCTAGAAAAATGCCTCTTTTCAAAACATTTTCAAAACCACGCACAAAGCACCATTTCAAACAATTAAAAAGCAAAAGCAAGTGATCTAAATAAGTAACTAAGAGCCCATGGAAAACCATGGATGAAAAGGGTGCTAGCACCTTCCCTTTTCATAATCTACCCCCCGGACCGAAGAAAACATCTCAAAGGTCTTTCCTGTGCTTTTTGACCTTTCCTTTGGATAAAATAAAAAGTCGGTGGCGACTCTTGCTAAACCGAAACATTTGCAAACACAAACGCAAAACCTCAAGTCAGTTCTCCCACCGTATCACAGAACTAGCGACTCTGCTGGGGAAATGAATCTAAAAGTGGGGTTACCTTAGGGTTTAGATCACCTTTACATGCTTACCTTGTTTGCTTTTATTGCTTTACATTTGGTTCTATTGTTTGGGTTTGAATCCTCTACCCGTATTTGGGAAACATTCATAGGTAAATAGCAATACATTATGGAAACTGTGCAGGGTATACCGACATGGTTGAAGCAATGGCTATATTAGTGCGACATATTTGTGGGTACCGGTAGCCTTTGAGTTAATCAAAGAGAATACGGGGCCGTTGAGTGATGTCATGAAGCACTAATGGACTTTTAGAACCTTTACTTGACCATCCTGGCCTTATTAGGGGTAGTGAGATGATCGGCTTTGGTGTAGTCCGAAGTTGGTAGATACTCGATACTACACTCATTGAGGGTTGTTTTCTTGGAATATTTCAGTCGCCAGTAAAGTGGCAAAACTAAAACAATGAACACAAAAAATAATCCAGTGATATTGAGCTCCTTAGAACCCGGTTACTATTTATAGGACAGGTTGAGCCGACTAACTTCAAGAGGGTACTTACCTATGAAACCCCATGCAAGCCTGAAACTAGGAACTTGTGTGACTTGCTTGTACATATACTTGTGCATAAATCATGAACATTATGAAGCATCATATGCATACACTAACCATTTCAAGGATTTTGGATCTTCATCTTTGTTCCTATTTTGTAGGTTATGGAATCACTCCACAGGAAAACAATCCAAGTCAACCTTGTGAGAATTCCTCCTCAACTCAAGGAGCTTACTTCCAAGATTCCAGAGTATTCTCCATTCACTGAAAGACATGGTCGACTTCTCAACTTGGTCAACTCCAACATTAAAGAAGACAAGATGAAAGTTCTCTTCCAGTTCTTTGACCCCTTACACCACTGCTTCACATTTCCTGAATACCAGTTAGTGCCTACTTTGGAGGAATTTTCTCAACTCCTGAGGATTCCTATTCTCCATAAACTACCCTACAACGGTACGGAAAGAGATCCAAAGCCTAAAGATGTTGCTCAAGCCTTACACTTGCAACCATCTGATATCATAGGTCATTGGGAAACCAGAAGTGGTGTCTAGGGTTTCTTGGCAAAGTTTCTGTTTGAGAAGGCACAAGACTGCTGGAATTCTCTAGATCTGCAAGCTTTTGAGGAGATTGTAGAACTCCTCATCTATGGGTTAGTCTTGTTCCCAAACCCTGACCAGCTTATAGATGTGAATGCTGTCAAGATTTTCATATCTCGGAATCCTGTTCCTACATTGCTTGGAGACATCCTAAACTCATTTCACACACGAACAATGAGGAAAAGAGGTGTTCTCATGTGTTGTACTCCTCTTCTAGCAAGGTGGTTTATTTCTCACCTTCCCCAGTCAGTCTTGAAGAATGAGCAAGGCTTGAGGTGGTCACAATGATTGATGACTCTTACACATTCATATGTTCATTGGTGTTCTCGGTCCAGAGAAAATGTCATCATCATTGATCATTGTGGGGAATTCTATAATGTCCCACTACTTGGCATTAGGGGAGGTATTACCTACAACCCCTGCTTGGCTCTGAGACAGGTTGGGTATGCCCAAAGGGATGGCCCACATGACATGCTGATTCCAGACTTGGTTTTTGACTTTGACAATGACGCTCAAGGACTTCGACAAAGGTTCATCCGAGCTTGGAGGATGCCCAACAAGGTGGATAGTAAGACCTTAGGACACAAGAATTCTATCCCCCTTGAGCCTTACCTCAAGTGGGTACGAACCCGCGCCCAAAATCTTATGATGCCATACCCATACATTCTCCCTATGATCAAAGAGCCTGTTATGGAAGGAGAGGTTCCATACACCCTCCTACATCCTGACATGCCAACATCATTGGAAGATTTACAAAGGAGTTGGGTACATCTCAAGGGAGAACGCGATACATTTGAAGCCCAATTCTACGCCAGTGAGAAGAAGGTTTTAGAACTTACTCATCAACTTCACGAAGAGCAGACTCTCAACACCTACATGGAACCAAAGAGGATGCGCAACGTCTTTTTACATTAGAATTTTGTATTATTCTGCCCATGGGACATTTATTTACTAACAATTCTATCTTATTAATATGACGTGTGTTCTTTTTTTTTAAAACAAATTTGAATTTCTGAATCCTTGAATGCATTACATGAATACATTTCATTCATCATATGCATAAATAGGTCTTCACACCAGGTTTCCTTATCTCTCTGCTGTTTATTTCAGCAAGATGGATATAGAGCAGACGGTCAAAGATTTGCAAGTGCAGAATTCACAGTTCCAACAACTACTTATGACCTTGGAAAAGGGTCAAGAGGATCTTAAAGCTCTGCTAGAGAAGGAAAAGGAAAAAGAGAAAAAGAAAAAGAAGAGAGTTGGTGTGGCTACTTTGGGTAGAAGATTTGAAGGTCAAACCAGAAGGGTCATAGACTTCCCCTTAACATATGATGAAGGGGTAGGATAAGGAAAGGGAGCTGCGATACCATCTGAGTCTGAGGAAGAAGAAGAAAAGGAGGAGGATGAAGACTATTCAAAACAACAGTATCCTCCTGCAGATGACAAGTACAAGAATTTGGAAGAGCGTCTGGCAACCATAGAGGTACAGAGGGTGCCTGGGATGGATTTCGAAGAGCTAGGGTTGGTTTCTGGAATTGTCATTCCCCCCAAGTTTAAAGTTCCTCTGTTTTCTAAGTACGATGGGTTGTCTTACCCAAAGATGCACCTACGGTCATACGTCAGAAAAATTCAAGGTTGGGATGGTAATGTGGAGAAGTTGTATTCGGATTACCATTACTAAGAATGTTATGGCATGGTTTATCAAGCATAACCTGGTTTGTCGCTACGGTGTGCCAGAGAGAATCATCATTGACAATGGTACGAATCTCAACAACACGATTATCACTGAACTCTGTAAGCAGTTCAAGATCCAGCATCATAACTCTTCTCCCTACCGGCCGAAGATGAATGGCGTTGTCGAGGCTGCTAACAAGAACACCAAAAAGATTATATAGAAGATGTCGATGACATACAAAGACTGGCATGAGATGTTACCATTTGCTCTTCATGGGTACCGCACCTCAGCGTGAACATCGACAGGGGGAACACCTTACTCTCGGGTATATGGCATGGAGGTTGTCCTTCCTATTAAGGTCCAGATCTCTTCTCTGAGGATTATGAAGGATGCGGGTATGAACGAAGATGATTGGATCCAGACTTGACTTGATCAACTGAATTTGATCGATGAGAAGATACTTACTGTTGTCTGTCATGGTCAAATGTATCAAAAACGAATGATCAAGGCTTTCAACAAAAAGGTCAGACGCCAAGAATATCAAGTCGTGGATTTAGTGATCAAGCGTATTATACTTCCGCAAGGTGATCCCAAGGACAAATGGACTCCCACATATGAAGGGCCATTTGTGACCAAAAACATTTTTTCAGGTGGAGCCATAATTCTAACCACCATGGACGGTGACGACCTGCCTCACCCTGTCAATACGGACATAGTAAAAAGATACTACGCATGATTAAAGACCCGCTAGGTTGACTGGCCTAGTAAAAAATAAGGGCTTCTCGGTGAACCAAAAGGGTTTGGGAAAAATTAGGGATGAAAACCAAAACAATCTGTACATCCGGCAAGTCGAAAACCTGAAAAGGCGGCTTGGGCAAAAAAGGGTATCCCGGTGGACTAAAAACCCGAAAGGGAGGTCCAGGAAAAAGTTAGGGATTTAAAGTGTATCACTATGTCCCATTGGATCACCTTGCGACCAGACTTCAGTATCATCTATCAAGATTCAAACGGCACCAACCAATCCAGTCAGCTTCGGACAAACAACAAAGTGATGAGACACTCGAAGACATAGCGACAATAGCAGAATTGAAACTCAATGGGATTATTACACATAGATGTTTTCTTCACTTTGTACACAATATTGTATAGCTTTCATTTTCACGACAGAGTTCTCTTACTAGAGTGTTAGCTTCCTTGTACAAAAATGCCTGTTATAGACCAACTTCAGAAATTAATACAAGTTATTTTTACAAAACCATTTGTTTTTCTTTTTCTGTCTTGTTTTGCAAAGACGTCCAATGATTTATTCTTGACATGTGCATTTGAATATAATTTCTATTCATAAATATTCGCATAAGAAATAGAAAGCCAACTACTCATGACTTAAGGAACGGCACAAAGCCTAATCCCGACAGTTACTCCTTCCAACAGGTACACGGGCATAGATAACTTTGAAACAAGGTCACCATTACATGCGACCCCGTGACGTCTACAGTCCCCACATAGTAGAGGTAACCAAAGCTTTGACATCGACTTCCCCAAATAGGAGTTACTTTCCCCAGCAAAGTTCCTTCAGAGAGCTGATATCTATATTCCCCAGCCGAATTTTATAATCGCAAGCGATTCATAAATTTTTTTCTCCTGAGCAGACTTTGTTCCTCCAGTTACGGAAGTTCATCCCCCAGTGGAGTTTATTTTTCCGAATCGGAAAGATCATCCAGCAAAGCATCTCCTCTCTCAAACAGAGTTATTCCCTCACAGAGTTATTCTCAAGTAGAGTCTCTCCTCGGCAGAATATTCACAAACAGAAAGGATTAAATCCACGACATAATCATCTCCGTTCATAATCCCCAGCTGAAGCAGAAGAACCACATTTTTCTATAACAATCAGGAATTCAATTTCCAGTACTCTCCAGTAGCAGTCATGGATTTATTTTCCCAGACTTGGATATGTCAAAATAGCATTTTATGTTCATACATCATGACGTGCGCATACATATTGCATACAACATAATCTCATTTGTTTAAAGAACATCATCACACAACTCATTTCATGCATCATATAATTAATCCTGTATGTTTTTAGGAAAAACGGTTATCATCAACAATTCCAACAGTTCAAGATTAAATCTGTGAAGCTATACACGTCATATATGCAGACAACTAATGGAAAATCAGTTCCCGAAACCAAACGGGTCAACTAATCTACATGATCAGATGAGGAAACCTTATTATCATGGTTCCTTCTAATATCCCTACTATCCAAGCTTTCATTTCGAAGTAACCCTACTATCCAGGTTCCTTCTTATAGCCCTACCATCCCGGATTTCATTTCGAAGTAACCCTACTATCCAGGTTCCTTCTCATAGCCCTACTATCCAGGCTTTCATTTCGAAGTAACCCTACTATCCATGTTCCATCTCATAACCCTATCATCCAGGCTCTCATTTAGAGGTAACCCTACTATCCAGGTTCCTTCTTGCAGCCCTACTATCCAAGCTTTTATTTCGAAGTAACCCTACTACCCAGGTTCCTTCTCACAGCCCTACTGCCCAGGCTTTCATTTCGAAGTAACCCTACTACACAGGTTCCTTCTCACAACCCTACTACCTAGTCTTTCATTTCGAAGTAACCCTACTATCCAGGTTCCTTCTCACAGCCCTACTACCCAACCTTTCATTTCGAAGTAACCCTACTACCCATGTTCCTTCTCATAGCCCTACTACCCAGCCTTTCATTTTGAAGTAACCCTACTACCTAGGTCCCTTCTCACAGCCCTACTACCCAAGCTTTTGTTTCGAAGTAACCCTACTATCCAGGTTCCTTCTTACAGCCCTACTACCCAGGCTTTCATTTTGAAGTAACCCTACTATCCAGGTTCCTTCTTGCAGCACTACTACCCAGGCTTTCATTTAGAAGTAACCCTATTATCCAGGTTCCTTCTTGCAGCCCTATTATCCAGGCTTTCATTTCGAAGTAACCCTACTATCTAGGTTCCTTCTCATATCCCTACTATCCAGGCTTTCATTTTGAAGTAACCCTACTATCCAGGTTCCTTCTTATAGCCCTACTATCCAGGCTTTCATTTCAAAGTAACCCTACTATCCAGGTTCCTACTCATAGCCCTACTATCCAGGCTTTCATTTTGAAGTAACCTTACTATTCAGGTTCCTTCTCATAGCCCTACTATCCAGGCTTTCATTTCAAATTAACCCTACTATCCAGGTTCCTTCTCATAGCCATACTATCCAGGCTTTCATTTCCAAGTAACCCTACTATCCAGGTTCCTTCTCTTTTATCTTCGGACAACGGTTTACCACACTGTAAAACCTAGACCCGACCAGATACGGTTAATTTCACATTTCCCCAGTAGATTAATGGACAACCAAAGCTCCTAGACTCTATTTCCTTAGACAGAAACCAACATTCCCCGGCGAAGCCCTCCTCAACGGCAAGTATAGGAATTCTTGCAAAGGTATCTCTTATACAACCGATATCTTTTCTGGATGGCATCTTTAAGCCCATCTCCAATGATTCTCAGTCGCCTTCCAAATGGCATTTGTAAGCCCATTCATGATATTATCGATCGACATTCACTTCATGTGAGTGAAAATTTTGGGGCACTCTAATGTTCAATCATCTTCCACCTTCAGATCAAGAAAGGCAGACCAGCCAATCTACATCCTCAGGGATAAGAAGATTAAACAAGAGCAGCTGTTGTATCCTAAAATTTTCCCTCCAATTTTCACAAAAAATCATATTCCTAGAGGTCCTCAATTGCTCAAGTTGACTAAGGATTGACCAGACAAGTCCTCATCCTAAGACAATGAGCCTCAAACTATGGTTTCACTCCTCATAAAGATGTTTGAGTTCCAAGGGTCCTAAATGGTTTCCATTGCCCTAATATGTCCTCAATATCATCCATGCCAAGTTTCATTCCTTGCACAAGAAGTTTGCTCAGTCAACTGCTTAAATGCCTAAAAATCAACAATACTAGGTCAAAAGTCAATTGTGACCCACATACAGTCAAACTTCAAGATTTTTGGTCAACATCAACATTTTTAAGTGATATCCATCATTTGATCAAGGGTTGATCATGATTCCTCAAGGAATTCTCCTAATTCATCAAAACTTAAAAGTTGCTAAATTAGGGTTTCTATAGGAAAAGTCAACCAAACTTTGACCATGCATAACTCTCTCATACTTTATCAGCAATTTCTCATCCAAGTCTCATTTTGAATATAATACAATTCCATACAACTCATCTTCATCCCTCAAGTTCAAGAAATGCACTCATGAAAAGATATAAATTCAGACATTATAGGTCCTTTTCAAAAGTCAACAAAAACACCTTTTGGATCAAAGCTTCTTACATGAACATGGAAGATCCAATTGAGATGAAACCAAAAGGGTTGTTTAGAGGACATCCTAAGCTTTCTAAAAAGTCTAATAACACCCTCTTATGGTCAAAATTGATAGAAATATGCATTATCCAAGTTGGCCAATTTTGGAAATTTGCACAAAGTCAACAATGCCCAAAATTGCATTTTTCCACATGGGCCCATCTTTTCAAGATTGAATCTCAGTCCTAGAATGATCCACGACCTATAGGACCATGCCTTATTCACTTATTTATTTAATTTATATTGATTTTATTTATTTAAAATTCAAATAAAATCAAATTAAATAAAAAAAATCAAATTTATGGAATGAGATTTGTTTTGCATTGAATTATAGATTATGCAAGTTGTCTATAGCCAAGACAAAATCGTGCAAGCTCCAAAAACAAGAGAAAATCTTCAAATTTGGAAAGACTGGAATCAAAATTCAATATCATTACATCTTTGGATTCTTTCTAATTCTAATGACCTAATCTGATTCACTACTTATAACAATGCATTGCAACCCTAGAACAACAGTTTTAATGCGCAACCTGCCTCTCTAAGAGCAAGAACAAATACTCAAATTTTGGACAAAAAAGTGCAGATCGGATTCCTTTCTATCGGTCATTTCAAGCCATTCCAAGGATCAAATCACATCTCTGGGCATCCTCTGAAGCGATTGTAGGCATTATCAAAGCCCGAAGCATCAAGAATCACGTGCTACCACCTTCACGGTTTACATCTTTTTTCTAAATTCAGTTTCATTGATTCCGACATTATCAATATTTTCTAAGTATATATTCATGCTTGTAATCACGTTTGTAATGTGTTTGGATGCTTTGATTTAAGTTTACACGCAGGAATCATGAAACGTCATTCTTAGGGTTTCAAAACATGTTTTAGGGCTTTTTGATACAGGTTAAATTAAGCCAAACCAATTGTATATTTAGGTTCAATGGTTGATTTCCAATCGACCCATGCTCTTGGTTGGGATTTATCATGCCTGTGCTGCGTTTTGGAAATGTCACGGGTTACAACTATGGACTTTGTCCGTAGGTAAAAGTCCAGTACCTAAAACGGCGATCCTGCGAAGAAGATGATGGCGTGTCCAAGCTTGGTTGGATAGTTTAAATCTTGCGCGTTTTTTCTTATAATACTGACTCATTATCTAATATATTATTTGTTGTTTGTTTGTATCAATGGATGATCAGCTTGGCTTAGTGGCAAAGGGAAGAGGTTTTAAAACGCGCGTGTGTAGGAGGTCAGGGGTTTGACCCCTACCTCCTGCACATTATTTTTCTCATAATTTCTTTGCAGATTCCATGTACATTACGCCCAGGCCCATGCTATGCGCTCCCAGATCCTGTCCATTAGATCCATCATCGGTCCATATCTAACGCATCACAAGCACAACACACGGTCGGCTTCCAAAGGTGATCCCCACTAGATCAGGCGCAGCCATGGGGCCAGCTATTCTGGGCCTAACAAATTCTAATTCACACCCCCATAATTGTTTCCATCATCAGGCCCATCTCATTTTTTTTTAATTTTAAATTTCTTTAACTTTTTTTTAATTTATTTTTAATTGCTTTAAAAATATTTTTTTTAATAAAATCTCAAAATCATAAAAACACAAAAAAATAGAATTATGTTTTTTTTTCATAAAATATTTAATTCCATTAATTAATTAGGTTAATTAGGATAACTTAAATTCTTTTTTTTCATAATTAAAATTAATTAGAAATTAGGTTAATTTACAAAATTAATTTCTTTATCAAAAATCCAAAAAAATATTCTTTCTTTATTCACTAATTAAATGCCTTTGAATATAATTTCTAATTCCTCGTATTTAATTTTGGCACGCGTATTCTTTTTCCATTTTTTTTTAAATTCATGCAATTGCTCCGAGTTTGTAATAGTTTTAACTTAGGTTTACTATTTTCATTTACTGTTTTCCCAAAGTTTTGATTATGTAACCCCCCTCCACAAAGCCTTGTAATAGCTAGGTTTAAATGTCTCGCACTTTTAATTTCCGTCATTTTAAACTGTTAGATGATTGATAATAGGATTGTATGCGAAAGATAAATCAATGCTTAAAACAGTAGAAAACCCTAACTGTGCAAAGACAAATAACTGAAAAACAAACACTTGCACATGCTCACTCCTAGGGTTTTCCCCACTTCAGTTACCTTCGATTAACGGTCATGAAGTATAGGGAGTTCTAGTGGTTTCCCTCTAGTTCCAAAAGATAAAAAATGGCCCATTCGAATCTTGCCTCGGAAAGATCTTTAGGACTCTAGGGTAACTACTAAGGTTTCCTAACCATTTCTTTAGTGATCGTAATATCCCTTTCGATCGTCCTCAAATCCAACGATGGAGCTACCTACTCCTTAATAGTAGGATAGCGTTGTCTAAAGGAAATAAGAAAACGAACAGTCTTTTTCGAGTAGGTAGAAACTTTTAGGTACTTGCTCAAAATAATCTTTTTACACTTACACTTTCAAACAAAGTTTTCAAAAACATTTTATCACACCCATGGGGAATGATACAAGGGTTACCATAAAGTGATACGCCGCACTAAGGCATTTTCAAAACTTTTCAAACACACAAACACACAAAAGCAATTTAAGAATGAGCAAGTACCTAAGAGCCCATGGAAAACCATGGATAGAAAGGATGCTAACACCTTCCCTTTCTATAATCTACCTCCCGTACTCAGAAACATCTCGAAAAAGGTTTTTCCTGTTCTTTTTCCCTTTTCCTTTGTTGGATGAAATAAAATACAGTGGCGACTCTTGCTTACCGTACATTTGTGAATAAAAAACGTAAAACCAGTAGTAACAAAAAACAGTCGATTCTACCACCGTATCACACCTACGTTCGAGGGACATGGCCAATTATTTCTGAAGACAACAAGAGAGATTACCCTAGAGGTGCAAAGTGTATTGGTTTCAATTATGTTATCTTGAAAATTAAGGTTATCTATGTTTGATTTTATTCTTATCATACAAGCCTATTTACTAGCATATATATATATATATATATATATATATATATATATATATATATATATATATATATATATATATATATATATATATATATATATATATATATATATATATATATATATATATATATATATATATATATATATATATATATATATATATATATATATATATATATATATATATATATATATATATATATATGCAAAACATATAAAGGCAAAAGATAAAGCGAGAATGTAAATCTACACTATTATAGGGCTTTGGGAGAGTTACATAATTAGAAAAATACGGGGATGTAAAGTTAAACTATTACATTAAACTGTGCGACCTATACAATTGTATAAGAAAATAAATAGCAAAAATAATAAGAAAATGTTGGAAAAAAAGTTTAAATGCCTTAAAAATCTAAGTTCATATTTTTGGTGTTTTTATGAAAACAATTTAAGTGTTAATTAATAATAATTAAAATCCTAATTCTAATTCATTTTAATTAATAAAAAGCCTAAAATTTAATTTTCAAAAAATCAATTAGTTAATTTACACTCTAAAACTATTTTTTGTTGATTTTATTATATGGCTTCTTCCTATTTTTTTATGTATAAGTTTTGATTAAAAAAATTTAATTAACAATAAAATAACCAATAAAAAAAGGAAAAATGAAGAAAGTAAAGCAAAAAGGGTTTTGGCATCGCTGGGGTTCGGACCCCCCCCCCCCCCCCCCCCCCCCCCTTCTCTTCACACGCTTGGTTTCAACCTGTTCTATGTTTCTTGTTTAACACATCTGGACATATGAAACTTATTAATAACTTAAGGATTAAGAGATTTGAAATTAGAAAATCCTTACCACCGGTGTCATTGAGAGGAGGCGTTCTGGTCACAGTTGAGCATGGTTATGGACTTGAGGAGGTTCCTGGGGATGTCAGGATGATGATTCGAGGCTTCGTTTCAGTTGAGAATGGCTGGAAAACTAGGATACAATTTACACCTATTCTTTGAAATTTTTGTGTTTGAGAACTTATTTCTATGGAAGCCAATCCGTGTCCCTTTCTTATGGAGTGTGTCCTCTATTTATAATGGATTATTTTTTAAGTTAACATTCTTGGAAGGAAACATGTGCAATCAAAGTCATTAATTGTTTCTAAAACAATTTTAAAACATTCCAAAACATGAAGAACTCTTTCCTTCTTCATCCCTCGCGGGTTTTTTATGTTGGACATGTGATCTTGGGCTTTAAAATGATCCAAATCAAAAGCCCACATGCCTTGTACATTTATTTAATATTTATTTAATTTAATTTTGAATTTAAATGAATAAAATCAAAATAAATGAAATAAAAATTAAAATAATGCATGAATGGACTTAGGGGTACCTAAACATGTCATAAACACGTTTGAACTTCAAAAGTTAGGCCCATTAGCCTAAAAGTCCAAAATTTCTCAATTGTGGTTTCATGCATTTTCTCAAAATTGCTCAACTTGCACCAATCATAACTCTCTCAAATTTTGTTATATGAAGATGATCTTGGAGTCTTTGGAAATCTCAAGATGTCCCCTATAACTCTCATGTTGGTCACTTTTTCATTTGAATTATTTAACTTGATGTAAATTTCTTTGGCAAAAGATGTCTTTTTGTTGACTTTTAAAATGACCTGTAATGTTTTGGCCTATGTCTTTAAAATAAAGCATTTTTGGCCTTGATATTAGAGAGACAAAGTTGTAGAGAATTGAATTTACTTCAAGATAGGCTTTGGTTGAGGAATTTATGATGAAGCATCTGAAAGTTATGCTTGGTCAAAGTTCAGTTGACTTCTCCTTAAGAAAACCCTAATTTGATAACTTTTGTCTTTTGATGAATCTTGAGTTTTTTTATTGAATCATGATCAACCCTTGATCACATGATGAATGTGACTTCAAAATATTGATGTTGACCAAAAATATTGAAGTTTGACTTTAGGTTGACTAATGTTGACTTTTTGTCCAATATAACTGATTTTCACTCATCTGAGCAACTGACTAAGCAAACTTGTACTGCAAGGCTTAAAACTTGACATGAGGATTCTATGAAGCATATGGGGAGCCGTGAAGCTCACTTGAGGCATTATAAACTCAATTTTCTTTGAAGAAAGCAAAATCCTAGTTGTAGGTCAATTGCTTAGAATGAGGACTTGTCTGCTCAAACCTTAAGTACCCTTGAGCAGTTGAGAAACCTAGGAGCCCAAGGGAGTGTCTTGCATTGATTTGTCTTGAAGATGGGAGGACAAATTTTAGGGTACAACAGTTAGTAATCTACAAAATGTAAAATCAAAGGCTCAAACCATTTTACCCTAGTTAAAAAAAATAAAAAATAAGGATATTTTTTATCCCAGCCTATGTACTTGGCAACAACCCTTTGAAAACCCAATTTTTCCCATGCGTTCCTGGAAATGTATTTCTGGAACACACTTATTTTTGTTAAACATAAGTTATTCTCGGAGATGCATACACGAGAGGGAACCAAATTTACATTTTCGAAACTTATGCAGATAGTAGCAGAAGCTAAATTACACTGTTTCGCATTGTTCCAGGTGTTGTTGGAAACTACGAAATGAATACATGACATGAATATAAAGACACACACACACATACAAACACACACGTATATATATATATATATATATATATATATATATATATATATATATATATATATATATATATATATATATATATATATATATATATATATATATATATATATATATATATATATATATATATATATATATATATATATATATATATATAGTATTCAAGAATACACATTGTGTCCAAAGTCGATGGTAACCAAAATGTTATCCAAATACAATCCAAAGTCGATGCATAAAATATTATTCAAACCAAAATACATATACAACTACAAAGACTACTAGGTATGATGGACTATGAGTTGGAGTTGGCTCGTCACCTTCCCAATGTTTCTCTACTGCCTCCTGTACTGTAGAGCCTCCTTAGCCTCCGCCATAATGGCATCTTGAACACCTCTAACATCAGAGCCATAAGGAAACAGACCTCCATCAATACTTGCCTTCCTAATTTGCATGACACGATGACACCTAGGCAACACATATATGGTATAATCGGCTCTAGCCTGCTCCTCTTTTAGAATCTCCTGATGAGCTGGCATCAGTGGGTTTCCTGGAGCATCCTTTACCCGATATGGATGAGATACCCTGAAGAACCATATGATATAATCTTCCATATAGCTCCAGTTGTCTGGTACTAAGATACTCCGAGCCTCATTTGGCACAAGATGATTTTCATAATCATCAAACAAGGCATCCATATCCATGCGATTAACCAGGGGAGGAGCAAACTCAGAAGGATGTTTAGGAATGTACTGCATGTATCCAAACAGACTCATTATGCACTTAGTAAGATGATCAACCATCTTGTGTGACCCGCATGCCAACCATCCCGAGTACAACACAATGTCGATAAGGAGAATCATCTCACAGTGATCTACGTATGTATGGAAGTGTAAATCCTCAAAGACCAAGCAATCTATATTCACCCTGAATAACTCTATCTCCTGGTTCCCTCGGAGTGGGTTTAATGCAATGACACACGACTTCTATTCTGTATACATAGGATCAAGTGACCAACCAGATATGCGAGGGAAGTGTTATAGGATCAAGACCTGAAACAATAAGAATTGTTAGTTAAACGACATCTCAATAATTAACAAAACAACACACTAACAATATAAGATCAAGAAATTTTATCGTAAGGAGTATGGTGATGTCTTTCATCTACTTAGGCTTCCACTTATAGTATTCAGACAACTTATGGTACAATTACACCTAACAAGTAGCCCCCAGTTCCACTTATGGATCTGCTCAAAATCATCATAGTACCGCATGTACATGACATCAGTGTAAGTGGAATTAATGTCCACAAAAATGGACGTTCCAACCAGATAGAAAAGGTGTGCTCTCTTAGCACACCTCTGGTGATGCGCTACCTACTCAGGATCACCATCATCCTGTCGTGCATGCTGTAGCTCAACTGTGAACACATTCTTCAAATAATTAAATCTGACGTGAGCACCACGAGTGGAGTCCATCTCATCCATAACACTCTCAGGGATAACTCCCAATTTCTCTACCAACAACTCCAATGCCTTCTATTTGTCGCATCTTTCATGGTCTAAAAACCTCCTTTTTAATAGAAGATGCAGCAGACATGCCATGTCGTCTAGTGTAATCGTCATCTCACCATGTGGTAGATGGAACGATGACGTCTCATGGTGCCATCTCTCAACAAAAGAGTTAATAATACCATGATTAGCAATAACATATCCCTAAAGGGCCAAGTATTTGAACCCTGAAAGCATCAAGAGCTCCTGAAACCATGGCTCAAGGGGAGCTACAAGTTTAGTGATCTTCCTCGCATGATTAATGATTTTTAGCGGATCACATTCCTGTAAACATGGTTTAACAAAATTCATTCAACAAAAAATAATAATAAAATTAATTCAACAAAAAATTAATAGATCTACGGGCCCCTGCCATAAGTGAATTTCAGGTTAATTTTGAGTGTCAACTTGTGTTTCTGTTTTTGCTGCATTCTGTAATAAATTTTTCCGAAAGTATAATACCGGTTTGATATGGTAAATGTATCTCTAGAAAGTTTTGTGTTTTATCACATCTTGGATGCGTCCCGAAGATGTATCTCCGTAATCTAGGGGCATTTAAGGAAAAGTAAATGGTGTGTTAAGAAATCCCCAAAAATAATAAAATGATTAAAAAAAAGGGTTAAATATGTTTTTGATTCCTATAAATATCTCAAATTTCATTTTTAGTCCCTATAAAAAATAACATATTTTAGTCCCTACGAAATTTTTATGCATTGAGTTTTATTTCCTGCTATTTTCTAAAAATTTGAAAATTGTTTATTTACCCTTAAATATTTTAATTTTTGAATCATTATTTTCATACATGTGTATAATACTATAATATATTTATTTACTAAAATTTAGAATTTTTAAAATAAAAAGAATTAAATATGAATTTTTTAAATTTTCAAAGATATTGATAAAAGTAATGAAAACCTCGACTTAGAAATCAAATTTTGAGTCTTTTTTTTCTAGGATTTTTTTATAACATTCTAAACATGTTGTAAAATAATCATTCAAAAATACACATTGGTTTAATAAGATGGACTAAAACTACATGCATAATAATTTTGTAAGGATCAAAAATGTAATTTTTTTTTATAGAAATTAAATAAAATTTGATAATTTATAGGGACCAAAAATATTTTTAACTATAAAATTTTTATCAAAAAGAACAAAAGAAATGCAGTAGAGGGAGGTTCGAGGGTGGCTTAGTTTTGTTGTGTTTGTTGGAGGAGATGAGTGAGTGTTATGGTTGTTTGGTGGTGAAGGTTTTGGACGGTTGGAATGTGTTGTTGAGTGACTTGAATGGAATTTTGAATGGTGTTTTAATATTGGATGTGAAGAGAAGGTCATGAGTTGTTAGTGATGGTGGAGTATGAGGTGATGGAAGTGTGGATGTGGCTGAGTGTTGTTACGGATTGTTAGTGCAAGGTGATGAATTTGAGGAAGAAGATGAAAGGGAATAAATACAATAAAGGCTGACTGCAAATGATTGGAGAATTGATTGATATAAATATAATCCTAGTACACCTATTTATACACAAATAAAGATGCCACATAGGCCCTAATTAAAACTTATCTACAAATAACAAAATACTAAATTACCCTCTAATACCATCCCATAATTTAGTAATTTATCAGAAGTTAACAACACCAATTTCATCTCTCAAGCGCAGAAATTGGTCTGTTTTTATTGCCTTGGTCAGAACATCTGCCAGCTGCTTCTGAGTGCTACAGTGCAGAACTTCCAGCACTCCTTTCTGCACTTGACTTCTGAGAAAGTGATACTTCGTCTCAATGTGCTTGCTTCTGCCATGTAGAACTGGATTCTTTGCAAGATTAATTGCAGACTTGTTATCAATCATCAGCTTCAGAGGTTCCTCAACTTCAACCTTCAGATCATGCAGCAGATTCAGAAGCCAAACTGCTTGACAGGCGGCTACAGCACCAGCAATGTATTCAGCTTCACATGTTGACAGAGCCACAACAGGCTGTTTCTTGGAACACCAAGAAATTGGACCTCCCAGAAACTTGAATAAATACCCAGAAGTGCTTCTTCTGTCGACTCTGTCTCCACACCAATCAGAATCAGAATAACTCAGAAGTTCTGATTTGATCTTTCCTCCAGAAGGAAGTAACACTCCATAATTCAGAGTTCCTTTTATATACCTCAGAATCCTGACAGTAGCTTGGTAATGAGACCACTTTGGTTTGCTCATGTATCTGCTGACCATTCCAACTGCATAACAAATATCAGGTCTGGTATTGCATAAATACCTCAGAGAACCAACCATCTGTTTGAAGGTTGTAGCGTCCACATCCTCTCCATCAGAATCAGAGTCCAACTTCTGATTCGTATCAGCAGGTGTGATAGCAATCTTGCAATTTGCTAGCTCAAATCTCTTCAGAAGCTCTAGTTCATACTTCTTCTGATGCAAAATGATTCCTTTCTCAGAGTATATAAGTTCCATCCCTAGAAAGAAACTCATTTTTCCAAGATCTGTCATCTCAAACGCCTTCATCAGAACTTTCTTGAACTCAGCTGTTTCTTGTTCAGAACTTCCTGTGAGTAATATGTCATCAACATACAAACAGACCAGAATCATATTACCTTCTGAAGTATGCTGAACATAAACACCATACTCCATCTCACACTTCTGAAACCCTTGTTCCTTGAAAAACGAATCAATCTTCAGATTCCAAGCTCTGGGCGCTTGCTTCAGTCCATACAGAGCTTTACTTAACCTGTATACCATCCCTTCCTGATTCTATTTCACAAATCCAGGAGGTTGTGACACATAAACTTCTTCCTGTAATGGACCGTTCAGAAATGCAGACTTCACATCCAGATGTATCAAAGGCCAATTTCTGTTTGCAGCTAAAGCAATCACCAGTCTGATTGTTTCGTGTCTAGCTACAGGTGCAAACACCTCAAAATAATCTAGTCCAGGTTTCTGAAGAAAACCTCTGGCCACTAGTCTCGCTTTATGTTTGCCAATTGATCCATCTGGCTTTAGCTTCTGCTTGAAAACCCATCTGACGCTGATGGCTTTCTTGCCTTTTGGAAGTTCTGTCAGCTTCCAAGTCTTGTTTCTTTCAATTGCCTCAAGTTCTTCTTTCATGGCATTCAGCCATACTTTCTTCTTGAGTGCTTCTTCAATACCCACTAGTTCAGAATCTACTAGCATGGCACACTGAACGATTTCACCTTCAAAATCTACTTCAGTATCATGCAACATGCTAAAATCTGCAAACTTACTTGGTATTCGTCTGATTCTCTGTGGCCTCTGGTTTTGTTCTGAAGGTTCTCCAGAATTCGGAACAATACTGGCTTCTGAACCTTGTCCAGAACTACTTCCTTCAGAATTACCACCTTCAGAGTTACTTCTGGAAATTTGTTCTCCAGACCCTATGTCTTCAGAGTTTTCCCTTCCAGAAGTAAAATCACCACCAGATTCTGGATCATCATCAGAATCTGGATCAGAATCAGATCCACTATCAGAATCTCCCTGAGATTCTGACTCATCTTCAGAGTCTTCTTCTGACTCTGAATCGTCTTCAGAAACTAACCCTGGTGTTGGCACTACACCAGAATCTGATTGAAGCTTGTTCCAATCCCATGTTTCTGACTCTTTCACAACGACGTCTCTGCTGATTTCAACTTTGTTGGTTTCTGGACAATAAAGCTTGTAAGCACCTGTACTGTGGTACCCCACCAGTAACATTGTTTTGCTTCTATCATCCAGTTTTCGTCTTCTAGCCTCTGGAATGTGTTTGTAGCACACAGAACCAAATACTTTCAGATGGCTAACACTCTGCTTGTCTCCAGTCCATTTTTCTAAAGGAACAGTTTCTTTTAGCTTCTTCGTTGGACACCTATTCAGAACATATGCTGATGTGGCAACAGCTTCTCCCCATAACATGTGAGGTAACTTCTTTTCTTTCAGCATACTTCTGGTCATATCAAGCAAAGTTTTGTTTCTTCTTTCAACAAGACCGTTGTGCTGAGGAGTATATGGAGTAGTAACCTCATGTTCTATTCCATTCTTCTCACAGAACTTCTGGAACTCTGTAGAGTTATACTCACCTCCACCATCTGTTCTCAGAATCTTCAGCTTCTGACCACTCTGCTTCTCAGCCTTCACCTTGAACTTCTGGAATTCTGTAAACACTTCATGCTTGAACTTGATGAGTGTTACCCAAGTCATTCTTGTGAACTCATCCACAAAAGACACGAAATATTTGTTTCCTCCAAGTGAAGCTACTGGAAATGGTCCACATACATCAGAGTGTACTACTCCCAGAGCATGTTTTGCTCTGGGGGCTACTTCTGACGCAAATGGCAATCTGGGTTGCTTGCCTTTCATGCATATCTCACATGACTTCTGAGGCTTCACAATCTTCGAAATGCCATGTACGAGCTTCTTAGAACTTAGATGCCCTAAGCTTCTATAGTTCAAGTGCCCCAACCTCTTGTGCCATAACTTACTGTCTGCTTCAGCGCCTTCTGCACTGAGACACTCCGCTTCAGAAGTTTCTACATTCACTTTGAATGTTCTGTTGCTTCCCTGCTCAGACTTCATAATCATCTTCTGATTAGAATCGTACAACGTCAAGAGGTTGTCCTTCATAACCACTGAAAAACCTTTCTCAACAAGCTGACCCACACTCATCAGATTGCTTTTAATTCCAGGAACGTACCAGACATCTTTGATCAGAAGGTTTCTTCCATTCTTCACTCTGACTCTGACATTTCCCATACCTTCTGCATTAAGGTACTTATCATCAGCACATCTGATCTTTGTTCTCCTTCTGGAGTCAAAGTCTGTCAGCCATTGTTTGTTCCCAGTCAAGTGATTTGAACAGCCAGTGTCCATATACCACCAATCTCCTGAACAGTTTCCATCAGAATCAGAAGCCATCAGTAGCACAGGTTCATCATCAGAATCTTCTCTGGCTATATTTGCTTCTTCTGATTTTCTTCCTTTGTTTCTACAGTCTCTGGCAAAATGCCCAAACTGTTTACAGCAGTAACATTGAACCTTCTTCTTGTCATACCTTTCCTTTCCCTTCTGATATTTCTTTTCATCAGAAGTTGAGGTTTCTGACTTCTGGAATTTATCACCATGTCTATTCTGCTTCTGGTCCTTCTTGACAAAAAAGGCTTTCAGAGCTTGCTCCACTTCCCTCTCAGAAGTTCTTTCAGTCAGACGCAACTCTTGTGCTTCTAGACTGCTTTGCAACTCTTCTATTCTCATGGTTTCCAGATTTTTAGAATGTTAAATAGAAACAACAATGTAATCAAACTGAGGCGTAAGTGACCTCAGAATCTTTTCTATGATTACCTGTTCAGAAAGTGTTTCTCCACAAGCCTTCATTTCATTTGTGATCAGAATCAATCTGGAGATGTAATCAGAAACTTTCTCACTGTTCTTCATGCTGAGATTTTCATATTGTTTTCGCAGGGACTGAAGTTTTACCTTCTTTACTGATACATCACCACCATAACATCTGGTCAGAATATCCCATGCCCCTTTCGACGTCGTCGAATCAACAATCTTCTCAAACACATTTTCATCCACACACTGATGGATGAAGAACAATGCTTTCTGATCCCTCTTCCTTGTAGCTCTTTCTTCTGATTTATGTTCTTCAGTAGCATCTGCTGCAACTGGAAGATAACCTTCAGAGACAAGGTCCAGAACATCCTGAGCACCAAACAGCACACGCATTTGTATCTTCCATCTGTTCCAGTTTTTACCATCAAAGACTGGAAGTTTAGTGTTCAAACTACTGCCTCCATTCATCTTAAACCTTTGCACAGAAAAACTTAGATCTCAGATTCTCACTCAGTGTTTCCCAAACCCACAGAATCAGTGTGATTCTGTTTCAGATTTTTGTTCAAGAATCAAAAATCAAACACACAGCTCACTATCACTCGTGTTTCCCAGAGTTTCAGAATCAAACCAAGAGCTCTAGATACCAATTTGTTAGTGCAAGGTGATGAATTTGAGGAAGAAGATGAAAGGGAATAAATACAATAAAGGCTGACTGCAAATGATTGGAGAATTGATTGATATAAATGTAATCCTAGTACACCTATTTATACACAAATAAAGATGCCACATAGGCCCTAATTAAAACTTATCTACAAATAACAAAATACTAAATTACCCTCTAATACGGATCAGAATGTTTGCATGTTGGAAGAAGGTGAACACAAAGGTGTGGTGGAGCTGAGAGATATGAGGTTGTAATGAAGTGAGGAAGACGAGGGTTTTGTGATTATGGAAGTTCGGTTTAGAGTCTATGGTTGAGAACTTGAGAAGGAAAATCATGATAAGAAAGTGAAGGTGGGTTTATATGAAGAAGAAAGCTAATACCACTTTTTTCGTTTTCACTTTTTTGAATTTTTTCATGGTAATTTCTTTGGTACCCATGAGTTTAAGTTGGATACCAGTACCTTTAGTGCAAATTGTATTAAAATCATGATTTATTTAATAATAAAATAAAATAAAAAAGTGAAGTGGCATTGAACCATAGTGTTTTATTGGTTGAGGGTACCAATACCCAATTAAACTTAAAGATACCTGAGTGTTCACCTTTTTTCATATGCATTTCTCATTGGTCATGGGAAGGATAGGATATAGAGTAGCCAGTCCTTGGTTGCTTTCTCTCGCAATGCAAACTCTTACTATTTATACAAACACTTAGGGTTTCTCAATTGATCACAATTCCTTTCTCACCATTGGTTAAGATTATTAATTTTATCAAATTTAAATAAAAAATTAAAAAGAATAAACATAATCTACACATTTGAATATTTCTTGTTTTAATTTTTCAAATAATAAAAAGAACCGAAATAGATAAAAAATAGGCGCGCACATGATCGAAAACAATAAAGTGAATGTATCAAAATCATCTACGCATAACAAAGCTTAGTAAAAATGTCATCAAAATTGCAAATAAAAATACCCAGATAAAAAGGCTCAGACAAATCAAAAACTGACTACATGTGGATGCGAAAAAATAAAATGAGCATACTAAAATGACCTACGCGCAACATAGTTTCATAAAACAGTTCGGTAAAGACCAAAACTCAACATTTTTCCTGCAAATCTCGCGCGCGATAGCAAATTGCTTTAATCGGTCGGCTTGTAAAATCAAAATTTTATTTTTGGTTGACCTTTGGTCAACCTTACACAATGCATGAGGCCAATGCAATGAATTAAAATGTATGAAATAAAATTAGATTATTTTTTTTGGATTTTAATAAAGCGAAAATTGACCCAATGTTGACTTTTACCCAACCTAATGCATGAATGACTGGCCAGTGATGCAAATGCGATAAATGAATGACCTTGGGACAAAATTAGGGTATGACACCAGGGCATCGGAATTTAGTTTTTAACATGTCCTTCTTTGTAATGAAAATTTGGTTATATCCAGAATAACCATCTAAAAGACTTATATACTAAAGGTTGTCGTTGAACCGACTAGCATTTCTGCCACAAACATTCAGTATTTATCTTTTAGAGTGGCAAGATTTTGGTCTCTGTAGTCAATACAGACCATAAAAGTCCCATTATTTTTAATTACAAAGAAAATATTTGTTAACCATTCGACATACCTGAAAGTTCTTATGAACTTATTCCTTAGAAGCCTTTCAATTTATTCTTTGATTTTTTACATTATTTCTGGTGCAAACCTCTTTGGCGTCTATTTCATGTGCCTTTTGTCAGGTCGAATTGGTAGATTTAATTCCACTAAGTCTCAGTTGAGTCCTGGCATTTCATCATACTCCTAAGAAAAGCAGTCTTTGAATTCTTTCAGCAACTCAATCATCTGAGACTTTAGGCTTGGCTCAATCTTGGCACCTATAAATGTTGGTTGTTTGATTGCTCTATCTCCCAAGTCAACTTCTTCTAAATGATCATGGGCCTGAATCTTCATGTTTGAAACCAAAGGGTCTTTTTCAAATCCCAAAGCCTCGTCATCTTAGATACAATCGGGTCTCTGGATGTCTAGTACTGGGTAATTCACAACCTATATGTTTCTCTTTTCAATATGATTGGCTTCAACAACCATTCTTTGTTATAAATCAGCTTCTAAAGCTGCTTTTATTCTGTTCTAGGCTATGTAAGTTGAATTTTGAGCCAGTGCATCTAAATCAATCGTCGTTATCTTCTGTCGACCATCAAGTTGTATTATTCGAACCCCCCATCATGGTCTCATACTCCCATATGAACCCATGTGTTAGGTATAATTTCATAGAGTGAAATATGTCTCCCTTCAGAGAAAATGCCATCCTTGCAAGTGTGTATGGTGTAATGTTGGCCAACTTTCTATCAAAGTTCTTCTTGTCGACGTGATTAACATCTATTAAGAAAAAACTCTGATCTGCTTCAATATTTTCAACAACCTCACCAGGTCTCCAAATTAAAAACCTTTAGTGCATGGTCGAGGGAACCGCTCCTACACCATGAATCCATTCCCGACCCAACAATAAGTTATAATTCTCCTTGGTAGAAATGAACACAAATTGGGTTAGTCTTGTGATGGTTCCCACAACAACATCCATATGTATGATACTTAGGGCTTTGCCTCTTTTTCCTTCATAGTTTGATATGACCATATTATGGGCCTTAGGTTAGTGTCATATTCGGCAATCTTTTTTTTAATAAAGTGTGTAGCATTCGGTTGACTGTCTCCCCCCATCGGCCAAGACTTTATTAATCCCTACATTTTTTACCTTTTCCCAAATGAAAAGGGCCTTCAGATGTTAATGCATACCATAATCATGCCTTTCGAACATGACCTTATCTTCACATATTGAACCGATATCCGTTATGTAGTAACACAAAGGTTTGTGGTTTGCTAATTCTTCAGCCAATCCATTATCCTCCTCTTCAATCACTTCAATGATCTGATTAAACTCTATGGGTAACATGGATATCATATTAGATATTATATATAATTCTTATGTAGAACTAGAATCAAATTTGTTTGTTGCCATGTCTTCGTCTTTGTTCTGCTTGGCCTCTTTCTCCTTGGATTCTTCCATAGGTGGTAAATGAGGGAACAATATTTGCTTCACAGGCCTTTTCACCTTCTAAGCTTCAGTCATTGCTTGACAACTTCCACTCTTACTTGAGATTTTTTCCTCGAAGGTAACATTTTTCTTGCGTTGGTGCCTTTTTCATTGGATTCTGGTCATATGGTTTTTACCCAGGTAGCTTTTAGAAGTATAGGAATACTTATTTGATACTTGTGAGTTATCATGGTATGAAGATTTTGCACCAACTTTGATCGATATCCATTTTTGTTGATCTGTGTTTGTTATTTCTGTAGACCTAATCCCCTCACCTAAGAGAATGTTTTTAGGTGGGACATATGTCTTATTATGATGTGTTATATCAGGTACTCCTCTTCTGTCGAAGATAAATTTTCTCTCCTTGCAAATAGCTTGTAACTTGTACTTCTGAATTTCCAAACCACTCAAACCTCTTTGCTTATACATACATAAACCATTAGCCACAAATCCCACGCATGTTTGACCCCTAAAAACACCAAGAGCTCAGAACTGCATCACATACCTCCATTGTTTCCCAACCTGACTAAAAGTTTGAAACTCACATCTCCCTCGTGCGTTTTCAAGCCTTTTGGTTCCTAAAGTTTCTAAACATCATTTAAAACTCATCACACACCCTGTTACAAGACTGTAACACCATTAAAGCCATCCTCCATTTTCAAAAATAGAGCTTTGCACGTGGACTTCTCCAGAACTCCTCGGGTACGTTCAACTCAAGCTAAGAATCCCATTAGCTTCCTGGGAACTTGAGGACGTTAATCCAATCATTGAAGCTCACTGAAAGCTACTTAAACTCCAAACCCGATATCCTCTTGCAAGGTAAGTTTTCTGACTTTGGAACTTTTCATACAAGCATCATCAATGATTTATTTGTGAATGAAAAATGTAGATATCATTGCCCTAAAGCTAACCATGTCCATAGTTTTCATTAATTTTTCTTGAGCTTAGAGAATTTTAAGATTGAAGTTTCTGAGATTTTTAGGGTTCAGATTAGGCCCATTAAAATTCATGCTTATCTTTGATCCATAATTTTATTGCTTTGCATTTCCTGAAATCGTGAGGAAATTTGCTACAAGTTTCCTGTTTACAGTTTTCATTTTTGTTGAGATTTGAATAAGATACAAAGGCTCTAGCTGGACGTGAGGTTGAAGATGAAGTTCAGGCCATGGACTTGTTTACTATCATATATTTATTGTTTTGATTATATAAACGGATGTATAGTCACCCCAGTGGTAGAAGCTGGTGCCTGTGACTAGAGGGACCTGGGTTCGAGCCCCAATGGTACCCTTTTGGATTTTTCCATATTTTTTTCACACATTCTGACTTTTTTTTTGCATGCGCTGGGCCTCCTTTGGGCCTTATGTTTTTTTGTTACCTCTCACCCCATGTTTCACTTATACAGCCCCTGGCCCGTTTTATTTACTTTTCTCATTTTTATTTATTTACTTTTTCTTAAATATTTTATTAACTACTAAAAATATCATAAAAAATATAAAAATATTAGATTTTGTATTTTGACATAGTTTATTTATTTTTTCTCACACAAAAATCATTTTATTTAATCACACTTTATTTATTTTGACTAATTGTTTTGTAAATTTAATTAAAAAAACTAGATTTTTAGTTATTTTCTTTTACACCATTTAAATATATTATTTTAAAATATAAAAAGACCAAAAATATTTTATAATACTATAAATTATTTTTAAGACAAAAATACCAAAAATATTCCTTTTATAAACTTAATTTCTTTTTAATCAATTAAAAACTAGGGTTTTATTTAAATTCTTTTTCTAGTAAATTTAAATTTCACTTTTAATTAATTATTTTTCTTTAGTTAATTAGGTTAAATCAAAACCCCTTTTCTATAAAAAATCCAAACAAAAATATCCATTTTCTTCACATTCACATGCTTGTATATTTATTCATTTTGTACATTATTTATTTCCATTCTTGTACCAATTCAATATGGTTGTAATAGATTAATTAGGTTTATTTTCTTGCAATCCCCATTTATAATTTGTACACCCCCTCCCACAAGTATTGTAATAGCGTAGTAATTTTAAATTCCTGAATTTTTCGCTTTATATACAAATGCAAGTAATTAGGGTTTGTATGAGAAGACTAAAAACAATCAACTAGAAAACCCTAATTAAAGACAAAATCAAGAATGAAAACAATACACTTGCACATAAGCACCCTTAGGGTAAAATCCACTTGGTTACCTTACAAAATGGTCGTATTACGCATGTCAGGTATCTTAGCAAAAACAAGCAAAATACAAGACCATAGTCCCTCGATGACGCTATCTATGTTGCCTTTCAAATAATCTTAGTCCCTAAAAGATAATGCTAAGATACCTTGCAACATTGCTAATCATGGTTATACGATGACCCATGCCCGTCCCATTTACATTCAAAGGTAGGGTTACTTACCAAATCAATGGTAAGATAACAATGTAAAAGGAAAAGAAAATGAACAAGAAAGACTTTTGAGTAGGTAGATTGCTCCTAATTACTTGCTCAATTTCAAAACAAAACATCCTTGCTATTTTCAAAACAAACACCTACACTTTCAAAACATCTTACAAACTTGAAAACATTTTCAAAAGATCAAACACTTTGTATATATTCTTATGAACGAGAATCATTACAAAGTTTGCCTAAACAATGGCCTCTTTACAAAATACTTTCAAAAACCATACAAAGCACAATTTCAAACAAAAGCAAGTGATCTAGCAAGTAACTAAGAGACCATGGAAAACCATGGATGAAAAGGGTGTTAATACCTTCCCTTTTCATAATCTATCTCCCAAACTCAAGAAATAATCTCAAAGGTCTTTCTTGTGCTTTTTCACCTTTCCTTTTGGATAAAAGAAAAGTCGGTGGTGACTCTTGCTAACCGTAACATTTGCGATAAAACGCAAAACCTTCAAGTCAGTTCTCCCACCGTATATTAAAACTGGCGACTCTGCTGGGGAAATTCTAAAAGTGGGGTTACCTTAGGGTTAGATCATATTTACTTGCTTTCATTGTTTGTCTTGTATGCTTTACATTATGGTTCTTTGTTTGGGTTTGAATCCTCTACCCGAATTTTGGATACCTTATAGGTAAGTAGCAATACGTTGTGGAAACTGTGTGGGGTATACCGACATGGTCTAAGAAATAGCTACGTTAGTGCGACATATTTGTGGGTACCGGTAGCCCTTGAGTTAATCAAGGAGAATACGGGGCTGCTGAGTGATGTCATGAAGCACTAATGAACTTTTAGAACCTTTACTTGACCAACTTGGCCATTAGGACGTAGTGAGATGACCGGCTTTGGTGCAGTCCGAAGTTGGTAGATACTCGATACTACACTCATTGAGGTTTGTTTTTTTGGGATATTTCGGTCGCCATTAAAGAGGCTTGCGCTGAAACAATGACCAAAGAAACAAACCGGTGATATTGAGCTCCTTAGAACCCAATTACTATTGCTAGGACAGGTTTGAGCCAACTAAACTTCAAGAGGGTACTTACCTATGAGACTCCATGCAAGCCTAAACCTAAGAATTTATTTGCTTTGTTTTTATATACATAGTTGTACATAACATCATGAACATCATAACATCATACTCATTCACTAACCATTTTAAGGATTTCTGGGATTTATCTTTGTTTCTGCTTTGTAGGATATGGATTCTATTCACAGGAAAACCATTCAAGTCAATCTTGTAAGGATCCATCCACAACTTAAAGAGATAGTGTTGTACCCCAAAACTTGCCCTCCCATATTTCTCAATACATGTCAAGTGAGGTCCTCAAATTGCTCAAGGAAGTCCAAGAGTTGACCAGACAAACTCTCTCCTAAGGCAGTCTCCCTCAAATTAGGGTTTCATGTTGCATCAAGATACTTAAGTCCAAAGAGTCTCAAATGCTCACAATTGTCCTAAAATGTTCTCAATATCATCCATGTCAAGTTTCAATCCTTGCAGAGGAAGTTTTCTCAGTCAATAAAAACACCTTTTTTGTCAAAGCTTCATACATGAACATGGAAGACTCAATTGAGATGAGACAAAAAGGGTTGCTTAGAGGACATCTTGAGCTTTCTAAAAAGTCCAAGAACACATCTCTAGGGTCAAAATCAAAGGAGTTATGCATTGTGAAGTTGACTTTTTTTGCAAAATTGCCAAAAGTCAAATATGTCTCAAATTGCAATTTTTGTCAAATGGGCCCAACTTTTTGTGCTTGCATTGAGTTGGTAACATGATCCACGACCCATGACCCTTCCCACTTGCCTTTATTTTATTTTTGTCATTTATTTTGATTTTTACTTCAATTAAATCAAATTAAATCAAAATAAAATCCTGAAAATATCAAAACTAATCAAAGCTTGAGATTTTGTACATGTTTAGGTCTCTTATACAGCTGGGAAGAGAATCAAATAGTGCAAGCTTCAAATGTACACAAAAAGATTGGATTTTGGATTGATTTGGAAAGATTTACATGAGAATCAAATCATGATTCAATCCTCTTAATTGAGAAAGATTTGAAGCAAGTTTTTGACCTAATTTATTCTAGAGTACATATAGAACATTGGCAGACCAAAAGCAAAAGGATTGGAGGCGTGAGAAGCTGAGAGAAAACTTGCAAAAACTCAAGAAAAGTGGTGAATCAAATTCCAGTTTCCATGATTTTTCAAGCCATTCCAAGCACACCATTTACTTGCTGGACATCTAAGGACTCTATCCCAATCATTAGCAAGCGTTTTTGTGCCCAAAAACGCACTGTAAGTATCTCACGACATTGATACTTTCTTGAAATCAAATATCACGATTCTGGCATTTGTAGCATGAATTCTTTACATATTATTGTTCATTGAATCATTTGCAAGCTATTGGTTATGTTCAATTGTATTTTTATCATATGTAGAGCAAGATGCCATAGTTTGGGTTCTTGGCTCGTTTTTGGGGTTTTTCATTGCAGGAACAATTGGCCATGGAGAGTGGTACCATGATGCTCGTGAGGTTGTAACGAGTTGATTGGTACCACTGGAGTTGATTTACCATGCTTGAAATGAATTTTGAAAGATCACAGGGATGTACCTACGCCCTTTCCGTAGGTAAAAGTCTTCAAACTTTTAGCAACGGAAGAAGGTAGAAGATGATGGTGTGGTGTGGCCTGACTGGCCCATTCAAAAGTTCGCGCATTTTAATATATTATTTTGCCTTTTTCCAATATAATATTTGATTGTTATTCCATAAACAAATATGCACGTTAGCTCAGTTGGTCAGGAGACGCTTGGAAAAGCCAAAGGGCCTGAGTTCGAATCCGAGGTCCCCCATATTAGTTCATGATTTTATTTCTTGCATGATCAGGCACATGTACAGGCAAATGGACTACCATACTCCATCATCCTTCAACCATCAGATCGCCCACGCGCTAGATCCAAGGATTCATAATGGAGGTCTACCATGAACATCAGTCAAGCCAATGCATTAGATCATGAGAAGTCAACATGGGCCAAGGAGTTTTGGGCCTAGAAGTCAGATTGACACCCCCCTTTTTTGCTTTGACACCAGGCCCATTTCTTTTTCTCTCTATATTTTTTCTTTTAGTTATTTATTTTGATTAATCATTTTCTAACATAAAATTAATTCTTTTTTTACAAAAAACTCATAAAATCAATTTTCATCAAATTATATTTAGATTTTATTTTTATCAAAGTTAATTTAATAATTAGTTTAATTTAATTTTAGGGTAATTTTAACCTTTTGTAAATAATTTAAAACAAATTAGAAATTAGGGTTTGTTTGATTTAATTTTTACTTTCTTTTCTTAAAATAACCAAAATGCAAAAATAGGTTAAATTAATTATTTTCTTTTTTTCTTAATTTAAATTAATTAGTAACTAGGTTTTTATTTATTTAATTAAAACCTTATTTTTCTCAAAAATAATCAAAAACAACAAAGAATGACTTTTCTTTTAATTAGGTCTAGACGGGGTTAAAACCCTAATTTTTCTCGTTCTCGTTTCATCGCGCGCTTTTATCATTTTTTTTACGATATTAATGTAACTGCTCATGGTCTGTAATAGTTTAATTAGGACTTTTCATTTATTTATCATTTTACGGGTTTTTGGCTATGTAATTAATCCCCCTCCCCGAAGCCTTGTAATAGCGTAGTTTTATTTTCCGCATTTTAATTTTCGCAAATATTAACTGTTAGATGTATGATAATAGGATTGCATGACAAGATTGTATGTTAATTTTAAAATGGTTAGCAAACCCTAAATGTGCAAAGATAATAACTGAAATCAAATCACTCGCACATCCGCACTCCTAGGGTATACTCTCACTTCGGTTGCCTTCGGTAAACGATCATTAAGTATAGGGTGTCTTAGTGGTTGCCCCCTTGTCTAAACAAAGATCAAAAGTCCCGTTCGGAAATGTTGCCTCAGAAATGTTGCCTCGAATATGATCTTAAGACATTAGGGTTATTACTAAGACGTCCTAATGTTGCTTTAGTGGTCATACATCCCTTTCGAATTGACCCTTATAACTCCAACGAAGGTGCTACCTACTCATTAATAGTGGGATAGCGTTGTCTAAAGGAAACAAGAACATAAACATTCTTTTTTCGAGTAGGTAGATGCTAGTAGGTACTTGCTCATAATAAACTTTTCCACACTTACACTCTTTTCAAACAAAGTTTTCAAAAACACTTCGTAACACTCTTGAGGAATGATACAAGGGTTAAAACAAAGTAAAACAAAAACTTTTCAAAACACACAAACACGAAAGCAATTTTTTAAAACGATGAGCAAGTACCTAAGAGCCCATGGAAAACCATGGATAGAAAGGGTGCTAACACCTTCCCTTTCTATAATCTACCCCCCGTACTCAAAATCTCGAAAAAGGAATTTTTCTGTGCTTTTTTCCTTTCCAGTTGGATAAAATAAAAGTCGATGGCGACTCTTGCTTACCGCGACATTTTGCAAACACAAACACAAAACACAAACAAATATTAACAATCGGTTTCGCCACCGTATCACAGAACTGGCGACTCTGCTGGGGACTTGATAAGTGGGGTATACCTTAGGATTAGTTCATAATGAATTGCTTCTCTTGTTTGATTTGATTGCTTTACTATTAAAGGGTTTTATATTGGGAGTTACTATAGATCCTAACCCGGATCTGGGGAACACCTTTTAGGTAAGTAGCAATAAACTGTGAGGGAACTGTACAGCGTAGACCGACACGGTTGAAGCAGTAGCTACATTGATATGGCACATTGGTTGGTACAGGTATCCCTTATGGAGAAACGAGGAGAATACGGGGTTGTTATGTGTGTCGTTAAGCATCAACTGACCTTAGAACCTATAATTGACTAACTCGACCATTAGAAAGTAGTGAGATAGCCAACCTCGGTATAAAGCTGAGAATTGGTTGATACTCGATGCTACACTCATTGAGACCATACTCTCAGGATAGTTCTGGCTGCAAGAAAAGATTGCGTGAGCTGAAACCATGACCGAAGGAGGATGGTCAGTGATATTGAGAATCTCTAGAACCCGGTTACTATTATTAGGACAGGTTTAAACCAACTGAACTTCAAGAGGGTAGTACCTAGACCCTATGCAAGCCTGAAACTTAAGGGATCTTGTGTGACTTGTTTGCCTTTACCATGTTTGTTATCTGCTATACTTGTTGTTTGTTTTATCATGACATCATGCATCATCGCATAGCATGCATACTTCATTATACTAACCATTTCAAAGTCTGAGGGGATTTATCTTTGTTCTGTTTTGCAGATTATGGCTTCCATGCGCAGAAACACCATCCGAGTTAACTTTGTGCAAATACCTGCTCAACTCAAAGATTTAGCCTAGAGAGTTTCTGATACTTCATCATTCATTAGGAGACATGGTCAGATTCTTAGCTTGGTTACCTCAAAGCTTGATGAGCAGATGATGAGTGTGCTTTTCCAGTTCTTCGATCTTGCGCATCATTGCTTTACCTTTCCGGATTATCAGCTGGTTCTTACTTTGGAAGAGTTTTCTCACTTATTTGGCATATCCATCCTTGAGCAGATGCCCTTCACAGGTTTGGAAGAGACTCCTAGACCAGAAGCATTGTCTCAACTTTGCATCTAAAACGGGCTGATGTAGTATCCAACTGGGAAACACGAAGCGGGGTTGAAGGTTTCTTAGAAAAGTTTCTGATAGATCAAGCTCAGCTATTCTGGGATAGTTTGGATTTTCAGGCTTTCGAATACATTTTGGCTCTCCTTATCTACGATTTGGTTCTCTTATCGAAGATGGATTTCTTCATAGATGTGAATGCGGTTAAGATCTTCCTGTCTCGCAATCCTGTACCTACCCTTCTGGGTGATATTTTGCATGCCCTCTACACTCGTACTATGCATAAAAGAGGGACCCTCATGTGTTGCATGCCTTTGCCGGCGAGGTGGTTTATTTCGCACCTCCCCAAGTCCGTGTTGAAGAATGAGGAAGGTTTAGGATGGTCCTACAGAATAATGTCCCTTGCCCATACAGACATTCTTTGGAGTTCTAAGGCTATGGGAAGCATTGTTGTCATTGATCGATGTGGGGGATACCCTAATGTCCTGTTGCTTGGAATCAGAGGGGGAATAACCTACAACCCTTGTTTAGCTTTGTGATAATTCGGTCGTGCCCGGAGAGACGGTCTTCATGAGCTACTTCTTACAGATATTGCATTTAACTATAAGGAGGACATTGACGAGCATCGCCGAAGGTTTATACGAGCTTGGGGCATGGTGAACCGGTCTGACCCTCAAGAGCTAGGACCAATGACTTTTCTCCCTATGCAACCTTATCTCCAGTGGGTCCGAGCTTGTGCCCAGAAGCTTAGAATGCCTTATGAAGCTGTGTTGCCAGTGATAGTGGAGCCCACCAATGAAGAGGGCATTCCTTATACGGTTCTTTATCCTTACATGCCCACTGACCTTGGGGCATTGAAGAGATCCTGGATTCAGCTGAGAGAGGAAAGGGATACCTACCGAGAGAAGTATCATGAGCAAGAAAGGAAGATCTTGAAGCTCACCAGGAAACTTGAGAATGAAAGGACAATCAATGACTACGTCAGCACGAAGAGGAAGCGTCCATGGGATTTATGATTTTTTTTTGCTTTTTTTAGTTTAGATTTGTTTTTCATTTACTCCATTGTAAACGCCCTAAAGGCATTGTTGAACCTTTTACAAGTTATTCTAATAAAGTTCGTTTAATTTTTGGTTTGCAAATTTAAATCTCCCAAAGTCTATGAAATAATTACATACACATCCCATTATCATGCACACCATTACAGGTACCACTACAGGTTTCTCATCTCCTTCGCTATTTATTTCAGCAAAAATGTCTTCTAAAATGCCTACCGATCAAGCCATCAAAGCTCTTCAGGCATAGAATGCCAAATTCCAAGAGATA
The DNA here is from genome assembly GCA_948472305.1 of Vicia faba. Taxonomy (NCBI): domain Eukaryota; kingdom Viridiplantae; phylum Streptophyta; class Magnoliopsida; order Fabales; family Fabaceae; genus Vicia; species Vicia faba. The sequence continues at coordinate 1,215,319,960 of OX451738.1, read as the reverse complement.
TTCTTAAGCTTGGCTAAAGGGCAAGAGGATTTGAAGACTCTCATTCTGAAGGAGAAGAAGAAGAAGAAGAAGAAGAAGGTTGTCCTTTTGAGTATGGGTAAAAGGTTTGGGGATAGGCTGAAACAATAAGTTGATCTGTCTCTTTCATCCAAAGGAGAGGATGACCAAGAGGAAGAAAAGGATCCCAGTCCTGCAGTTTCTGATAACAATACAGATTATGATGAGGAACAGTATCCTCCTACCGAGGATAGGTACAAACAACTTGAAGACCGTCTGAGTGCTATGGAGATTCAGAAGATCCCTGGTTTGGATTTCGGAGATCTAGGACTGGTGTCAGGAGTGGTGATCCCTCACAAGTTCAAAGCTCTAGTTTTTGCCAAGTACGATGGAGTGTCTTGTCCAAAACTCCATCTCCACTCGTATGTCAGGAAAATCCAACCCCACACTGCTGATAGAAATTTTTGGGTGCATTTCTTTCAAGATAGTCTGTCAGGGACTCAGCTTGAATGGTTTTACCAATTGGAAGGAGCCAACGTCCAAAACTGGGAAGACCTTGCTGCTGCTTTTTACAGACGGTACCAGTATAATTCTGACCTTGCTCCTACGCGTACTCAACTTCAGAGTATGTCCATGGGTGCAAGTGAAGGATTTAAGGACTATGCTCAAAAGTGGAGTGATTTGGCTGGCAGGGTTCAACCCCCTTTATCTGATAGAGAGTTAGTTGATATGTTCTTTGGGACGCTATCTGGTCCATTTTTCAATCATCTGATTGGCAGTTCATCATCTGGGTTTACTGAATTAATTCTGACTGGAGAGAGAGTAGAAGCTGGTATCCGAAGTGGTAAGATACAAAAGGATACTTCATCAAGTGCAGTGAAGAAGCCTTTCGCCGGTAAGAAAGAAGCTAGTGCATTCTAGGGCCTGAGGGGCCAAAGCAGACCTGAACACCGTCAAGCAGTAAATGCGGTAGTAATATCAAGACCCACAGTTGCTCCACAATGCAACCATCAACCAAGGGTGGAAAGACCACAGAGACAGTATACTCGGCTCAATATGCCCTTGTCTCAAATTCTACCACAGTTATTGAAGACCAACCTGATAACTCTGAGGGAGGCCCCGGAGAACCCCGACACCACTTCTCCTCAATATAACTCGAATGCCCTCTGCGCCTGTCACTCTGATAGCCCAGGTCACGATACCAACAACTGTTGGGCTTTGAAAAACAAAGTACAATACTTGATCGAGGCCAAAGAAATTGAGTTTGATGCTCTAGAGAAGCCCAACGTCATAACTGCCCCTATGCCCAAACATGGTCAGGGAGTGAATGCAATTGAAGATGATGAAGAGGATTCAGATATCGACAGCTGGATCTACCCTAAAACCGATGGTGGCTTGAACAACTGGACGACGAAAGACTTCATACATGTTTCTTTTATTCCACAGTAATTGACTTTTGTTTTAAGAGTTGTAATAAACAGTTTGAAACTTTACGGCCCGGTGCCTTGCCCGAGGCACCTTGGCTTTGTTTGTGAGGGCTTATTATTTGTCATTTTCATATATCATCAATAAAGCATTGAACGTTTCTTGCATTACAAATTTTGCGCTCCTTGTTTTTCTTTTCTGTCTCTCACTTTATTAAAATAGCTATGCTCTTACACACACTCACATATCATAATGCAGATCCATATCCACTATGGATCCCATTGATAACAACTCTGCTACTGCAAGTTATGACTTCGAAAATCCGATCAACTAAGCTGAGGACGAAGGTGAGGATGATTGTGAGGTTCCTGGAGAACTTGCTAGACTATTACTGCAGGAAGAGAGGGCCATACAGCCTCATGAAGATCTAGTTGAATCAGTAAATTTGGGTACAGACGAAGACAGGAAAGATGTTAAGATAGGTGTGAATCTGGAGCCTAGTGTCAAACAGAGGTTAATATAAATGCTACGCTACTATGTTGAGATCTTCGCTTGGTCTTATGAAGATATACCTGGTTTGGACACCGATATTGTGGTACACCACCTGCCAACCAAAGAAGACTGTCCTCCGGTAAATCAGAAGGTTCGCCGCATGCGTCCTGAGATGTTTGAGAAAATCAAATCTGAGGTCATGAAACAGTTTGACGCCGGATTTCTGGCTGTTACTTCTTATCCGCAGTGGGTTGCCAACATGGTTCCGGTGCCTAAGAAGGATGGTAAGGTACGGATGTGTGTGGACTATAGAGATCTGAACAGGGTTATCCCCAAAGATGACTTCCCACTTCCTCACATTGATGTTCTGGTCGACAACACCGCGCAACATAAGATCTTCTCCTTTATGGATGGTTTTTCTGGTTACAATCAGATCAAGATGGCTCCTGAAGACATGAAGAAGACTACCTTTGTTACACAGTGGGGTACCTTTTGCTACAAGGTAATGCCTTTCGGGTTGAAGAATGTTGGGGCAACTTATCAGCGTGCTATGGTCGCTTTGTTCCACGACATGATTCACCATGAGATTGAGGTTTATGTTTATGACATGATCGCAAGGTCCTAGACTGAGGAAGAACACCTTGACCATCTACAGAAATTGTTTGACAGGTTAAAGATGTACAAGCTGAGGTTGAACCCGAATAAGTGCACCTTCGGGGTAAGGTCTGGTAAGCTTTTGGGTTTTGTTGTTAGTGAGAGGTATTCAGGTGGACCCTGCCAAGGTAAAAGCCATACAGGAGATGCCAGCTCCCCGCACAGAAAAAGAAGTTAGAGGTTTCTTGGGACGTCTGAATTACATCGCCAGGTTCATTTCACATATGACTGCTACTTGTGAGCCAATCTTCAAGTTGTTGAAGAAAGAATAAGTGGTAAAGTGGAATGATGAATGCCAGACTACTTTTGAGAGAATCAAGGAATACCTTCAAGAACCACCAATTATGATGCCTCCAATTGAAGGAAGACCTTTGATCTTATACTTGACAGTGTTGGATAATTCAATGGGGTACGTACTGGGGCAGCATGACGAGTCTGGCCGAAAAAAGCATGTTATTTACTACCTTAGCAAAAAGTTTATCGACTGTGAGACCCGATACTCACTGCTCGAGAAAACTTGTTGTGCTTTGGCATGGGCTTCTCACTGGCTGAGACAGTATATGCTGACTCACACTACCCTATTGATATCAAAGATGGATCCAATCAAGTATATCTTTGAAAAGCCTGCCTTGTCCTGAAGAATAGCGAGATGGCATATGATCTTAACTGATTATGACATCCAATACACAACCCAGAAAGCAATCAAGGGGAGTGTATTGGCGGATCATTTGGCACATCAGGCCGTGGACGACTACCAATCCATGAATTTAGAGTTCCCGGATGAGAACATCATGTTGGTGACCGACTGTGAAGAACCTGGACCAGATGAAGGACCTGAGGAAGGATCCCAATGGTCTATGTATTTTGATGGAGCCTCGAACACATTGGGTAATGGCATTGGCGTTGTGATCATATCTCCTGAGGGCTGTCATACTCTATTCACCACCCGATTATGTTTTAATTACACCAACAATATGGCGGAGTATGAAGCATGTATCCTAGGTCTTCGAGCTGCTATTGACCTGAGAATTAAGTTCTTGAGTGTATTCGGAGATTCTGCTCTAGTGATCAGTCAGATCAAAGGCGAGTGGGATATGAAGCACCCAAATCTCATTCCTTACAAAGAGTATGTACTGACATTGCTTCCGCACTTCGAGGAGATATCCTTTGAACATTTCCCCAGAGAGGAGAATCAGTTAGCGGACGCGCTAGCTACCATGTCTTCTATGTTCAAGGTTAGGTGGGACAATGAAGCTCCCCAGATTACCATTTGGAGGATGGACGAACCCGCACATTGCTGTGATATTGAGACGGAATAGGTAGAAGATAAACCCTAGTTTCACGAAGTAAAGGGGTATCTTGAGGCTCAAGAATACCCCGAGGGTGCAACTGTTAATGATAAGAAGTTTCTGAGAAGGTTCGCTGCGAAGTTCTTCATTAGCAATGGGATTCTTTATAAGTGTAACCATGATTCAACCTTACTGCGGTGTGTAGACAAAAACGAGGCGGAAAGGATCATGGCAGAGTTACATGAAGGTACCTTTGGAACTCATTCCAGTGGGCATACCATGGTAAAGAAAATCCTACGGGCAGGATATTATTGGTCCACTATGGAAGTCGATTGTTATCAACACTCTCGGACCTATCATAAATGTCAAGTCTATGCTGATAAGGTGCATGTACCTCTAGTTCCTCTGAATGTTTTGACAACTCCTTGGACTTTTGCAATTTGGGGCATTGACATGATCGGCAAGATCAGACCTACTGCGTCTAACGGGCATTGTTTCATTCTGATAGCTATTGATTATTTCACGAAGTGGGTTGAGGCAGCTTCTTTCGCTACATTAACCAAGAACATCGTGGCGCGGTTTATCTGACACAACTTGATTTGTCGATACAGTGTGTCAGAGAGGATCATTACAATTGTACAAATCTCAACAATACAATGATCACCGAGCTCTGCAAATAGTTCAAGATACATCATCATAACTCTTCTCCCTACCGCCCGAAGATGAATGGGGCTGTTGAAACAGCTAATAAGAACATCAAGAAAATTGTGCAGAAGATGACAGTGACATACAAAGACTGGCATGAGATGTTACCATTCGCTCTTCATAGGTACCGTACCTCAGCACGGACATCAATATGGGAAACACCCTACTCTTTGGTGTATGGAATGGAGGCAGTCCTACCCATCGAAGTCTAGATACCCTCTCTCCGGATTATGAAGGATGCGGGTTTGAACAAAGACGACTGGATCCAAACCCCACCTTGACCAGCTGAACTTAATCGACGAGAAGAGACTTACTGCTATTTTTTATGGTCAGATGTATCAAAAGCGAATGATCATGGCTTTTAACAAGAAAGTCAGACGATAAGAATATCAAGTCGGGGATCTGGTGATCAAACACATCATTCTGCTGCAAGGTGATCCTATGGGCAAATGGATCCCCACATACGAAGGGCCGTTTGTGGTTAAGAACATTTTCTCAGAAGGAGCCATGATTCTAACCACTATGGATGGTGACGACCTTCCTCACCCGTCAATGCAGACATAGTGAAAAAATACTACGCATAATCAAAGACCCGCTACGTTGACTGGCCTAGAAAAAAATAAGGGCTTCCCAGCGAACGGAAAGGGTTCGGGCAAAAATAAGGGATGAAAATGAAGAAAAAAAACTGTACACTCGGCAAGTCGAAAAGCTGAAAAGGCGGCTTGGGCAAAAAAGGGTATCCCGGTGGACTGAAAACCTGAAAGGGCGGTCTAGGAAAAAATTAGGGATCAAAGCGTAACACTATGTCTCATTGGATCATCTTGCAACCAGACTTCAGTATCGACTATCAAGCTTGGACGGCGCCAATCAATCTGATCTACCTTCAACCAAGTAGCAAAGTGATGAGATGCCTGAAGATATAAAGGCAATAGCAGAGTTGGAACCCAATGGGATTGTTCACATAGATGTTTTTCTTTCTCTTACACAAATCATATAAATTCTCTTCTTTCGGCGGCGTTCTCTTACTAGGACGTCAGCCTCTTGTACAAAACGCCTAATATAGGCCAACTCCAAAATCAATACAATTCATTTTACAATAAATTTCAAATTTGTTTTTTTTTTCTGTTTTGTTTTGCAAGAACGTCCAATGATTCATTTTTGATATATGTATTTGAAGATAATTGTTGCTCATAAATATTTACATACGAAACAAAATACGATTGCTCGTAATTTCAGGAACAGGGGCAAACAAGAAATGTCCAAACCTTACAGTTCCTCTATTCACCAGGTACGGGGATAGACCCAGCTGGAGAATATGACTAAAGGTACATACACTCCCCGCAGGATAAGAGGCATCTAAAGACAGTGGCGATAGCTCTCCCTAACCGAAGTTCATAATCACGAATGAGTCGGCAAAATTCTCCCCAAGCAGAGTTTATCTATCACCAGCACTAAGAAAATTATCCCTAGTGGAGTTTATTTCTTCCACAAGCAGAAACTTAGTCCTCAACAAAGATTCATTATCACCAGGAACAGTAATTCATCCCTAGCCGAGGTTATTTCTCCAAATCAACAGATCTTCTAGCAGAGTATCTCTCTTCCCCACAGAGTCATTCTCTCGCCAATTCATTCTCAAACAGGGTTATTCCCTCGCCAATTTATTCTCAATTCATCTTCGGTCGTTATTCCCAGCAAGCGCGAAGAACTCAAATCCTTGAACTCTCCAACAGTAGTCCGTGATTTATTCTTCCCAGCTAGAGAACATCACAAGAACATTGCATATCCATACATCATGGCATACGCATATGCATCATACAACATAATCTCATTTATTTTGAGAACATCATTACTCAATACATGGCATATATCATGACATTACATACGACTAACTCTTTACCTTTCATGGAAAGATACAATCAAAGTCTCACAAGCTCTCTGGTTCAGTAAAATCAATGATAAGATTTTTGTTCCAGTTCAAGTTATGAAGCCTGGATTCGACCGGATAATATCTTGATTTTTTCTCCATCATACTATGAAGCCCGAAAATCGACCGGAAAATAGTTGAATCCCCATAAAATTACTAATCCGGAATCGACCAGATAGCAGTACAAAGCACCATGAAGCCTGGAATCGACCAGATAGTGGTACATCTTAAATTCAAGCTATGAAGCTCGGATTCGACCGGATAGTATCTTGATCTCTACAAATCACCATGAAGCCTGGAATCGACCAGATAGTGGTACATCTTATATTCAAGCTATGAAGCCCGGATTCGACCGAATAGTATCTTGATCTCTACAAAGCACCATGAAGCCTGGAATCGACCAAATAGTGGTACATCTTAAATTCAAGCTATGAAGCTCGGATTCGACCGGATATTATCTTGATTTTTCCAAATACCGTGAGCCTGGAATCGACCAGATAATGGTATAAGACGCTGTGAAGCCTGGACCCGACCAAATAACAGCAAAGAATACTATGAATCCTGAAATCGACCAGATAGTGGTATATATTTAATGCAAGTTATGAAGCCCAGATTCGACCGGATAGTATCTTGATTTTTGCAAATACCGTGAAGCCTGGAATCGACCAGATAATGGTATAAGACACTGTGAAGCCTGGACCTGACTAGATAACAGCAAAGAATATTACGAAGCCTGGAATCCACCAGATAATGGTATATCTTTAATGCACGTTATGAAGCCCAGATTCGACCGGATAGTATCTTGATTTCTCCAAATACCGTGAAGCCTGGAATCGACCAGATAATGGTATAGGACGTTGTGAAGCCTGGACTCGACCAGATAACAGCAAAAGACACTGAAGCCTGGACCCGACCAGATAATAGTATGAGACACTGTGAAGCTTGGATTTCGACCAAATAGCAGTTTACTTGGCCAATTACTAAGAAGCCCGGAATCAACCGGATATTAGTGTGCCTTAAATTCAAGTTGAAGCCCGGAGGTGACCGGATAACAACTTAATTCCTTCTGAAGCCTGGATTACGACCAGATAAGAATAAGAAATTGTGAAGCCTGGAGAACGACCAGATAGCAAGTTTAATCTCATCCCCCCAATAAGTCATTGTGAAGCCTGGAATCGACCAGATAGCAGTCGGTCTTATTTTTCTCAGCAAATCACTGTAAAGCCTGGATCACGACCAGATATCAGTTCACTTGCACCTCCTCGACTGAGAGATGATTCCCCAATAGAATAACGGACGACTAAAGCTCCTAAGATTCTATTTCTACCACGACAGAGACCAACATTCCCCGGTGTAGTCCTCCTCAACAACAGGTATACGGGCTCTCGCAAAGGAATCTCTTATGCGATCGACACTTCTTCTAATGACATCTTTAAGCCCATCTTCCGACTTCAACTTCCAAATGGCATCTATAAGCCCATTCCCGACATCGCAAGACGGATACCACTTCATGTGAGTGCAAATTTCCGGGCACTCTAGTGTTCAATCATCTTCCACCCTCGGATCACGAAAGGAAGACAAGCCAATCTACATCCTCAGATTTAAGAAGATTGAATAGGGGAAGCTGTTGTACCCCAAAATTTCCCCTCCCTTATTTCTCAATACATGTCAAGTGAGGTCCTCAAATTGCTCAAGGAAGTCCAAGAGTTGACTAGACAAACTCTCTCATAAGGCAGTCTCCCTCAAATTAGGGTTTCATGTTGCATCAAGATACATGAGTCCAAAGGGTCTCAAATGATCACCATTTTCCTAAAATGTTCTCAATATCATCAATGTCAAGTTTAAAGCCTTGCAGAGGAAGTTTGCTCAGTCAATTGCTCAAAGGCCCAAAAATCGATTGTGCTAGGGCAAAAGTCAACAATGGCCCACATACAGTCAAACTTCAAGATTTTTGGTCAACATCCTCATTTTGAAGTATTATTCATCATTTGATCAAGGGTTTATCATGATTGCTCAAGGATTGCTCACAATTCATCAAAACCTAAAAGTTGCCAAATTAGGGTTTTATAGGAAAAGTCAACTCAAATTTGACCAAGCATAACTTTCTCATACTTTATCAAGAATGACCCATCCAAAGCTCATTTTGAATAGGGTGTTATTTCCTACAATTCATCTTCATATCCCAAGTTCAAAAATGCACTCACAAGAAGATATAAATTTGGACATTATAGTTCATTTTGAAAAGTCAACAAAAACACCTTTTTTTCCAAAGCTTCATACATGAACATGGAAGACTCAATTGAGATGATACAAAAAGGGTTGCTTAGAGGACATCTTGAGCTTTCTAAAAAGTCAAAGAACACATCTCTAGGGTCACAATCGTAGGAGTTATGCATTGGTGAAGTTGACCTTTTTTGTAAAATTGCCAAAAGTCAAATATGTCTCAAATTGCAATTTTTGTCAAATGGGCCCAACTTTTTGTGGTTGCATTGAGTTGGTAAGATGATCCACGACCCATGACCCTTCCCACTTGCCTTTATTTTATTTTTGTCATTTATTTTGATTTTTACTTCAATTAAATCAAATAAATCAAAATAAAATCATGAAAATATCAAAACTAATCAAAGCTTGAGATTTTGTACATGTTTAGGTCTCTTGTACAGCTGGGAAGAGAATCAAATCGTCCAAGCTTCAAATGTACACAAAAAGATTGTATTTTGGCTTGATTTGGAAATATTTACATGAGAATCAAATCATGATTCAATCCTCTTAATTGAGAAAGATTTGAAGCAAGTTTTTGACCTAATTTATTCTAGAGTACATATAGAACATTGGCAGACCAAAAGCAAAAGGATTGGAGGCGTGAGAAGCTGAGAGAAAACTTGCAAAAACTCAAGAAAAATGGTGAATCAGATTCTAGTTTCCAGGCTTTTTCAAGCCATTCCAAGCACATCATTCACTTGCTGGACATCTAAGGACTCTATCCCAATCATTAGCAAGCTTTTTCATGCCCAAAAACACACTGTAAGTATCTCACGACATTGATATTTTCTTGAAATCAAATATCACGATTCTGGCATTTGTAGCATGAATTATTTACATATTCTTGTTCATTGAATCATTTGCAAGCTATTGGTTATGTTCAATTGTATTTTTATCAAATGTAGAGCAAGATGCCATAGTTAGGGTTCTTAGCTCGTTTTTGGGGTTTTTCATTTCAGGAACAATTGGCCATGGAGAGTGATACCATGATGCTCGTGAGGTTGCAACGAGTTGATTGGTACCACTGGAATTGATTTACCATGCTTGCAATGAATTTTGGAAGATCATATGGCTGTACCTACGCCCTTTTGTCCGTAGGTAAAAGTCTTTAAACTTTTAGCAACGGAAGGAGGTAGAAGATGATGGCGTGGCGTGGCCTGACTGACCCATTCAAAAGTTCGCCCGTTTTAATATATTATTTTGCCTTTTTCCAATATAATATTTGATTGTTATTCCATAAACAAATATGCACGCTAGCTCAGTTGGTCAGGAGACGCTTGGAAAAGCCAAAGGGCCTGGGTTCGAATCCCAGGTCCCCCATATTATTTCATGATTTTATTTCTTGCATAACCAGGCACATGTACAAGCAAAGGGACTACCATACTCCATCATCCTTCAACCATCAGATCGCCCATGCGCTAGATTCAAGGATTCATAATGGAGGTTACCATGAACATCAGTCAAGCCAATGCATTGGATCATGAGAAGCCAACGTGGGCCTAGGATTTTGGGCCTAGAAGTCAGATTGACACCCCCCTTTTTTGCTTTGACACCAGGCCCATTTTTTTTCTTTCTATATTTTTTCTTTTAGTTATTTATTTTGATTAATTATTTTCTAACATAAAATTAATTCTTTTTTTACAAAAAACTCATAAAATCAATTTTCATCAAATTAGATTTAGATTTTATTTTTATCAAAGTTAATTTAATAATTAGTTTAATTGAATTTTAGGGTAATTTTAACCTTTTGTAAATAATTTAAAATAAATTAGAAATTAGGGTTTGTTTGATTTAATTTTTACTTTCTTTTTTTAAAATAACCAAAATGCAAAAATAAGTAAATTAATTATTTTCTTTTTTCCTCAATTTAAATTAATTAGTAACTAGGTTTGTATTTATTTAATTAAAACCTTATTTTTCTCAAAAATAATCAAAAACAACAAAAAATGACTTTTCTTTTAATTAGGTCTAGACGGGGTCAAAACCCTAATTTTTCTAGTTCTCGTTTCATCGCTCGCATTTATCATTTTTTCTATGATATTAATGTAACTGCTCATGGTATGTAATAGTTTAATTAGGACTTTTCGTTTATTTATCATTTTACGGGTTTTTGGCTATGTAATTAATCCCCCTCCCCGAAGCCTTGTAATAGCGTAGTTTTATTTTCCGCATTTTAATTTTCGCAAATATCAAATGTTAGATGTATGATAATAGGATTGCATGACAAGATTGTATGTTAATTTTAAAATGGTTATCAAACCCTAAATGATCTCACATGTGCACTCCTAGGGTATACTCTCACTTCGGTTGCCTTCGGTAAATGATCATTAAGTATAAGGTGTCTTAGTGGTTGCCCTCTTGTCTAAACAAAGATCAAAAGTCTCGTTCGGAAAGGTTGCCTCAGAAATGTTGCCTTGAATATGATCTTAAGACATTAGGGTTATTACTAAGACGTCCTAACATTGCTTTAGTGGTCATACGTCCCTTTCGAATTGACCCTTACAACTCCAACGACGGTGCTACCTACTCATTAATAGTGGGATAGCGTTGTCTAAAGGAAACAAGAACAAAAACATTCTTTTTTCGAGTAGGTAGATGCTAGTAGGTACTTGCTCATAATAAACTTTTCCACACTTACACTCTTTTCAAACAAAGTTTTCAAAAACACTTTGTAACACTCTTGAGGACTGATACAAGGGTTAAAACGAAGTAAAACAAAAAAAATTCAAAACACACAAACACGGAAGCAATTTTTTAAAATGATGAGCAAGTACCTAAGAGCCCATAGAAAACCATGGATAGAAAGGGTGCTAACACCTTCCCTTTCTATAATCTACCCCCCGTACTCAAAATCTCTAAAAAGGAAATTTTCTATGCTTTTTTCCTTTCCTGTTGGATAAAATAAAAGTCGGTGGCAACTCTTGCTTACCGCGACATTTTGCAAACGCAAAACGCAAACCAATATTAACAGTCGGTTTCGCCACCGTATCACAGCTAACATCAAGGATTCCTTAAAACTCTCCAATCACCGAAAGACATGGTCTCCTGCTCAACTTGGTCACTTCCAAAATTGATGAAGACATGATGAAGGTTCTCTTTCACTTCTTTGATCCCTTACACCATTGCTTCACATTTCCCGATTATCAACTTGTGCCTACTTCGGAAGAGTTCTCCCGACTCTTCAGGATTCCCATTCTCAATCAACTACCTTTGAACTGTACGGAAAGAGATCCAAAGCCAGAAGATATTGCTCAAGCCCTACACTTGCAATCATCTGATGTCACAACCAATTGGGAAACAAGGAGTGGTGTCAAGGGTTTCCTAGCAAAGTTCTTGTTTGAGAAAGCCCAAAACTGTTGGAACTCTTTGGATCTACAAGCTTTTGAGGAAATTGTGGATCTCCTCATCTATGGGATGGTTTTATTTCCAAATCCTGAACAACTCATAGATGTTAACACCGTCAAAATCTTCATATCCCGCAACCCGATGCCTACTTTTCTAGGGGACATCCTACATTCTTTTCACACTCGCACTATGAGGAAAAGAGGTGTCCTTATGTATTGTACTCCTCTCTTGGCAAGATGGTTTATTTCGCATCTTCCCCAATCTGTATTGAAGAACGAGCAAGGTTCAAGGTGGTCACAAAGGTTGATGACACTCAAAAATTTAGACATTCATTGGTATTCCCGATCCATAGAGAAGTTACTATTGTCGACCATTGTGGAGAATTCTCTAATGTCCCCTTACTTGGCATTAGGGGAGGTATCACCTATAACCCCTGCTTATCCTTAAGACAATTTGGTTACGCCCGAAGGGATGGCCCTCATGAGATGCTCATTCAAGGTCTGGTATTTGACTACGAGAACGACGATCGAGGTCTTCGCCAAAGATTCATCCGAGCTTGGAGGATGTTGAACAATGTAGATAGCAAGACATTGGGGCATAAGAATTCCATCTCTTTTGATCCTTACCTCAAATGGGTACGAACTCGTGCTCAGAGTCTTATGATGCCTTATCCCTCCATTCTCCCGATAATAATTGAGCTTGTTATGGAAGGAGATGTTCCATACACTATCATGTATCCTGACATGCCCACCTCTCTTGAAGACATACAAAGAGATTGGATACAACTCAAGGGGGAGTGAGATACTTTCGAGGCCCAATTCTACGCTAGCAAGAAGAAGGTTTTGGAACTCACTAAGCAACTTCATGAGGAGCGGACTCTGAATACCTATATCGCACCAAAGAGGATGTGTACTACCTTTTATCTTAGAGTTTTTGTATTGTTTTGCCCAAAAAGGCATTGATGTACTCAAGCTTTAATTTATTAATATAACGTGTGTTTCATTTTTGTCTAAAACAAATTTGAATCTTTGAAATCCTTGAAATCATTGCATATGCATCTACCATTCATCATAACATAAGCAGGTTTCTTGCAACAAGTCTCATCATCTTTCTACTGTTTATTTCAGTAAGATGGATCTCGAGCAAATGGTGAAGGACCTCCAAGCTCAGAATGCCCAGTTTCAACTGATGTTCTTAACTCTAGCCAAAGGACAAGAAGAGTTGAAGACCTTGCTGGTTGAAGAGAAGAAAAAGAAGACAAAGAAAATAACCGGAGTTCTAAACATGGGAAGAAGATTCCAAGGGAAAGTAAGAAGGACCCTAGATTTTGCAACGTCATCTGGTGAGAAAGACAATCAAGATGGGAAGGGCAAGGAAGCAGTTGTCCAGCCAGATTCAGAAAAAGAAGAGGAAGAAGAAGATTATTCTGAAGAACAATATCCTCCATCCGACGACAAGTATAAGCATTTGGAAGAACGGTTAAGTGCAATGGAAATCTAAAAAGTGTCTGGACTGGACTTTGAGGAGTTGGGTTAGTATCTGGGGTTGTCATTCCTCCAAAATTCAAAGCACTGGTGTTTGCCAAATATGACGGAGTTTCATGTCCCAAAATGCATCTCCGGTCCTATGTGAGGAAAATAAAACCTCACACTGCTGACAAGGATTTATGGGTACACTTATTTCAAGACAGCCTGTCCGGAACTCAACTTGATTGGTTTAATCAGTTAGAAAGAGCCAATGTTCATAACTGGGAAGATCTGGTCGCCACCTTTTACAAACAATACCAATACAACGCTGACCTTTCTCCCACCCGTACTCAACTCCAGAGTATGGCCATGGTTTCAAGTGAAGGCTTTAAAGACTACGCACAAAAATGGAGGGACTTAGCAGGAAGAGTCTAGCCTCCCCTATCTGAAAGAGAGTTGGTAGACATGTTTTTGGGCACCTTGTCTGGTCCCTTCTTTAATCACTTAATTGGGAGTTCATCGACAGGTTTTACCAAATTGATATTGACCGGAGAAAGAGTGAAGGCCGGGATAAAGAACGAGAAGATTCAAAAAGATGCATCCTCTGCTGCTGTAAGGAAACCATTCATTGGAAAGAAAGAAGTTGTTGCTGTATATCCTCGGAGAAATTAAGATAGTGTTGAACGTCGTCCAATGGTGGGGGCTGTCATGATTCCTAAACTCGCGCCTGCTCAGCAAAGAAGCAACCAACCAAGAATGGAAAGACCAGTCAGACAGTTCACCCGAATTAATATGACACTATCTCAAGTATTTCCACATTTGTTAAGATCCAATCTAGTTACTTTGAAAGAATCTCCAAAGAATCCTAACACAATCTCTCCTCTCTATCATCCTAATTCCCGATGTGCATACCATTCTAAGAGTCGCGACCATGACACTAACAATTGTTGGGCTCTGAAGAACAAGGTACAAGACCTTCTTGAAGCCAAAGAGATTGAATTCAATGCGCCAGAAATTCCCAATGTTATTATTGCCCCTATGCCCAAGCACGACCGTGATGTCAACACCGTTGAGGAAGATATGTTTGTTACTTCAGTTGATGAGCTTGTGACCCCACTCCTGACTATCAAAAAGAACTTGTTGAATGCCGGTGTATTCCAAGGCTGTGATGAAAGCTGTCATTTTTATTTGTTCTCACCAACCAGTTGTCATTTGTTAAAAGCAGGCATTCAATGCCTAATATACGACAAGGAAATTTTGTTCGAGAAGACTTATATTCCAACTGTTTCTTATAATGATGTTTCCATTGTGACCATTTCCTCCAATTCTTCCAGGGTCTCCACCAAAAGACCCGTTAGAATTACATCAGTTCCTAAAGTAGCTCTGTTGATAATTACAATGCCTGGACCAATCCCGTATTCGTCAGACAAAACCGTCCCATGGAATTATGGAGGTGATGTCTACTACCACGATATCAAGCAAGATTGGCCAGCTGTTGAAGATTCAAGTTCTGAGAAAGTTAACTCCGATATCAGTAATATCGCAAGGACTAGTAAGATGACCCGAAGTGGAAGGGTTTTCTCTCCAGAAATTGCTCCCCCAAAAGCTATTTCTGGACCCATAATTATGCATGTTGTTGTTGCTCCTCCAAAGTCTATTCCCAGTCCTACAATCATCTCTGCTAATACTCTTGTTGACAAAACTATTACAGTACCTGTTATCACCCCTACTGACATTCCTGCTGCCGAGTCAACCGAGACTCGAGGTAAAGGTATTCTGATTGAGCCTGTCCGGATGAAGGCACAATCAGTAGCTATCCCTGAGACTTCCCGCAAAGAGATGGAGGAAATTCTAAAGATCATAAAAAGAAGCGACTACAACGTAGTCGAGCAACTGGGGCAAACTCCATCTAAAATTTCCATGTTGGCTTTATTATTATGTTTCGAGGCTCATGCAAAGGCCTTGGTAAAATTCCTTAAAACTGCTCATGTACCCTAAGAAACATCTGCCGATCAGTTCAAGGACTGAATAGCCAGCTTAACTGCAGGTAATGGCTTAGGTTTTTCAGATGCTGATTTAACGCCAAGGGGAAGGAAGCATAATGAGGCATTACATGTCTCAGTCGAATGCAGGGGCACGACTTTGGCTCATGTCTTGGTTGACACCAGTTCGTCTTTGAATATGTTGCCTAAAAAAGCTCTTGATAGGCTTGACTATGAAGGATTGACATTGAAACCAAGCAACATAGTAGTGAGAGCCTTCGATAGCTCAAAAAGGATGGTGCATGGGGAAGTGGACATCCCCATAAAAGTTGGAACCCAAACATTTGATTCAACTTTTTATGTAATGGATATTCACCCTTCATATTCCTGCTTATTAGGCAGATGGTGGATTCACAATGCTGGTGCCGTTACTTCTACGTTGCATCAAATGCTTAAATATCCAATTCAAGGGAGGATCATCACTGTTCATAGAGAAGAAGAGTATATGGTCAACCATCTAAATTCCTTCAGATATATGGAATTAGATGGTGAATTTATTGAAACTCTATTCCAGCACTTTGAAGAAGTCCCGCAAACTGTGGCGGTAACCAAGGTTGTGTCTCAAGTCCCCAAGATTACAAAGCCTCCGCTCAAGATGTCGTCTTTGAAAGATGCCAAGGCAGTGATAGAAGAAGGTGGGTGCACTATTTGGGGCCAACTCCCAGATATCCCATACAAATATGACAAATTTGGTTTGGGTTTCACTTCAGGAGCCCAGAAATTTGTACGCCGCGCTCGTGCCGGAAGACCACCCTTGAAGTTCAGCAACCACCAAGTCAGCATCGTGGAGGATGATGAAGACAACTATAACCTGGAGGATTGGATTTTCCCAACTGTCAGTGGAGGGCTCAACAACTGGGAGGCTAGAGATGTTGTCGCGATCACATTTATCCAACAGTAATTTCTCTTTAAGTTTTATCTGACCTGTAATATTAAAGCAATTCAGACTCTTAAAACCTTGTGCCTTCCCGAGGCACAATGGTCCTTTTGTAAGGGTTATTATCTCATTTCCATATGACATCAATGAATCATGGAATTTTTTGCATACAAACTTTGTGCTCATTGTTTTTCTTTTTACATTTTAATTTCTTTCAAAGATAGCTATACTCTTACACACACTCACACTCACAATGCAGGTCTACATCCACTCGGGATCCCATGGGTAACAATTCTGCTATGGCCTTCTGTGATTCTGAAAATCTAATCTACCAAGCCAAATACGAAGGTGAGGAAGATTGTGAAGTTCCAGGGGAACTTGCTAGGTTACTACAACAAGAAGAGAGAACCATTCAGCCCCACGAAGAACCAGTGCACACAATCAACCTAGGTACTGAAGAAGACAAAAGGGAAGTTATGATCGGTGGAAATAGAACTGACTGTTTTTTTTAGCTGGTTCGCGAAATGTCGCGGTAAGCAAGAGTCGCCACCGTATTTTATGTTCTCCAACATGGAAAGGACAAAAGCACAGCAAAATTCCTTTTTTGAGATGTCTCTCGGTTCGGGAGGTAGATTTATAGAAAGGGAAGGTGTTAGCACCCTTTCTATCCTTGGTTATCCACGGGCTCTTAGGTACTTGCTCTTATGTTTTCAAAAATGGTTTGCTTTTCAAGTGTATGTGGGTTTTGAAAAAAGTTTCGTTTGAAAAATTTCTAGGTAACTCTTGTATCTGTCCTCAAGAGTGTATGAAATATTCGTTTGAAAAACTTTTTGAAAGTGTAGGTGTGAAAAAGATGTTTTTGTTTGTTTGAGAGAGCAAGTACCCAGGAGAAATCTACCTACTCTAAGGAATTAAGTTGTGTAAGAGTCCTTTAGACAGTACTATCCCACTATTGAGAAGTAGGTAGCACCGTCGTTGGAGTTATTCGGGTCAATTTGATTATTAGGGACATGTGGTCACTAAAGCAACGTTAGGACGTTTTAGTGGTAATCCTAATGTCTTAGATCATTTTTATCGAGGCGACCATTTCGAGGCAACTTATGATCTTGGGACAAAGGACGACCTCTAAAACATCCTATACTTAATGACCACGTTTGAGGCAACCAAGTGAGGTGTACCCTAAGAGTGGCATGTGCAAGTGTGTCAATTTTCAGTTATTTTACTCTTGCATGTCATGGTGAGCTATTGTTGATTTTTAAGTTTAAGAGTTAATCTTGTCATACAATCCTAGTTAGCATACATCTTAGCAGTTAATATATGTACAGGAATTTAAAGTGCGGGAATTGTAAATCCTACGCTATTACAAGGCTTTCGGGGAGGGGGATTATTTACATGTCCAAAAATATTGGGGAATAAAAAGCAATAAAGTAAAAATTGGTCTTAGTTTAAGCTATTACATCCCAG
Organism: Vicia faba; assembly: GCA_948472305.1. Lineage (NCBI taxonomy): Eukaryota > Viridiplantae > Streptophyta > Magnoliopsida > Fabales > Fabaceae > Vicia > Vicia faba. The sequence continues at coordinate 1,215,302,018 of OX451738.1, read as the reverse complement.
TAAAATAAACGCGCGTGAATCTAAAAAAAAAATCCTAAGAATAAGAACTATTTTTGTTGTTTTTGATTAAGAAGATATTTGAATTAAATACTCCTAAGCCTAGTTTATTTTAAATTGATAAAATGAAGTTAAAATAATTAATTAATTTATTTACAAAATTAATTTGAATAAAAAACTAACCTAATGTTTTTTTTTGTGATTTTTTTTTATTTTAATGTTAATTAAAAGATAAAAAGAAGTCTATGAGAATAAAAACAAAAAAATAAAGTGCAGGAGGGATCCTTCGATCCAGGGAAAAAAGGAGTTTCGACCCAGGGAGGGAATGGACTGCTTCGGTCCAGAGAGGGTCCTGGTCCTTTCGATTGGGTCAGACAGTAAGGCGTGAGTAGCCTTCGATCCAGGGAAGAGGATTGCCCTTCGATCATTGAGGTTATGGCTTTCGATCCAGGGATGAGATGCCTCTTTCGATCCAGCACACTAATGGGTTCGATCCAGAGAAGGGCTCTCCTTCGATCTGGGATGTTATACCTGCAAAAGTATATGAGCGAAACAAAAATGCAGGGCCTGGGTATTGAATCCCAGGCCCTTCGATCCTGCACTTGTTGGGGTGTCTTCAGGCTAAATCTGCAGCAAATGTTAGCACACGAGAAATGTGACCTGGGTGCCAAACCCAGGCCTTTCGATCCTGTCTAAGATGGCAGGTCAAAGGTAACAACAAGTAATAATGCGTTTACGCAAATGTAAGGTTGGACAATTTACCCTTTCTTACCTGCAGATTGAGTCTTCAATTTGGGCACTGGCTGGATGAGAGCACTTTCAATCTGGGATTTCTGGGCGCAGGCACTTTCGATCTGGGCACTTCTGGGCGCAGGCACTTCTGATCTGAGGGCTTCTGGGCGTAGGCACCTTCGATCTGAGGGACTGATTTGGCTTAGAAAATTCTGGGCAGCGTCTCTCCAATGTTTTGTTCTCCTGCAGATTTTTTGAAGAAGTGTGTATAATTTTCGTTCTATAATTTTCGTGTGATTTTTCGTGTAATTTTTTTTGTGTGTCCGTTGTAATGTGTCACTGGCCTCCTATTTATAGGAGTGTGGGAGTGCACGAAAATGGCAAGGGACAACCATTAAAATAGGCCTTTAACGCTCTGGACAAAAATCAAACACATTAAATCATTTCCTTTTTTGAAACATTCGTGTCCGTTGAATGAACCTGGACGCTTGGATTTCGAGTGCTTTCAGGCCATGCTCTTCGATTATTCCTGATTTGCCTCTTTCGAATGGACTCCCTGCGTACCCTTCGAATGGGCCTGGCCCAAATATCAATCGAAGGATTCAAATCGAAATGCTCTGCTAACAGGCCAATCAAAAGGTGTTGTTCATGCCAAATGAAGGACATGGTTGACATGCCTGTCGACATTGCCTTGACATAATTCCAATCGAATGCTTGTCCATAATTCCAATCGAAATACTCCTTCAGAATGCCAATCGAAATACTCCTTCAGAATGCCAATCGAAAGGTATTTGAAGTACCACTCAAAAATCTTCTTTTTCCTTAGGCAAGAGTTTGTGATCAACCAGGCAGGGGGAAGACTTTGGAAAACATGAGAGGGCAAATTTTGGGGTGCAACAGTTGCCCCTGTTCAATTTTCTTAAACCTGAGGATATAGATTGGCTTTCTAGCCTTTCGCGATCCGAAGGTGGAAGATAATTGAACACTAGAGTGCCCAGAAATTTGCACTCGCATGGTGTAGTATCAACATTGTGACGTCGGGAATGGGCTTACAGATCCCATTTGGAGATGGTTGGTAGGAGGATGGGCTTATAGATGCCATCTGAGGTGTCGATCGCGTAAGAGATTCCTTAGCGAGAACTTGCGTATTTTGAGAAAGGAAGATGGTTTCATGTCCTGTTACAGGTGTTGATCTTCAAACTCTTCATGTAGATATGCCCTGGCTGGATACAAGTATCGAATCCACAATCAATTGCTCACAGATGTGCCCTGGCTAGATACAAGAATCGAATCCGGAACTTCAAAAGGTTGCTTACAGACGTGCCCCGGCTGGATACAGGAATCGAATCTCTAAATTCTTCATGCAGACATGCCCTGGCTGGATACAGGTATCGAATCTACAATCAGTCACTCACAGATATGCCCTTGCTGGATACAGGAATCGAATCTGGAATTCTTCGTCTACAGATATGCCCTGGCTGGATACAGGAGTCGAATCTCTAAACTCTTCATGCAGACGTGCTCTGGCTGGATACAGGTATCGAATCTACAATCAGTTACTCACAGATATGCCCTGGCTAGATACAGGAATCGAATCTCTAAACTCTTCATGCAGACATGCCCTGGATGGATACAGGAATCGAATCTACAATCAGTTACTCACAGATATGCCCTAGCTAGATACAGGAATCGAATCTGGAATTGTCGTCTACAGACATGCCCTGGCTGGATACAGGAATCGAATCTCTAAACTCTTCATGCAGACATGCCCTGGATGGATACAGGAATCGAATCTACAATCAGTTACTCACAGATATGCCCTGGCTAGATACAGGAATCGAATTTGGAATTGTCATCTACAGACATGCCCTGGCTGGATACAGGAATCGAATCTCTAAACTCTTCATGCAGACATGCCGTGGCTGAATATAGGTATCGAATCTACAATCAATCACTCACAGATATGCCCTGGCTAGATACAGGAATCGAATCTGTAAACTCTTCATGCAGACATGCCCTGGCTGGATACATGAATCGAATCTACAATCAGTTACTCACAGATATGCCCTGGCTAGATACAGGAATCGAATCTGGAATTGTCGTCTATAGACATGCCCTGGATGGATACAGGAATCGAATCTCTAAACTCTTCATGCAGACATGCCCTGGCTGGATACAAGAATCGAATCTAAAATCAATTACTCACAAATATGCCCTGGCTAGATACAAGAATTGAATATGGAATTGTCGTCTACAGATATGCCCTGGCTGGATACAGGAATCGAATCTTTAAACTCTTCATGCAGACATGCCCTGGCTGGATACAGGTATCGAATCTACAATCAATCACTCACAGATATGCCCTGGCTGGATACATGTATCGAATCTTCAAACTCTTTAGATATGCCCTGGCTAGATACAGGAATCGAATCTGGAATTAGTCATCTACAGATATGCCCTGGCTGGATACAGGTGTCGAATCTTCAAACTCTTCAGATATGCCCTGGCTACATACAGGAATCGAATTTGGAATTAGTCATCTACAGATATGCTCTGGCTGGATACAGGTATCGAATCTTCAAACTCTTCAGATATGCCCTTGCTAGATACAGGAATCGAATCTGGAATTAGTCTTCTACAGATATGCCCTGGCTGGATACAGGTGTCGAATCTTCAAACTCTTCAGATATGCCCTGGCTAGATACAGGAATCGAATATGGAATTAGTCATCTACAGATATGCCCTGGCTGGATACAGGTATCGAATCTTCAAACTCTTCAGATAAGCCCTGGCTAGATACAGGAATCGAATCTGGAATTAGTCATCTACAGATATGCCCTGGCTGGATACAAGTATCGAATCTTCAAACTCTTCAGATATGCCCTGGCTAGATACAGGAATCGAATATGGAATTAGTCATTTACAGATATGTCCTGGCTGGATACAGGTATCGAATCTTCAAACTCTTCAGATATGCCCTGGCTAGATACAGGAATCGAATCTGGAATTAGTCATCTACAGATATGCCCTAGCTTGATACAGGTGTCGAATCTTCAAACTCTTCAGATATGCCCTAGCTAGATACAGGAATCGAATTTGGAATTAGTCATCTACAGATATGCCCTGGCTGGATACAGGTATCGAATCTTCAAACTCTTCAGATATGCCCTGGCTAGATACAGGAATCGAATCTGGAATTAGTCATCTACAGATATGCCCTGGATGGATACAGGTACCAAATCTTCAAACTCTTCAGATATGCCCTGGCTCGATACAGGAATCGAATATGGAATTAGTCATCTACAGAAATGCCCTGTCTGGATACAGGTGTCGAATCTTCAAACTCTTCAGATATGCCCTGGCTAGATACAGGAATCGAATATGGAATTAGTCATCTACAGATATGCCCTGGCTGGATACAGGTATCGAATCTTCAAAGTCTTCAGATATGCCCTGGCTAGATACAGGAATCGAATCTGGAATTAGTCATCTACAGATATGCCCTGGCTAGATACAGGAGTCGAATCTACTCACAGATATGCCCTAGCTGGATACAGGAATTGAATCTGGAATTTGTCGTCTACAGATATACCCTGGCTGGATACAAGAATCAAATCTCTAAACTCTTCATGCAGATATGCCCTGGCTAGATACAGGAATCGAATCTACTCACAGATATGCCCTGGCTGGATACACGAATCGAATCTGGAATTGCGACAGTTGATAATAATTATCTTTGGATTGACCTTTTTCCTGAAAAGTCAAAACGTCAGTGGTATGCGATGTCATGATGTATGAAATCTATGGTGTCATGATGTTCTCAAAATAAATGAGATTGTGTTATATGTATATTGTGATGTATGTGAGCAGGATGTATGAAATGTGATATGTTTATGAATGTATTTTCGTCTAGGAAAATAAATCCTTAACGAATGCCGGGAAGTTGAATCCTGGGCTGATGTTGAAGAGTAGAGTTCTTCGTTTCCGCTGGGGATGACGGTTGCAAGAATAAACCGGTAGGAGAAGATGACTCCATTGGGGAATAAACTTGTTGGAGAGATTACTCTGCGGGGAATTACTCTGTGGGAAGAGATACTTCGCTGAGGTTTTGATGAGAACTCCGTTGGGGATTCCTGTTGATAAGCTTTGTTGGGGAATTTTGATGAACTCCGCTGGGGGATAGGAAGAACTTCGTCGGGGATGATCTTTCCGTGGTAATTAGCTGAGGATAACCCAGTTATAAGCTCTGGTGGAGAATAACTTTTGAATGAAGCCGGGGAGAAGCGTTCGTACTCTGCAGGTGATAAGCTTCCAGAATCTACTGGGGAGATTGATTCAACTTTCCTGGGGAAACTTTTGAACTGTACTGGGGAATGGCTCCACTGGGGTGTCTGGTATTCCGCCGGGGAACAATCTTATATTAAGACTGTCGGGGATGCTTGCTTAGGAACATCTGTACTCCACTGGGGAATGTTTAGATTTTCTGGGGATACCCAACTTCCTTAAGGCTGACAGTAGACTAACTCTGCTTGGGGAGAGTATCGCTGACTTACTGGAGATACTGTGCCTTTTCGGGGCTGATGGGAGATCAACTCTGCTCGGGGAGAATTGGCTGAATCTTGTCCTAACCTGCAGGGAGTGAAGGTATCTTGGTCAGGTTCTTCAGCTGAACATACCCTGGTACTTTGGTGGACAGAGTAACTAGATCGTTCAGACAATTCTTATTGCCCCTGTTTCTGTGGGAGAAGATACCTGTGGAGGTGCTTGATGACTACCGATTGACAAATCTTCTTCTGGTAGGCAAGTGACGAGATACTGGGACATAGTCGTACGCTTTGATCCCTAACTTTTGCCTGGATCGCCCTTTCGGGTTTTCAGTCCACCGGGATACCCATTTTTTCCCAAGCCGCCTTTTCAGCTTTTCGACTTGCCGGGTGTACAGATTTTTTTTCATTTCATCCCTTATTTTTTCCCGAACCCTTTTGGTTCGCCGGGAAGCCCTTATTTTTGCCTAGGTGTGTCAACCTTGCGGGTCTTTGATTGCGCGTAGTATTTTTTCGACTATGTCCATGCTCTCAGGATGCAGGGAGGTGCCCCTGTCAGTGGTGCAGTGTTACCATACCACCAGAAGATCTTCGTTTGATCATGCAAGATTCGCAGCTGGAATTCATGTCCAATGCCCCAAGTGACTCAGGCGGAGATTTGCCCCTGGTATTTGGCATTTGAGAGATTCTTTGAATCTTGACCTGACTGCCCCAGATGATGGACAACGATCATGCCATGCCCCCTTGGTTGGAAGTGCTTTTGTTCACTAGATATTCTTCGTGCGAATTTCTTTGCTGTTCGAACAAAAAGTCATATGCAAACAAATTTATGTTAAAAATGCAAAGCTTATGTCTGTCTTGAAGTTTTTGAAAATGCAGTTTTTCAGTAAAAACAAGTGAATTTTTTGTAAACTGTGATGTCAACTCGTTATTTTACCGCAAGCCTTAAGGAGTCAGGATACCTTTGTAACAGTATGCTTTCGAATTAACCCCTGCTTCAGCTAGGACTTTTAAGAGTTATAACGTAGCCTGGTTCACGGTTTAAGAAACAAAGGATAAAGGCTCAAATTTATCTGTACCCACCCGCTCTTCGTGACGTTCTTCAAACCTAAACTCAGCTGATCGTGCATTAGACCTTGTTTGAGTCTTTGTCCTGATATTCTGGTGATGGTTTGGATGTTGACAATTTATTTTGAATAGGTAGTCATTTCCTTTTGTCGAGGGTTTGTAGGGCCTCTTTCTTTTTTTTTGATTTCGTTATCCCTGTTTTTTTTGCCTGAACTGTTTCTTTTGCAATTACAGTCAGCGGGATGCCCCAGTTTTATAAGTCTCCATCATAGGTTTTGACTTAATGTGCTTTTATTTGGAGAGATAATGACTGCCTGTCTTTATGATTATTTAGAAACATCATCGTCTTTTGTTTTGGAAGGACTCCTTTGGTGCCATTCATTGTGCACTTGGATCAACTGAGAAGACTACCCTGCCCCAGGTTATGATTAAGGGTTTTAATTTTTTTGTGAAAAGCAAAACTCCTACTTCTTTGGCTCGAAGGGGTTGATGAGGGATTATCTTCCTTATAACTCCAGTGTTTAGGAATTGAAACAATGCCTGTACCTCATCAGTGGGGTCTGTTCAAAAGCATACTGTAGATTGTGGTATCGTTTTTGTCATCCTCCCTCAAGAGGCTTAGAATTATTAATCGAGCTTTGAACATCACAAAAAATGAAAGCAATTTTGAATATAGAGAATGCGAATATATTGATTCAAAACAGACATATGCGATGCATTGATAAAGTAATAAAGTTTGCTATGACAATAATTGTTTGTATAAACAAAGAAAATACAACTTGAACATTCGAATGAACAAAAAGTCTTCTAGTCTCAGGACTTGTCACTTCAAATGGTGAATCTCGCAGGGATAGTAGAAGAACTTGACCTGACCATCTGGGGTGAATTCCACTGCTCCCTCATCAATCAGGTCTTAAATTTTGTTCTTCAAAGTCCGACAGTCGTCGGTGTCATGTCCAGGACTGTCAGAATGGTATGCATACCTTGCATCAGGATTGTACCTTGGGGAGGCTGTGTTGGGATTCTTAGGAGGGTCCCTTAATGTCACCAGATTCAATCTTAACAGGTGTTGTAAAGCTTGAGACAGCGGCATGTTAAGCTTGGTAAATTTCCTTCGGTCAACCCGTTGCTTTTGGTGAGGTTGATGCTGGGCTTGTGACCCTGAAGCAAGCTGAGGAGTTTTTCCCTTGTCTTCTTGCCCCAAAGGTGGTTGAATGATGACTTGATCTTCAACCTTAGATGTTTGCCCCAGTTGGTTATCCCGAAGCAGTTGGTTGACGAGAACCCTGAGCTCTTCTTGTCTTTGAGCTAAGTCTTGAATGAGAGCCATTTGCCACAGCATTTGGGTTCTCATTGTATCTACCTCAGCTTGCAGACGTTTCAGCCGTTCGTCTTTATCGTCTTCTGGACTGTTCCTGACCAAAGTCCCCATGAGGAGTGTTCTCAGCTCTTCCTGCCCCTTGGATAGATTTAGGAGGATCTCCCCGAACCGAGTCTCTTGAGCATGAAGATCCTGGTTGCCTTGTTGGGAAGCCATTGCTGAAATAAACAGCGAAGATGGTAAGTGACCTGTCAAAGGAGTACCTGTAATGCAATGATATGTATGTATGCATGCAATATTTTCAAGGATCTCGCGGGGTAAACAAGAAAATTGTTAGAACTTGAATTTTGTAGCTTGATGGAAGGGGCTTCATGTTGATGAGAGTCCTTCTTCAAGAGTCAAGGCTCACCATATCGAGTGGGTCATAGCCCCTGACTCAAGTTATCAACCTTGGCTAGAGGAAAATAAATCCCCTTTTCCCCTTGCTAGAAATTTGGTTCATCATGACCTGCATCACAAACCCTTGAGATCCTTGAAATGGATTAGTCCTTATGTAGGATGTATGCAATAGTATGATGGTATGATGTTATGCTATGCATGGAGTGACGTAAGTAAACCCTGTTATGAGCCCAGATTAAGGACTGTAAACAAACCCTGTAAGAAACTCATGTGTTAGATAACAAGCATGCAAGTAGTCAAGTTTGAAAGCATACAAGTCACACAAGACAGCCCTTAGAGTTTAGGCCAACATGAAGTTTGGGGTACTACCCTCTTGAAGTTGGTGGGCTCAAAAACCTGTCCTATCAAAAGTAACCGGGTTCTAAGGAGCTCAATATCATAGGGTTGTTTTCTATGTTCATTGTTTCGATTTAGCCACTGAACTGGCGATCAAAATATTCCAAGAAAACAACCCTCAATGAGTGTAGTATCGAGTATCTACCAACTTCGGACTGCACCAAAGTCGGTCATCTCACTACCCCTAAAGAGGCCAGGATGGTCAAGTAAGGTTCCTAAGGTCAGTTGATGCTTCACGACACCACGCAGCGGCCCCGTACTCTCCTTGACTTGACTCAAGGGTTACCGGTACTCACCAAAGTGCCACATCAACGTAGCAAACTGCTTCAACCGTGTCGGTATACCCCGCACAGTTCCCTCACAGTTTGTTGCTACTTTCTAAAAGGTATCCCCCAGATCCGAGTTAGGATCTATGAAACTCCCAAGACAGGCCCACAATTTTAGAGCAATCAAAGCAAGCAATTGAAAACATGATGATGAACTATTCCTAAGGTACACCTCACTTTTATTTTCCCCAGCAGAGTCACCAGTTCTGTGATCGGTGGAAATAGAACTGACTGTTTTTTTTAGCTGGTTCGCGAAATGTCGCGGTAAGCAAGAGTCGCCACCATCTTTTATGTTCTCCAACATGGAAAGGACAAAAGCACAGCAAAATTCCTTTTTTGAGATGTCTCTCGGTTCGGGAGGTAGATTTATAGAAAGGGAAGGTGTTAGCACCCTTTCTATCCGTGGTTATCCACGGGCTCTTAGGTACTTGCTCTTATGTTTTCAAAAATGGTTTGCTTTTCAAGTGTATGTGGGTTTTGAAAAAAGTTTCGTTTGAAAAATTTCTAGGTAACTTTTGTATCTGTCCTCAAGAGTGTATGAAATATTCGTTTGAAAAAACTTTTTGAAAGTGTAGGTGTGAAAAAGATGTTTTTGTTTGTTTGAGAGAGCAAGTACCCAGGAGAAATCTACCTACTCTAAGGAATTAAGTTGTGTAAGAGTCCTTTAGACAGTACTATCCCACTATTGAGAAGTAGGTAGCACCGTCGTTGGAGTTATTCGGGTCAATTCGATTATTAGGGACATGTGGTCACTAAAGCAACGTTAGGACGTTTTAGTGGTAATCCTAATGTCTTAGATCATTTTTATCGAGGCGACCATTTCGAGGCAACTTATGATCTTGGGACAAAGGACGACCTCTAAAACATCCTATACTTAATGACCACGTTCGAGGCAACCAAGTGAGGTGTACCCTAAGAGTGGCATGTGCAAGTGTGTCAATTTTCAGTTATTTTACTCTTGCATGTCATGGTGAGCTATTGTTGATTTTTAAGTTTAAGAGTTAATCTTGTCATACAATCCTAGTTAGCATACATCTAAGCAGTTAATATATGTACGGGAATTTAAAGTGCGGGAATTGTAAATCCTACGCTATTACAAGGCTTTCGGGGAGGGGGATTATTTACATGTCCAAAAATATTGGGGAATAAAAAGCAATAAAGTAAAAATTGGTCTTAGTTTAAGCTATTACATCCCAGTAAAATAAACGCGCGTGAATCTAAAAAAAAAATCCTAAGAATAAGAACTCTTTTTGTTGTTTTTGATTAAGAAGATATTTGAATTAAATACTCCTAAGCCTAGTTTATTTTAAATTGATAAAATGAAGTTAAAATAATTAATTAATTTATTTACAAAATTAATTTGAATAAAAAACTAACCTAATGTTTTTTTTGTGATTTTTTTTTTATTTTAATGTTAATTAAAAGATAAAAAGAAGTCTATGAGAATAAAAAAATAAATAAAGTGCAGGAGGGATCCTTCGATCCAGGGAAAAAAGGAGTTTCGACCCAGGGAGGGAATGGACTGCTTCGGTCCAGAGAGGGTCCTGGTCCTTTCGATTGGGCCAGACAGTAAGGCGTGAGTAGCCTTCGATCCAGGGAAGAGGATTGCCCTTCGATCATGGAGGTCATGGCTTTCGATCCAGGGATGAGATGCCTCTTTCGATCCAGCACGCTAATGGGTTCGATCCAGAGAAGGGCTCTCCTTCGATCTGGGATGTTATACCTGCAAAAGTATATGAGCGAAACAAAAATGCAGGGCCTGGGTATTGAATCACAGGCCCTTCGATCCTGCACTTGTTGGGGTCTCTTCAGGCTAAATCTGCAGCAAATGTTAGCACACGAGAAATGTGACCTGGGTGCCAAACCCAGGCCTTTGGATCCTGTCTAAGATGGCAGGTCAAAGGTAACAACAAGTAATAATGCGTTTATGCAAATTTAAGGTTGGACAATTTACCCTTTCTTACCTGCAGATTGAGTCTTCGATTTGGGCATTGGCTGGATGGGAGCACTTTCAATCTGGGATTTCTGGGCGCAGGCACTTTCGATCTGGGCACTTCTGGGTGCAGGCACTTCTGATCTGAGGGCTTCTGGGCGTAGGCACCTTCGATCTGAGGGACTGCTTTGGCTTGGAAAATTCTGGGCAGCGTCTCTCCAATGTTTTGTTCTCCTGCAGATTTTTTGAAGAAGTGTGTATAATTTTCGTTCTATGATTTTCGTGTGATTTTTCGTGTAATTTTTTTTGTGTGTCCGTTGTAATGTGTCACTGGCCTCCTATTTATAGGAGTGTGGGAGTGCGCGAAAATGGCAAGGGACAACCATTAAAATAGGCCTTTAACACTCTGGACAAAAATCAAACACAATAAATCATTTCCTTTTTTGAAACATTCGTGTCTGTTGAATGAACCTGGACGCTTGGATTTCGAGTGCTTTCAGGCCATACTCTTCGATTAGTCCTGATTTGCCTCTTTCGAATGGACTCCCGGCGTACCCTTCGAATGGGCCTGGCCCAAATATCAATCGAAGGATTCCAATCGAAATGCTCTGCTAACAGGCCAATCAAAAGGTGTTGTTCATGCCAAATGAAGGACATGGTTGACATGCCTGTCGACATTGCCTTGACATAATTCCAATCGAATGCTTGTCCATAATGCCAATCGAAATACTCCTTCAGAATGCCAATCGAAATACTCCTTCAGAATGCCAATCGAAAGGTATTTGAAGTACCACTCAAAAATCTTCTTTTTCCTTAGGCAAGAGTTTGTGATCAACCAGGTAGGGGGAAGACTTTGGAAAACATGAGAGGGCAAATTTTGGGGTGCCACAGAAGTCAAGGTGGGTGCCAATCTGGAACCCAGTGTTAAAGAGCGTATGATTCAGTTACTACACAATTATGTTGAGGTCTTTTCCTGGTTGTACGAAACATTCCCGGACTTGATGCAGATATCGTAGTACATCGTCTACCTACAAAAGAGGACTATCCTCTGGTAAAACAAAAGGCCCATCTAATGCGACCAGACATGTTAGAGAAGATTAAAGTGGAAGTCATGAAACAATTCAATGCTGGATTCTTGGTTGTCACCTCCTATCCGCAATGGGTTGACAATGTTGTTCCCGTTTCCAAAAAGGACGGAAAAGTACGAATGTGCATGGACTACAGAGATTTGAATAGGGAAAGCCCTAAGGATGATTTCCCACTTCCCCACATTGATGTTCTAGTTGACAATACGGTGTAGAACAAAGTGTTTTCCTTCATGGAAGGTTTCTCAGGTTACAATCAAATCAAAATGGTGCCTGAGGACATGGAGAAAACAACCTTTGTCACACAATGGGGCATATTATGTTACAAGGTTATGCCATTCGGGGTGAAGAATGCTGGGGCGACCTATCAGCGCGCCATGGTAGCCCTATTTCACGACATGATACATCACAAAATAGAGGTCTATGTGGACGACATGATAGCCAGATCTCAAACAGAAGAAGAGCATCTTGATCATTTATAGAAACTGTTTGAGAGGCTAAAGAAATATAAGCCGAGGTTGAACCCAAATAAATGCACATTTGGGGTGAGGTCCGGTAAACTCTTAGGCTTTGTCGTCAGCGGTAAAGGTATTGAGGTAGATCCTTCCAAGGTGAAAGCAATACAAGAAATGTCTGCTCCTCGTATCGAGAAGGAAGTCAGAGGATTCTTGGGACGGTTGAACTACATTGCCAGATTCATTTCTCACCTGACAACTACTTGTGAACCAATCTTCAAATTAATGAAGAAAGATCAAGTAGTCAAATGGAATGATGAGTGCCAAACTGCCTTCGACAAGATCAAAGAGTACCTGCAAGAGCCTCCTGTTTTGATGCCACCAGTCGAGGGAAGACCATTGATTATGTATCTAACTGTTTTGGAAAATTCAATGGGGTGTGTGCTTGGGCAGCATGACGAGTCTGGCCAAAAAGAGCATGCTATTTATTACCTGAGCAAAAAGTTTACCGACTGTGAAACAAGATATTCACTGCTCGAGAAAACTTGTTGTGCTCTGGCATGGGCTACTCGCCGGCTAAGACAGTATATACTGAGCCATACTTCCTTATTGATATCCAAAATGGATCCAATAAAATACATCTTCGAGAAACCTGCCCTCTCTGGGAGAATAGCGAGGTGGCATATGATCCTGACAGAATATGACATACAGTACACTACCCAAAAAGTATTAAAGGGACGTGTACTAGCTGATCACCTTGCTCATAAAGTTGTGGAAGACTACCATTCCATGAAGTTCGAATTCCCAGATGAAGACATCATGATGGTAAACAACTGTGAAGAATTCAGACCATATGACGGACCTGAACAAGGATCCCGATGGACCCTGGTTTTTGATGGGGCATCCAACACACTCGGCAATGGCATAGGTGCTGTACTCATATCTCCTGAAGGATGTCATACTCCCTTTACTACAAGACGCTGCTTCAATTGTACAAATAACATGGAAGAATACGAAGAATGCATTTTTGGTCTCAAAGTGGCCATAGATTTGGGAATCAAATTGTGATACGGTGGCATAACCGACTTTTTTGAAATGCTGGTTTGCGTTTTGCATTTTGTGTTCACAAAATGTCGCGGTAAGCAAGAGTCACCACCGGCTTTTATTTCATCCAATCGGAAAGGAAAAAAGTACAGAAAAAATCCTTTTTCGAGATATTCCGAGTACGGGGGGTAGATTATAGAAAGGGAAGGTGTTAGCACCCTTTCTATCTGTGGTTTACCACGGGCTCTTAGGTACTTGCTCATCTTTTTAAAATTGCTTGTGTGTGTGCGCTTTGTTTTGAAAAAGTTTGACTTCGTGATAACCTTTGTATCAGTCCTCAAAGGTGTGACGAAGTTGTTTTGAAAATTGTTTTGAAATGTGTAAGTGTGAAAAAAAGGTTTGATTTGAGCAAGTACCTACTAGCATCTACTTACTCGAAAAAGGATCATTTCTATTCTCGTTTCCTTTAGACAATGCTATCCTATTATTGAGAAATAGGTAGCGCCATCATTGGAGTTGTAAGGGTCAATTCGAAAGGGACATACGATCACTAAACAATGTTAGGACACCTTAGTAGTACCCCTAGAGTCTTAAGATCATATTCGAGGCAACATTTTCGAGGAAACATTTGATCTTTTTAGACAGGAGGGTAACCACTAAGACATCCTATACTTAATGACTGTTTACCGAAGGCAACCGAAGTGTGAGTATACCCTAAGAGTGGCATGTGCGAGTGATTTGTTTCAATTATTTATCTTTTCATATTAGGATTTTCTAACTGGATTAAGTTGTCATGCATTCTTGTCATACAATCCTATTAACATACATCTAAACAGTCAAATATTTGCAAGAATTAAAATGCGAGGAAGTGAATCTACGCTATTATAAGGCTTCGGGGATGGGGATTAATTACATAGCCAAAAACCTGTAAAAGACGATAAATAAAAGAAAATCCTAAATTAAACTATTACATACCGTGAACAGTTACATCAATATTGCAAAAAAATAATAAAACGCGCGATGAATCGAATGCAAAATGATTAGGGTTTTGACCCCAACTATACCTAATTGTAATTAAAAGGGAAAATTATTTTTTTTATTGTTTTTGTGCTATTTGAGAAAATAAAGCTCAATTGAATAATAATAAAAAGAACCTAATTACTAATTAATTTTAAATTAAGAAAAAATAATTAAATTCACCCATTTTTTTGTATTTTTATTTTGAGAAAGAAATAAATATTGAATCAAGAGTCTAACACTAATTTTTCTAATTGGTTTAATTATATAAAAAAATTTAGAATCTCCCTAAATTAAATCAAACTAAATTATATTAAATTTGATAAAATAAAAACCTAATTCTAATTTTTGTGAAACTCTTGATTTTATGATTTTATGAAAAATAAATTAATCTTGTTAAAACTAATTAAGCAAATTAAATCAAATAAAAGAAATAAATTAGAGAAAAGAAAAAGAATGGGCCTGATAGCATTAGCAAGAGGGGGGGGGGGTGAATCTGATTCCTTGGCCCAACAACTCCTGGCCCTGTTGACTTCTCCCAATACTGTGTGCATGCTTGACTCAGGCGCATGGTGGACCTTTCATTATGGACACATTGGATCTGGCCAGGAGCACATCAAATGGCTGATGTTTGAGAGTGTATGGAGTACGCTTGAGAGTATGAAGCACTGGATTTACCTGCATTTGTTGAGAAAATAATAAAATGCACACGCATGGGATCGAACCCAGGACATGTGCATCAAAGGCCAGCATCCTCACCATCTGCGCTACCATGTTAGTTGTGATAATAATGAAACAAATAAAATATAACGCAAACAACGTGACACGCCTCCCAAAACGCGCGAAATTCAAACTAACCATTCACATCATGCCACGTCGTTGTCTTCTTCATTGATTCTGTCGTTTTAGATAAAAGGACTTTTACCTACGGACATCAAGTGTAGGTATAGCCCCTGTGCATTTCCAAAACCTTGTATACGCATGATAAATGAAAACCAATGGTACCAATCAACTCATCTCAACCTCACGAGTATCATGGTACCCTTATTAATGTCCAATTTCTCCAGTATAAGAAATCCCTAAAAACGAAGAAAAAACCATAGCCATGGCAGTTTGATGTACGGTCAATAAAAATACAATTGAATACAATCATTAACTTACAAACATCTCAAGGATTATAAATATGTCAATCAATCATGCTAAATATTCCAGAATCAATGTATTCAAATTCAAGAAAAGAGACAAATTGCGTGACTGCTACGATGCATTTCAGGGTGTGGGGAGGCTTGCTAATGATTGAAACATGATCCTGGGGCGTCCAGCAATTGATTGATATGGTTAGAATGTCTTGAGATGGTCTGCAACTTGGAATTTGGTCTGCACTTTTCTTTGAAATTTTGCAATTCTTTCTCTACCTTTGCACGCATCTAGCCTCTTCTTTTGGTCTGCTTTTATTCCCTATGTATACTAGTGTGCATTAGGGTTGAAGTTTGTATCAAATCTTTTCCAATTATGAAGATTGATCCATGATTTAATCCTTGCACCAAATCTTTCCAAAACAAGCAAATTCTATCTTTTTGTATCCATATGAAGCCTTTCACGATTTGATCTTGTCTCCAGCTGTATAATGGACCTCATCATGCACAAAATCTCAAGGTTTTAATGATTTTTGATATTTTCACTATTTTATATTGATTTTATTTGATTTAAATGAAATAAAATCAAAATAAATAACAAAAATAAAAGAATGACAAGTGGAAGGGATCATGGGTCGTGGGTCACATTACAAACTCAGTGGAAGCATAAAACGTTGGGCCCATTTAGAAAAAAAATGCCATTTTGGACACTTTTGACTTTTGGCAATTTTGCAAAAAGGGTCAACTTGGCCAATGCATAACTCCTTTAATTTTGACCCAAGAAATGTGTTCTTGGACTTTTTAGAAAGCTTAAGATGTCCTCTAAGCAACCCTTTTGGTCTCATCTCAATTGAGTCTTCCATGTTCATGTATGAAGCTTTGACCCAAAAGGTGTTTTTGTTGACTTTTCAAAATGACCTATAATGTCCAAATTCATATCTTCTTGTGAGTGTATATTTTGAACTTGGGAGCTGAAGATGAATTGTAGGGAATTACATCCTCTTCAAAATTATCTTTGGATGGGTCATTTTTGGTAAAGTATGAGAAAGTTATGCTTGGTCAAAGTTGAGTTGACTTTTCCTACAAAATACTAATTTAGCAACTTTTGGGTTTTGATGAATTGTGAGCAATCTTTGAGGAATCATGATCAAACCTTGATTAAATGATGAATAATACTTCACAATGGGAATTTTGACCAAAAATCTTGAAGTTTGACTGTATGTGGGCCACAATTGACTTTTGCCCTAGCATAGTCGATTTTTAGCCTTTGAGCAACTGACTGAGCAAATTTTCTCTGCAAGGCTTGAAACTTGACATGGATGATCTTAAGAACATATTAAGACAATGGTGAGCATTTGGGATCCTTTGGACTCAAGCATCTTGATTAAAAATGAAACCCTAATTTGAGGTAGACTGCCTTAGGAGAGAGTTTGTCTGGTCAACTCTTGGACTTCCTTGAGCAATTTGAGGACCTCACTTGACATGTATTGACAAACATGGGAGGGCAAATTTTGGGGTACAACAGCTGCCCCTGTTCAATCTTCTTACACCTGAGGATGTAGATTGGCTTGTCTGTCTTTCGTGATCTGAAGGTGGAAGATGATTGAACACTAGAGTGCCCAGAAATTTGCACTCGCATGAAGTGGTGCTTGTCTTGCGATATCGGGAATGGGCTTATAGATGCCATTTGGAATTCAATGACGGAAGATGGGCTAAAATATGCCATCCGAAGAAGTGTCGATCACATAAGAGATTCCTTTGCGAGAACCCGTGTACCTGTTGTTGAGGACGACTTCGCTGGGGAATGTTGGTCTTTGTCTTGAGAGAAATAGAGTTTTAGGAGATTTAGTTATCCGTTACTCTATTGGAGAATAATTCCAGTTTGGGGAGCGGAAGTGAACTGCGTATTTGGTCGGGATATATGCTGCACCGTGACTTTCTGGGGAAATATGAAACCAAATGTGTTTGATCGGGTCCTGGTCTTACAGTGCTGTTGACTGTTGTCTGGGGATAAGAGAGGAAGAACCCGGATAGTAAGGTTATGAGAAGGAACCCGGATAGTAGGGTTGCTTCGATATGAAAGCATGAATAGTAGGGTTGTGAGAAGGAACCTGGATAGTAGGGTTACTTCGATATGAAATCCTGGATAGTAGGGCCGTGAGAAGGAACCTGGATAGTAGGGTTACTTCGATATGAAAGCCTGGATAGTAGGGCCGTGAGAAGGAACATGGATAGTAGGGTTACTTTGATATGAAAGCCTGGGTAGTGAGGCTGTGAGAAGGAACCTGGATAGTAGGGTTGTGAGAAGGAACCTGGATAGTAGGGTTACTTCGATATGAAAGCCTGGATAGTAGAGTCGTGAGAAGGAACCTGGATAGTAGGGTTACTTCGATATGAAAGCCTGGATAGTAGGGCTGTGAAAAGGAACTTGGATAGTAGGGTTATTTTGATATGAAAGCCTGGATAGTAGGGCCGTGAGAAGGAACCTGGATAGTAGGGTTACTTCGATATGAAAGCCTGGATAGTAGGGTTGTGAGAAGGAACCTGGATAGTATGGTTACTTTGATATGAAAGCCTGGGTAGTAAGGCTGTGAGAAGGAACCTGGATAGTAGGGTTTCTTCGAGATGAAAGCCTGGATAGTAGGGCTGTTGGAAGTTGTTGATAATAATGTATTTCCTGAAATAAATACAGGGTTAGTTTTATGTAATGCATGAGATGCATTGTGTGTTGATATTCTCAGAATAAATGAGACCATGTTATATGCGGTGTATGCATATGTCATGATGTATGAACATGAAATGCTGACATGATAATCCGAATATGGGAAAATAAATCCCCAATTGCTATGAAAACCATAGTTACTCCACCTCTGTTGGGGATGGTGAACAAAGATGACCATGATGGGAATTTGCCCCTTGGATGGTAAATATTTTGCCAGACGAGACTCTGTCTGAGGATAATTCTGCGGGGAATAATTCTGTTGGAGAGAAGATACTCTGTTGATAGATCTACCGACTTGGAGAAATTAATCAGCTGGGGATGAATTTCTGCCTGTAAGAGAAATAAACTCTGCTTGGGGAAAAATTTACCGATTCACCTGCGATTGTGAACCTCGGCTGGGGAGAGTTGTTTCCTGTTAGGGAGAGCTGACATCACTGTTTTTGGATACCTTTTACTCTGTGGGGAGTATATGCATCACTACTTATGTTCTCGAGCTGGCTCTATCCCGGTGCTTGGTGGGCAGAGTAACTGTAAGGTTTGGGCACTTCTTGTTTTTCCCTGTTCCTGGAATTACGAGTAATTGTCTTTTGTTTTTTCATTTAAATACTTATGAGCGGCCATTATTTTCAAATGCATATATCAAAAAATGAATCATTGGACGTTCTTGCAAAACAAAACAGAAAAAGAAAAGCAAATTGAAATTTCTTGTGAAAATGAGTTGCATTGATTTTTGAAGTTGTCCTGTAATAGGCGTTTTATACAAAGAGGCTGACGCTCTAGTAAGAGAACACCTCCGGAAGATGGAAATTACAATTTAACAAGAAAAATAGATATGTGAAAGAATCCCATTGGGTTCCAATTCTGCTATTGCTTTATGTCTTCAAGCATCTCATCACTTTGATGCTTGGTCGAAGGTGTATCAGATTGATTGGCGCCATGCGAGCTTGATAGTTGATAGTTGATACCAAGGTCTGCTTGCAAGATGATCCAATGAGACATAGTATTATGCTTTAATCCCTAATTTTTTCCCAGACCGCCCTTTCGGGTTTTCAGTCCACCGGGATACCCCTTTTTTCCAAAGCCGCCCTTTCAGGTTTTCGACTTGCCGGGTGCATAATTTTTTTCATTTTCATCCCTTACTTTTTCCCGAACCCTTTTGGTTCACCGGGAAGCCCTTATTTTTGCCTAGGCCAGTCGACCTAGCGGGTCTTTGATTAGGCGTAGTATCTTTTCACTATGTCTGCATTGACGGGGTGAGGAAGGTCGTCACTATCCATGGTGTTTACAATCATAGCTCCTCCCGAGAAAATGTTCTTAACCACAAATGGCCCTTCGTATGTAGGGGTCCATTTTCCCCTGGGTTCACCTTGTGGGAGTATGATGCGTTTGATCACTAGATCCCCGACTTGATATTCTTGGCGTCTGACCTTCTTATTAAAATCCTTGATCATTCGCTTTTGATACGTCTGACCATGACAGATAGCAGTAAGTCTCTTTTCATCAATTAGATTCAATTGATCAAGTCGTGTTTGGATCCAGTCGTCTTCGTTCAAACCCGCATCCTTCATAATCCTGAGAGAGGGTATCTGGACCTCGATGGGTAGGACTGCCTCTGTGCCATATACCAAAGAGTAGGGTGTTGCCCCTGTTGACGTCCGTGCTAAGGTACAGTACCCATGAAGAGCAAATGGTAACATCTCGTGCCAGTCTTTTTATGTCACCGTCATCTTCTGCACAATCTTCTTGATGTTCTTATTAGTTGCTTCAACAGCCCCATTCATCTTCGGCAGGTAGGGAGAAGAGTTATGATGCTGAATCTTGAATTGTTTGCAGAGCTCAGTGATCATTGTATTGTTGAGATTTGTACCATTGTTTGTAATGACCCTCTCTGGTACACCATATCGACAGATCAGATTGTGTCATATGAATCGTGCCACAACGTTCTTGGTCATTGTAGCAAAGGAAGCTGCCTTAACCCACTTCATAAAGTAATTAATTGCTACCAGAATGAAACGATGCCCGTTAGACGCAGTAGGCCTAATTTCATCGATCATGCCGATGCCCCACATTGCAAAGGGCCAAGGAGCTGTCAAAACATTCAAGGGAACCGGAGGCACATGTACCTTATCAGCATAAACTTGGCATTTATGACAAGTTCGAGAGTGCTGAAAACAATCGGCTTCCATAATAGACCAGTAATATCCTGCCCATAGGATTTTCTTCGCCATGGTGTGTCCACTGGAATGATTTCCGAAAGTACCTTCATGTAACTCTGCCATGATCCTTTCTGCCTCGCTCTTGTCCACACATCGCAGTAAAGTTGAATCATGGTTACACTTATAGAGGATACCATTACTGATGAAGAACTTCGCAGCGAACCTCCTTAGAAACTTTTTATCATTAACAGATGCCCCTCGGGGTATTCTTGAGACTCAAGATACCTATTCACCTCGTGAAACCAGGGTTTATATGCTACCTCCTTAGTCTTAATGTCACAGCAATGTGCGGGGTCGTCCAACCTCTCGATGGTAATCTGGGGAGATTTATTGTCCCACCTGACTTTGAACATAGAAGACATGGTAGCTAGCGCGTCCGCTAACTGTTTCTCCTCTCTTATGAAGTGTTCAAATGTTATCTCCTCAAAGTGTGGGAGCAATGTCAGTACATATTCTTTGTAAGGAACAAGATTTGGGTGCTTCGTATCCCACTCGCCTTTGATTTGACTTATCACCAGAGAGGAATCTCCGAATACACTCAAGAACTTGATCCTCAGGTCAATAGCAGCTCGGAGCCTCATGATGCACGCTCATACTCCTCCATATTGTTGGTGCAGTTGAAACATAATCGGGCGGTGAACGGAGTATGACAGCCCTTAGGAGATATGATTATAGCACTGATGCCGTTACCCAAAGCGTTTGATGCTCCATCAAAATACATAGACCATCGGGATCCTGCCTCAGGTCCTTCATCCGATCCAGGTTCTTCACAGTCGGTTACTAACATGATATTCTCATCTGGGAACTCTAAATTCATGGACTGGTAGTCATCCACAACCTGATGTGCCAAATGATATGCCAATACACTCCCCTTGATTGCTTTTTGGGTTGTGTATTGGATATCATACTCAGTTAGGATCATCTGCCATCTTGCTATCCTTCCAGAGAGAGCGGGCTTCTCGAAGATATACTTGATTGGATCCATCTTTGATATCAACAGGGTAGTGTGAGTCAGCATATACTGTCTCAGCCGGCGAGCAGCCCATGCCAAAGCGCAGCAATTTTTCTTGAGCAATGAGTATCGGGTCTCACAGTCGGTAAACTTTTTACTAAGGTAGTAAATAGCGTGCTCTTTTCGGCCAGACTCGTCATGCTGCCCCAGCACACACCCTATTGAATTGTCTAGCACTATCAAGTATAATATCAAAGGTCTTCCTTCAACTGGAGGCATCAAAATTGGTGGTTCTTGAAGGTATTCCTTGATTCTTTCGAAAGCGGTCTGGCATTCATCATTCCACTTTACTACTTGATCTTTCTTCAGCAGCTTGAAGATTGGCTCACAAGTAGCAGTCAGATGTGAAATGAACCTGGAGATGTAATTCAGACGTCCCAAGAAACCTATGACTTCTTTTTCTGTGTGGGGTACCGGCATCTCTTGTATGGCCTTCACCTTCGCAGGGTCCACCTGAATACCTTTATCACTGACGATGAAACTCAAAAGCTTAATAGATCTTACCCCGAAGGTACACTTGTTCGGATTCAACCTCAGCTTGTACGTCTTCAACCTGTCAAACAGTTTCTGGAGATGATTGAGATGCTCTTCCTCAATCTTGGACCTGGCTATCATGTCATCAACATACACCTCAATCTCGTGGTGAATCATATCGTGGAACAAAGCGACCATGGCGCGCTGATAAGTTTCCCCAACATTCTTCAACCCAAAAGACATTACCTTGTAATAGAAGGTACCCCACTGCGTAATGAAGGTTGTCTTCTCCATGTCCTCAGGAGCCATCTTGATCTGGTTGTAGCCAGAAAAACCATCCATGAAGGAGAAGATTTTTTGTTGCGCGGTGTTGTCGACTAGAACATCAATGTGAGGAAGTGGGAAGTAGTCCTTGGGGCTTGCCCTGTTCAGATCTCTATAGTACACATACATCCATACCTTACCATCCTTCTTAGGTACCGGAACGACGTTTGCAACCCACTGCGGATAAGAAGTGACGGCTAAGAATCCTGCGTCGAACTGCTTCATGACCTTTGCCTTGATTTTCTCTGACATTTCAGGGCGCATACGACGAACTTTCTGCTTTACCAAAGGGCAGTCTTCTTTGGTTGGAAGGCGATGTACCACAATATCAGTGTCCAACCCAGACATATCTTCATAGGACCAGGCGAAGATCTCAACATAATCGTGCAGCATCTGTATTAGCCGTTGTTTGACTCTAGGCTCCAGATTAGCACCTATTTTAACCTCCTTCATGTCTTCCTCTGTACCCAAATTCACTGACTTGACTGGCTCTTCATGAGGCTGTATGGCCATTTTTTTTGCTCTAATAGTTTAGCAAGCTCTCCCGGCACCTCACAATCATCCTCCCCTTCGTCCTCGACTTGGTTGATCGGATTTTCGAAGTCATAATCGGCAGTAGCAGAACTGTTACCAATGGGATCCAGAGTGGATATGGATCTGCAGTATGATACGTGAGTGTGTGTAAGAGCATAGCTATTTTGAATAATGGGAGGCAGAAAAGAAAGACAAGGAGCGCAAAATTTGTAATGCAAGAAAAACGTCCAATGTTTTATTGATGATATATGTAAATGACAAATAATAATAAGCCCTCACAAGCGAAGCCAAGGTGCCTCGGGCAAGGCACCGGGCCGTAAAGTTTAAAACTTAAAACAAAAATCAATTACTGTGAAATAAAAGAAACATGTATGAAGTCCTTCGCCGTCCAGTTATTCAGTCCACCATGGGTTGTTGGGTAGATCCATCTGTCGATGTCTGAATCTTCTTCGCTGTCCTCAATTGCATTAACTCCCTGATTGCTGATGTGTAGAGGAGGTCTTCCAATCCGTGCGTGCCTAACAGCCCTTTGAGCCCCTGTAGTAAAGCACAAACCAAATTTGTCAATTTTGTGAGTGAAATCAGGGAGTTGACCCCAATTGGTACACCCACCTTCTTCAACCACAACCCTGGCATCCTTGAGAGAAGGCATCTTCAGCGGAGGATTGTTGGTAGTAACTTCAGTTGACGCCAAAGTCTGAGGGACCTCCTCGAAGTTCTGAAAAGGAGTTTCTATGAACTCCCCATCCATCTCCACATAACGGAAAGAATTGAGATGACTTACCATGTACTCTTCTTCACCTCGTACCGTGACAACTTTCCCTTGTACTGGGTACTTCAGCATCTGATGGAGTGTGGAAGTGAATGCCCCAGTCCTATAGATCCAGGGACGACCCAGCAAACAGGAATACAATGGTCTGATGTCCATTACATAGAAGGTGGATCCAAAGGTCTGAGAACCCACTTTGATAGGGATGTTCACCTCCCCGTGCACCATCCTTTTTGATCCATCAAAAGCCCTGACCACAATGTTAATCGGCTTCAAAGTCAGACCCTCACAGTCCAAACGGTCCAATGCTTTCTTTGGCAGAACGTTCAGCGAAGACCCGGTGTTAACCAGCACATGAGCCATGGTGGTTCCCCTACATTCAATCGAGACATGCAGAGCATAGTTATGATTTCTTCCTTTAGCGGTCAAATCCGCATCTGAAAACCCTAGCCCATTGTCAGCAGTCAAGCTAGCCATGCAATCTTTGAACTGATCTGCAGAAGTTTCCTGCGGCACATGCGCAGTTTTGAGAAATGCGATTAGAGCCTTCGCATGGGCTTCTGAACACAACAACAAAGACAACATGGAGATATTTGATGGGGTCTGCCCCAACTGTTCGACCACATTGTAGTCGCTTTTCTTGATAATTTTCAATATTTCCTCTATTTCTTGTTTAGAGGCTTCCACCATAATTTTTCTAGGCGCCTCTGTCCGGGCAGGCTCACCTACGATTTCTTTGCCCCGAGTTTCAGATGGCTCGGCACCAGGGGTGATAACTGGAGTAGGAACTGGAACAATGGTTGATGTACTAGCAGGTGGAATATTAACCGGTTTGTGGACAGTCAGAGGGGAAATCTCGGGAGAAAAGAGTCTTCCACTTCTGGCGACTTTGCTAGCCCCAACAATATTACTAACATCAGTATCAGCTTCCTCACTCTTTAAGTCTTGTTTAACTCCATGGTAATACACATCAGCACCATAGTGCCAAGGGACAACCTTATCCAAAGTGTATGGGATAGGACCAGGGACAATAATTATTAACGAAGCAATTCTTGGGACGGGTGTAATCCTAACAGGCTTTCTCGAGGAAACCTTAGAAGGATTGGCGGAAATGGTTATTATGGCAACATCTTCAATTGGAACCAACAAAATCATAGTCTTTTCGAACAGGATCTCTTTGTTATCCATCAGGCACTGAACACCTGATTTCAATAAGCGGCAACCAGCAGGCATAATCGAGCATATGTGGCAACCTTCACCACAACCTGGGAATACACCGGCCAACAGCAGATTCCTCTTAATAATCATAAGAGGAGTAGAAATTTCTTCAACAAAGGTGACAAACCAATCATTGTCAACAACATTAACCCCACGACCATGCTTGGGCATTGGAGCAGTTATTACATTTGGCTTTTCTGGAGCATCAAACTTTATCTCCTTAGCTTCCAGCAAATCTTGTACTTTTTTTCTCAAAGCCCAGCAATCATTGGTATCATGGCCAGGGCTTTCATAATGGTAGGCGCACCGCACGTTGGGATTGTATTTGGGAGAGGTAGTGTTGGGATTTTTGGGAGCCTCCCTCAATGTGGTCAAGTTAGATTTCAGCAGGTGAGGTAACACTTCAGCCAATGTCATGCTAATGCGGGTAAACTGTCGATGTGGTCTTTCCACCCTCTGTTGATTGTTGCGTTGTGGAGCAACAGCGAGTCTTAGTATCATTACAGCATTTACCGTTAGACGGTGTTCAGATCTGTTTTGGCCCCTCGGGCTATAAACTGCACTGGCTTCCTTCTTACCAGTAAAAGTTTTCTTTATCGAACTCAAAGAGGCGTCCTTCTGTATTTTTCCACTTCGAATCCTAGCCTCCACTATTTCTCCAGTTAAAATCAACTCGGTGAAACCAGACGATGAACTGCCAATCAAGTTATTGAAAAATGGTCCAGACAGCATCCCCAAGAACATATAAACTAACTCTCGATCAGATAAAGGGGGTTGAACTCTGCCATCCAAGTCTCTCCATTTTTGAGCTTAATCTTTGAAACCTTCGCCTGCACCCATGGACATACTCTGGAGTTGAGTACGAGTGGGAGCAAGGTCGGTATTATACTGGTACTGCTTGTAGAAAGCAGCGGCAAGATCTTCCCAGTTTCGAACATTGGCCCCTTCCAACTGGTAGAACCATTCAAGCTGAGTCCCTGATAGACTATCTTGAAAGAAGTGCACCCACAAATTTCTATCAGCTGTGTGGGGTTGAATTTTCCTAACATAAGAGCAGAGATGGAGTTTCGGGCAAGACACTCGATCATACTTAGCAAAAACGGGAGCCTTGAATTTCTGAGGGATGACTACTCCAGATACCAGTCCTAGTTCTCCGAAATCCAAACCAGGTATCTTCTGGATTTCCATAGCACTCAGACGGTCTTCTAGCTGATTGTACATATCCTCGGCAGGAGGATATTGCTCATTATCAAAATCGGTATCATTATCAGAGACTGCAGGATTGGGGTCCTTTTCCTCTTCTTGGTTCTCCCCTTCTTTGGATGAAGAGGTCATATCAGCTTGATGCCTCAACCTTTCTCCAAACCTTCTGCCCATATTCAGAAACCCGACCTTCTTCTTCTTCTTCTTCTTCTTCTCTTTTAGAATGAGAGTTTTTAGATCCTCTTGTCCCTTAGCCAGACTTACGAACATCTGTTGGAACTGGGTGTTCTGTGCCTGAAGCTCTTTGATGTCTTGATCAGAAGACATTTCTGCTGAAATAAATAGAGGAGAAGATAAGAAACCTGCAGTGGTACCTGTGATGATGTGCATGATAATGGGATGCATATGTAATGATTTCAAAGACTTTGGGAGATTTAAATTTTCAAACCAAAAATAAACAAACTTTATTAGCTTAACTTTGAAATGTTCAACAATGCCTTTAAGGCGTTACAAAGAAGTAAATAAAAACAAATCTAAAACTAGAAAAGCAATCAAAAGTCCCATGGACGCTTTTTCTTTGTGCTGATGTAGTCATTGAGCAATCTTTCCTCCTCGAGTTGTCTGGTGAGCTTCAAAACCTTCCTCTCTTGCTCATGGAACTGCTCCCTGTAAGTATCTCGCTCATTCTTCAGCTGAATCCAAGACCTTTGTATCTCCCCAAGATCAGTAGGCATGTAAGGATAGATAATTGTGTAAGGAATACCGTCTTCAGTAGTGGGTTCCACAATTACTGGTAACACTGCTGCATATGGCATCACAAGTTTCTGTGCACGAGCTCGGACCCATTGGAGATAAGGCTGCATAGGAAGGGAATTCTTTGGTCCCAACTCATGGGGGTCTGATCTATTTACCATGCCCCAAGCTCGTATGAACCTTCGACGATGCCCTTCAATATCCTCTTCATAGTCGAATGCAATATCCTCGAGAAGTAACCTATGGGAACCATCCCTCCGAGCACGACCAAATAGTCATAAATCTAGACAAGGATTGTAATTTATACCTCCTTTGATACCAAGTAATGGGACATTAGGGTACCCCCCACAGCGGTCAATAATAACAACGTCTTCCATAGCTTGGGAACACCAAATAATATATGTATGAGCAAGTGACATTATTCTATGTGACCAACCCAAACCTTCTTTGTTCTTCAGTACAGACTTAGGGAGGTGAGAAATAAACCACCTCGACAACAATGGCATGCAACACATAAGAGTTCCTCTTCTCCTTGTAGTACGAGCATAGAGGGCGTGCAAGATATCTCCAAGCAAGGTAGGAATAGGATTGCGAGAGAGGAAAATATTGATAGCATTCACATCTGTAATGTAATCTGGATTGGGGAAGAGAACCAAACCATAGATAAGAAGAGCCAAGACATCTTCAAAAGCCTGAAAATCCAAATTATCCCAGAATAGCTTAGCTTGGTCTATCAGAAATTTGGCTAGAAAACCTTCGACTCCGCTTCGAGTTTCCCAATTGGATACCACATCAACCTTTTTCAAATGCAAAGGTGAGGCAATGACTTCTGGCTTAGGAACCTCTTCTATACCTGTGAAGGGTACCTACTCAAGAATGGATATGCCCAATAGATGAGAGAATTCCTCCAAGGTGGGTACCAGCTGATAATCTGGAAAGGTGAAACAGTGATGCTCGGGGTCGAAGAACTGGAAAAGTACACTCATCATCTGTTCATCGGGGTTTGAAGTAACCAAGTTGAGAAGTTGACCATGTCTCTTGATGAACCTAGAATTTTCAGAAATCTTTGACACTAGTTCTTTGAGTTGAGATGGTATCTCCACAAAGTTGACTTGGATAGTCTTTCTACGTGCGGAAGTCATGATCTGCAAAACAGAACAAAGATAAATTCCCTTGGTCTTTAAAATGGTTAGTATAATGAAGTATGAATGCCATGTTATGATGCATGATGTCATGATAAAAGAAACACTGGTATAACAGATAACAGGCATGGCAAAGACAAACAAGTCACAAAGAGCCCTTAAGTTTAAGGCTTGAATGAGGTCAAAGGTAGTACCCTCTTGAAGTTCAGTTGGTTTCAACATGTCCTAGAAAAAGTAACCGGGTTCTAGAGGTTCTCAATATCACTGACCATCCTCCATCGGTCATGGTTTCAGCTCACGCAATCTTTTCTTGCGGTCGGAACTATCTCGAGAGTATGGTCTCAATGAGTGTAGCATCGAGTATCAACCAGTTCTCAGCTTTACACTAAGGCCGGCTATCTCACTACTTTCTAATGGCCAAGTTGGTCGATTAAAGGTTCTAAGGTCAGTTGATGCTTAACGACACCATGCATCGGCCCCGTATTCTCCTCGTTTCTCCACAAGGGATACCGGTACCAACCAATGTGCCACATCAACATAGCTACTACTTCAACCGTATCGGTCTACGCTGTACAATTCCCTCACAGTCTATTGCTACTTACCTAAAAGGGGTCCCCATATCTAGGTTAAGATCTATAGTAACTCCCAAACAAAACCCTTAAAATTAAAGCAAACAAAGCAATCAAGAGAAGCAATTATGATGAACTAGATCCTAAGGTATACCCCAATTATTAACATCCCCGGCAGAGTCGCCAGTTCTGTGATACGGTGGCAGAACCGACTGTTTTGAAATGTTGGTTTGCATTTTGCGTTTTGTGTTTGCAAAATGTCGCGGTAAGCAAGAGTCGCCACCGACTTTTATTTCATCCAATCGGAAAGGAAAAAAGTACAGAAAAAATATTTTTTCGAGATATTCTGAGTACGGGGGGTAGATTATAGAAAGGGAAGGTATTATAACCCTTTCTATCCGTGGTTTTCCATGGGCTCTTAGGTACTTTCTCATCTTTTTAAAATTTCTTGTGTGTGTGTGCTTTGTTTTGAAAAAGTTTGACTTTGTGATAACCTTTGTATCAGTCCTCAAAGGTGTGACGAAGTTGTTTTGAAAATTGTTTTGAAATGTGTAAGTGTGAAAAAAGGTTTGATTTGAGCAAGTACCTACTAGCATCTACTTACTCGAAAAAGGATCGTTTCTATTCTCGTTTCCTTTAGACAACTCTATCCTATTATTGAGAAATAGGTAGCGCCATCATTGGAGTTGTAAGGGTCAATTCGAATGGGACATACGATCACTAAAGCAATGTTAGGAAACCTTAGTAGTACCCCTAGAGTCTTAAGATCATATTCGAGGCAACATTTTTGAGGAAACATTTTCGAGGCAACGTTTGATCTTTTTAGACAGGAGGGTAACCACTAAGACATCCTATACTTAATGACCATTTACCGAAGGCAACCGAAGTGTGAGTATACCCTAAGAGTGGCATGTGCGAGTGATTTGTTTCAATTATTTATCTTTGCACATTAGGGTTTTCTAACTGGATTAAGTTGTCATGCTTTCTTGTCATATAATCCTATTAACATACATCTAAACAGTCAAATATTTGCAAGAATTAAAATGCAAGGAAGTGAATCTACGCTATTACAAGGCTTCGGGGATGGGGATTAATTACATAGCCAAAAACCTGTAAAAGACGATAAATAAAAGAAAATCCTAAATTAAACTATTACATACCGTGAACAGTTACATCAATATTGCAAAAAATAATAAAACTCGTGATGAATGGAATGCAAAATAATTAGGGTTTTGACCCCAACTATACCTAATTGTAATTAAAAGGGAAAATTATTTTTTTTATTGTTTTTGTGCTATTTGAGAAAATAAAGCTCAATTGAATAATAATAAAAAGAACCTAATTACTAATTAATTTTAATTTAAGAAAAAATAATTAAATTCACTCATTTTTTGTATTTTTATTTTGAGAAAGAAATAAATATTGAATCAAGAGTCTAATCCTAATTTTTCTAATTGGTTTTAATTATATAAAAAAAGTTAGAATCTCCCTAAATTAAATCAAACTAAATTATATTAATTTTGATAAAATAAAAACCTAATTCTGATTTTTGTGAAACTCTTGATTTTATAATTTTATGAAAAAGAAATTAATCTTGTTAAAAATGATTAAGCAAATTAAATTAAATAAAAGAAATAAATTAGAGAAAAGAAAAAGAATGGGCTTGATAACATTAGCAAGAGGGGGGTGTGAATCTGATTCCTTGGCCCAACAACTCCTGGCCCTGTTGACTTCTCCTAATCCTGTATGCATGCTTGACTCAGGATAATGTGGACCTTTCATTATGGACACATTGGATCTGGCCAGGAGCACATCAAATGGTTGATGTTTGAGAGTGTATGGAGTATGCTTGAGAGTATGAAGCACTGGATTGACCTACATTTGTTGAGAAAATAATAAAATGCACACGCCTGGGATCGAACCCAGGACGTGTGCATCAAAGGCCAGCATCCTCACCATCTGCGCTACCATGTTAGTTGTGATAATAATGAAACAAATAAAATATAACACAAACAACGTGCCACGCCTCCCAAAACGCGCGAAATTCAAACTGACCATTCACACCCTGCCACGCCATTGTCTTCTTCATTGATTCTGTCGTTTTAGATAAAAGGACATTTACCTACGGACATCAAGCGTAGGTATAGCCCTTGTGCATTTCCAAAACCTTGTACACGCATCATAAATGAAAACCAATGGTACCAATCAACTCGTTTCAACCGCACGAGTATCATGGTACCCTTATTAATGTCCAATTTCTCCTGTAAAAGAAATCCCTAAAAACGAGAAAAAACCCTAGCCATGGCAGTTTGATGTACAATCAATAAAAATGCAATTGAATACAATCATTAGCTTGCAAACATCTCAAGGATTATAAATATGCCAATCAATCATGCTAAATATGCCAAAATCAATGTATTCAAATTCAAGAAAAGAGACAAACCGTGTGACTGCTACGATGCGTTTCAGGGCGTGGGGAGGCTTGCTAACGATTAAAACACGATCCTGGGGCATCCAACAATTGATTGGTATGGTTAGAATGGCTTGAGATGGTCTGCAACTTGGAATTTGGTCTGCACTTTTTCTTTGAAATTTTGCAATTCTTTCTCTGCCTTTGCACGCCTCTAGTCTCTTCTTTTGGTCTGCTTTTATTCCCTATGTATACTAGAGTGCATTAGGGTTAAAGTTTGTATTAAATCTTTTCCAATTATGAAGATTGATCCATGATTTAATCCTTGCACCAAATCTTTCCAAAACAAGCAAATTCAATCTTTTTGTGTCCATATGAAGCCTTGCACAATTTGATCTTGTCTCCAGCTGTATAATGGACCTAATCATGCACAAAATTTCAAGGTTTTAATAATTTTTGATATTTTCACTATTTTATATTGATTTTATTTGATTTAAATGAAAAAAAATCAAAGTAAATAATAAAAATAAAAGAATGACAAGTGGAAGGGCTCATAGGTCGTGGGTCACATTACAAACTCAGTGCAAGCATAAAAAGTTGGGCCCATTTAGCAAAAAAATGCCATTTTGGACACTTTTGACTTTTGGCAATTTTGCAAAAAGGGTCAACTTGGCCAATGCATAACTCCTTCAATTTTGAACCTAGAGATGTGTTCTTGGACTTTTTAGAAATATTAAGATGTCCTATAAGCAACCCTTTTAGTATCATCTCAATTGAGTCTTCCATGTTCATGTATGAAGCTTTGACCCAAAAGGTGTTTTTGTTGACTTTTCAAAATGACCTATAATGTCCAAATTCATATCTTCTTGTGAGTGCATATTTTGAACTTGGGAGATGAAGATGAATTGCAGGGAATTACATCCTCTTTAAAATGAGCTTTGGATGGGTCATTTTTGGTAAAGTATGAGAAAGTAATGCTTGGTCAAAGTTGACTTGACTTTTCCTACAAAACCCTAATTTAGCAACTTTTGGATTTTGATGAATTGTGAGCAATGTTTAAGGAATAATGATGAAACCTTGATAAAATGATGAATAATACTTCACAATGAGAATGTTTACCAAAAATTTTGAAGTTTGATTGTATGTGGGCCACAGTTGACTTTTGCCATAGCACAATCGATTTTCAGACCTTTGAGCAATTGACTGAGCAAATTTTCTCTGCAAGGCTTGAAACTTGTCATGGATGATCTTGAGAACATATTAGGACAATGGTGATAATTTTTGATCCTTTGGACTCAAGCATCTTGATGAAAAATGAAACCCTAATTTGAGGTAGACTACCTTAGGAGAGAGTTTGTCTGGTCAACTCTTGGACTTCCTTGAGCAATTTGAGGACCTCACTTGAAATGTATTGACAAACATGGGAGGGAAATTTTTTGGGTACAGCATAAATCCTTAAGTGTATTTGGAGATTCAGCCTTGGTCATCAGCCAAATCAAAGGGGAATGGGACACCAAACACCCTAACCTTATCCCTTACAAAGAACATGTGCTGACATTGATCCCACATTTTGAGAAGATTACCTTCGAGCATTTCCCGCGAGAATAAAATCATCTAGCAGATGCACTAGCCACAATGTCATCCATGTTTAAACTTAAATGGGATAACGAGCCTCCCCAGATCACCGTCGAACGAATGGATAAACCAGCTCACTGTCACGAGATTAATACTGAAGAAGTAGTGGACCAGCCTTGGTTTCACGAAGTCAAGAGGTATCTCGAGGCTCAAGAATATCCGGAAGGAGCTTTAGTCAATGATAAAAAGTTCTTAAGGAGATTCTCTGCTAAGTTCTTCCTTAGTAATGGCATTATCTACAAACGCAACCATGACTCGGTGTTACTTCGTTGCGTAGACAAGGTTGAAGCAGAAAGGATCATGGCTGAGTTACATGAAGGCACTTTTGGAACCCATTCCAGTGGGCATACGATGGCAAAGAAGATCCTACGGGCAGGCTATTACTGGTCTACCATGGAAGCAGATTGCTATCAACACTCTCGAACCTTCCACAAGTGTCAGGTCTATGCTGACAAGGTGCACGTACCTCTGGACGTATTGACGGCTCCTTGGCCCTTTGCCATGTGGGGCATTGATATGATTGGGGAAATCAAACCAACAACCTCTAAGAGACACTGCTTCATCTTAGTGGCCATTGACTATTTTACAAAGTTGGTTAAGGAGGCTTCTTTCGCTTCCGCTACCAAGAATTTTGTCGCCCGGTTCATTAAACAAAATCTCATGTGTCGGTATGGTTTCCCGGAGAGGATCATCACAGACAATGGTACGAATCTTAACAACACTATGATCACCACCCTGTGCGAGTAATTCAAAATCCAGCATCGCAATTCTTCCCCTTACCGGCCGAAGATGAATGGTGTTGTCGAAGCCACAAATAAGAACATCAAAAAGATCATACAGAAAATGACAGTCATATACAAAGACTGGCATGAGATGCTACCATTCGCTCTTCGCGGTTATCGTACCACATCGCGCACATCAACTGGGGCAACACCCTACTCTCTGGTATACGACATGTAGGTTGTCTTTCCTATTGAGATCCAGATCCCCTCTCTGAGAATTATGAAGGATGCAGGGCTGAATGAAGAAGATTGGATCCAGACTCGACTTGATCAATTAAACTTGATTGATGAGAAAAGGCTTACTGCTGTCTGTCATGGTCAAATGTATCAAAAACAAATGATCAAGCATTTAACAAAAAGGTCAGACGCCAAGTATATCAAGTCGGGGATTTGGTGATCAAGCGCATCATACTGCTGCAAGGTGATCCCAGGGGCAAATGGACTCCTACCTACAAAGGACCATTTGTGATCAAAAGCATATTCTCTGGTGGAGCCATGATCTTAACCACTATGGATGGCGATGACATGCCGCACCCTGTGAACACAGACATAGTCAAAATATACTACGCATAAGAGACCCGCTAGGTTGACATACCTAGGAAAAACAAGGGCATATCGGCGAACTAAAAAGGTTCGGGAAAAAATTAGGGATAAAACAAAAATCTGTACACCCGGCAAGCTGAAAACTCGAAAGGGCGGCTTGGGCAAAAAAGGGTATCCCGGTGGACTGAAAACCCGAAAGGGAGGTCTAGGAAAAAGTTAGGTAATTAAAGTGTATGACTATGTACCATTGGATCACCTTACGGACAACCTGCAAACTCGACCTTTCTGATCAATTCAACCATCTTCGGACAAGGCAACAAATAGATAAGATACTCAGAGACACGAAGGTTATAGAAGAATGGGAACCCCATGGGATTATTTCACATAGCTATCTTTTCTTTGTATCAAATTTTCATTTTACGATGGCATTCTCTTACTAGAATGACTGTCTCATTGTACAAAAATACTTACTCAAAGTCAATACAAAGATATCCCTTTGAAAGTGCAAAACTATATGTTTTTCTTTACTCTTGTGTTTTTTTTACAAAAACGTCCAATGATTTATTTTTGAACATATGCATTTGAACATAATTACTGTTTACAAATGAACAAAATAAAAAGACAATCATTGATGGCTTTAAGGGATAGGGAAATCTCTCTAAGCTATTTCCATAAAATTCCCCGCAGTGTGCAGTTTAATCCCCAACGAAACAAACTTCCAGTTATCACTCCCCCGCAGAAGTCGCCTATTTGTTCAAGATTCCCTAACAGGATTTTACAAGCAGTACACGGCATTTCCCTTACAACAGATTTTATTTCTATAAGAGGAAATTCAACAACACTTCAACTTCACAACATGAAGACTTGTACTCCATATCCTCAGCAACAGTCGGGGATTTACTTTCCCCTAATCCAACAAGCAGTACAACAGACTATCTCACATACGCATACATCGCATCCATATATCATAAACATCGATAACACGAATGCATGTATCACAATCTCATTATACCATGCATTTCATACGACATGGCTTTGCATATTAGCTAACATATTACCCTTTTCAGGATAAGGTTAATCTACAGCTAACATTAACAATGTTCAAAGGATTTTTTTTAGATACAATTCAGATACGCTCCAGACACTGATGCCATTCTGATACTCATTCAGATTCAATCATCAAATACAGTTCAGATACGTTCCAGACACGGACGCCATTCTGATACTCATTCAGATTCAACTCTCAGATACAATTCAGATACGCTCCAGACACGGATGCCATTCTGATACTCATTCAGATACAACTCTCAGATACAGTTCAGATATGCTCTAGACACAGACGCCATTCTGATACTTATTCAGATCCAACTTTCAGATACAGTTCAGATACGCTCCAGACACAGACGTCATTCTAATACCCATTCAGTGTTCAGCTTGCAGATACGATTCAGCAATCATTTCTTGATGGCATATACAAGCCCATCTCAAACAAATTTCCATCATTCCTCCAAATGGAATCTTTAAGCCCATTTCTTATACCATCAACCTTCACATCACTGAGTGCAAATTTCTGGGCACTCTAATGTCCAATCATCTTCCACCTTCGAGTCACGAATGGCAAAAATCGGCAATATAACTCTTCAAGATTAAGAAGATTGAACAGGGGAAGCTATTGTACCCAAAAATTTTCCCTCTCATTTATCAATAATTTGCTCATAAGATCTCTTTTGGCTCAAGACTGCATTAGGGTTGATCAGCTCAAGACACCTCTTTAAGCACTGTTAACCAAAATTAGGGTTTGATATTGCACAAGGATATTTGTACTTTCAATGCTTCATATGACTTTCAAGAACCATTACGGACCCCCAATATTACTCATGTCAAGTTTCAAACTTTGGATCAACTTTTGCTCAGTCAATTGAGTAGTTGACCTAAAAATCAACTGTATTGGGGAAAAAGTCAATTATGGCCAATCTACAGTCAAACTTCATAATTTTTTATCCACATCAACATTTTAAACTCATATGTATAATTTGATCAAGTTTGAACCATAATTCCTCAAGAAATTTGATCAAATCTTCAAAAGGGCAAAATGGTCAAAATTAGGGTTTTGATTGGGAAAGGGCAATTTCTAATTTTTGACCTAGCAATTGATCAATTGGTTTAAGGAATAATATCAAGAGTATAATTGCATCATTTTTACCTAATGACATGGCTCAAAACATTGCTCAAGCCCAATGGATTGACAGATGAATTTTCAGTCAATTGATCAAAAGTCAATTGTATATTGAAAAGTCAAACTTTGACTTTTCGGTCAAAATCAAATGTCAAATATCATAATTCATCAAAGTATGTCAAAATATGAAACTTATTCATCAAGAAATAAAAAATTCAAGATTTCATTTTGAAAAGTTAATATTTCTAAACTTAGAAAATTTTCTAAGTGTTGAAAATTTCTTATTTTTTCACAACTTTGAACAAAATTTTCACCATGACGCAAGTTGATTCAGAAGAAACTTCCAACATGAAAGTTATAGATATACATGAAATCTACAACTTTTCTTCACACAACTCCTTCCAAAAGTGCTTGTATCTCAAGTTATACTTTTAAGAATACATGGTCATGAAATAAAACACTTAGTGAAATTTTGCCCTAATTTGGTCAGGATTTTGACCTAACTTCATGGCACTTTTTCATATAGTTCCAAGGGGAATTTTCAAAAGTGATACAAATATGGGTTATAGATCACATTGCAATATTTCCAAAATGTATAAGAACTCCTTGAGATCATTTTTGAGTAGGGAGAATTGAAGAGATGAAGTTAGGGTTTAATCACTTGAATTACAAGTCATTTTGTGATGAACAAATTCAAAATTCAAACTTGTGCTGCATAACCTCTACTTTGCAGGCCTCAAAATTGTTAGGCACTCCATAATTAATTGCTTTCCCAGCTGTTAGAAGTCTCATTTCAAGCATTCAATGCAAGGCCATGCTTTATATCCATTTTGGGAAGAAAGTGCACATTGCCATTTTGATAAAGTGACTTTTTGCACAAAACTTGTTCTTGAGCCTTGCACGTGTTCTCTTCTGATCATACATGTCTCATAACACAAGAGAAATGGTTTAGATACTTACAATCACCCAGCCCATGCTTGTACTTCTCATTGAAACTTGTTTTCCCATTTTTCTTGAAAATCAAGTAACCTAGCAAATAGCTTGTAACATGTACTTCTGACTTTCCAAACCACTCAAACCTCTTTTCTTATACATATACAAACCATTTGCCACAAATCCCACACATGCTTGACCCATAAAAACACCAAGAGCTTATAACTGCATCACATACCTCCATTATTGCCTAACCTGACCAAAAGTTTGAAACTCACATCTCCCTCACGCTTTTTTAAGCCTTTTGGTTCCTAAAGTTTCTAAACATCATTTAAAACTCATCTCACACCCTGATGTAAGACTGTAACACCATTAACACCATCCTCCATTTTCAAAAACAGAGCTTTGCACTTGGACTTCTCAAGAACTCCTCAGGTACGTTCAACTCAAGCTAAGCATCCCATTAGCTTCCTGGGAACTTGAGGAAGTTAATCCAATCATTAGAGCTCACTGAAAGCTACTCAAACTCCAAACTCGATACTCTCTTATAAGGTAAGTTTTCTGACTTTGGAACTTTTCATACATGCATCATCAATGATTTATTTGTGAATGAAAAATGTAGATATCATTTCCCTAAAGCTAACCATGTCCATAATTTTCATTAATTTTGCTTGAGCTTAGAGAATTTTAAGATTGAAGTTTCTGACATTTTTAGGGTTCATATTAGGGCCATTAAAATTCATGCTTATCTTTGATCCATAATTTTATTGCTTTGCATTTCTGAAATCGTGAGGAAATTTGCTACAAGTTTCCTGTTTACAATTTTCATTTTTGTTAAGATTTGAATAAGATACAGAGGCTCTGGATGGGCGTGAGGTTGAAGATGAAGTTCAGGCCATGGACTTGTTTACTATCATATATTTATTGTTTTGATTATATAAACTGATGTATAGCCACCCCAGTGGTAGAAGTGCGCGCCTGTGACTAGAGGGACCTGGGTTCGAGCCCCGGTGGTACCCTTTTGGATTTTTCCATATTTTTTTCACACATTCTGACTTTTTTTGGCATGCGCTGCGCCTCCTTTGGGCCTTATGTTTTTTTGTTACCTCTCACCCCCTGTTTCACTTATACAGCCCCTGGCCCATTTTATTTTATTTTCTCATTTTTATTTATTTACTTTTTCTTAAATTTTTTATTAAATACTAAAAAAATCATAAAAAATATAAAAATATTAGATTTGTATTTTGACATAGTTTATTTATTTTTTCTCACACAAAAATCATTTTATTTAATCACACTTTATTTATTTTGACTAATTGTTTTGTAAATTTAATTTAAAAAACTAGGTTTTTAGTTATTTTCTTTTACACCATTTAAATATATTATTTTAAAATATAAAAAGACCAAAAATATTTTATAATACTATAAATTATTTTTAAGACAAAAATACCAAAAATATTCCTTTTATAAACTTAATTTCTTTTTAATCAATTAAAAACTAGGGTTTTATTTAAATTCTTTTTCTAGTAAATTTAAATTTCACTTTTAATTAATTATTTTTCTTTATTTAATTAGGTTAAATCAAAACCCCTTTTCTCTAAAAAAATCCAAACAAAAATATCCATTTTCTTCACATTCACATGCTTGTATATTTATTCATTTTGTACATTATTTATTTCCATTCTTGTACCAATTCAATATGGTTGTAATAGATTAATTAGGTTTATTTTATTGAAATCCCCGTTTATAATTTGTACACCCCCCTCCCACAAGTGTTGTAATAGCATAGTAATTTTAAATTCCGCAATTTGTCGCTTTATATACAAATGTTAGTAATTAGGGTTTGTATGAGAAGACTAAAAACAATCAACTAGAAAACCCTAATCAAAGACAAAATCAAGCATGAAAATAATACACTTGCACACAAGCACCCTTAGGGTAAAATCCACTTGGTTGCCTTACAAAATGGTCGTATTACGGATGTGAGGTATCTTAGCAAAAACAAGCAAAATACAAGATCATAGTCTCTAGATGACGCTATCTATGTTGCCTTTCAAATGATCTTAGTCCCTAAAAGAGAATGCTAAGATACCTTGCAACATTGCTAATCATGGTTATACAATGACCCACGCCCGTCTCGTTTACATCCAAAGATAGGGTTACTTACCAAATCAATGGTAAGATAACAATGTCAAAGAAAAAGAAAATGAACAAGAAAGACTTTTGAGTAGGTAGATTGCTCCTAATTACTTGCTCAATTTCAAAACAAAACATCCTTTCTATTTTCAAAACAAACACCTACACTTTCAAAACATCTTACAAACTTGAAAACATTTTCAAAATATCAAACACTTTGTATACATTCTTACGAACGAGAATCATTACAAAGTTTGCCTAAACAATGGCCTCTTTACAAAATACTTTCAAAAACCACACAAAGCACAATTTTAAACAAAAGCAAGTGATCTAGCAAGTAACTAAGAGCCCATGGAAATCCATGGATGAAAATGGTGCTAATACCTTCCCTTTTCATAATCTACCCCCCGAACTCAAGAAATAATCTCAAAGGTCTTTCCTATAATTTTTCACATTTCCTTTTGGATAAAATAAAAGTCGGTGGCGACTCTTGCTAACCGCAACATTTGCGATAAAACACAAAACCTTCAAGTCAATTCTCCCATCGTATCACAACAGTGTTTTTAGCCCTTCAGGGACTATGATTTGGCCATAAAAAACTAAAAGGTCGATTATTTCATTATATTTGGTTACATCAAATGTATATGTTTTTGTAACAAACTTCTCATTTTTACTTGGTTCAATGAGATTTTTCCCATTTGAAGGTTTTAAAACCTTACAAATGTAAGGATGCCTTGATTTTATTTCGGCCAGATTAACCTCATTTTTTTGATATATTCACAACCTATGTCGGATACTTGATCATTTTCCTCCACTTCAACATAGGCAAACTTTTATT
The DNA here is from genome assembly GCA_948472305.1 of Vicia faba. Classification (NCBI taxonomy): domain Eukaryota; kingdom Viridiplantae; phylum Streptophyta; class Magnoliopsida; order Fabales; family Fabaceae; genus Vicia; species Vicia faba. The sequence continues at coordinate 1,215,262,176 of OX451738.1, read as the reverse complement.
TTTTTAATATTTATTTGACCTAGCCTTATCAGATTTTCGACTTGTCAAGCTCTGTTTGCTAGTTGGGCCATGTCTGTCAAACATTGGGAATCTAACTTCTTCCTGATGGAATATTTCAAACAATTTGCTTCCAGTTCGACTAACTCATGTTCATTCACTTGAGTGAAGCACCCCCGCTTCATTATCCTAAACCTATTGATAAAGTCATTTATTGGTTCAACCAACTTTCCTATCACACTTGCTAACTACTTTAGACTTATCTTCAATTGACCCATGTAAAATTGTTCATGAAATTACCTTTCCAATTGTTTCCAATTAAATATAAAATTTGGAGGTAAGGTGGATGTTGTACCCCAAAATTTTCCCTCCCTTTTCTTCAATACATTCTCCTAGGGTTCTCAAATTCTTAAGGTTGCCCAAGAATTGATCAGACAAATTCTCCTTCTAAGCAATGGGTGCACAACTAGGGTTTCATATTTCACAAGGAAGTTTGGGTTTCTAAGGTCTCAAATGGAATTCATGGTCTATTATATGTCTCCAAGAGTTCTCATACCAATTTTCATGCCTTGCATCACAAGTTTGCTCAGTCAATGACTCAGATGATTGAAAATCAACTGTATTGGATAAAAAAGTCAATTATGGTCAACATACAGTCAAACCTTAAGTTTTTTGGTAAACATAAATATTTTTAATTAATATTCATCATTTTATCAAAAGTTAATCATGATTCATCAAGAAAACTCTCAAATCATCAAAAGTCAAAACTTGCCAAATTAGGGTTTTTCTTAGGAGAAGTCAACTAAACTTTGACCAATCATAACTTTCACATACTGCATTAGATTCTCCTAAACCAAATCCCATTTTGAATAAAATTCAATTATCTACAACTTTGGCTTTCTAAGCTCAAGTCCAAAAAATACTTCATTTGAGAGATATGGGTCAATACATTATAGGTCTTTTCAAAAGTCAACAAAAAGACACTTTTTGTCAAGGCAACTTACAATACGATAAAGTCTCCAAATGACAAAATTATAAAAATAGGGATTGTAGAGAATATCTTGAGCTTTCCAAAAAGTCCAAGATCACCTTCAAACAATGAAAATTGAGAGAGTTATGACCAGTGCAATTTGGGAAATTTTAAGCAAATGCATACATGATATTTTGGACTATTGGGCCATTGTTTCAGAGTGCAAGCGTGTACTACACTCCTTATGCACCTGAAGACTTGTTCATATAACTCCCTTTGATTTATTATATTTTATTTTTGATTTTTTATTATTTTAAAAGTCAAAATAAGATAATGTAAGTCAAGCCCTCTTACACAAGTTCAAGCCCATTTTTTTGACCTAATTCCATACTATATATTCTCATTTATTCATACACAAAAGGTGCGAAAAACCTTGTCCAAAATCCACCTCCAAAAAATCACAAAATCATCAAACTAGGGCAACCTTCAAACCCTAATTTGCAACCATCTTCCAAACATTCTTTCACTCCCAATCGATTCCTGAAGAGGTACATAGTAAGAATGGATCCAATGAAATGATCTAAACCCTCCAGAATTCACACGCATACATGGTCATTGCATGTTTTTTGCAAAAATTTTCATCTTGATTTCTTTCATGTTTTATTACATACTGACCTTTCTAACATGTTAATGAGGTCTCCATGTGCAGGAAAAGTGAATCGCATGGCATTCGTGCTATCAGAATCGTGATATGTCATATTTGCACCGATCCGAGTTGCCTTGACCATATCTCCCTAACCATTGCATTTCAGTCAAAACTAAGCATCCCATTGAACTAGAAGGCCTCGATTTATGGGGGTACGGTACTTTTGGTCTACTAACATCTCTTGTTCTTGCCGATTGGATTAAAAGAGCTACCAGAGAAGACAACCGGAGCTAGGGCTCCGGTGTCTCTCTAGTTCATGCATGATTTTTATATTATATATATTTCGTTTGATTTAAAATACCGGATGTATTACCGCCCCCGCAGATGAAGCGCGTATGATAAAGACTTACTATGCCAAGGCGTCGGTTCGGTCCCAGCCTTTTGGCATTTTGACATTTTTTGTGATTTATTTATTTTGCAGACTACTTAGCGCACTGGTTTCCTCTCCTTGTCACCAAGGAGCGGCTAACCTAGTGGTGAATGTGTTGGTTGGAAGTTCTGAGGGCGTGGGCTCAACACCCACACCTACCAATTTTGGGTTTTTTTTTTCATAATTCTCTTTTCTTCTTACTCTTTTCCTCTTATTTTCCTCTATTTTCACAAAAAAAAAACCTTTTTTTTATAAACCTTTGATTTTTTTCTAAATCCTAATTAGTTTTAGGTTTTTTATTTAATCAACTATAATTAATTTTTTATGGTTTTATATTTTTAATCAATTAATTTAGGTTTTTCACTAAACCCTTTTTTTAATTAAAATCAATTTAAGGTTTTTAGATTTTAGCTAATCAATTTATTTTTTTAATTACTAAATTAAATAGTTTTTTAGGCTAATCGTCAAAACCTCTTTTCTATCAAAAATCACCAAAGAAATTTCTTTCCCTTTTCCTTTTTTACCTTTTCACGTATTTTATTATTTTCGCATTTTTTCGATTATTGTAACTGCTTATGGTTTGTAATAGTAATTAGGGTTTATATTTCCCCGCATTTTTATTAATTGTACCCCCCATTTCTGAATCCATGTAATAGCTTAGGAATATTTATTTATGTATTTATCACTTTCCTATTTTACTATTATTGTTAGCTAATAGGATTGTATGCAATATAAAAAAGCAAACGCTAGTTAACCTAATGCAAGATAAATAACTGAATCACAACACACTCTGCACACACACAACTCTAGGGTAACCTCCCTTGTTGCCTTCGGAATGAACACAGTCATGTCCCTCGAACGGAGGGATGCTTTAGAAAAGACCCTCGATTACAAAGATTATAGTCCCTTGATGACCCTTTCGATGTTGCCTTCGGTAAACGATCTAGTCCCTTATGAAATTGCTAAAGAGCCCCTGCGAGTTGCCTTCAATGACTATACGATGACCCGCGTCTGTCCCTTCATATCCAACGATAGGGCTTCCTACTAACTAATTGTAGGATAACACTATATAAAGGAGGAGGAAAATGACAGGAAAGACTTTGAGTAAGGGTAGAATACTTTTAATCGCTTGCTCACAAACTTTTCAAAATGAAACATCTTTTCACGAACACTCTTCAAAAATATTTTCAAACAAAACACTTTGTATGCATTCTCGAGGACAGATACAAGAATCATTACAAAGTCTTTCCTTACTATTGACATTTTCAAAATATTTTCAAACACACATTCATAAAGCATTTTCAAAACAAAGTGAGCTAACGATTAAGAGCCCATAGATAACTACGAATGAAAAGGGTGCTAACACCTTCCCTTTTCATAACCTACCCCCCGAACTCAATAATCTCAAAGGTCTTTCCTGTTATTTTCACCCTTTCCTTATTGGATAAAATAAAAGTCGGTGGAAACTCTTGCTATCCGCACATTTGTGATCAAACATAAAACCAAGTCAGTTCTCCCACCGTATTACAAAAGGGAGACTCTGCTGGGGAACAGAAAAAAAGAGGGGTTACCTTAGGGATATATCACTTTTATTTTCATCCGTTTGCTTTATATGCTTTACATTTGGGGCTTGCTCGGGTTTACTTTTCTTGCAAAGATCCTATACCCGGATCTAGGGGTATTTTAGGTAAGTAGCTATAGATCGTGGAAATTGTATGACATAGACCGTTATGGTTGAAATGATGGCTACGTTAATGCGACACATTGGTTGGTACCGGTGTCCTTTGAGCCAGTCAAGGAGAACACTAAGCTATTGCGTGGTGTCATAAGCACTAACTGACCTTTAGAACCTTAATTGGCCCAACTTAGCCATTAGAAGGTAGTGAGATGGTCGACTTGGGTGCAGTCCAAAGTTGGTTAATAATTGATGCTACACTCATTGAGAGTCGACTTTCGGTATATTTCGGTGGCAAGTCAGTTGTAATTCTGAAACAATGTCTGGGAGAAAGATCGGTGATATGAGACTCCTATAACCCAGTTTCTATTCTTAGGACAGGTTGAGCCAACTAAACTTCAAGAGGGTACTTAACTACAAACCCCATGCAAGCCTTAAACCTAAGGTTATTATGTGCTTTGCTTATGTTTGAGAATTTGTTCAAACATGAAATCATAACATCATGACATCATGCCATATCATTTTCACTGACTATTTCAAGGATCTCAAGGGTCTGTGATGCAGGTTTATTATGAACCATACGTCTAGTAAGGGGCAAGAGGATTTATTTTCCTCTAACCAATGTTGTCAAAGACCGAAGTACGTTATCTTGAGTGGCTAGGACCCACTTGACATGGTGCGCTTGATGCTCATAGAAGGACGTTCAACGACACGAAGTTCTTCATTCAAAGCTGCAGCCAGACTCAATTTCTAACACTTCTTTTTGTTTACCGCGCGAGATCCTTGAAAACATTGCATCTACATATCATGCACATCATCACATAATAGGTTTTCCAATATAGTTTTTCTCATCTTCTTACTATTTATTTTAGTAAAAGATGACTCTAGAACAGACCGTGAAGGAACTCCAAGCACAAAATGCTCAATTTTAAGAAACTCTCTTGAACTTAGCCTAGGGACAGAAAGAGATGATGGCACTCATCGCCAAGAAGAAGAAGACCAGAAAGCCAGTCGCCATCCTCAACATGGGGAGAAGGTTCAAAATCCTTCCCAAGCAAGCTCAGAACTGTGTTATTTCCTCTGATGAAGATGATAATCAGGGGAAGACGATAGAAGTAGTAATGTTGAAGGTGGAAGCAACCTCAGTTCTGGGAAAATTCCTGATGATGAAGACTATTCTGATGAGCAGTATCCTCCTGCTGATGACAGATACAAACATCTGGAAGAGCGCCTTAATGCTATGGAAATCTAGAAAGTGCCTGGACTAGATTTTGATGATTTGTGTCTTATTTCGGGGGTGGTTATCCATCATAAATTAAAGACTTCCACTTTTGCTAAATATGATGGTGTTTCTTGTCCCAAGCTTCATCTGCGATCTTATGTTCAAAAGATCCAACCCTATACCGCTGACAGAAAGTTATGGGTTCACTTCTTTAAAGAGAGCTTGTCTGGAACACAACTCGAATGGTTCTATCAGCTGGAAGGAACAAATATCGCACTTGGGAAGACCTGGCTACTGCTTTTTACAAGAAGTATCAATACAATACTGACCTTGCACCAACTCGTGTGCAAATACAAAATATGACTATGGGCTCGAATGAAGGGTTTAAAGATTATGCCCAAAAGTGGAGAGATTTGGTAGCAAGAGTGCAACCTCCTTTATCTAATAGGGAGTTTGTTGATATGTTCATGGGCACTTTGATAAGGCCTTTCTTTAACCATCTGAGTGGAAGCTCCTCATCTGGTTTTACTGAGCTGATTCTAACCGGAGAACATGTCGAAGGTGGTATCAAGAGTGGAAAGACTCCAGTGGTTGTGTCTTCGAGTGCTATTGTTGTACCCCAAAATTTTCCCTCTCTTTTTCTCAATACATTTCTCACAAAATATTCAATTTCTCAAGCCTATACAAATGTTGACCAGGTCAAGCCATCTCCTAAACATTGATCCCTCAAATTAGGGTTTTGATTTTCTCAAATACAATTTGACTTCTAATACCTCAAATGAATTTCATGAATCACTATAAGCCTTCAATAATTCTCATATCAAGTTTCAAGTCTTGCATCTCAAAATTACTCAGTCAATTGATCAGATGACCTAAAATCAACTGTATTGGGTAAAAATGTTAATTATGGTCAACCTACAGCCAAACTTAATGATTTTCGTCCAACATCAACATCTTAAAGTCCTATTCATTATTTGATCAAGTTTGGATCCTAATTCCCCAAGAAAAATGTTTGAATCATCAAAAGGGCAAAATGGTCAAAATTAGGGTTTTAACTGTATTTGACTGATCAAGGGTTTTTGACCTAATATATGATCTAATGGCTTAAAGCATAATCTCAAGGATTCAAATTCAAAATGTTGACCTAATTTCATGGCTCAAAACATTTATCAAGATCAATTGATTGATAGTTTAAATTCAGTCAACTGATGAAAAGTCAACTGATACACCAAAAGTCAAACTCGTACTCGTCACCATTGATTACTTCACAAAGTGGGTTGAAGCAGCCTTGTTTTCCTCTGTTACTAAGAATGTTGTGGCTCGGTTCATCAAGCATAACCTTATCTATCAGTATCGCATCCCATAGAGAATTATCACGAACAATAGTACCAATCTCAATAACACTATGATCACAAAACTTTGCACGCAGTTTAAGATCAAGCACTATAACTCTTCTCTGTATCGACCAAAGATGAATGGCGCAGTGGAAGCCACCAATAAGAACATTAAGAAGATTATGCAGAAGATGATAGTGACATATAAAGATTGGCATGAAATGTTACCCTTCACCCTTCATGGCTACCACACTTCCGCACGAACATAAACTGGGGAAACCCCATTCTCTATAGTCTATGGTATGGAAGTTGTCTTACCTGTCGAAGTTCATATCCTTTGTCTAAGGATTATGAAAGACGCAGATTTAGACGAAGACGAGTGGATTCATACTAGGCTAGACCAGTTGAATTTGATTGATGAGAAGAGGCTTGAGGCTATTTGATGTATCAGAAGTGTATGATCAAAGCCTTCAACAAAAAATTCAAGCATCATGAATATCAGGTTGGTGACTTGGTAATAAAGTGCATCATCCTACCGCTAGGTGATCCCAGCGGAAAATGGACTCCCACATATGAAGGGCCATTTGTATTCAAGAAGATATTTTCGGGTGGCGCTATGATACTTACCACCATGGACGGTGACGATCTTCCATACCCTGTGAACACTGACATAGTCAAAAGATACTACGCATGAAAGTGACTGCTAGGTTGACTGGCCTAGGCAAAAATAAGGGCATCCCAGCGAACCAGAAGGGTTTGGGCAAAAATCAGGTATCTCTCTCTCTCTCTCTCTCTCTCTCTCTATATATATATATATATATATATATATATATATATATATATATATATATATATTGTACACCCGGCAAGTCGAAAACCTGAAAAGGCGGCTTGGGCAAAAAATGGTATCCCGGTGGACTGAAAACCCGAGAGGGTGGTCCAGGAAAAAGTTAGGGATTAAAGCGTACGACTATGCCTCATTGGATCATCTACTTACAACAAGATTTATTACCAATGTCAAGTTCGAATGGTACAAATCAATTCAGTCAACTTCTTCCAACAGCGAGGGATAAGATACTTGAAGACATAAAGGCAATAGCAGAGTTGAAACTCGATAAGATCATTTACACATATCTATATGTTCTGTTTTTACTTTGTACTCTTTTAATTTCGACGATTTTCTCTTACTAGGATTTTTGTCTCTATGTACAAAACTGCCTGTTTATAGGCAAATTATCAATACAAGTCAATTTCAAATTTCAAATCTTGTTTCACTTTTTCTGTTTTGTTTGGAAAAATGTCCAATGACTAAATTGAATGAACATATGCATATGAATATAATTATTGTTAACAAATATATGCATAAAAACATGAATAAGCATTTACTCAAGACTCTAGGAGTTGGGATAACATTCAAGTTACCCAGAAATCCCCATAGAGAAATCGCCCTGGGATTATCCCTACAGAGTCATCTTCACAACCTCATCACCAACAAAGATACATTCCCCCGCAAGTACAATATGCCTTCAAGACAGAAATTGGGGTATCTTCCAGCAATTAACATGACCATACTGCCCAACAGATCCCCTAGCGGATAAAGGAGTTTGATCATTTCTCCCAGCATATAATGGAAATTTCCTCCACACAACCTACGGAATTCCAGTCCTCACCAGGGATTTCCTCAGCACAGTTCACAGAAATTCTCTTCCCGAACTGAGTTTATTTCTCCAATACTGTAAAATACCCAGCAAAATTCTCTTCTCCAGCAGGGCATATTTCTGCAGCAGAGTATATTTCTCCAACAAGGATTTTTTCCCCAACATAATTTAATTTCCCAAAAAAAGTTCATTGCTCTAGTTACGACTGTAATACGGTGGGATAACTGACTTGGGTATTTTTGCATTTTATTGCAATTGTTGTGGATAGGAAGAGTCGCTACTGACTTTTCTTTTATCCAATAAGGCAAGGGTGAAAAGAACAGGAAAGACCTTTGAGATTATTTTCTTGAGTTCGGGGGGTAGTTTATGAAAATGGAAGGTGTTAGCACCTTTTTCATCCATAGTTATCTATGGGCTCTTAGTTTCTTGCTAGCTCACTTTTGAAATTGCTTTGTTTGAAATGTGTTTGTGGTGGGTTTTGAAAGTATTTTTGAAAAGCGTTTTTGTTTAGGTAAACTTTGTAATGATTCTCGTCTTTATAAGAATGCATAGAAAGTGTTGGACTTTTGAAAATATTTCATGTTTTGAAAGTGTTTGGTGTGTTTGAAAAGATGTTTTGTTTTTTAAGATAGATTGCGAGCAAGCAATTAAGAACGTTCTACCTACTCAAAAGTCTTTTGTTCATTTCTCTCTTCCTTTGACATTGTTGTCTTACCATTGATTGGTAAGAAGCCCTATCTTTGGATATAAAGGGACAGACGTGGGTCATCGTATAGTCATAAAATGCAATATTGTGAGATACCTTAGCATTTTTCTGAAGGTACTGAGATCATTTGTAAGGTAACATTCGCAGCGTCATCGAGGGACTATGATCTTGTATTTTTTTATTGTTCTTTCTAAGATGTATCAGATGCATAACATGACCATTTTTAAAGCAACAAAGTGGAGTAAACTCTAGAGGTGCAAAGTGTGCAAGTGTATTGTATTTCATGCTTGAGTTTATCTTGGATTAGGGTTTTCTAAGTATTGGTTTTATCTTTCCATACAAACCCTAATTACTAGCATTTATATGAAAGCGATAAATTGCGGAAAGTAAATTTATACGCTATTACATCATTTGGGGATGGGGTATACAAATTTACAAATGAGGATTGAAAGAAATTAAATCCTAATTATCTATTACAACCATATTGAATTTGAATAAATGTACAAGAAATGAAATGAATATAATGTACAAGTATGAATGGATAAGGAATGGATTTTGTTTGGTTTTTGTTAAGAAAGATAGTTTTGACCTAATTAACTTAAAAGAAAATAACTAAAAATAAGAAAATTAAAATAAAGTTAATAAAATAAAATTTATTAAAGAAAACAAGTTTTTTAGGGTTTTGTTTGTGAAAAGTTTTAATTAAATTAAACTAGTATAAGAATTAATTAATTAAAAGAAACCTAAGTTCTAATTTAATTTTAATTAAAAGAAAATAAATTAAACCTAAGTCTCAATACTAACTTATTTAAGAAAAGAATTAAATTTGGTTAAGAAAATATTTTTGTCTTTTTTTAGTTTAAAAAAAATAAAGAAATAAAATAAAAATATAAGTATGTTAGATATATAAATAAATGAATAAAATACTTTTTGGATTTTATTAATAAAAAAATAAATAATAATAATAATAAAGAAAAGATAAAAATAAAATAAAATAAAATATAAAAGTTAAAGCAGGGGGTGAAATTTGAATTTGGGGTGTTTTTTGAAGTGAGAAACGGTTTTAAGTCCATGCCAAGTTTGATTTTGTTTGGAAGTCAGAAAAATAAAAAGAACATAAATGGGTTATTTTACTAATTGAAACAGGGGGGTAGGTTGTAGAAGAAATGGGACAAGCCCAACATGTATGGCCCAAGCGCTAACTATTAACAAAAAAATGGAACAAAAATGTTAAGAAATAAAAGCAAAAGGTGCTCCTGGGGCTCGAACCCAGGACCCTTAACATAAATGCCTTACGCGCACTCTCTATCACTGGGGTGGCTATACATCCGTTAACTTAAACAAAACCATAAATATATATTACAAATCCATTCCTAGGCCTGTACTTCATCTTCAACCTCACGCCCAACCAGACCAATTGTATCTCATTCATTTCTCAACCAAAATGAAAAATGTAAACATGAAACTTGTGGTAAATTTCATCACGAACTCGGAAATGTAACTCATTAAAATTATAAATCATAGATAAGCATGAATTTTGAATGGTACCAAATCTAACCTAATTTTTCAGAAAGTTCAAATCCAAAATTCTCTTTACTCAAGCAACATAAATGAATTCTAAGGACATGGTCAGTTTCAGGGTAATGATATCTACATTTTGTCTTTGAAAACGCAAGCTTAACAATGCCTATATAATTAGATGAAAAGTCATAAAACTCTCCTTGCATTTGAAGATCATGTTTTTAGTTAGAGGACCTTTCAAGGTGTTGTGATGATTGAGTTAGCTTCCTTGAACCTTTAGGAAGCTTATGCAATAGTTACTTTGAGCTGAGGATGGTTGAATCGTGCTGGAGAAGTCCAAGTGCAAAGCTTAGCTTTTGAAAATAGAGGTTAATGATGGAGGTGTTACAGTCATGTAACAGGTGTTGGGATTGTTTATGGATGATGTTTAGAAGCTTTTGAAAGAAAAAGGCCAAGAAACGCACTAGTGAATTTGGAGATTGGATTCAAAACTCAGAAATGACAAGTTTTGAGGTGTTCTTGGTGATTCTGTGTTTTAGGGTGTTTCAGGGCTTGAGCATTCGTGTCTTATGTTATAATGGACTTGTGTATATGTATGGAAAAGTTTAGAGATTAATTGCACAAGAGATTTATGAGTTGTAGGGTTATGGCTATGTTGCTTTGTTTTGAAGTAAAGTGGAAGACCAAAATCACAATGCATGGTACAAGCTATGTAGAGTGGTTGAATTACTTTAAACATGCCTCTTATGAGTTTCTAGGTTGAGTGTGTGCAGAAGGATCCATTGAGAGGCTCAAGAAGGCTTGACATTGACAAAAGCATACTTTTCCAAAATGGAAGTCTTGCCTTTCTTCCAAAAATGGCAAGTTAACTTAGATAAAGATTGGATTTAATAGATAATAGCCATAAATTTTGTGTAATATTCTGATTATGGAGAGATTTAGAGACTTGGAGGCCTACAAAGAAAGATTACAAGGCATGGCTAAGAGATTTGAATTCTTGTTCATCATGGAAATGGCCTATAATTCATGAATGAATGTCCAACTTCTTGTGTTCGATTCTCTTAGCTAAAACATGACCTAAATGAGTTCTTAGACATTTTGGAAAGCTTTTAACATCCTCTACAACCTTTATGTCGGACATTTTTTAAAACTCTAATTGGAACTATGTGAAATTTGGCCAAGAAGTTAGGTCAAAATCCTGACTAAAATACTCAAAATTTCACCAAGTGTTTTTGCTTCATCTACATGTCTTCATAAATTTATAACTTAAAATACAAGCATTTTTAGAAATTTATTCCTTCTACAAAGTTTTATATCTCATTAATATCTACAACTTTCATGTTGGAAGTTTTTCTTGAATCATCTTATATCACGGTGAAAATTTGGCACAAAGTCATGAAAAGAGTTAACTTTCTAACACTTAGAAAAAATTTCGAAGTCTTAGAATTTTGACTTTTCAAATATGATTTTTGCTTTTTTATTTATTGATGAAAAATCTTCATATTTTGACATGTCTTGATGAAATATGATTTTTGAAACTTGATTTTGATCAAAAAATCAAAGTTTGACTTTTCAGTATAGTTGGCTTTTTTTTCATCAGTTGACCAAATTTCAATCATCAATCAATTGATCTTGAGAAGTGTTTTGAACCATTCAATTAGGTCAATATGATGCATTTGAATCCTTGACATCACGTCTCAAACCAATAAGTCATGTATTTGGTCAAAAGTCAAAAATCAAGCCTTCTTAGTCAAAACCCAATTTTGACCATTTTGTACCTTTGGTGATCTGATCAAATTTCTTGAGGAACTGTAATCCAATCTTGACCAAATGGTTCATATGAGTTAAAAATATTTATATGGATCAAAAATCATGAAGTTTGACTGTAAGTTGGCCACAGTTGACTTTTTACCCAATATAACTGATTTTAGATCATCTGATCAATTGATTGAGCAAACTTGAAATGTAAGACTTGAAATTTGACATGAGCATTCTTGAAGGTCCAAAATGATCCATGAAAGTCATATGGGGCATTACAAGTCCATTTGTTCTTGTGCAAACTCAAACCCTAATTTGAGTCATCAATGTTGAGGAAGTGTCTTGAGCTAACCAGTCCTTGTACAATTTTGAGCAACTGAAGATCTTATGAGAAATTTATTGAGAAATAAGAGGGAAAATTTTGGGGTACAACAACTTCCCCTGTTCAATCTTCTTAAGCCTGAAGAGTTATATTGGTGGATCCGCCATTCGTGTCCTGGAGGCGAAAGATGATTGAACACTAGAGTGCCCAGAAATTTACACTCGATGATGCGGTTGATTGTATCGGGAATGAGCTTATTGATGCCATTGGGAATGTCTGTTTTTGGAGACTGGAAGAAGTATCAGAATAAATCTTTGGTCGATTTATGCTGAAATTGTAGATGTCGTTTGCCTGTCTTTAATTGGGAGAGATAAATCTGATCCAGAAGAGGACTTAACTGATGATTGATTTCTTCCTGCAAGGAAGGGGGTTAGTTGTATGCAGATGTACACATGGTGTAATGATGTTTTTAAAATAAATGAGATTACGCTATATTCATTTTTTATGTATGTGACATGATATATGAATGTGAAACATTAAAGTGCATCTTTGTCTAGAAAGTAAATCCTTGACAAATTGTTGGGGAGTTTTGGGAAATTAAATCCTGGACCGCTGCTGGAGATAAAGAGTATGTGTATCTCCGAACTTTTGTTCAGAGTGCTTCCCGTTGGGAATTTATAATTTTTGAGGAGAACTCTGTTTGGGGAATAATGATTTTGGCTCTTGCTTTAAGGAACTCTGCGGAGAGTGTTAATTTTCTGCTTGGGGAATAGAGTTCAGGAGTTGCTGCTCTACAGGGGAGTTATTTAGAGGAAGAAATTTTAGCTGTTATATGGTCGGATTCCGGGCTTCACAATAACTTATTGGAGGTAATAATGTTAATTGTTATCTAGTCGTATTCCAGGCTTCGCAGCGTCTTACCGGGGAATATGAAAACTAATTATTATCTGGTCGGGTCCAGTTTTCATCAATTGAAGGAGTTAAACTATTTATTTGGTCGGGTTCAGGCTTTAGTAATTTAAAATTGAGATTCACTGTTATCTGGTCATGTCCAGGTTTTAGCAACTCAAACTGTTTTCCGATCGGGTCCATGCCGTTGTACCCCAATTTTTCCCCCTAAGATCCCTTCATCATACCATATTGATTCATTCACAACAAGATCACATTAAGGCTTTTGGTTCTCCTCCCTGTCTTTAGCTTTGCTCTTTGAGGAATCACCAAACACCTTGACTTGTTTTTTTTCTTTTGTGATCATGCATGTTTCGTTTTGACTTTCCTTTTAATTAATAAAATGCAATGTTGGTTTATCTTACATGTTAATAATGTAGGTAAAGGCAATGTGGCTTAGCAAGTTGATCCATGGGTTCATGAGTTTATTTTCATGCCCTCGTCAATGAAGCTTGAGAAATTCAAACTTCACCATTGAAGTTGTTTTGGAAGAAATGGCATGGAAAGGTTTATTTTGGTTCACCATATTTCAAAGTTATCAAGATTGATTCAAAAGTATAAGGGGTTGATTGAAAAAGTTGTCATGGTTGGACAAGGTCTTGTTCCCATTGGTCACAAGTGCATATTTCTCTTAATTCTCAAGATATGGAAGTGGTTTTGGTTTCTATGGGTTCTCATTATCATCCTCAACAACTCCTATCTACAAAGTAAAAGTGTTGGTACAAGAAGGTTGTTCAAAATTGTCAAAGCTCCTCAAAGCATTTTCTTGATCTAGGAGTTAGGGTTTTGAACTTCAAAGAAGTATATCTTGCTCATATTTTGGTATTTTTGAGTGATTACAAATACATCCTTCTCTTCAAAGGGTTATTAATAAATAAATTCAAAATTTTAAAGGAGTTTTCATGTGGAAGAAACTTGATGATGAAGAAAGATTACAAGTCCTCTAGATGAACCCCCAATTTCCCATGTGTGACTTCAAATGATCATAACTTGGTCAGTTTTTATCAACTTGAGCCCACTCTTTTTCCATAATGATCTTGAGCATGTGAACTTTATTCCTTCTTTTATGTCTAAAGTGAGATAATGGATGAAATATTCCCTAAGGATACAAAATATTATAGGTCATTTCATGATTTTTTTCCAACTTCAACAATTCATAACTCTCTCAATTTTTGGAGATTTTGAATAGTTCAAGTCTCAAAATGTCATTTAAGAGGTCTAATTCATTCCATATTTTTGGTCAAGAACAAATTCCAAGTGGAAGGCCATGTTTGGATGCAAAACATTATAGGTCACTTTTGAAGAAAAAACTTGAAATATTTCTAAGTGTGGAAAGTCAACTTCTTTTTCCCAACTTTGACTCATTGCAACTTTCAGCTTAAACATCCATTTGATTCCATTATTTTCCCATTGCAAAGCTTGTAATCTCATATTTCTAAAGCTTCAAGAATCATGCCCTAAGACCCCTTGAGCTGAGAATGTCATTGATTTGAACTTGGTAACTAGGAACTGAAGTTTCTTCAAAAGTCAGAATTTGAAATACTTGATTTAGCTTGTAAGCACATTTTTTCTGCGCTTTTGCTTCTAAACATGTTTAGTGAACTTCCAGAAGTGATTAGCATAGCAAAATGCGCGTTTTGGATGACTTTTGATCAATATAGAAGTCACACTTTTCTTGTTTGCAACTTCACACGATTTCCCTCAAAAATTCATCATTTCACACGCTTGAACATTCCATTTGATTCCCTATAAATAGAGGGTCATCCCTCATTCATTTCCTCAAGCTTGAACAACCAAAATCACCCTGCCAAACACATTCAATAACTCACTTTTTTGCAAATTCGAAATCAGTGTTCAAGCCTTTTTCATTCCAATTTTTCTATCAATTCACCTTTCTTGATCTTCCCTGAAGCTAACCATGCAATTACCTTCAAGAATCGTGACCTATATTGATCCATAGAAGTCCAGTTTCAGAGCTCTACAACTCAACTTCAATAGGTATATTTCTCCATCAATTCTTCCAACCTTTGATATCATTGTGAAGCTCTCATTGTCCTGGTTCTAGTTGCAAAACTTGCTTTTATTTGGAAACATGTTTTGACCATGAAATTTCAAATTCCTTTTCAAAACTTTCCTTCCAAATTTCTTGAGCTATAATTTATATAAATTTGTCGCGGAGGTGTGGTTGTCTTCGTCTTGAATAGACGAAGCGAATGACATAGGTCTCGTGCTCTAATTTTACAGTTTGAGTGACCTAGTTTTGGAACTGGCTAGAGGTTGAAGATGACTAATGTGTCATCTTCCAACCAATGATGGCGTGCCATTTGTATTTTTGGAATTTTTGATTTTACATTTGATTCAGTGCTTTATTCACTAAAGTCCATAACATACACAGCGCGCCAGATCCACTTGATATGTTTACTAACGCATTTTGACAATGATCAGATGGCCCATATTTTTTTTGGTTTGATATTTTATTTTCTGATTTTTATTTTAATTGTTTTAAATTTCAAAAAATCATAGAAAATTCATTTTTAGTCATAAAAATCTGAAAAAATTACGAAACATATTTTTGATTTTCCTCTTTCTGATTTTTATTTTTTCACAATTTTTTTTTGTGTTTTGATATTTTTTATAAATTTTCACTTTATTTGAATTGTTTTAAATGTTTAAAAATATTTTTATGCATTTTTGAATTCTGGAAAAAATATGAAATGATTCAATGATATTGTGACAAATATTGGTGACCTCATTTATTTTTTATTTGACTTTGTTACTTTTTATCATTTTTGGTTTATTTTACTCATTTCTTTTAATTTTAAAAAATAGTTTTTGACTTTAAAAAATTACCCAAAATTTTATAAAAATATTTGAGTTCATTTATGATTTTTCTATAGTTTACTTAATATTTCTTGATTAATTTAAAAATAATTGATATTTTTCTTTCTTATTTCTATTTTAAAACATTTTAAAACCTTTTTTAATGTATATATTAAATGCAATATTATTTTGTGATTATTTTCTGGCTGATCTTATGTTGAATTTTTAATCATGAACTTTATTAACATTATTAGATCCATGGTGTTGAGTCTAACTCCATAAAAAATGGATGAATGATTTTAATAATAGTTTTATTAAATTTTAATTCAAATGTGGTTTGTATATTCTTTCCCACCCCTCTTCATCTTATCCCTTTCTTATTGCACTAAGTGTTATTGGAGCATGATCTCTATATCATTTCTCAAAATAAATTGTGCATAGATTGCTATTGATCGGCCTTAAAATAGGTGTGACTTCTATATAAGTCCACTTACGATTGCTTAACATAGCGCTAAATTTTTTCCCGATTCGAATAAATGATCATTCGTGGCCCAAACCTATGTTTGCAAGCCCAAGTATGTTGATTTGATCTCTTTGATCCAATAACCTTGAGATTCATTGTGTGGAGGCTTTGGTTCTACCAATCCTCCAATGGATCTACAATAATTTTGGTCAACGCGGATCACTTAAACATCATTGATCATTAAATGGTACTTTTGAGGATTCCAAAATGGATGATATACTTGACAAAAAGCAAATGCAACTTGTTGTGTGGAGGCTTTGGTTCTACCAATACTCTAATGAGTTCCAAATGAAAGTTTCAAGATGGTCATCCAACTAACCATTAATTATTAAATTGTTTTTACTTTATGCTTTTATTTATATGCTTTATGTACCATTTACTTTAAGCATTACATTTCATACTATTTTTATTTTGCTCACTTGAGCATTTACTTTCATGTCATTTTTATTTTGCTCACTTGAGCTTTTCTTTTCTTTTTCAAGACACCTAATAATCAACATGAACCATTAAAAGCTTTAATGATACTTGGACTATTTGGTTTCTGTCCTTGGCATTATGGAGTATTGGACTTCTTGGACTTAGGATTAGAAACCTTGGCCTATGTTGGTGACCTTGTGACCTTAATTGATATTTTGTCTAGAGTTCTTGAGGTTTACCTCAAGACATTGGGTTGTTCGTTTGTTTTGCGTGCAGGTTATTTTGATTACATTCTTTGTTTGTAATATGGTATTCACATGTATACAGTCGTTACTCTGCCTAATTTTTGTGAAGACTCAATACACTTGAAGTTTGGTTCTCTCAAGAGGTCTAGTATATTTGCTTGTTTGGCTTCAATCCAAGGAATGGGAATTACATATTGACTCATAATGTCAAGTATTGGTTTATTGTTGGTTAGATGGTTCTTATCCCTAGCTTTACCTTATGCTTTAGGATAGTCTCGTCTTTTCCTCCCATCTTCTTTTATTTCAAAAATCTCCCTCCTCCTTTTGAAAACTCTTCTTGTTTCTAAACTTGAACCACTTTCATAATAAACTTGGACTTAGGTCCATGCATTTTCAAAATATTTTCATAAATAAACTTCAATTAATTTAATAATACCTTGAAATTTTTTGTGAGAAGACTAAAAGTCAATCAATCTCATTTCAAACCATTTTTTCCACTTTGGCTTTTTATTTTAAAACCATTCTCAAAAGATTAGACTCTTGTCAATCCTTATAGTGATGCAAACAACTATACTTCTACAATATGTAGTGAAGAGAGATATTTTCCACTTGGGTATTGAGTGAGGTATTGTTGATTTTAAAATCCAAGTCATATCCTCCACTTTGAGATGATGAAAATTCCCCTTTCTCATGATTGTGGGTAGTAGGTATGTTTTCCACACGGACAATGACGATGATGTCTTATATCATAAAATTAACCAACACACTTGTGTTTTTTTAAAGAGGAAATACGTGTACCATGATCCCCTATTGCACGAAAGGTGGTATGTAGGCACTAAAGATTCGCAACCGTGGCGGGTGCAAAAATCATAAAAAATACTTCTTTTCTCACCTCCACTATCTATTTTTACACAACTTTATAGCCAAAATATACAAATTTTACAAAGAGGTTCTTGTGGAGTACCGTAGATGTTTAGGGTTCTAATATCTTCCCTTTGCATAACCAACTCCCTTACCTTGAATCTTTCCCCCTCTTTTTGGGTTATTTACTCTTTTCCCATTCCTTTGGAAACAATAAAGTGCGGTGGCGATTTTTATTTTGATTTGTATAAGTCTAGTCAATCCAATGGCTTAGTCTTAAACATTTCTATCGCTACACATGCTTTGCAATAATTGAAGAAGTTAAATTATTATCTGGTCGGGTCCAGGCTTTTTAGTAACTTAAAATTGAGATTTACTGTTATCTGGCCGGGTCTAGGTTTCAGCTACTCAAACTATTTTCTGGTCTGGTCCATGCTTTGCAGTAACTTGTTAAAAAGATAAAGTTGAACTAGTATCTGGCCGGATCATGGCTTCATAGTAACTTGTTAGGATAGTGAAGTTGAACTAGCATCTGGTCGGATCCAGGCTTCGTAGTAACTTGTTAGGATAGTAATGACTCCGTTGGGGATTGAGGGGTTTCGTCCGTTGACCTGTAATAGTCAGAGAAGCAAACTCAAGCTGGGGAATTTGAAGTTTGTTGGGGAAATAAACCCTGTTGAGAAGAAACTTTGACGACCTTCTTGGTGAAATGAATTCTTTAGGAAGAAGTTCAACAGGATTCTTCTTTTAAACCCAAACTCAACTGGGGAGAGAATTTTTCGGAGATTGAAACTCTGGTTGGGGATTTCATGAATCCAAATTCGTGGGGATAATTTGATTGAAGTAACTTTGTGGGGATAATCCCAAATCCTTAAGGAAAATGTTTGTTACTATTTTTATGTACACATTTGGTTAATAGTTTAATCATGTTCATATGAATATGTTCATTCAATTTTAGTCATTGGACGCTTTTTGCACTCAAAACAAAAAAACAAAAGGTTTGCACTTCAAAATATATTTGTATTGATGTTTCCCTATAAACAGATGTTTTTTATACAAGGACACAAATATCCTAATAAGAGGAAATCTTCGAAAGAAATGAAAAGTGTACAAAGTGGAAGAAAAAATAATAGCCATATGGAAGTGATCTCATTGTGTTCCAACTCCGCTATTGCCCCCTATGTCTTCGAACATCATCCCTTGTCGTTGGAAGAAATTGATTGAATTGATATGATACCGTTGAATTTGGACTTTGGTAATAAACTAGTTGTAGGGATACAATGGGACATAGTCGTACACTTTAATCCTTAACTTTTTCCTGGACCGCCCTCTCGGGTTTTCAGCCCACTAGGATACCTATTTTTTCCCAAGCTTCCCTTTCAGGTTTTCGACTTTCCGGGTGTACAATCTTTTGTATATATCCTTGAATTTTTCCCGAACCTCTTTGGTTTGCCAGGATGCCCTTATTTTTGCCTAGGTATATCAACCTAGCGGGTCGTTTTATGCGTAGTATTTTTTAACTATGTTCGCATTTATAGGATGTGGGAAATCTTCACCATCCATAGTAGTCATCATCATGGCTCCACTAGAGAAAACTTTCTTTACAACAAATGGTCCTTCATAAGTTGGAGTCCATTTGCCCCTAGGATCTCCTTGTGGTAAAATGATGTGCTTTATTACCAACTCACCAGTCTGATATACTCGAGGCTTAATCTTTTTGTTGAAAGCCTTGATCATACATTTTTGATACAGTTGACAATGACACACAACAACCAGTCTCTTCTCATCAATCAAGTTCAACTGATCCAACCTAGTATGAATCCATTCGTCTTCGCATAATTTTGCCTCTTTCATAATCCTTAGGGAAGGAATTTGAACTTCTATAGGCAAGACGACATCCATGCCATAGACCAAGGAGAAAGGAGTTGCCCTAGTTGATGTTCGAGCTGAAGTACGGTAGCCGTGGAGAGAAAATAGTAACATCTCATGTCAGTATTTGTAGGTTACTACCACCTTTTGCACAATCTTCTTGATATTTTTATTGGCAGCTTCCACTGCACCATTCATCTTAGGCCTGTATGGAGAAGAATTGTTATGCTTGATTTTAAACCGAGTGCAGAGTTCCATAATCATAGCATTGTTGAGATTAGTTCCATTGTCGGTGATAATCCTTTCGGGGATACCGTAATGGCAGATGAGGTTATGCTTGATGAATATGGCTACAGCGTTCTTCGTGGCAGAGGCAAATGAGGCAGCAACGACCCATTTGGTGAAGTAATCAATAGCGACAAGAATGAAGTGATGTCCATTGGAAGCAGTAGGTTTGATCTCTCTAATCATATCAATGCCCCACATTGCAAACAGCCACGGAGCCGTCATGACATTTAGAGGAATAGGAGGTGCATGGACCTTGTCAACATAGATTTGACCCTTGTGGAAAGTCCTTAAGTGATGATGACAATCATGTCCCATTGTGGACCAATAGTAACCAACCCTCAATATTTTCTTGGCCATAGTGTATCCACTAGAGTGGGTCCCAAAGAGGCCATCATGCATGTCTTCCATAATTTTCTCTGCCTCCTTCTTTCCCACACATCGGAGTAGAGTAGAATCACAGTTGCGCTTGTACAGGATTCCATTGCTTAGCAAGAATTTGGATGAAAATCTTCCCATCTTTCTTCGGTACGGGAACCACGTTGGCAACCCATTGAGGATAAGATGCCACAGCCATAAAACCTACATCAAATTGCTTCATCACTTCTGCTTTTATCTTTTCAGACATGTCAGGCCATATCCGATGAATTTTTTGCTTGACAGGAGGACAATCTTCTTTTGTTGGTAGACGATGAACTACAATGTCAGTATCCAACCCTGGCATATCTTCATACGACCAAGAAAATACTTCAACGTAGTCATGTAACATCTGAACCAACCTACTCTTGATACCATCTTCTAAGTTGGTGTCAATCTTGACCTCTTTCTTGTCTGTCTCGGTACCTAAGTTGATAACTTCGACTGGCTCTTCATGAGGTTGAATAGCTTTCTCCTCTTGCATTAGAAGTCTGGCTAGTTCCCCTGGTATTTTACAATCTTCCTCGCCTTTATCTTCGGCTTAGTTAATTGGATGTTTGAAGTCATAACTGGCAATAGTAGAATCATTGGCAATGAGATCCGGAGTGGATGAGAATCTACAAGTGTGTGTGTGCATGTAAGATACATGGCTATTTGAAAAAATGCAATAAATAAAAAAGAAAGACAATGAGCATAAAATTTGAATGCAAAGGTCCAATCTTTTTCCATTAAATGATTATATAATAAATGAACATGAACAAAACCCTTAACAAATGGACCATGGTTCCCCGGGCAAGGCACATGGCTTAAAAGTCATTGTTTGGAATTTTAAATTACAGACAAAAGTTCTTGAATTGCTAGAAAACAGTAAACAGTAATTACTCCTCCATGAAGGAGATGGGAGTGAAATCCTTTGCATGTCAGTTGTTGAGTTTTCCTCCGGCAGTAGGGTAGATCCATCTTCAAAAGTACATTCATCATCAGAGTCTTCCACAGTGTTTACTTCATGATTTCCGATGCGAAGAGGTAGATTTCCCACGCGAGCGCGCCTGACCTCTTTTTGAGCTTTGATGGTGAAACCCAACCCAAATTTGTACGCTTTAAACAGAATTTCGGGAGGTCTTCCCCAGATAGTACGACTTTCATCTTCACCCATAGCACATGCATCTTTAAGTGAAACCATTCTTGGTACAACTTCGTCAGCTTTTGATATTGTGATATGATGGCAGAACTGACAGTTTAATACTGGTTTTGCATTTTGTATTCGCAAATGTTGTGGTAAGCAAGAGTCGCCACCGACTTTTATTTTATCCAAATTAAGAAAAGGATGAAAAAAACATAAAAGACCTTTTTTAGAGTTTTCTGAGTAAGGGGGGTAGATTATGGAAAGGGAAGGTGTTAGCACCCTTTCCATCATTATAAAAAATGCGAGAATAAAATAAATGCGCGTGAAGATTGAAAGTTTGTCTAAAAACCTAATAAGAAAATCTTTTTTTTTTGTTTTTGTTTATTTTAAGAAAATAATTAAACTACCTTAAATATAATTTTAATTTAAAAAGATAATTGCTAAATGAATTTAAAGCTAATTCTAATTTTTTTTGTATTTTTATTTGAGAAAATAATTTAAATGCAAATTAAACCCTAAGTTCTAACTTATTTTAATTAAAAATGTTAAAGTTAATTAATTAATTAATTTCAGGAATTAATTATTCTAAAAAAAACTAATCCTAAGTTTTGTTGATTTTTTTTATTTGATAAAAAAAAACTTACTGATTAAATAAAATAAACAAATTAAAAGAATAAAAATTAAAAAAAAAACAAAATCAAATGGGCCTGGGTCTGCAGAATTAAAATGGGGTGTTGATTGGAATTTACTAAGCCCAAACAAAGGGGAGGCCCATGTTGCGTATGATTCCATGGTGCTACCCTTTTGAAGGTCTAACGTGAGCGCCTGGTTCTGGGACATTGGATCTTATGATGTGATGCTTTGATGATAGTGATCTGAGGACACAGGGTGTATGCATGGCAGCTGGAAGCATGGGATCTGCACACAAGATTTGGAAAAACGAAAATCCAAGAGGCAGGGTTGAACCCCTGACCTCCCACACACATAACGCCTTAACACTCACACACCCAACCGTTGGGATGGCTTTACATTCGTTAGTATAATCACGAAGAAACATATATAATATAAAATGAGTCATATTGCTAAATTATCATAAGCGCACCCTCCAGTGGGCTCCTTTGTATTTGAATGGGCGAATCAAGAGTGGAGAGGAGGAGATCATATCTTGAATCAACCAATGAGATACAGGGATGAATCCATGCTAGCTTGGACCACCACCTGCAATTAGTTAGACCACTGGAGATGGTGGTTTCCACCGTCTTCTCCGGTGAGACCCCTTGCGAACATGACCAAATACAAAAACAAAATATGCAGATCTACATAAAAACATCTCCTGATCATGTATATGGCCTCCAAATTTGCTAAAACTTCATGTATCTCTGGATCCGAGCACAAAACTCTAATCACGTTCAAACATGGCATTATGGGTTCTAAGGCCATAACTCTTCATGTAACATGTTAGAACGGATGCAAACATCATTAATAACATGAATATAAGCTTAAGAAAGATTTATATGGCATGATTTGAAAGTTTTAAAGTCACGAAATTTATCAAAAAGTGAGGTTCGATTAAGCACTTCTGGGCTTGAGACAGGCTGAATGGAGGGTGGTATATGCTCCTGGGAACCCTGGGATATTGATAGAGTGTTTGGAAAGATCTGAATTTGGCTGGATCAGAGGTTTCAATTTGGACAACTTTAAGAATTCTTTGCAATTTGGTAGTGTTCTCTTTAGGCTGTGTAGGCGTGTAAGCGTGTATTTGGCTTGCAAGCATGCTGCTTATATAGAGTAGAAGGGAAGGGACAAGAAGGCAATGGTTTAAACAACCTTGATCATGTTCTTTAAGAGCCTTAAACAAAATATTGTAACTTTTCCAAAGGTGCGGAAACTTGTCTCTTTTTTTGAAATTTGAATGTATGTGGACATTTTGGCTCCTTCGAATGGCCTCTAGTTCCTGCCCTTTGATTGGCCCAGAGTTGCCTCCTTCGAATGGCTCCAATCATCATCATTGTGGCTTCTTTGATTGAGCCCCTATTTGCCTTGGTAGCTTGATCTGAAACTTTTCAACTAACCCAATAGAAAACTCTTTTCTGGCCATTCGAAGCTTCTTTTGTCATGAATGGGATTGTGCAGGAGGCTTGGGACTGGCAGCATGCAGGACTTTGGCCACACTCATCAAAAGAAAAAACAAAACATGTCTTCAACCATTATGTGTCTTTCGACTGGAACAAATGCATGCCCCTTCGAGCGCATAATTTGTGTGTCCTTTGAATAGCCCACATGCACCCCTTGTGTATTCTTCGAATGGGCCACTAATGTGTGTTCATAATGTATAAATCTTATGCTTGTGAAACGAAGGCAGGCATGAAGAGGAAACCTTTGCTTGGTGAATCAAAGGCCAGTTGAAGGGGAGCCTTTGTCTTGTGTATTAAAGGCAAGCATATTGAACCAATACTCATCAAAAGGCAAAACAAGCTTGTTTCCCACAATTATGTATCCTTCGAATGGACCACATATATGTCCTTCGAAAGGCACCATTGGTGTATCCTTCGAATGGACCTTACTAGGTGTCAAAATGTGGAAAATTGTGTGTTGAGTATTTTGGAGTTGGAGTCAAAGCTAGCATGAGGGAAGCCAACTGCTTAATGAATTGAAGCATATATGAAAGAAAATCACTACTTTATAGGCGCTGGCATGAAGGGAAACCATTTCCTTGTGCATTGGAGGCAAGCCCAGAGGAAGTCATTTTCTTGGGGTTCGAAAGAAAACATAGAGGCAAGTTGAAGGGACCTTGGCCTTGTGGATCGAAGGCAAGTCTGAGGCATCCTTTTGTCTTGTGAATCAAAGATAAGTTGATGGGCCATTGCCTTGTGAATCCAAGGCAAGCACGAGGAAGCTTTTTCCTAGTGGATCAAAGGAAGGTCTGAGGAAGCCTTTTCCTAAACGAAGCTTGCATGCAGGAGTCCACTGCTGGCGAATCGAAACAGACTTGTAGGGGGTTCTTGCCTTGTACGCTGAAGGCACGCATAGAGGGAGAATTTTCCTAGTGGAAGCAAAAATCAAGCTTGCTCCAAAGAAATCAAATTCCCAATCGAAACAAGAATTAAGCTTGCATGCAGGTAGCCCAATGCATTGTGCTTGCTGGCATGAAGGAAGTTCCTGCCTTGTGAATTGAAGGCAAGCATAGAGAAGGCCCTTCCCTTTTGAATTGAAGGAGGTTGTTTCAAAGGAAACATATTCCAAATCGAAGCTTGTGTACAGCAAAACAAGTAAAAGGCCAAGGCTTAAATTGAAGCTTGGAAATTTGAAGCAAGGTTGGGGGAGGTTAGGTGCTCAATCCAAGCCTGTCAAGATGAAAATTGGAAGACCCTTTGACATGCCAATCGAAAGACCTTGTTTATCTTCAAAAAATTTATTTATTTTTTAATCAAGTGTTTGTAATCACCTATGTAAGAGAAAAATATTGGAAAAATATGAGAGGGAAAATTTTGGGGTACAACAGCTGCCCCTGTTAAATCTTCTTAAACCTGAGGATTTAGATTGGCTTGTCTTCCTTTCGTGATCTGAAGGTGGAAGATGATTAAACACTAGAGTGCCCAGAAATTTGCACTCGCATGAAATAACAATGTAAGTTGATGATAACGGGAAGGGGCTTACAGATGCCATTTAGAGAAGATGAAAGAGAGTTATCAGAGATGGGCTTAAAGATGCCATCCAAAATAGATGTTGGTTTCACACATGGTCCCTTTGGGGGTTCCTGTTTCTACTGTTTGAGGAGGAGTCCATTGGGGAATGTGGGTTTCTTTCGTTCTCCTGCTTGAGGAAAACTCTATGGGGAAATAGAGTCTAGGAACTTCAGTTGTCCAAGGCTCTGCTGAAGAGTTAGCTTTGGAGAGATGATAGTTTGTTGTATTCTGGTTGAAGTTTAGGTTTCCAGTAATTTACTGGGGATAATGGAATTAACCATTATCTGAGAATGTATTAGAAAGAGAATGTGTAGGGCTGTTTTAGGATGAGTTTATGATAGCCTGCATCTGGAGATATATGAGAAGGAGCCTGTGTAAGATTGCTTTGTCTGGTCATGTAGATAGTTTTCCTGTCTGGTTTCAAGTGTTGATCTACAGTCAGTTGTTCGCAGATAGTTGTCATATTTGGTTTCAGGTATTAATCTGGAATTTGCTTTCGTTGGTCTTTAAGATAGTTGTCCTGTCTGGCTTCAAGTATTAATCTCTAACCTAAGAGAAAGAATGATAGTTTTCCCGTCTTGTTTCGGGTGTTAATCTTCAATTTGCTCATGTAGATAGTTTTCCTGGCTTGTTACAAGTATTAATCTACAATCGATCGTCCACAGATAGTTGTCCTGGCTTGTTACAGGTATTAATCTGGAACTTGAAAATTGTTGATTGCTGAGATAGCTATCCTGGCTTGTTATAGGTATTAATCTACAATCGATCGTCCACAGATAGTTGTCCTGGCTTGTTACAGGTATTAATCTGGAACTTGAAAATTGTCGGTTGCTGAGATAGTTGTCCTGGCTTGTTACAGGTATTAATCTTTGACCTGAGAAATAAAGATAGTTTTCCTAGCTTGTTAAAGGTATTAACCTTCAATATCTTCATGTAGATAGTTCTCCTGTCTTGTTACAGGTATTAATCCACAGTCGGTCGTCCGCAGATAGCTCTCCTGGCTTGTTACAGGTATTAATCTGGAACTTGTTTTGTTGGTCACATAGATAGTTTCCCCATCTGGTTTCGGGAATTAATCAGTGGTCTGCTGTATTTGTTGGTAAATCCGTCTTGTTTTGGGAGTTCATACCACTTGGTTGTGCAAGTAGTTTCCCCGTCTGGTTTCAGGCATTAATGTTTGACTTGCTGTAAAAGTTGATAGTGTTTGTCTGTTTGCTAATTTAACCTGAAAAGGTAAAATCAGTTTAATACGATGTCATGAAGTATGAATTGCATGATGCTCCCAAAATAAATGATATTATGATATATGTATTTGTATGCACATGCCATGATGTATGAACATGTAATGTTGTTGCGCAATATCTTTGTCTGGGAAAATAAATCCCTGACAGCTGTTGAAGAATACCGGGAAGCTGAATCCCGGACTGTTGTTGGTGAGTGAAGAAAGTGATTCTTCAATTTCCGGTGGGGATAATGAATGGAGATAGTTTCGTTTCTGATTCCCTTTCTCTGCCGAGGGTCTTCGACTACTGTTTGAGAATGATTTTGCTGTGGGGAAGAGTTTTGTTGGAAGATTTCACCAATTTGGAGAAATAAACTCTGCTGGGGGATGAACCTCCGTAGCTAGAGAAATAAACTCTACTGGGGATAAGGCTTTATAAACTACTTAAGATTTATAAAACTCTGTTGCAGAAGGTGAACTTCATAAACTTCTTGGGGATTTTGTTGAAATCCTGTAGTGGAATCTTGAGAAGCTTGGCGTTTTCACTGAAGGATTTTGGAGCAGTAATTGGAGATTTTTGCTCTACCGGGGATGTGAGAACAATTGACATCAATAGGTTACATGCTGAGAATATGGCAATGACCTTGTAGTAGAATGAACATGCCTCTATACCTGTTGGAGAAGGTATCTTGTGGATGGCCCTTAGATATTGTCCCATTTCTTAAATTCATTAGAAATTGTCTTTTGCTTTTGTGTGTGTATTTGTAAGAAGTAATCATATTCAAATGCATATGTTCAAAAATAATCACTAGACATTTTCGCACACAAAAAAGAAAAATAAAAACAGAAGTTTGCAAATTTTAAAGAAATAATTTTGTATTAATTTGAAATAAGCGTTTTTGTACAAGGAGACAGACATCCTACAAAGAGAATGTCGTCGTAAGAATGTAAATTATACAAAAATAATATACAAAGAAATACAACTATGTGAAATAATCCCATTGGATTCCCATTCTGCTATTGCCTTTATGTCTTTGAGCGTCTCGTCCCTTTCGCTACTTGTCTGTAGCTGATTGGATTGATTAGTACCGCTTTGAGCTTGATAGTTGATACTGAAGACTGGTTGTAAGTTGATCCAACGGGACATAGTTATACGCTTTTGTGATACGGTGGCAGAACCGACTGTTAATCCTGGTTTGCATTTTGTATTCACAAAATGTCGCGGTAAGCAAGAGTCGCCACCGACTTTTATTTTATCCAACTGGAAAGGAAAAAAGCACAGAAAAATTCCTTTTTCGAGATTTTGAGTACGGGGGGTAGATTATAGAAAGGGAAGGTGTTGGCACCCTTTCTATCCATGGTTTTCCATGGGCTCTTAGGTACTTGCTCATCTTTTAAAATTGCTTGTGTGTGTTTGTTTTGAAAAGTTTTGTTTTACTTCGTTTTAACCCTTATTTCTGTCCTCAAGAGTGTTACGAAGTAGTTTTTGAAAACATTGTTTGAAAAGTGTTTGGTATGAAAAGTTTGATTTTGAGCAAGTACCTACTAGCATCTACCTACTCGAAAAAAGAATCATTTCTGTTCTTATTTCCTTTAGACAGCGCTATCCTACTATTGAGAAATAGGTAGCACCATCGTTGGAGTTGTAAGGGTCAATTCGAAAGGGACGTACGATCACTAAAGCAATGTTAGGACGTCTTAGTAATAACCCTAATGTCTTAAGATCATATTCAAGGCAACATTTCCGAATGGGACTTTTGATCTTTGTTAGATAGGAGGGCGACCACTAAAAAACCCTATACTTAATGACCGTTTACCGAAGGCAACCGAAGTGAGAGTATACCCTAAGAGTGCGCATGTGCGAGTGATTTGATTTCAGTTAATATCCTTGCACATTAGAGTTTTCTAGCCATTTTAAAATTAGCATGCAATCTTGTCATACAATCCTATTAACATACATCTAACAGTTAATATTTGTGATAATTAAAATGCGAAAAATAAAACCTACACTATTACAAGGCTTCGGGGAAGGGATTAATTTACATAGCCAAAAACCCGTAAAACGATAAATAAAAGGGAAATCCTAATTAAACTATTACATACTATAAGCAGTTACATTAATATTTGCAAAAATAATAAACGCGCGCGCTGAATCGAGAACGAGAAAATTAGGGTTTTGACCCCACCTAAGCCTAATTGCAATTTAAAAGAAAAATCATTTTTTTGTGGTTTTTGATTATTTTGAGAAAATAAGGTTTAATTGAAGAAATAAAAAAAACCTAATTACTAATTAATTTAAATTAAGAAAAATAATTAATTTGACCTATTTTTGTATTTTGGTATTTTATGAAAATAAATAAAAATTAAATCACATGCTAACCCTAATTTTTCTAATTGATTTTAAATGTATGAAAAAGTTAGAATTAATCCTAAATTAAATTAAACTAACATTAAATTAAATTTAGTAAAATAAAATAAAACCTAATTCTAAATTTGTGAAAATTGATTTTATGATTTTTTGGGAAAAAAAGAATTAATTTTGTGTTTAAATTAATTTAAATAAATGAAATAAAAGAAAAAGAAAGAAAATGGGCTTGGTTGTTTCAGCAAAAGAGCGGGTGTTATTGGAAATTCTGGGCCCAATAGCGCCTGGCCCTGTTTGACTTTCCCAATCCCACGCTGCTTGCTTGACTGGGCGTATGATGGACCCTCAGGAATAAGGCGTTGGATCTGCAGCCTTGATAATTTGGTTGGTTGGATATTGAGGACATATGGTGGACTTATGGGACGCCTGTATACCGGATTACACAAGGAAAAATAATATGCAATATTGTTGGGACCTGGGGATCGAACCCATGTCCTTGAACCTTCATCCACTGCGCGCTTGCCAGCTGAGCTGGTTGTATTAGTTGTACAAAAAACAACAAATAAATATTATATGATAAAACAATAAGACAAATTTTGAAGCGCGTGAATTTTGAATTGGCCAGTCACCACCTGCCACGCCATCATCTTTCTCGTTGTTTTTGTCGTTTTAGGAAAAAGACTTTTACCTACGGACACTGGGCGTAGGTACAACCCTTGTCCATTCCAAAATCTTATCCCTGCATGATAAATCACAACCAATGGTACCAATCAACTCGTTGCAACCTCACGAGCATCATGGTACCATTATTAATGGCCAATTGTTCCTGTATGAAGAATCCCTAAAAATGAAGCATAAACCCTAGCCATGGCATCTTGGTATACAGTCAATAAAAACGCAATTAAACATAACCATTAGCTTACGAACATCATAAGGATTAAGAATATGTTAATTATTCATGCTAAAGATGCCAGAATTAATGAATTCGAAATCAAGAAAAGTGAGAAACTGTGTGGTACTTACAGCGCTTTTCAAGGCTTGAGGAAGCGTGCTAAGGGTTTCAATGTGATCCAGGGATATCCAGCAAGCGATTGGGATGCTTAGAATGGCTTGAGATAGCCTGAATCTTGAAAATTGATTTACAACTTTTCTTGAATCTTCGGAATTCTGATTTCTGTTTTACACGCCTCCAGCCTCCTCATTTTTGGTCTGCAATCCTTCCTTATGTATCCAAGAATGAATTAGGGTTGCAACTTGGTTTCAAATCTTCTCCAATTATGATCATTGATTCAATATTTGATCCTTGTGCAAATCTTTCCAAATCAAGCAAAATGCAATCTTTTTGTGTCCAAATGAACCTTGCACGATTTGATCTCATCTCCAGTTGTATAATAGACCTAAACATGCACAAAATCTCAAGCTTTGATCAGTTTTTGATATTTTCATGATTTTATTTTGATTTAATTGAAATAAAATCAAAATAAATGACAAAAATAAAAGAATGACAAATGGAAGGGATCATGGGTCGTGTGTCACATTATAAACTCACTTCAAGCATAAAAAGTTGGGCCCATTTGGCAAAAAAATGCAATTTTGGCCATATTTGACTTTTGGCAATTTTGCAAAAAGGGTCAACTTTGCCAATGCACAACTCCCTTAATTTTGACCCTAGAGAGGTGTTCTTGGACTTTTTAGAAAGCTTAAGATGTCCTCTAAGCAACCCTTTTGGTATCATCTCAATTCAGTCTTCCAAGTTCACGTATGAAGCTTTGACCCAAAAGGTGTTTTTGTTGACTTTCCAAAATGACCTATAATGTCCAAATTCATATCTTCTTGTGAGTGCATATTTTGAACTTGGGAGCTGAAGTTGAATTGTATGGAGTTGCATCCTCTTCAAAATGAGCTTTGGATGGGTCATTTCTGATAAAGTATGAGAACGTTATGGTTGGTCAAAGTTGAGTTGACTTTTCCTATAAAACCCTAATTTAGCAACTTTTGGGTTTTGATGAATTGTGAGCAATCCTTGAGGAATCATGATCAACCCTTGATCAAATTATTAATAATACTTCAAAATGAGGATTTTGATCAAAAATCTTGCAGTTTGACTGTATGTGGGCCACATTTGACTTTTGCCCTAGGACAATCGATTTTCAGGTCTTTGAGCAATTGACTGAGCAAACTTCCTCTACAAGGCTTGAAACTTGACATGGATGATATTGATAACATATTTAGGACAATAGTGAGCATTTGGGATCCTTTGGACTCAAACATATTGATGCAAAATGAAACCCTAATTTGGAGTACACTGCCTTAGGAGAGAGTTTGTCTAGTCAACTCCTGGACTTCCTTGAGCAATTTGAGGACCTCACTTGAAATGTTTTGAGAAATATGGGAGGGAAAATTTTGGAGTACAACAGCTGCCCATGTTCAATCTTCTTAAACCTGAGGATGTAGATTGGTTTGTCTGCCTTTCGTGATCCGAAGGTGGAAGATGATTGAACAATAGAGTGCCTAGAAATTTGCACTCGCATGAAGTTGTACTTGTCTTGCGATATCAGGAATGGGATTATAGATGCCATTTGGAGGTTGATGATGGAAGATGGGCTTAAAGATTCCATCAGAAGAAGTGTCAATCGCATAAGAGATTCCTTTGCGAGAGCCCGTATACTTGCTGTTGAGGAGGACTACGCTGGGGAATGCTGGTCTCTGTCTTGAGAGAAATAGATTTTTAGGAACTTCAGTTGTCCGTTACTCTACTGGGAAACCATCTCTTAGTCTAGGAGGTGAAGATGAACTGCTATCTGGTCGTGCTCCAGGCTTTACAGTGATTTTCTGAGGAAAATAAGATTGACTGCTATTTGGTCGTGTTCCAGGTTTTACAGTGACTTAATGGGGAGATGAGATTAAACTTGCTATCTGGTCGTGCTCCAGTCTTTGCAATTTCTCAATTCTTATCTGGTCGTGATCCAGGCTTCATAAGTAGTTAGGTGGTTATCCAGTCGCATCCGGGCTTCCACCAATTTTAAGGCATACTAATATCCAGTCAATTTCTGGGCTTCATAGTAATTGGCCAAGTGAACTGCTATTTGGTCGAATTCCAAGCTTCGCAGTACCGTATACTGTTATCTGGTCGTGTCCCAGGCTTCAGTGTCCTTTGTTGTTATCTGGTCGTGATCCAATCTTCACAGTGTCTTATGCCATCATCTGGTCGATTCTAGGCTTTATGGTATCTTGTATTACTATCTGGTCGATTTCCAAGCTTCACAATAACTTGCTGAAGGTTAAGTTGTTTTCCGATCGATTTTCGGGCTTCATAGTTTTGGAGAAATCAAGATATTATCCGGTCGATTTCTGGGCTTCATAGCTTGAACTGGAATAGAGATCTTAGTATCAATTTGACTGATCCATAGAAAACTAGTCAAAACTTGATTGTATCTTTCCCTGAAAGGTAAAGAGTTAGTCGTATGTAATGTCATGATATATGAAATGTATTGAATAATGATGTTCTCAAAATAAATAAGATTGTGCTGTATGATGCACATGCACATGCCACGATGTATGGATATGTAATGTTCTTGTGACATTCTCCGGTTGGGGAGAATAAATCCCGGGTTGCTGCTGGAGAGTATAAGGAGGTGAATTCTTCGTTCTCGCTGGGGATAGTGACCGAAGATGATTAGCTAGAGACTTGCGTCTGTTCTGCTTGAGAACATTCCTTTGGGAGAAACTCTGTTTGAGAATAACCTTGTGAGAGACAGACTCTATGAGGAAGAGAGATACTCTGTTGGACGATCTGCTGTCTTGGAGAAACTACTCCGCTGGGATGAAATACCGTTGTTGGTGATAATGAACCATGTCGGGGATTGAATTTCTGCCCGTGGAAGAAATAAACTCCATTGATGGTGAACTTCTATCGTTTGAGATAGATAAACTCTGCTTGGGGAGAATTTTGCCGACTCATTCGCGATTATGAACCTCGGCTGGGTAGAGCTAACACCACTGTCTTCGGATACTTCCTACTCTGCGAGGAGTGTATGTACCTCTAGTTATATTCTCAAGCTGGTTCTATGCCTGTACCTGGTGGGTAGAGCAACTATAAGGTTTGGACATTTCTTATTTGCCCCTGTTCATGGAATTACGAGTAATCGTCTTTTGTTTCTTATGTAAACATTTATGAGCAGCAATTATTTTCAAATGCATATATCAAAAATGAACCATTGGACGTTCTTGCAAAACAAAACAGAACAAGAAAAACAAGTTGAAATTTCTTGTGAAAATAAATTGTATTGATTTTTAAGTTGGCTTGTAATAGGCATTTTTGTACAAAGAGGCTGACGTCCTAGTAAGAGAATGTCGCCGAGGGAACAGAAATTATACAATTTGTGTAAAAGAAATAAAAATAACTATGTGCACAATCCCACTGGGTTCCAACTCTGCTATTGTCTTTATATCTTCAAGTGTCTCATCACTTTGCTACTTGGTCGAAGGTGGATCATATTGATTGGCATCGTCCGAGCTTGATAGTTGATACCGAAGTCTGGTTGCAAGATAATCCAATGAGACCTAGTGTTACTCTTTGATCCCTAATTTTTGCCTGGACCGCCCTTTCGGGTTTTCAGTCCACCGGGATACCCTTTTTTTCCCAGGCCGCCTTTTCAGGTTTTCGACTTGCCGGGTGTACATTTTTTTTCATTTTCATCCCTTACTTTTGCCCGAACCCTTTTGGTTCGTCGGGAAGCCCTTATTTTTTCCTAGGTCAGTCAACCTAGCGGGTCTTTGATTATGCGTAGTATCTTTTCACTATGTCTGCATTAACGGGGTGAGGAAGGTCGTCACCATCCATGGTGATTAAAATCCTGGCTCCTTCTGAGAAAATGTTCTTAACCACAAATGGCCCTTCGTACATGGGGGTCCATTTTCCCCTGGGATCACCTTGCGGCAGTATGATGCGTTTGATCACTAGATCCCCAACTTGATATTCTTGACGTCTAACTTTCTTGTTAAAAGCCTTGATCATTCGCTTTTGATACGTATGACCATGACAAATAGCAGTAAGTCTCTTTTCATCAATTAGATTCAGCTGATCAAGTCGGGTCTGGATCCAATCGTCTTCGTTCAAACCCGCATCCTTCATAATCCGGAGAGAGGGTATTTGGACTTTGATGGGTAGGACTGCCTCCATACCATACACCAGAGAGTAGGGTGTTTCCCCTGTCAACGTCCGGGCTAAGGTAGGTACCCATGAAGGGCAAATGGTAAAATCTCGTGCCAGTCTTTGTATGTCACCGTCATCTTCTGCACAATCTTCTTGATGTTCTTGTTAGCCGCTTCAATAGCCCCATTCATCTTCGGATGGTAGGGAGAAGAGTTATGATGTTGTATCTTGAACTTTTTGCAGATCTCGGTGATCATCGTATTGTTGAGATTTGTACCATTGTACGTGATGATCCTCTCTGGTACACCGTATCGACAGATCAGATTGTGTCAGACAAACTGCACCATGAAGTTCTTGGTTACTGTAGCAAAGGAAGTTGCCTCAACCCACTTTGTGAAATAATCAAATGCTACCAGAATGAAGTGATTCCCGTTAGACGTTGTAGGTCTGATCTCGCCAATCATGTCAATGCCCCACATTGCAAAAGGCCAAGGAGCTGTTAGAACATTCAGAGGAACTGGAGGTACATGCACCTTATCAGCATAGACTTGGCACTTATGACAGGTTCGAGAATGCTGATAACAATCGGCTTCCATAATGGACCAATAATATCCAGCTCGTAGGTTCTTCTTTTCCATGGTATGTCCACTGGAATGAGTTCCGAAGGTACCTTCATGCAACTCTGCCATAATCCTTTCCGCCTCGCTTTTGTCCACACATCACAGTAAGGTTGAATCATGGTTACGCTTGTAAAGGATATTGTTGCTGACGAACAACTTCACGGCGAACCTTCTCAAGAACTTCTTATCATTAACAGATGCACCCTTAGGGTACTCTTGGGCCTCAAGATACCTCTTTACCTCGTGAAACCAGGGTTTATCCTCTACTTCTTCAGTCTCATTGTCACAGCAATGTGCGGGTTCATCCAACCTCTCGATGGTAATCTGGGGAGCTTCATTGTCCCACCTGACTTTGAACATAGAAGACATGGTATCTAGCGCGTCCGCTAACTGGTTCTCTTCTCTGGGGAAGTGCTCAAAGGTTATCTCCTCAAAGTGTGGGAGCAACGTCAATACATACTCTTTGTAAGGAATAAGATTTGGGTGCTTCGTATCCCACTCGCCTTTGATCTGACTGATCACTAGGGCAGAATCTCCGAAGACACTCAAGAACTTAATCCCCAGGTCAATAGAAGCTCGAAGACCCAGGATACATGCTTCATACTCCGCCATATTGTTGGTGCAATTAAAACATAATCGGGTGGTGAACGGAGTATGACATCCTTCAGAAGATATGATCACAGCACCAATGCCATTACCTAACGTGTTTGATGATCCATCAAAATACATACACCATCGGGATCCTTCTTCAGGTCCTTCATCCGGTCCAAGTTCTTCACAGTCAGTCACCAACATGATGTTCTCATCCGGGAACTCAAAATTCATGGACTGGTAGTCCTCCACGGCCTGATGCGCCAAATGATCCGCCAATACACTCCCCTTGATTTCTTTTTGGGTTGTGTATTGGATTTCATACTCGGTTAAGATCATCTGCCATCTTGCTATTCTTCCAGATAAGGCAGGCTTTTCGAAGATATACTTGATTGGATCCATCTTTAATATCAATAAGGTGGTGTGAGTCAACATATACTGTCTCAGCCGGCGAGCAGCCCATGCCAAAGTGCAGCAAGTTTTCTCGAGCAATGAGTATTGGGTCTCACAGTCGGTAAACTTTTTGCTAACGTAGTAAATAGCATGCTCTTTTCGGCCAGACTCATCATGCTTCCCCAGCACGCACCCCATTGAATTATCCAACACTGTCAAGTATAAGATTAAAGGTCGTCCTTCAACTGGAGGCATCAAAATTGGTGGTTCTTGAAGATATTCCTTGATTCTTTCGAAAGCGGACTGGCACTCGTCATTCCATTTTACCACTTGATCTTTCTTCAGCAGCTTGAAGATTGGCTCACAAGTAGAAGTCAGATGTGAAATGAACCTGGCAATGTAATTTAGACGTCCCAAAAAGCCTCTAACTTCCTTTTCTATGCGGGGAGCCAGCATCTCCTGTATGGCTTTTACCTTGGCAGGGTCCACCTGAATACCCTTATCACTGACGATGAAACCCAACAGCTTACCAGACCTTACCCCGAAGGTGCACTTGTTCGGGTTCAACCTCAGCTTATACGTTTTCAACCTGTCAAACAGTTTCTAGAGATGATCAAGATGTTCTTCCTCAGTCTGGGACATTGCGATCATGTCATCGACATAAACCTCAATTTCATGGTGAATCATGTCGTGGAACAAAGCGACCATGGCGCGCTGATAAGTTGCCCCAACATTCTTCAACCCAAAAGGCATTACCTTGTAACAGAAGGTGCCCCACTGTGTAATGAAGGTTGTCTTCTCCATGTATTCGGGATCCATCTTGATCTGATTGTCACCAGAAAAACCATCCATGAAGGAGAAGATCTTATGCTGTGTGGTGTTGTCGACCAGAACATCAATGTAAGGAAGTGGGAAGTCATCTTTGGGGCTTACCCTATTCAGATCTCTATATTCCACACACATCCGTACCTTACCATATTTTTAGGCACCAGAACAACGTTGGCAACCCACTGTGGATAAGAAGTGACAGCTAAAAATCATGTGTCAAACTGCTTCATGACTGCAGCTTTGATTTTCTCAAACATCTCATGGCGCATTCGACGAACCTTCTGCTTTATCGGAGGACAATCTTCTTTAGTCGGCAAGTGGTGTACCACAATATCAGTATCCAAACCAGGCATATCTTTGTAGGACCAAGCGAAGATCTCAACATAGTCGCGTAGCATCTGTATCAACCGTTTCTTGACACTAGGCTCCAGATTTGCACCTATCTTGACCTCTTTCCTATCTTCCTCTGTACCCAAATTCACTGATTCAACTGGCTCTTCATGAGTTTGTATGGCCCTCTCTTCCTGTAGTAACAGTCTAGCAAGTTCTCCAGGAACCTCACAATCATCCTCACCTTCGTCCTCAGCTTGATTGATCAGATTTTCAAAGTCATAACTGGCAGTAACAAAGTTGTTATCAATGGGATCCAGAGCGGATATGGATCTGCATTATGATATGTGAGTGTGTGTAAGAGAATAGTTGTTTTAATTAAGTGAGAGACAGAAAAGAAAAACAAAGAGCACAAAATTTGTAATGCAAGAAACGTTCAATGCCTTATTAATGATATATGAAAATGACAAATAATAAGCCCTCACAAGCAGAGCCAAGGTGCCTCGGGCAAGGCACTGGGCCGTAAAGTTTCAAACTGTTTATTACAACTCTTAAAACAAAAGTCAATTACTGTGGAATAAAAGAAACAGGTATGAAGTCCTTCGCCGTCCAATTGTTCAATCCACCATTGGTTGTAGGGCAGATCCAGCTATCGATATCTGAATCCTATTCATCATCTTCAATTGCATTAACTCCCTGATTGCTGATATGCATAGGAGGTCTTCCAATCCGTGCGTGCCTAATAGCCCTTTGAGCCCCTGTAGTAAATCCTAAACCGAATTTGTCAGTTTTGTACGTGAAATCAGGGAGCTGACCACAGTTTGTACACCCACCTTCTTCAATTACAACCCTGGCATCCTTGAGAGAGGCCATCTTCATCGGAGGTTTGTCGATAGCAACTTCAGTTGACGCCAAAGTCTGGGGGACCTCTTCAAAGTTTTGACAAGGAGTTTTGGTGAACTCCCCATCCATATCCACATAGAGAAAGGAATTGAGATGACTCACCATATACTCCTCTTCACCTTGTACCGTGACAATCTTCCCCTTTACCGGATATTTCAGCTTTTGATGGAGCATTGAAGTCACTACCCCAGCCTTATGAATCCAAGGACGACCTAGCAAGCAAGAATACAATGGTCTGATGTCCATTACATAGAAAGTGGACCCAAAGGTCTTAGAACCCACTTTAATAGGGATGTCCACCTCCCCGTGCACCATTCTTTTTGACCCATCAAAAGCTCTGACCATAATATTGCTCGGCTTTAGAGTCAAACCTTCACAGTCCAGACAGTCTAATGCTTTCTTTGGCAGAACATTCAATGAGGACTTGGTATCCACCAGCACATGGGCCATAGTGGTGCCCTTGCACTCGATTGAGACGTGCAGAGCGTTAGTGTGATTTCTTCCTTTAGCAGTCAGATCTGCATCTGAGAATCCCAACCCATTGTCGGCAGTCAGGCTAGCTACGCAATCTTTGAATTGGTCGGCTGAAGTTTCCTGCGGCACATGCGCAGTCTTGAGTAATGAAATTAGAGCCTTCGCATGGGCTTCAGAACATAACAGTAAGGATAACATGGATATTTTTGACGGGGTCTTCCCCAGCTGCTCGACTAAGTTGTAGTCGCTCTTCTTGATAATCTTCAGAATTTCTTCTATCTCTTGTTTAGAGGCTTCCAACATAATTTTTCTAGGCGCCTCTGTCCGAGAAGGCTCACTTGTGATTTCTTTGCCTCGAGTCTCGGATGGCTCGGTGACAGGGGTGATAATTGGAATAGGAACTGGGATAGTAGCTGATGTACTAGCAGATGGAATAACAACAGGTTTATGGACAGTCAGAGGGGAAATCTCGGGAGAAAAGAGTCTTCCGCTTCTAGTGACCTTGTTGGCTCCGACAATATTGCTGACATCAGCATCAGCTTCCTCACTTTTAAAGTCTTGTTTAAATCCATGGTAATACATATCAGCACCATAGTGCCAAGGGACAGCCTTATCTGAAGTGTATGGGATAGGACAAGGGACAGTAATTATTAACGGAGCAATTCTCGGGACGGATGTAATCCTAACAGGTTTTCTCGAGGAATCCTTGGAAGGATTGGCGAAAATGGTTATGATGGAAACATCTTGAATTGGAACCAACGAAATCAAAGTCCTTTCGAACAGGATCTCTTTGTTATCTATCAGGCGTTGAACACCTGATTTCAATAAGTGGCACCCAACAGCCAGAATTGAACACCTGTGGCAACCTTCACCACAACCCAGAAATAAACCGACCAACAACAAATTATTCTTAACTATCATCAGAGGAGTAGAAATTTCTTCCACGGAGGTCACAAATAAATCATCGTCCATAACATTTACTCCATGACCATCTTTGGGCATGGGAGCAGTTATGACATTGGGCTTCTCCAGAGCGTTAAACTCAATCTCTTTAGCTTTGATCAGATCTTGCACTTTGTTTTTCAAGGCCCAACAGTTGCTTGTATCATGACCTGGACTTTCGGAGTGATAGGCGCAGCGGGCATTCAGGTTATAGTGGGGAGAAGTGGTGTTGGGGTTCTTCGGCGCCTCCCTTAGAGTTACCATATTGGTCTTCAATAATTATGGTAGAATTTGAGACAAGGTCATATTGAGCCGAGTGTACTGCCTTTGTGGTCTTTCCACCCTTTGTTGATTGTTAAGTTGTGGAGCAACTGTGGGTCTTGATATCACTACCACATTTACTGCTTGACGATGTTCAGGTCTGCTTTGACCCCTCAAGCCGTAGACTGCACTAGCTTCTTTCTTATCGGTGAAAGGCTTCTTCACTGCACTTGATGAAGGATCCTTCTGTATCTTACCACTTTGGATACCAGTTTCTACTCTCTCTCCAGTCAAGATCAACTCAATAAACGCAGATGATGAACTGCCGATCACATGATTGAAAAATGGACCAAATAGCGTCCCTAAAAACATGTCAACCAACTCCCTATCAGACAGAGGGGGTTGGACTCTTCCAGCTAAGTCTCTCCACTTTTGAGAATAGTCCTTAAAACCTTCACTTGCATCCATTAACATACCCTGAAGCTGAGTACCAATGGGAGCAAGGTCGGCGTTATACTGATACTGTCTGTAGAAAGCAGCAGCAAGGTCTTCCCAGTTTTGGACATTGGCTCCTTCCAACTGATAAAACCATTCAAGTTGAGTCTCTGCCAGACTATCTTGAAATAAATTCGCCCACAAATTTCTATCATCAGTGTGGGGTTGGATTTTCCTGACATACGAGCGGAGATGGAGTTTTGGACAGGATACTCCATTGTACTTGGCAAAAACTGGAGATTTGAACTTATGAGGGATCATCACTCTTGATACCAATCCCAGTTCTCTGAAATCCAAACCAGGGATCTTCTGAATCTCCATTGCACTTAGACGGTCTTCTAGTTTCTTGTACCTATCCTCAGCAGGAGGATATTGCTCATCATCAAAATTAGTATCATTATCAGAGATTGCAGGACTGGGGCCCTTTTCTTCTTCTTTGTTTTCCCCGTCCTTGGACGAGGAGATCAGATCAACTTACTGTTGCAACCTATTCCCAAACCTTTTGCCCATACTCAGGAGAACAACCTTCTTCTTCTTCTTCTTCTCCTTCAGAATGAGAGTCTTCAAATCCTCTTGCCCTTTAGCCAAGCTCAAGAACATCTCTTGGAATTGGGCGTTCTGTGCCTGAAGATCTTTGATGGCTTGATCGGAAGACATTTCAGAAGACATTTCTGCTGAAATAAACAGCGAAAGAGATGAGAAACTTGTAATGGTACCTGTAATGATGTGCATGATAATGGGATGCGTATGTAATGATTTCAAAGACTTTGGGAAATTTAAATTTGCAAATAAAAAATAAACAAACTTTATTAGATTAACTTGTAAAAGTTTCAACAATGCCTTTGAGGCGTTACAAAGAAGTAAATGAAAAACAAATCTAAAACTAGAAAAGAAAAAATCAAAAATCCCAAGGACGATTCCCCTTTGTGCTAACGTAGTCATTGATTGTTCTTTCTTCCTCAAGATGCCTGGTGAGCTTCAAAATCTTCCTTTCTTGCTCATGGTATTTCTCCCGGTAAGTATCCCTTTCTTCTTTCAGTTGAATCCAAGACCTCTGCAATGCCCCAGGATCAATGGGCATGTAAGGATAAAGAACCGTGTAAGGAACGCCTTCTTCATTAGTGGGCTCCACAATCACAGGCAATACGGCTTCATAAGGCATCCCAAGCTTCTGGGCACGAGCTCGGACCCATTGTAAGTAAGGCTGCATAAGAAGGGAAGTCCTTGGTCCCAGCTCTTGGGGGTCATATCTGTTCACCATGCCCCAAGCTCGTATAAACCTTCGGCGATGCTCCTTAATGTCTTCCTTGTAGTCAAAGGCAATATCCTCAAGAAGTAGCTCATGGGGAACATCTCTCCGAGCATGACCAAATTGTTGTAAAGCTAAACAAGGATTGTAGGTTATACCCCCTCTGATTCCAAGAAAAGGGACATTAGGGTATCCCCCACAACGGTCAATAACAGCAGTGACTTCCATAGCCCGGGAACTCCAAAGAATATCTGTATGGGCAAGTGACATTATTCTGTAGGACCAACCCAAACCTTCTTCGTTCTTCAGCACAGACTTAGGGAGGTGCGAAATAAACCACCTCGACAGCAACGGCATGCAACACATAAGAGTCCCTCTTCTTCGTACAGTACGAGTGTAGAGGGCATGCAAGATATCACCTAATAGAGTAGGCACAAGATTGCGAGAAAGGAAAATCTTGACAGCATGCCCATCCACAAAAGAATCCGGATTCGGGAAGAGAACCAAACCATAGATAAGGAGAGCCAAGATGTCTTTGAAAGCCTGAAAGTCCAAATTATCCCAGAATAGCTGAGCCTGGTCTATCAGAAATTTGGCTAAGAACCCTTCGACCCCACTTTGTGTTTCCCAATTGGATACTACATCAGCCCGTTTCAGATGTAGAGCTGAGGCAATGTCTTCTGGTTTAGGAACCTCTTCCATACCTATGAAGGGTATCTGCTCAAGGATGGATATGCCCAATAAGTGAGAAAACTCTTCCAAAGTGGGAACCAGCTGATAATCTGGAAAGGTAAAGGAATGATGCACAGGATCGAAGAACTGGAAAAGCACACTCATCATCTGCTCATCAAACTTTGAAGTAACCAGGCTAAGAAGTTGACCATGTCTCTTAATGAACCTAGAAGTCTCAGAAACTCTTGAGGCTAACTCTTTAAGTTGAGAAGGTATTTGCACAAAGTTAACTCGGATGGTATTTCTGCGCACGGAAGCCATAATCTGCAAAACAGAACAAAGATAAATCCCCTCGGTCTTTGAAATGGTTAGTGTAATGAAGTATGCATGCTATGTTATGATGCATGATGTCTTGGTAGAACAAACAACAAGTATAACAGATAACAGACATGTCAAAGTCAAACAAGTCACACAAAAGCCCTTAAGTTTAAGGCTTGCATGGGGTCAAAGGTATTACCCTCTTGAAGTTCAGTTTGTTTCAACCTGTCCTAACAAAAGTAATCGGGTTCTAGAGGTTCTCAATATCATTGACCATCCTCCATCGGTCATGGTTTCAGCTCACGCAATATTTTCTTGCAGCCGAAACTATCTCGAGAGTATGGTCTCAATGAGTGTAGCATCGAGTATCAACCAGTTCTCAGCTTTACAATGAGGTCGGCTATCTCACTACTTTCTAATGGCCAAGTTGGTCGATTAAAGGTTCTAAGGTCAGTCGATGCTTAACGCCACACATAGCAGCCCCGTATTCTCCTTGTTTCTCCACAAGGGATACCGGTACCAACCAACGTACCACATCAACACAGTTATTGATTCAACCATATTGGTCTACGCCGTACATTTCCCTCACA
The DNA here is from genome assembly GCA_948472305.1 of Vicia faba. NCBI lineage: Eukaryota > Viridiplantae > Streptophyta > Magnoliopsida > Fabales > Fabaceae > Vicia > Vicia faba. Next base: position 1,215,219,332 of record OX451738.1, on the reverse strand, counting down.
GTTTATTGCTACTTACCTAAAAGGTGTCCCTAGATCCGGGTTAGGATCTATAGTAACTCCCAAAGAAAAACCCTTAAAAGTAAAGCAACCAAAACAAACAAGAGAAGCAATTTATGATGAACTAAATCCTAAGGTATACCCCACTTATTCATCCCAAGCAGAGTCGCCAGTTCTATGATACGGTGGCAGAACTGACTGTTAATACTGGTTTACGTTTTGTATTCGCAAAATGTCGCGGTAAGCAAGAGTCGCCACCGAATTTTATTTTATCCAACTGGAAAGGAAAAAAGCACAGAAAAATTCCTTTTTCGAGATTTTGAGTACGGGGTTTAGATTATAGAAAGGGAAGGTGTTAGCACCCTTTCTATCCATGGTTTTCCATGGGCTCTTAGGGACTTGCTCATCTTTTGAAATTGCTTGTGTGTGTTTGTTTTGAAAATTTTTGTTTTACTTTGTTTTAATCCTTGTTTCTGTCCTCAAGAGTGTTACGAAGTAGTTTTTGAAAACTTTGTTTGAAAAGTGTTTGGCGTGAAAAGTTTGATTTTGAGCAAGTACCTACTAGAAAAAAGAATCGTTTCTGTTCTTATTTCCTTTAGACAATGCTATCCTACTATTGAGAAATAGGTAGCACCATTGTTGGAGTTGTAAGGGTCAATTCGAAAGGGACGTACAATCACTAAAGCAATGTTAGGACGTCTTAGTAATAACCCTAATGTCTTAAGATCATATTCGAGGCAACATTTCTGAGGCAACATTTCCGAACGGGACTTTTGATCTTTGTTAGACAGGAGGGCGACCACTAAAACACCCTATACTTAATGACTGTTTACCGAAGGCAACCGAAGTGAGAGTATACCCTAAGAGTTCGCATGTGCGAGTGATTTGATTTCAGTTATTATCTTTGCACATTAGGGTTTTCTAGCCATTTTAAAATTAGCATGCAATCTTGTCATACAATCCTATTAACATACATCTAACAGTTAATATTTGCGAGAATTAAAATGCGAAAAATAAAACCTACGCTATTACAAGGCTTCAGGGTAGGGACTAATTTACATAGCCAAAAACCCGTAAAACGATAAATAAAAGGGAAATCCTAATTAAACTATTACATACTGTAAGCAGTTACATTAATATTTGCAAAAATAATAAACGCATGTGATGAATCGAGAACGAGAAAATTAGGGTTTTGACCCAACCTAAGCCTAATTGCAATTTAAAAGAAAAATCATTTTTTTGTGGTTTTTGATTATTTTGAGAAAATAAGGTTTAATTGAAGAATAAAAAAAAACTAATTACTAATTAATTTAAATTAAGAAAAATAATTAATTTGACCTATTTTTGTATTTTTTATTTTATGAAAAGAAATAAAAATTAAATCACATGCTAACCCTGATTTTTCTAATTGATTTTAAATGTATGAAAAAGTTAGAATTAATCCTAAATTAAATTAAACTAACATTAAATTAAATTTAGTAAAATAAAATAACACCTAATTCTAAATTTTTGAAAATTGATTTTATGATTTTTTGGGAAAAAAAGAATTAATTTTGTGTTTAAATTAATTTAAATAAATGAAATAAAAGAAAAAGAAAGAAAATGGGCCTGGTTGTTTCAGCAAAAGGGGGGTGTTGTTGGAAATTATGGGCCCAATAGTGCCTGGCCCTGTTTGACTTTCCCAATCCCACGCAGCTTGCTTGACTGGGCATATGATGGACCCTCAGGAATAAGGCGTTGGATCTGCACCCTTGATGATCTGGTTGGTTGGATATTGAGGACATATGGTGGACTTATGGGACGCCTGTATACCTGATTACAAAAGGAAAAATAATATGCAATATTGTTGGGACCTGGGGATCGAACCCAGGTCCTTGAACCTTCATCCACTGCCCGCTTGCCAGCTGAGCTGGTTGTATTAGTTGTACAAAAAACAACAAACAAATATTATATGATAAAACAATAAGACAAATTCTGAAGTGCGCGAATTTTGAATTGGCCAGTCACCACCTGCCACACCATCATCTTCCTCATTGTTTCTGTCGTTTTAGGCAAAAAAACTTTTACCTACGGACACTGGGCGTAGGTAAAACCCTTGTCCATTACAAAATCTTGTCCCTGCATGATAAATCACTACCAATGGTACCAATCAACTCGTTGCAACCTCACGAGCATCATGGTACCATTATTAATGGCCAATTGTTCATGTATGAAGAATCCCTAAAAGTGGAGCATAAACCCTAGCCATGGCATCTTGGTATACAGTCAATAAAAACACAATTAAACATAACCATTAGCTTGCAAACATCATAAGGATTAAGAATATGTTAATTATTCATGCTAAAGATGCCAGAATTAATGAATTCGAAATCAAGAAAAGTGAGAAACCGTGTGGTACTTACAGCGCGTTTCAAGGCTTGAGGAAGCTTGCTAAGGGTTTCAATGTGATCCAGGGATATCCAGCAAGCGATTGGGATACTTTGAATGGCTTGAGATAGCCTGAATCTTGAAAATTGATTTACAACTTTTCATGAATCTTTGCAATTCTGATTTCTATTTTACACGCCTCCAGCCTCCTCGTTTTTGGTCTACAATCCTTCCTTATGTATCCAATAATGAATTAGGGTTGCAACTTGGTTTCAAATCTTCTCCAATTATGATCATTGATTCAAGATTTGATCCTTGTGCAAATCTTTCCAAATCAAGCAAAATGCAATCTTTTTGTGTCCAAATGAACCTTGCACGATTTGATCTCATCTCCAGCTGTATAATAGACCTAAACATGCATAAAATCTCAAGCTTTGATTAGTTTTTGATATTTTCATGATTTTATTTTGATTTTATTTGATTTAATTGAAATAAAATCAAAATAAATGACAAAAATAAAAGAATGACAAATCGAAGGGATCATGAGTTGTTGTTCACATTACAAACTCAGTGCAAGCATAAAAAGTTGGGCCCATTTGGCAAAAAATGCAATTTTGGCCATATTTGACTTTTGGCAATTTTGCAAAAAGGGTCAACTTTGCCAATGCACAACTCCATCAATTTTGACCCTATAGAGGTGTTCTTGGAATTTTTAAAAGCTTAAGATGTCCTCTAAGCAACCCTTTTGGTCTCATCTCAATTGAGTCTTCCATGTTCATGTATAAAGCTTTGACCCAAAAGGTGTTTTTGTTGACTTTCCAAAATGACCTATAATGTCCAAATTAATATCTTCTTGTGAGTGCATATTTTTAACTTGGGAGCTGAATATTAATTGTAGGTAATTGCATCCTCTTCAAAATGAGCTTTGGATGGGTCATTTCTGATAAAGTATGAGAAAGTTATGCTTGGTCAAAGTTGAGTTGACTTTTCCTACAAAACCCTAATTTAGCAACTTTTGGGTTTTGATGAATTGTGAGCAATCCTTGAGGAATCATGATCAACCCTTGATCAAATGAATAATAATACTTAAAAATGAGGATGTTGACCAAAAATCTTGCAGTTTAACTATATGTGGGCCACAGTTGACTTTTGCCCTAGCACAATCGATTTTCAGGCCTTTGAGCAATTGACTGAGCAAACTTCCTTTGCAAGGCTTGAAACTTGACATGGATGATCTTGAGAACATATTTAGGACAATAGTGAGCATTTGGGATCCTTTGGACTCAAACACCTTGATGCAAAATGAAACCCTAATTTGGAGTACACTGCCTTAGGAGAGGGTTTGTCTGTTCAACTCTTGGACTTCCTTGTGCAATTTGAGGACCTCACTTGAAATGTTTTGAGAAATATGGGAGGGAAAATTTTGGGGTACAACAGCTTTAAATCCCTAACTTTTGTCTGGACCGCCCTATCGGGTTTTTAGTCCATCGGGATACCCTTTTTTTGCCAAGCCGCTTTTTTAGGTTTTCGACTTGCCGGGTGTACAAATTTTTTTTATGTATATCCCTAATTTTTTCCTGAACCCTTTTAGTTCGTCGGGATGCCCTTATTTTTGCCTAGGCCAGTCGACCTAGCGGGTCTTTGTTTATGCGTAGTATCTTTTAACTATGTCTGTGTTTATAGGGTGCGGAAGGTCGTCACCGTCCATAGTGGTTAGGATCATGGCTCCACCAGAGAATATGTTCTTGATTACAAATGGACCTTCGTATGTGGGAGTCCATTTGCCCTTGGGATCACCTTGCGGCAATATGATTCGTTTGATTACCAAGTCACCAGCCTTATATACCTGACTTCTGACCTTCTTGTTAAAAGCTTTGATCATACGTTTTTGATACATCTAACCATGGAAGACAACCGCGAGCCTCTTCTCGTCAATCAGGTTTAACTAGTCAAGTCGAGTTTGGACCCATTCGTCTTTATTCAGCCATGCTTCCTTCATGATTTTCAGGGAAGGGATCTGGACTTCAATGGGCAGGACAACTTCCATACCGTATACCAAAGAGAAAGGAGTTTCCCCTGTTTATGTGCGCATTATGGTGCGGTAACCATGAGGAGCCAATGGTAACATCTCATGTCAATCTTTATATGTCACCGTAATCTTCTGTATGATTCTCTTGATGTTTTTGTTAGAATCTTATACAGCGCCATTCATCTTTGGCCGGTAGGGAGAATAATTATGATGCTGAATCTTGAATTCCGTGCAAAGCTCGGTGATCATAGTGTTGTTGAGATTGGTACCATTCTCTATAATGATTCTTTCTGGAATACCGTACCGACAGATAATGTTATGTTTGATGAATCGGGCCACAACGTTCTTGGTAACGGAGGCAAACGAAGCTGCCTCGAACCATTTTGTGAAGTGATCAATGGCGACGAGGATGAAGCGATGCCCATTAGAAGCTATAGGTCTAATTTCCCCAATCATATTGATTCCCCACATTTCAAATGGCCAAGGATCAGTCAAGAAGTTTAGAGGAACTGGAGGCACATGTATCTTGTCAGCATAGATCTGACATTTGTGACAAGTCCGTGAATGCTGATAACAGTCTTCTTCTATAGTGGACCAGTAGTATCCTGCCCGTAGGATCTTTTTAGCCATTGAATGTCCATTAGAATGAGTGCCAAAGGTACCTTCGTGTAAATCAGTCATGATCCTTTCTGCCTCACTCTTTTCTATACACCGAAGCAAGGTAGAGTCGTGGTTGCGCTTATAGAGGATCCCATTACTGAGAAATAATTTGGCAGAGAACCTTCTTAGGAACTTCTTATCGTTGACTGAAGCTCCCTCAGGATACCCTTGGACTTCAAGATATCTTTTAACTTCATGGAACCAAGGTTTATCCACTACTTCTTCAACACCAATCTCATGACAGTACGCTGGCTCGTCCATCCTCTCAATGGTGATCTGAGGAGCCTTATTATTCCATCTAACCCTGAACATGGATGACATAGTAGCTAGCGCGTCCTCTAGTTGATTTTCCTCTCGTGGAAAATGCTCAAAGGTAATTTCTTCGAAGTATGGGATTAGTGTCGACACATGTTCTTTGTACGGGATGAGATTAGGATGCTTCGTGTCCTATTATCCTCTGATCTGGCTGATTACCAAAGTCGAGTCTCCAAACACACTTAAGAACTTGATCCTTAAATCAATTTCAGCTTTGAGACCCATGATACATGCTTCATACTCAGCCATATTGTTGGTACAATTGAAACATAACCTGATAGTGAAAGGAGTATGACAGCCCTCAGGAGATATGATCACAGCGCCGATGCCATTGCTAAGCGCGTTGGAAGCTCCGTCAAAAACTATGGTCCATCGGGATCCTTTTTCAGGTCCTTCATCTGGTCCAGGTTCTTCACAATCAATTACTAACATGATGTTATCATCTGGGAACTCAAAATTCATGGATTGGTAGTCATCCACAGCCTGATGAGACAAATGATCAACTAGTACACTTCCCTTAATTGCTTTCTGGGTTGTATATTGAATGTCGTATTCAGTCAGGATCATTTTCCATCTTGCTATTCTTCCGGAGAGAGAGCGGGCTTCTCAAAGATGTACTTGATAGGATCCATTTTAGATATCAAAAAGGTAGTGTGAGTTAACATATAATGTCTTAGTCGGCTAGCATCCCATGCTAAAGCGTAGCAAGTTTTCTCGAGCAGTGAGTATCTTGTTTCACAGTCGATAAACTTTTTGCTAAAGTAGTATATTGCATGCTCTTTTTGACCAGACTCGTTATACTGCCCCAACACACACCCCATTGAGTTCTCTAATACTGTTAAGTACATGATCAGAGGTCTTCCTTCAACTGGTGGCATCAAAATTTGAGGCTCTTGAAGGTATTACTTGATTTTGTCAAAGGCATACTGGCAATCGTCATTCTACTTCACTGCTTGGTCTTTCTTCAGTAATTTGAAGATTGGTTCACAAGTAGCGGTCAGATGTGAAATGAATCTGGCTATGTAGTTCAGACGTCCCAAGAATCCCCTAACTTCCTTCTCAGTGCGAGGAGTCGGCATTTCTTGTATAGCTTTGACCTTTGCAGGATCCACTTCAATGCCTTTGCCGCTGACAACAAAGCCTAAGAGCTTACCAGATCTTACTCTGAAAGTGCACTTATTCGGGTTCAGCCTCAGTTTGTATTTCTTCAGCCTATTGAATAGCTTCTGTAGGTGATCAAGGTGTTCCTCTTCAGTCTAAGACCTGGCTATCATATCATCCATGTAGACCTCTATCTCGTGATGGATCATATCATGAAACAAAGCTACCATGGCCCGTTGATAGGTTGCCCCAGAGTTCTTTAACTCAAATGGCATAACCTTGTAACAGAAAGTGCCTCACTGTGTGACAAAGGTCGTCTTCTCCATGTCCTCAGGTGCCATTTTGATATGACTGTATCTAGAGAAACCATACATGAAGGAGAATACTTTATGTTGTGCGGTGTTGTCAACTAGAACATCAATATGGGGAATCGAAAAGTCATCCATGGGGCTTGCCCTGTTCAAGTCTCTGTAATACACACACGTATGTACCTTACTGTCCTTCTTAGGTATTGGAACCACATTGGCGACCCATTATGGATAGGACGTGACAGCTAAGAAATCGACATTGAATTATTTCATGACTTCAGCCTTGATCTTTTCTGACATATCTGATCGCATACGATGAACCTTCTGTTTCACTGGAGGCTAGTCCTCTTTTGTAGGTAGGCGATGAACCACAATATCGGTGTGAAGTCCTGGCATGTCTTTGTACGACCAGGCAAAAACCTCAACATAGTCATGTAGCATCTATATTAACCGTTGTTTGACCCTGGGCTCCAAGTTAGCACCTACATTGACTTCTTTTATATCCTCTTCAGTACCCAAGTTCACTGTCTCAACTGGCTCCTCATGAGGTTGTATTGCCCTTTCTTCCTATTGTAAAAGTCTAGCAAGCTCTCCCGGTACCTCACAATCTTCCTCACCTTCGTCTTCGGCTTGGTTGATCGGATTTTCAAAGTCATAATGAGCAATAGCAGAACCGTTATCAATGGGATCCATAGTGGATGTGGATCTGCAGTTTGATATGTGAGTGTGTGTAAGAGCATAGTTGTTTTGATAAAGTAAAAAGCAGAAGAAAAAAAGGCAGAGAGTGCAAAATTTGTATGTAAAAAACGTCCAATGCTTTATTAATGACATATGAAAATGAAACATGATAACCCTCACAAAAAAACATTGTGCCTCGGGTAAGACACAAGGTCCTAGAGTTTGTATTATTCATTTATTACATATCCAAAAACAAAAAAAAGGACAATTACTCCTGAATAAAAGTAATCGGCACAAAGTCTTTAGTCTTCCAGTTGGTGAGTCCTCCATTGACAGTTGGGAAGATCCATTGGTCCATGTCATTGTCATTGTCACTGTCCTCCAAAGCATTAACCCCATGATTACTGATGCGTAGGGGTGGTCCTCTGGCACGAGCACGACGAACAACCCTTTGAGCTCCTGATGTAAAACCCAAACAAAACTTTTCAGATTTGTTTGGAATATCTGGAAGTTGGCCCCAAATGATGCACCCACCTTCTTCAACGACTACCTTGGCATCTTTCAGAGAAGCCATCTTCAGCGGAGGCCTAGTAGTCTTTGGAACACTAGCAGAGGTTTTGGTTGCAGCAACGGTATGTGGAACCTCTTCAAAATTCTGACAGGGGGTCTTAATGAACCCGTCGTCCATTTCAACATACCTGAAAGAGTTCAGGTGGCTCACCATATACTCTTCCTCCCCATGAACTGTGATAATTTTCTCATTGAATGGGTACTTCAACATCTGATGTAGGGTGGAAGTCACAGCCCCAGCCCCATGGATCCAGGGTCGACCCAATAAACAGGAGTAGGACGGGCGGATGTCCATCACATAGAAAGTGGAATGAAAAGTTTAAGTACCCACTTTGATAGGGATGTCCATCTCCCCATGCACCATTCTTTTAGAACTGTCGAAGGCTCTCACTACAATGTTACTGGGTTTCAGATTCAATCCTTCACAATCTAATATGTCAAGGGCTTTCTTGGGCAGAACATTCAGCGATGAACCTGTACCCACTAGAACATGGGCCAAATTAGTGCCCCTGCACTCGATAGAGACATGCAGAGCATCATTATGTCTCCTTCCCTTAGGAGTGAGGTATGCATCAGAGAATCCCATACCATTGTCAGCTGTCAAACTAGCCACATAATTCTCGAATTGATTAGCGGAGGTTTCTTGAGGCACGTGGACAGACTTCAGGAATTTTACTAAAGCCTTTGCATGGGCTTTAGAACACACTAACAGGGCCAACATTGAGATTTTGGAAGAGGTCTGCCCCAGTTGTTCAACCACATTGTAGTCACGCTTCTTGATTATTTTCAATATCCCTTCCATCTCCTTTTTAGAAGCCTCAAGGATGACTCATGGATGTGCCTTCGTCTGGACAGACTCAACCGATACCTCTTTAACCTGAGTCTCGATCGACTCGGTAGTAGGGATAATAGTAGGACTAACATCAGGAGTAGCTATGGGAATACTGACAGGATTAGCAGCATGAACAATCACAGGAGTAGCAATGGGAGTATTAACAGGAGCAACAGCAGGGATGACCACATGAGTAGCAACACTTTTAGGAGGAGAGATCTTGAGAGAGAAAACTCTTTCGCTTCTTGTTATCTTACTGGTCCTGGCGATATTACTAATGTCACGATCAGAGTCTTCGGCATCTTTATCTTTAACAACTAGCAAATCTTGCTTGACACCATGGTAATAGACGTCAGCCCCATAGTTCCATGGAACAGCTTTATCTGAGGAATATGGTGTAGGTCCATGGAAAGTAATTATCAATGGAGAAACTTTCGGAACAGATGTAATCCTAACAGGTCTTTTGGAGGAGACCTTGAGAGGATTGGTGGAAATGGTAATGATAGAAACATCTTCACACGGAGCACTTGTAACTGGAGTCTTCTCAAACAGGATTTCTTTATCATCCAGCAGGCACTGAACGCCTTCCTTCAACAAATGGCAACCATTAGGTAAGAACAAACATAAGTGGCAACTTACGCCACAACCCTGAAATAAACCGGCCTGCAAGAGATTCTTTTTAATAGTCAGGAGTGTAGTAGCCAAGTCATCAACAAAAGAAACAAACATGTCATCATTAATAGCATTAACACCACGTCCGTGCTTGGGTATAGGGGCAGTTATAACATTAGGGGTCTCAAGTGCGTCAAATTCAATCTCCTTTGCTTCAATCAAATCCTGCACCTTGTTCTTCAAAGCCCAACATTCGTTTGTATCATGGCCTGGACTTTCAGAGTGGTAAGAACACCAAGCATTTTCATTATAGTGAGGAGATGTAGTGTTGGGGTTTTTGGGAGCCTCCTTCAGGGTAACCAAATTAGATTTCAGCAGGTGTGGTAAAACCTGGAATAGGGTCATGTTGATCCGGGTAAACTGTCTCCTTGGCTTATATGTTCTGGACTGATTATTCTGTTGCTGGTTTGATGCATGATTGGAAATCATAGCAGCCCCTACTGTCGGACGATGCTCATTTTTGTTAAGATTTCTTTGGCCATAAGCAGCACTAACCTCCTTCTTCCCTGTGAATGGTTTCTTTGCAATGCTGGAGGATGCATCCCTCTATATCTTACCACTTCTAATTCTAGCCTCTACTCGTTCACCCGTCAAGATTAATTCAGTAAATCCAATAGAAGAACTTCCAATCAGATGGTTAAATAATGGCCCAGATAATATGCCCAAGAACATGTCCACCAGCTCCCTATCAGACAACGAAGGCTGGACTTTTCCCGCAAGGTCTCTCCATTTTTGGGCATAGTCCTTAAAGCCCTCACCAGTACCTATAGACATGCTTTGCAACTGTGTATGAGTCGGGGCGATGCGAGCAATATATTGGTACTGCTTGTAGAAAGCAGCAGCCAGATCTTCCCAATTACGCATATTGGTTCTTTCTAGTTGATAGAACCATTCCAACTGAGTTCCTGCCAAACTTTCCTGGAAGAAGTTTACCCACGGATCCTTATCAGTAGTGTGGGGTTGAATTTCCTGACATACGACCTTAAATGCAACTTAGGACAAGAGACACCGTCGTATTTAGAAAATGTAGGGACCTTGAACTTCCGCGGGATGACTACCCCTGAGACCAGTCCTAGCTCTTCAAAATCCAACTCGGACACCCTTTATATCTCCATGGCATTGAGCCGATCCTCCAGTTGTTTATATTTATCATCATCAGGAGGATACTGCTCCTCAGAATAGTCAGGTTCATCTTCTTCAGACTCCCTTGTGTTGTGGTCTTCTTCTCTTGGATCTCCTTCCTGATTGTCTCTCTCTCTTGACGAAGTTGCGAGCTATGAGACTTGCTTCACTGGTCCTTTGAACCTTCTTCCCAAATTCAGGACACCCACTGGCCTTTTTTTTCTTCTTCTTGTCCTTGAGAATCAATGCTTTCAAATCTTCTTGTCGCTTAGCCAGATTCAGGAACATTTCTTGGAATTGAGCATTTTGTGCCTGAAGCTCCTTAAATGTTTGTTCAAGAGCCATTGACGAAATAAACAGCGAAGAAGATAAGAAGCATGTCCTGAAACCTGTTTATGCAATGATATGTATGCAATGTTTTCAAGGATTTCTAAGACCTAAATTTTCTTAGCCAAAGGGAAAACAAACGTTAATCGCATTAAGAAGCTTAAGCGATTACAACGGTGCCCCTTGGGCTTACAAAGGAAGTAACAAAGCAAAAATGAACTCTCAAAGAAAAAAAGGACTCAAGCTTCCCACAGGCGCATCCTCTTTGGTGTAATGTAAGCATTTATACTCCTTTCTTCGTGAAGTAGCCTGGTGAGCTCTAAAACATTCTTCTCGCTGGCGTAGAATTGGGTTTCAAAGGTATCACGTTCCTCTTTAAGTTGAATCTAGGATTTTTGTAACTCCTCAAAATTAGTCGGCATGTCAGGATGAAGAACGATGTAAGGAGTGTCTCCCCCAGCAACTGACTCCATGATGATGGGTAGAATAGCCTCATAAGGCATCCTGGGACTTTGAGCACGGGCTCGTACCCACTTAAGATAAGGCTCCAAAGGAATGGTGTTCTTATGCCCTAGTGTTTTGCTATCAACTTTGTTCACCATGCCCCAAGCTCTTATGAACCTCTGGCAATAACCCTGAACATCATTCTCATAGTCGAATATGATTCCTTGGACAAGTGTATCATGAGGACCATCCCTCCTAGCATAGATAAATTGTCGCAACGCCAAACAAGGATTATAAGTGATTCCTCCCCTAATGCATATGAGAGGGACATTAGGGAATTCTCCACAGTGGTCAATGATGGTAACATTCTCCAAGGATCAAGGACACCAATGAATGTATGAATGTGTGAGGGACATCAACCTATTAGACCATCTCAAGCCCTACTCATTCTTCAACACAGATCGAGGTAGGTGCAAAATAAACCACCTAGCCATCAGAGGAGTGCAACACATTAGGGTCCCTCTTCTCTTTACAGTGGGGGTATATAGAGAGTGTAGGATGTCTCCAAGTAAAGTAGGCACCAGATTATGAGACAGAAAAACATTGACCGTATTCACATCTATGAGTTGGTTCGGATTAGGGAATAGTACCATCCCATAGATGAGAATGGCCAACACTTCTTCAAAAGCTTATAAATCTAGGGTATCCCAAAAATGATGAGCCTTCTCAAAAAGAAACTTATCTAGAAACCCTTTGACGCCTCTTCTTGTTTCCCAATTTTCCACTACATCGGACCGTTGTAAAGACAGAGCATGAGCAATCTCTTTAGCTTTTGGGTCTCTTTCAATACCATTGAAAGGAAACTAATCAAGAATGGGCACCCCGAATAACTGGGAAAATTCCTCCATGATAGGCACCAATTTGTAATCAGAAAAGGTGAAGCAGTGATGTAAAGGGTCGAAGAACTGAAAGAGCACCTTCAACATTTCTTCATTAGGGCTTGAGGTGACCATATTGAGAAGTCGACCATGTATTTCAGTGAATGGAGAGCTCTCAGGAACCCTGGATGCTAATTCCTTGAGTTGAGGAGGTACCCGTATGAGGTTAAATTGGATAGTATTCCTGCGAGTGGATGTCATGTCCTACAAAACAACATAAAGATAAGCCCTAAAAATCCTTGAAATGGTTAGTATGACATGCCATGTTATGATGTTATGATGTTATGATTATGCTAAGAAAACACAAATATAGCAAGCACAAGCAAATCACACAAAGACCTAGGTTTAAGACTTGCATGGGTTTTAAGGTAAGTACCCTCTTAAAGTTTAGTTGGCTCAACCTGTCCTATCAATAGTAACCGGGTTCTAAGGGATCTCAATATCACTGATCTTTTCCACAAGTTTCATTCTGATCGACAACTGACTTGCCACCAAACAAAACTCGGGAGTCAAATCTCAATAAGTGTAGTATCGAGTATCAACCGACTTCGGGCTACACCAAAGATGGCTATCTCACTACTTCCTAAAGGCCAAGTTGTTCAATTAAAGATTCTAAGGTCATTGATGCTTCATGATACCATGCAGCGGCCCCGTATTCTCCTTGACTACTCAAGGGCTACTGGTACCAACCAAAGTGTCACATCAACGTAGATATCGCTTCAACCGTGTCGGTATATCCCATACAGTTTCCACGATCTATTGCTACTTATGTAAAAGGTGCCCCAGATCTGGGTGTAGGATCTATAGTAACAACCCAGAAAATCCCAAAAGGTAAAGCAAACAAAGCATACAAAAGCAGTTAAATAATGAACTATCTCTAAGGTAACCCCACTATTTATTATTCCCCAGCAGAGTCGCCGGTTCTGTGATACGGTGGAAGAACCGACTGTTTAATACTGGTTTTGTATTTTGTATTCGCAAATGTTGAGGTAAGCAAGAGTCGCCACCGACTTTTCTTTTATCCAAATTAAGGAAAGGATGAAAAGAATATAAAAAGACCTTTTTTGAGAGTTTTCTGAGTAAGGGGGTAGATTATGGTAAGGCAATGTGTTACCACCCTTTCCATCCGTAGTTATCTACGGGCTCTTAGAGGCTTGCTCATTTTTGAAATACCTTTGTGCTTTGTGTGTTTGAAAATGTTTGGAAAATGCCTTAGTGCAGCAATTTGCTTTGCGTTAACTCTTGTATCAGCCCTCAAGAGTGTTGACAAAGGAAATGTTTTTGAAAATTGTTTTTGAAAAGTAGTATTTGTGTAAGTCCAAAAATGTTTTGAGCAAACTTCTAACAGCTATCTACTTTGTACTCAAAAAAGGTTATTCTTTTCCACCTATCCTTTAGACAATGTTATCCTACTATTAGTGAGTAGGTAGCCCTATCATTGGATGTATAAGGGACATCGAAGGGACGTTACAATCACGAAGGAAACTTGTGGAGACGCTTTAGAAATTTTGTTTAGGGACTAGATCATTTACCGAGAGGCAACCGTAGGGTCATTGAGGGACTATGATCTTTTTTTATTTATTTATGGGTCTTTGCTAAAGCGTCCCCATTTCAAGGGACATGACTGCTTTATTTCCGAAGGCAACCAAAGTGGAGTACCCTAGAGGTGCATATGTGCAATGGGTGTTATATTCAGTTTTTTTTTATCTTTTGTGTTACGTTTACTAGCGTTTTGTTATTAGTCTTGTCATGCAATCCTAGTTACTAGCAGTAAATATGTACAGAATATAAAGTGTGGAAGTATAAACCTATACTATTACATGGCTTTGGGGAGGGGTTTACAATGTACAAAAATTGGGGAGTGCAAAAATTAAAAGCATAAAATAAAGCCTAATTACTATTACATATTATGAGCAGTTACATCATTATAAAAAATGCGAGAATAAAATAAATGCGCGTGAAGATTGAAAGTTTGTCTAAAAACCTAATGAGAAAATATTTTTTTTTGTTTTTGTTTATTTTAAGAAAATAATTAAACTACCTTAAATCTAATTTTAATTTAAAAAGATAATTGCTAAATGAATTTAAAGCCTAATTCTAATATTTTTTGTATTTTTATTTGAGAAAATAATTTAAACGCAAATTAAACCCTAAGTTCTAACTTATTTTTAATTAAAAATATTAAAGTTAATTAATTAATTAATTTCAGGAATTAATTATTCTAAAAAAAACTAATCCTAAGTTTTGTTGGTTTTTTTATTTGATAAAAAAAACTTACTGATTAAATAAAATAAACAAATTAAAAGAATAAAAATAATTTAAAAAAAACAAAATCAAATGGGCCTGGGTCTACAGAATTAAAATGGGGGTGTTGATTGGAATTTACTAAGCCCAAACAAAGAGGAGGCCCAGGCTGCGTATGATTCCATGGTGCTGCCCTTTTGAAGGTCTAACATGAGCGCCTAGTTCTGGGACATTGGATCTGATGATGTGATGCTTTGATGATAGTGATCTGAGGACACGAGGTGTATGCATGGTAGCTGGAAGCATGGGATCTGCATACAAGATTTGGAAAAATGAAAATGCAAGAGGCAGAGGTCGAACCCCTGATCTCCCACACACATAACGCCTTAACACTCACACACCCAACTGTTTGGACATCTTTACATCCGTTAGTATAATCACGAAGAAACACATATAATATAAAATGAGTCATATTTCTGAATTGTCACAAGCGCGCCCTCTAGTGAGCCCCTTTGTATTTGAATGGGCCAATCAAGAGTGGAGAGAAGGAGATCATATCTTGAATCAACCAATGAGAAACAGGGATGAAGCCACGCCAGCTTGGACCACCGCCTGCAATTAGTCAGACCACCGGAGACGGTAGTTTCCACCATCTTCTCCGGTGAGACCCCCTGCGAACATGACCAAATACAAAAACAAAATATGCAGATCTACATAAAAACGTCTCCTGATCATGTATATGGCATCCAAATTTGCTAAAACTTCGTGTATCTCTGGTTTCGAGCACAAAACTCTAATCACGGTCAAACATGGCATTATGGGTTCTAAGGCCATAGCTCTTCATGTAACACGTTAGAACAGATGCAAACTTCATTAATAACATGAATATAAGCTTAAGAAAGATTTATATGGCATGATTTTAAAGTTTTAAAGTCACGAAATTTACCAAAAAGTGAGGTTCGATTGAGCACTTTTGGGCTTGAGACATATTGAATGGAGGGTGGTATATGCTCCTGGGAACCCTGGGATGTTGATAGAGTGCTTGGAAAGATCTGAATCTAGCTGGATCAGAGGTTTCAATTTGGACACTTTTAAGAATTTTTTGAAATTTGGTAGTGTTCTCTCTAGGCTGTGTAAGCGTGTATTTGGCTTACAAGCATGCTGCGTATATAGAGTAGAAGGGAGGAGGCAAGAAGGCAATGGTTTAAACAACCTTGATCATGTTCTTTAAGAGCCTTAAACAAAATATTGTAACTTTACCAAAGGTGCAGAAACTTGTCTCTTTTTTTTGAAATTTGAATGTATCTGGACATTTTGGCTCCTTCGAATGCCCTCTAGTTCCTGCCCTTCGATTGGCCCAGAGTTGCCTCCTTCGAATGGCTCCAATCCTCATCATTGGGGCTTCTTCGATTGAGCCCTTATTTGCCTTGGTAGCTTGATCTGAAACTTTTTAACTAACCCAATTGAAAACTCTTTTCTGGCCATTCAAAGATTATTTTGTCATGAATGGGATTATGCAGGAGGCTTGGGTCTGGCAGCATGCAGGACTTTGGCCAGACTCATCAAAAGATAAAACAACACTTGTCTTTAACCAGTATGTTTCTTTCGACAGGACCAAATGCATGCCCCTTCGAGGGAATCATTTGTGTGTCCTTTGAATAGCCCACATGCACTCCTTGTGCATTCTTCAAATGGGCCACCAATGTGTGTTCATAATGTAGCAATATTATGCTTGTGAAATGAAGGCAGGCATGAAGAGGAAACCTTTTCTTGGTGAATCAAAGTCCAGTTGAAGGGGGAGCCTTTGCCTTGTGGATCGAAGGCAAGTATCTTGAACCAATACTCATCAAAAGGAAAAACAAGCTTGTTTCCCACAATTATGTATCCTTCGAATGGACCACATATATGTCCTTCGAAAGGCACCATTGGTGTATCCTTCGAATGGACCTTACTAGGTGTCAAAATGTGAAAATTTGTTGGCGGCAACCATAGGAGGAACAACTTTGAAAGCCTGGCATGAAGTTTCTATGAATTCACTATCCATTTACACATATTTGAAGGAATTGGGATGGCTCACCATGAATTCTTCTTCGCTGCAAATAGTAACGATCTTCCCTTTGACTGGATATTTTAATTTTTGATGAAGGGTGGATGTTACTGCCCCTGTCCCATGGATTTAAGGGAGACCAAGCAAACATGAATAGGTAGGACATATATCCATTACATAAAAGGTAGAGTTGAAAATTTGTGAGCCAACTTTAATTGGGAGATCCACCTCTACATGAACCATCCTTTTAGACCCATCGAAAGCCCTTACAACAATATCGCTTGGCTTCAATACCAGTCCTTCATAATCTAGCCGGTCCAAAGCACCTTTGGGTAACACATTTAGAGATGAGCCAGTATCAATTAAGAAATGTGCCAGGGTGGTTCCCTTGCATTCAATAGAGACATGCAAGGCTTTATTGTGGTTCCTTCCCATAGGAGTCAAATTAGTGTCAGAGAACCCTAATCTATTGCCAGCCGTTAAACTTGCTACACAGTTCTCGAACTGGTCAGCTGTGGTTTCTTGGGGTACATGAGCTTTCTTCAAAAACTTGATTAAAGCTTGGACATGAGCATCAGAATAGAGTAACAATGACAGCATGGAGATTTTGGAGGGGGTTTGCCCCAGTTGCTCAACTATTTTGAAGCCACTTTTCTTTATTATTTTCAGGATTTCCTCCATCTCTCGAGTGGAGGGTTCTTTAGCATCAATATCTTTGGTAGGTTCATCTATCCCAACAGGCTCACCTTCTTTCTCTTTGCCTCTAGTTTTGGCACTAGACTTGTCATTGGTTATGCGGACATGAATTGTTGAAGTAGTGGACAGTGAAATATCAGGGGAAAAGATCCTCCATGTTCTTGTTATTTTACTAGAACCTGCAATATTAGTAGCATCGCCTTCGTCTTCCTTGATCCAAGAATCTTGTTTTATCCCATGATAATAAACTTCGGCACCATAGTTCCATGGAACCGCTTTGTCGGAGGAGTAGGGAATAGGCCCAGGGGCAGTGATTATTAAAAGAGCAATGGTTGGTTCATTTTAAATCCTATTAGGACCCTTTGAGGAGATCCTAAGAGGCTTGTTGGAGATTGTTATTATGGACAGGTCTTAAGATTTGTTGGTTAAACCTTTGATGGTAGGAACATTTTCAAACAGGATTTAGCGAATATCTATCAGGCGTTGAACACCTTCTTTCAGCCACTAGCATTCATTTATTTATTTAGTATAACAGTCACAATCTTTTAAATAGCTAGGGAACACCCCAGCTCTCATCAAATTTCCTTTTACAGTACTCAATGGAGTAGTCAAATCCTCAACGGAGGAAACAAAAGTAGTGTCATCAATCGCATTGACACCTTTGCCATGGTTCGGCATTGGTGCAGTTATCACATTTGGAGTTTTAGATGGATCAAACTCAATAGTTGTGTTGTCTATCAGATCTTGAATCTTATTCTTCAGAGCCCAGCATTGATCAGTTTCATGCCCAGGGCTGTTGGAATGATACACGCACTTGGAATTTGGATTGTACTTAGGTGATAAAATGTCTGGATTGGATGGTGGATTGCGCAATGTCACTAAGTTGGCCTTCAACAGATGTTGTAAGTCTTGGGACAGTGACATGCTTACCCTCGTGAACTATCTTTGAGGAACTTCGGATCGTTGATTATTGGATATTACCTTTGAGCAGATGGAGGGTTGGAGATTAACATAACATTAACAGAGGATCGGTGATCCTTCTTGGTATGGGCCATTGCCCCATACACAACATTTGTTTCCTTCTTTACAGTGAAGGGCTTCTTTATAGTGTTGGATGCAGAAGCAGATGTCATGGGAATTTTCCCACTCTTAATTCCACTTTCTACCCTTTCACCAGTTAGTATCAACTCGGTGAAACTAGACGAAGAACTCCCAATCAATAGGTTAAAAATGGGCTAGTTAATGTACCCATGAACATGTCAATTAGTTCTATGTCAGTTAGTGACGGTTGGACCCTACCAACAAGATCCCTCCATTTTTGTGCGTACTCTTTAAACCCCTCATTAGAACCCATTGTCATACCTTGAAGTTGGCCTCGAGTTGGTGCCAGATAGGGATTGTATTGATACTGATGATAAAAAGCAGTGGCTAGATCTTCCCATGTGTGGATGCGGGAACCCTCCAATTGATAGAACCATTCTAGTTAAGTCCCAGCCAGACTCTCTTGGAAGAAATGAACCCAATGTTTTTTTTCGGAAGTGGGTGGTTGTATCTTGCGCACATAAGATCGTAGGTGAAGTTTCGGGCAGGAAACCCCGTCATACTCGGCGAAGACCGGTATCTTGAACTTACGGGGAATGACGACCCTAGGTACTAAGCCCAAATCACCAAAATCCAAGCCAGGCACGACTTGAATTTCAACAGCCTTTAGTCTATCTTCCAACTGCTTGTATTTATCCTCAACTAGAGGATATTTCTCATCAAAGTAATCTTCGTCTTCGGAAGCTTGACCATTGTAACCCCCGGCACGGGTGCTCCTTGCCTCTTCGTCTTGATTTTCGTTCTCCTCAGACGACTCTTCGAATATCTGTACCTGACGAACTGAACCTTTGGACCTCTTACCCATGTTGATGAGGGCCTTCTTTTTAGTTTTCTTCATGGCTACCAGCAAAGTCATCAGCTCTTGTTGCCCCTTAGCCAGTGTCAGCAGGTCTCTTGGAACTGGGAATTATGCGCTTGCAAGTCCTTCACTGTTTGTTTGATATCCATCTTACTGAAATAATCAGTAGAAAGATAAGGAAACCTGTTATGGTAAACCTGTTTATGTTATGATGCATGAAAATGCGTATGCAAATGATTTCAAGGACTTAGAAGATTTAAATTTGTTTAGACAAAAGGGAACAAACATTAATTGTATTAATAAGTTTAAATTGAGTAGAACATGCCTCTTTGGCTTACATTGAAACAAAAGAAACAAAATTAAGTAAAATACAATAAAAATGGCTCAAATTTCCTAAGGATGCTTCCTCTTTGGAGCGATATAGGCATTCAAGCTCCTCTCCTCATGAAGTTGTCTCGTGAGCTCCAATGTCTTCTTCTTGCTTGCATAAAATTGGGCTTCAAAGGTGTCTCGCTCCACCTTTAGCTGAATCTAATCTCTTTTCAAATCTTCAAGAGAAGTAGGCATATCAGAATACAAGACTGTATATGGAACATCTCCTTCGACAATAGGCTCCATGATGATAGGTAGGATGGCTTCATAAGGCATTATGAGGTTTTGAGCACGAGTTCGCACCCACTTGAGATAAGGCTCCAAAGGAATGGAGTTCTTATGCCCCAACTCCTTGCTATCAACCTTGTTATCCATGCCCCAAGCTCGTATGAATCTCTGACGATAACCTTGGATATTGTTCTCGTAGTCGAATGCAATTCCTTGGAAAAGTGCATCATGAGGGCCATCCCTCCTAGCATACCCAAACTATCGCAAAGCCAAACAAGGATTGTAGGTAATACCTCCCCTAATGCTAAGTAGAGGGACATTAGGGAATTCCCCACAACGGTTAATAATAGTAATGTCCTTTATAGATCGAGAACACCAATAAATATCAGAATGTGTGAGTGACATTAACCTACTAGACCATATTAAGCCTTGCTCATTCTTCACAACAGATCGGAGTAGGTGCGAAATAAACCACCTAGCCAACAGAGGAGTGCAACACATAAGAAGTCCTCTTCTCTTCATGGTGTGAGAGTTAAGAGAATGCAACATATCCCCAAGTAAAGTAGGCATCAGATTGCGAGATAGAAATTTTTTTACTGCATTCACATCTATGAGTTGGTCAAGATTAGGAAATAGAACCATCGCATAGATGAGAAGAGCCAACATTTCCTCAATGGCTTGTAGATCCAGAGCATCCCAAGAATCTTGAGCCTTCTCCAACAAAAACTTGGCTAGGAACCTTTTGACACCACTTCTTGTTTCCCAATTGGATACAACATCAGATTGTTGCAAATGTAGAGCTCAAGCAATCTCCTCGGGTATTGGGTCTCTTTCAATACCGTTGAAGGGTAGTTGATCAAGAACATGGATTCCCAAGAGTAGAGAAAATTCTTCCATAGTGGGCACAAGTTGGTAATCAGGAAAGGTAAAGAAATGGTGTAAAGGGTCAAAAAACTAAAAGAGCACCTTCATCATGTCTTCATCAAGGCTTGAGGTAACCAGATTGAGAAGCCGGCCATGTCTCTTGGTGAATGGATAATTATCAGGAACCCTTGACGCTAACTCTTTGAATTGAGGAGGCACTCTTACGAGATTGATTTGGATAGTATTCCTGCGAGCGGAAGCCATGTCCTACAAAACAAAGCAAAGATAAATATCTAGGTCCTCGAAATGGTTAGTGAAAAATGCCATGGTATGATGTCATGATGTTATGTATAAGTATACACATACACACAAATCCAACAAGTTCCTAGGTTTAGGCTTGCATGAGGTTTCATTGATAAGTACCCTCTTGAAGTTTAGTTGGTTCAACCTGTCCTAGAAAGTAACCGGGTTCTATGGAATCTCAATATCACTAATCTTTCTTCATCAGGCAGTGTTTCAGTGCAAGCCTCTTTATTGGCGACCAAAATATCCCGAAAGTCCAATGTCAATGAGCGTAGTATCGAGTATTAACCAACTTTAGACTGTACCAAAGCCGGCTATCTCACTACTTCCTAATGGCCAAGTTGTTCAATTAAAGTTTGTAAGGTCAGTTAGTGCTTCATGACACCACACAGCGGCCCCATATTCTCCTTGACTAGACTCAAGGGCTATCGGTACTGTGATACGGTGGGAGAACTGACTTGAGTTTTGCGTTTGTTTTCGCACTTGTTCGGTTTAGCAAGAGTCGCCACCGACTTTTTATTTTATCCTAAAGGAAAGGTTAAAAAAGCACAGGAAAAACCTTTTGAGATGTTTCGTGGGTTCGGGGGGTAGATTATGAAAAGGGAAGGTATTAGCACCCTTTTCATCCATGGTTATCCATGGGCTCTTAGTTACTTGGTTTTAGATCACTTGCCTTGATTTTTGATTGCTTGAAATGGTGTGTGTATTTGTGTTTTGAAAATGTTTTGAAATAGACGCCTTTGTTTCGGCAACCATTGTAATGACTCGTGTTTGAGTATATACGAAGGTGTGTATCTTTTCGAAAAGATGTTTCAAATGTTTTTGAGAGTTTGTTTTGAAAGTGTTTGTGGATTGTGTTTTTGAAAAGTAGGCAAGTGTTTTTGCAAGTTGATCAAGTGACTAAGAGTTTTGTCTACCCCTAATGTACTCAAAGGTTTTTCTCATGTTTTAACCCTTTTTAACAATTTTGTTCCATCATTGTATTTGGTGGACAATCTTGCATTTAGGATGTTTAACGGGACAGGCGCGGGTCATCGTATGGACCACGAATGCAATGATGCAAAGTGTCTTTGGCAATTTTGCTTGGAGGAACTATGATCATTTTGATAGGCAACTTTCGAAAGCGTCATCGAGGGATTTATGATCATTTGAATTATTTTTCCAAAGAAACTCGACGTGCAAGCATGGCCCATTTTGGAAGGCAACAAGCGGGATTACCCTAGGGGTGCAAGTGTGATTGTGTATTGATTTCATGTATTTGTCTTGTATTAGGTTATCTAGCGTTTGATTTTATGTACATAGAAACCCTAGGTCTAACCATGGTATATTTGAAAGCAGTAAATTGCGGGAATTTAAAGTCTACGCTATTACAAAATAGTATCCGGGAGTGGGGGTACAAGTATACACATGGGGGATGAGACTTATAGGAGGATAGTATCCAAATAATTACAACCAAATCGAATTGCGCAAATGTAAAATATAATGTATAGAAATGCATAAGAATAGCAAATGTGTATAAGAGCAATGTAAATGTATTATTGTATTGTAAATGTGTAAGTGTATGTATAAATGATTATGTGATTTATTTACAGTTTTGAGAAATGTTAACTTAATAAGGAAATTAAGTATGGTGTTTATTCTTTTTGGATATTTGTATTTCTTTGTTAAATATGTACAAATAAGAAAATTTAATTAAAAGAAAAGAAAATGTTTTAAAGTCTATTCTTAGGTATTAAAAATAATGTATTTTAATTAATTATGTACAAAAGTTTAACTAAAAATGAAAATGTTTTAAGTTTAAAGAAAAATATTACTTATATTTTAGTTAATGTATTATATACAAAAATATAATTATATATAAAAAAGGTATTGTTAGTGAAATTTGATGTAAAAATAAAGTTAGTATATTAGGTTATTTTAACAAAGTAAATTAAAAGAGATTTAATGTAATCCACAAAAGGTATTAAACAAAATAGAAAAACAGATTTGGAATGGGCTAAAAGGGGTTTTGTTTTGGCCCAAGTGAAAATTGTTTCAGAAGCACTAAAAAGAAAAAGGGGGGTGGGGGGGGGGGGGGGGGGGGGTATGCGTGGTATGGGCTTAAGCGCTGAAAGTGGGACAAGGCCCAAGCGGTTTGTGACAAATTGTTCTTAGGGTTTGATGATTATTGTTTCATTTGGGAAAGCTTAGGGTTTGAGTCACAGAAGCGGCGTCGTTCTTCGTTTTCACTTCGTCTTTCTCGCCATGTTTAACTACTGACATCTTCTTCATCTCTAGCCACCGGACACCACCGTTGCCTCCTCTTCTCCATGACCACGCGAGCGGTAGCTACGAGGTTCAATTTCTTATTTGTAATGCGTTAGGGTTTTAGCTCATATCTTTGTATGTTTTAGTTCCATTTCTGATTTCCTTTATGTTCTTGTTTGTGTTCTGATTGAGGTTGTGGAAAGGAAAGAAAAGAAGAGAAATGCTACCTCTTGGAGACGGAGGAGGAGGGACGTGGAGGCGCTCCGGCGGCTTGACGGCGAGGGGAACGGTGGTGATGGCCTTTGGCTGGAAGAACCGGTATTTCGTATTTTGTCTTTTTGTTTTGTGATGAGCTTCTGAAAACAATTCTTTATCCTCTTCACTTTCGTTCGTTTATGTTGCCTCTGAATATGCTTGTTGCGAAATGCTTGCTATCCTATGATGATTCCAAACTGAGGGTTTATGTTGCCTGGGTGTACTTGTTTATTGCTGATATGCCAATATTGATGCTTCTTTATCCTCTTCTCTTTCACTTTCTTCAGTTGCCTCTGAACATTTTGTATGCCTCTGAGGTGTTTGATATGTGGTGCTTGATCTATTGCCTTGAAATGTTTGCCCATTGATGACAATGTTCTGAGGGTTTGGTGGGTTTGAAAAATGCTTAGTGTTTGATATGCTGAGATATTTTTGTATGTTGTGTTGGATTGATCATGGCTTTTGACAAGGACTTCGAGTATGAACTTGGTCAGTTTTGATGTTATTTTATGGTTAAGGCTTGTGTGGTCTAGGCTTCAAACTGGACAGTTTGTGTTGTTTTTGGTCTTCACTGTAATCTTCAGGCTTGAGTTATGCAAGTCTGGGCTTTTGTTTGATAGGTTGGGACTTGGGTGTTGGTGAGGTTTTGATATGCAGGTAAGGCTTTGGCTTAGACAGGCACGAGGCTCTTAGGCTTCTGGTTTAAGGCTATGGCTTTGAATGCAGGTAAGGCTTTTACTTGACAGGTTGGGTGTTTAAGGCTTATACTTGACAGGTTGGGTCTTTTGTTTGTTGATAGTGAAGGCAGGTTAGGCTTGTAGAAAAGTCTTTGAGGCTTCTGAGATATATTCTACAAGTTGTTGGCTTTTTGTCTATCTTCAGGGTCTTTGCCCCGTGGTCTTTTGAAAGGCATGAGCTATTATAATTTTTGTATATTCTTTCTTGGTCAAATTTGTGGACAGGTTTGCAAGGCTTGAGGTTTTCCCTCTTTGTGCTATCCTGCTGCATATGTTCTGCCTCTTTTTCTCTATGTATTCGTATATGCTGTTTATATCTTCTGCTTAAACTAAGAGGGAAAAACTGATTCTGGCCGTTTGTTTTTAATGATGAATCTTTTTAACTGTCTATCCTTAAATATTTTATCTGCTTTGACTTTTCTTTCTTTTCTTGTTTTGCAGATGAAAAATAAATGGGCAACAAGGGAGCATTGGATAGAAGATGAAGACTTAGAAATTTTAGAACATAGTTTTATTTCAATTTAAATTACTGTAACATTATTATTGTAAGTACTTTTGTAAAAAATAACAATTATACAAATAATTTAAAGATAAATAAAAAAGTCCTTTTATTGACATTCATTTTTAATTCTTCTTCAGATATTTATCTAATTGTTTATAATTCTTAAATTATAATAAAATGGAAATAAATTCCAATTATTCTAACTTAAAATAAATAATCAATTGATAAATATTGTGGTCTTATCATCAATCAATAACAAACCCGGTGCTCCAATTATCCAAAGCAATGCACAGTTAATCAAACCAGACGACAGTTAATCAAACAAAACGTCTACATACCTCCCTTCACTGATTAAATCCAAACAACTGCCAATTAACAACCAGCAGCCTCAGTGCTTATTTCAGAGTAATTTGAAAAGCATTGATAGAACTAACTCTTCTTGAGAAATATGCGCATAAAACCCTGATTTTTGACTTAACACTGGAGAAACGCCTGCCTGATCAAACTTTGAGCCAATTCAACCAATCCTAAGCAATCTGTCTGAGCTGTCTTAAAATCAATGAAAACCCTCAATTTTGTCTGACTGACGAGACAAGTCTGTTTGACCGATTCTTGAGCCAGTCTAAAAAATCAGGAAAAACCCGAAACTGCGATTTCTTGTGGAGAAAGAGGAAGGAAAATTTTGGGGTACAACAGTTTCCCCTGTTAAATCTTCTTGAATCTGAAGAGGCAGATTGGCAAGTTTGCCTTTCGTGACGCGAAGGTAAAAGGAGATTGGACACTAGAGTGCCCAAAAAAAATTTGCACTCGGTGATGTGATGGTAGAGGGAATGGGCTTGAAGATGCCATTTGGTGATGGGCTTAAAGATGCCATCTGGAGCGTGACAAAATCTTGTCGGGGGATGGGCTTAACGATGCCATCTGGAAATGTTGAATTGTATGTCATTGGTGAGTGGACGAGTATCAGAAAGGTAACCATGTTTTGGAATATCTTTGAACTGGGGGTCCGAACAAGCAATAGATTGACATCCGTGTTTGGAGAATCCGTAAACTGTTTTTAGAAGTCTTGAGGTTGAATAAGCAATAGAGCAGCATCCGTCGATAGGGAAGCGTCCGTAAACTGTTTTCAAAAGTTGAGAAGAATCTGAACAAGCGATAAGTTAACATCCGTTACTGGAGAACCCGTAAACTGTTTTCAGAAGTCTTGAATTTGAAGCTTACTAATTCTTATCCTAAACAAGGGTAAGATATTAGCTGAAACACGAAGTCATGTTGCATGAAATGTATGATGCAATGTGTGTTATATCAATGTTTATGATATGAATGTGATGATTGCGCATGCAAGCTGATGAGTTGTCTTGCTGAGGATAGATGAATCCCAGATGGTTGGAGACAAAGAATCTTGACCGCTGCCGGGGAAAATAATTCCTTGGCTGCTGCTGGGGAGGGCAAGAATCTTAGATCATAAGAAGTCCTGGGACCACTGTCGGGGAATCCGGAGCTTGGGTTGTATGCCAATCTACTGGGGAATTCCTGTCTTGAGGGGATCTTCACTGGAGAATATTCGAATATTCTGTGAGGAACTGAAAATGAGAGTCTTCACTCTGCTTGGGGATTGATAGTTGGAAGTTTTAGCTCCGCTGGGGATATTGAAACTTGATTCTGTATAGGGTTAACTGCTATCTGGTCGTAATCCAGGCTTCACAGAAATTTGTATTGCTATCTGGTCGTGGTCCAGGCTTCACAATAACTCGCTAAGCTTTTATCCGGTCAAATCTGGGCTTCACGTCTTGTGTTAAAGATATACCACTATCTGGTCGATTCCAGGCTTCATAGTACTCCTGACTGTTGTCCGGTCATTAATCCAGGCTTGGCGATTGTCTGACACTGTTATCCGGTCGTAGTCCGGTCTTCACAATGTGTTGTAGAGATCAAGGTACTATTCGGTCAAATCCGTGCTTCATAACTTGAATTCAGGAGATCCCACTATCTGGTCGTAATCCAGGCTTTGCGGTAATCTGACACTGTTATTCGGTCGTAGTCCGGTCTTCACAATGTGTTGTAGAGATCAAGGTACTATCTGGTCAAATCCGGACTCATAACTTGAATTCAGGAGATCCCACTATCTGGTCGTAATCCAGGCTTTGCGGTAATCTGACACTGTTATCCGGTCGTAGTCCGGTCTTCACAATGTGTTGTAGAGATCAAGGTACTATCCGGTCAAATCCGGGCTTCATAACTTGAATTTAGGAGATCCCACTATCTGGTCGTAATCCAGGCTTTGCGGTAATCTGACACTGTTATCCGGTCGTAGTCCGGTCTTCACAATGTGCTGTAGAGATCAAGATACTATCCGGTTAAATCCGGGCTTCATAACTTAAATTCAGGAGATCCCACTATCTGGTCGTAATCCAGGCTTTGCGGTAATCTGACACTATTATCCGGTCATAGTCCGGTCTTCACAATGTGCTGTAGAGATCAAGATATTATCCGGTCAAATCCGGGCTTCATGACTTGAATTTTGCGAGAAATTGATCTTTGACAACCATGACTTCCGACAGGTGATGAAGGAGTTGTTGAACACTTTTGACATTCGAATGCCCCCAGTGGTAGTGTAGATAATTTCCTGGCTTGTTACAGGTGTTGATCTTTGATCTCTTCATGTAGATAATTTCCTGGCTTGTTACAGGTGTTAATCTATAATCAGTCGTCCACAGATATGCCCGGGCTAGGTACAGGAATCGAATCTGGAAAGGTGATAGTTATTCTGTTGGTGATTGTAATTTCCAGCAGGTGATAAAGGAGTACTCTGGACACTTTTGACATTCGAATGCCCCAAGTGATGATGAAGGAGTCTTGAATCAGATTACTCTGCCAATTGAGAGATTTCTTGAAATCTTGACTGGACTGCCCCAGGTTAACTGAACCCTGAAAGATCTGTTGGACCTTGACTGGACTCCCCCAGGTTACTTGGATGGTGACATGTCGTGCCCCTGGTTGATAGGAGACTTGTCGTTGGAAGTTTCGTCCTTTTGAAGTGATTTTAACTCACTGAGAGAGTTTTCGTTCCTCCGAACATTCGCTGTATGAATTTCTTCGCTGTCAAACAAATAGCCAAATGCAAACAGTGATATTAAGCAATGCAAAGTTTATGTTTGTCTCGAAGTTTTGAAAAATGCGTTTTTTGGCAGAAACTTTTTATAAGACAAGTCAACACAGGATTTTAGAGCAAAGCCTTACAGGAGTCAGGATACCTTATGTAATAGTATGCTTCCGAATTAACCCATGCTTCAATTAGGACTTTTGAAGGGTTGTAACGTGGCCTGGTTCACGGTTTAAGAAACAAAGGATAAAGGCTCAAAGTGTATTTGTACCCACCCGCTCTTCGTGATGTTCTTCAAACCTAAGCTCAGTTAATTGTGCGTCGTACTCTATTCGAGTTTGGAACTACATTTTGGGTGATGGATCACCAATTGAATTGGGAGACAGTCGTCATCTCCTTTTTCTTTTGCAACATTTTTCATGTTGTTGAGGATTTGTAATGACCTCTCTATTTTGATTTTGATTTGTTGTCCCTAACTTTTGCCTGACTGTCTCTGTTTTCGAGATCACAGTCAGCGGGATGCCCTAGCTTTCTTAAGCCTCCTTTACAGGTTTTGGCTTGGTGGGCTTTTATCCTTTGAGAGATTGACTGCCTATATGATAGGGAACCATCACTGTCTTTTGATTCCAAGGGAATGCTTTTCTCTTCTTTTTTTTGACGTCGTTCGTTGTATTACGAACTGAGAGTTTGCGACTTCAACGCGCATTTTCTGAATTAACTGAGAGACTACCCTGCCCCAGGTTTATATCAAAGGTTTTGATTTGTTTAGAATAGAAAACTCCTACTTCTTTGGCTCGAAGGGGTTGACTAGGGATTATCTTCCTTATAACTCCAGTGTTTGAGAATTGAAAGAAATGCTTGTACATCATCAGCAAGGTCTGTTCAAAAGCATACTGTATGAGATTACGGTATTGTTTCGTCATCCTCCCTCTAAAGGCTTGCAGTTTTTTATCAAGAGTTAAATATCATAAAGAAAGCATAAGAGTAGTGAAAACGAATGGATGAATTCAAGACAAACATATGTAATGCATTAATGAAACAGAGTTCAACATCAACAGATAATTGTTTGAAAACAAAAGAAATTACAACTTTGAAAATTCAAAATGAAGCAAAAGTCTTTCAGCTTGAGCTTTTGTCACTTCAGGTGGAGAACTCCTTAACGGAAGATTTTCATCTCGCCGTCTGGCATGAACCTCAACACTCCAATGTCGATCAGATCTTGAATCTTGTTCTTCAAGGCCCAACAGTCGTCAGTGTCGTGCCCCGGGCTGTAGGAGTGGTAAACACAAAAGGCATCGGGATGATAGTTAGGAGCGGAGGTATTTGGGTTCCAGATAGGATCCCTCAAGGCAGTCAGGTTGACCTCTAACAAGCGCTCCAGAATTAGAGATGACGGTACGTCAGTCTCCGTGAACTGTCTTCCTGACGTTTCTTGTTTACGCCGATTACCCCGTTGACACTGGCGAGGTTGTTACTGGGCTTGTGACCCTGAAGCAAGAAAAGGAGCCTTCCCTTTGTCTTCTTGAGTGGATGGAGGCTGAGCGGTGACTTGCTCTTTAACCTCAGATGTTTGCCCTAGTTAGTTGTTTTGAAGCAATTGGCGGACGAGAACTCTGAGTTCCTCTTGTCTTTGAGACAGGTCTTGGATGAGAGCCATCTGGCCCACTAACTGCCCCATCACTTGGATCCTCAATGTTGCCAGATCAAACTGCAGCTCCGCAAGCTGATCACTCCTGGCATTGTTTGAATTCTCCAAGCCCTTTGTGAGGATAGCTTTCATTTCTTCTTGCCCCAGAGACAAGTTCAAGAACATTTCCTGCAGCTGAGCAGTCTGGTCCTGGATATCCTTGACAGTCCTTTCTAGAGCCATCTCTTACTGAAATAAACAGTATGAGAGTAAGGAAACCTGAAAAAGGAAAAAATTTCAAAATGCAATGCATGATATGTGGATGCACGTTTTCAAGGATCTCTTGGGGTAAACACAAGAAAATGTTAGAGATTGAACTTCAGTCTTTGATTGGAGACCTTTGTACCGGTGGATGTCCTTCCATGAGAATCAAGCTCACCATGTCAAGTGGGTCATAGCCCCTGATTCCAGTTGTTGTACTTGATCTTTGGTTGGAGAACTTTGTGTCGGTGGATGTCTTTCCACGAGAATCAAGCTCATCATGTCAAGTGGGTCATAGCCCCTGATTCCAGTTGTTGTACTTGATCTTTGATGGCATTTGTTTAGAGGAGAAACCTCTTGCCCATTGGTAGACGTCTGGTTCGACGTAACCCTTCATCAAAAGAACCCTCGAGATCCTTGAAATAGTTATTTGAAAATGCTATGGTATGATGTTATGATGTTATGTACATGTATGCAAAAAGCAAGTGAGTGTATATACAGGCAATCATATTCACACAAAGCAAAACAAGTCCTTAGGTTTAGGCTTGCATGGGGTTGTAGGTAAGTACCCTCTTGAAGTTAGTTGGCTCATCCTGTCCTAAAAATAGAAACCGGGTTCTAAGGAGCTCAATATCATTGGATTATTTTCCGTGTTCATCGTTTTGGTTTAGCCACTTAACTGGCGACCAAAATATTCCAAGAAAACAACCCTCAATGAGTGTAGTATCGAGTATCTACCAACTTCGGACTACACCAAAGTCGGTCATCTCACTACCCCTAAAAAGGCTAGGATGGTCAATTTAAGGTTCTAAGAGTTCGTTAGTGCTTTATGACATCACTCAGCGGCCCCGTACTCTCCTTGATTGAACTCAAGGGTTACCGGTACTCACAAATATGTCACACTAACATAGCTTACTGCTTCAACCATGTCGGTATACCCTGCACAGTTCCCTCACAGTTTTATTGCTATTTACCTAAAAAGGTGCCCCAAATCCGGGTGTAGGATTTACAACAAACCCAAACAAGGACCCAAAAGATAAATCAATCAAGGCAATCAAAGCAAGAATGTAAAGGTGATCTAAACCCTAATGTAACCCCACTTTTAAGTCAGTCCCCAGCAGAGTCGCCAGTTCTGTGATATGGTGGGAGAACTGACTTGAGTTTTGCGTTTGTTTTCGCACTTGTTCGGTTTAGCAAGAGTCGCCACCGACTTTTTATTTTATCCTAAAGGAAAGGTTAAAAAAGCACAGGAAAAACCTTTTGAGATGTTTCGTGGGTTCGGGGGGTAGATTATGAAAAGGGAAGGTATTAGCACCCTTTTCATCCATGGTTATCCATGGGCTCTTAGTTACTTGGTTTTAGATCACTTGCCTTGATTTTTGATTGCTTGAAATGGTGTGTGTATTTGTGTTTTGAAAATGTTTTGAAATAGACGCCTTTGTTTCGGCAACGATTGTAATGACTCGTGTTTGAGTATATACGAAGGTGTGTATCTTTTCGAAAAGATGTTTCAAATGTTTTTGAGAGTTTATTTTGAAAGTGTTTGTGGAGTGTGGTTTTGAAAAGTAGGCAAGTGTTTTTGCAAGTTGATCAAGTGACTAAGAGTTTTGTCTACCCCTAATGTACTCAAAGGTTTTTCTCATGTTTTAACTCTTTTTAACAATTTTGTTCCATCATTGTATTTGGTGGACAATCTTACGTTTAGGATGTTTAACGGGACAGGCGCGGGTCATCGTATGGACCACGAATGCAATGATGCCAAGTGTCTTTGGCAATTTTGCTTGGAGGGACTATGATCATTTTGATAGGCAACTTTCGAAAGCGGCATCGAGGGACTTATGATCATTTGAATTGTTTTGCCAAAGAAACTCGACGTGCAAGCATGGCCCATTTTGGAAGGCAACAAGCGGGATTACCCTAGGGGTGCAAGTGTGATTGTGTATTTATTTCATGTATTTGTCTTGTATTAGGTTATCTAGCGTTTGATTTTATGTACATACAAACCCTAGGTCTAACCATGGTATATTTGAAAGCAGTAAATTGCGGGAATTTAAAGTCTACGCTATTACAAAATAGTATCCGGGAGTGGGGGTACAAGTATACACATGGGGGATGAGACTTATAGGAGGATAGTATCCAAATAATTACAACCAAATCGAATTGCGCAAATGTAAAATATAATGTATAGCAATGCATAAGAATAGCAAATGTGTATAAGAGCAATGTAAATGTATTATTGTATTGTAAATGTGTAAGTGTATGTATAAATGATTATGTGATTTATTTACAGTTTTGAGAAATGTTAACTTAATAAGGAAATTAAGTATGGTGTTTATTCTTTTTGGATATTTGTATTTCTTTGTTAAATATGTACAAATAAGAAAATTTAATTAAAAGAAAAGAAAATGTTTTAAAGTCTATTCTTAGGTATTAAAAATAATGTATTTTAATTAATTATGTACAAAAGTTTAACTAAAATGAAAATGTATTAAGTTTAAAGAAAAATATTACTTATATTTTAGTTAATGTATTATATACAAAAATATAATTATATATAAAAAAGGTATTGTTAGTGAAATTTGATGTAAAAATAAAGTTAGTATATTAGGTTATTTTAACAAAGTAAATTAAAAGAGATTTAATGTAATCCACAAAAGGTATTAAACAAAATAGAAAAACTGATTTGGAATGTTCTAAAAGGGGTTTTGTTTTGGCCCAAGTGAAAATTGTTTCAGAAGCACTAAAAAGAAAAAGGGGGGGGGGGGGGGGGGGGTATGCATGGTATGTGCTTAAGCGCTGGAAGTGGGACAAGGCCCAAGCGGTTTGTGACAAATTGTTCTTAGGGTTTGATGATTATTGTTTCATTTGGGAAAGCTTAGGGTTTGAGTCACAGAAGCGGCACCGTTCTTCGTTTTCACTTCGTCTTTCTCGCCATTATTAACTACTGACATCTTCTTCATCTCTAGCCACCGGACGCCACCGTTGCCTCCTCTTCTCCATGACCACGCGAGCGGTAGCTACGAGGTTCAATTTCTTCGTTGTAATGCGTTAGGGTTTTAGCTCATATCTTTGTATGTTTTAGTTCCGTTTCTGATTTCCTTTATGTTCTTGTTTGTGTTCTGATTGAGGTTGTGGAAAGGAAAGAAAAGAAGAGAAATGCTACCTCTTGGAGACGGAGGAGGAGGGACGTGGAGGTGCTCCGGCGGCTTGACGGCGAGGGGAATAGTGGTGATGGCCTTTCGCTGGAAGAACCGGTATTTCGTATTTTGTCTTTTTATTTTGTGGTGAGCTTCTGAAAACAATTCTTTATCCTCTTCACTTTCGTTCGTTTTTGTTGCCTCTGAATATGCTTGTTACGAAATGCCTGCTATCCTATGATGATTCCAAACTGAGGGTTTATGTTGCCTGGGTGTACTTGTTTATTGCTGATATGCCACTATTGATGCTTCTTTATCCTCTTCTCTTTCACTTTCTTCAGTTGCCTCTGAACATTTTGTATGCCTCTGAGGTGTTTGATATGTGGTGCTTGATCTGTTGCCTTGAAATGTTTGCCTATTGATGACAATGTTCTGAGGGTTTGGTGGGTTCGAAAAATGCTTAGTGTTTGATATGCTGAGATATTTTTGTATGTTGTGTTGGATTGATCATGGCTTTTGACAAGGACTTTGAGTATGAACTTGGTCAGTTTTGATGTTATTTTATGGTTAAGGCTTGTGTGGTCTAGGCTTCAAACTGGACAGTTTGTGTTGTTTTTGGTCTTCACTGTAATCTTCAGGCTTGATTTATGCAGGTCTGGGCTTTTGTTTGACAGGTTGAGACTTGGGTGTTGGTGAGGGTTTGATATGTAGGTAAGGCTTTGGCTTAGACAGGCACGAGGCTCTTAGGCTTCTGGTTTAAGGCTATGGATTTGAATGCAGGTAAGGATTTTACTTGACAGGTTGGGTGTTTAAGGCTTATACTTGACAGGTTGGGTCTTTTGTTTGTTGATAGTGAAGGCAGGTTAGGCTTGTAGAAAAGTCTTTGAGGCTTCTGAGATATATTCTACAAGTTGTTGGGTTTTTGTCTATCTTCAGGGTCTTTGCCCCGTGGTCTTTTGAAAGGCATGAGCTATTATAATTTTTGTATATTCTTTCTTGGTCAAATTTGTGGACAGGTTTGCAAGGCTTGAGGTTTTCCCTCTTTGTGCTATCCTGCTGCATATGTTCTACCTCTTTTTCTCTATGTATTCTGATATGCTATTTATATCTTCTGCTTAGCCTCTAGCCTGCTGTACTGTAAACTTTTTTCCTCTCTCTTTCTCTCTCCAGATTAAAGAAAAGCACTTTTATTGCTTAATTTTTGTCTTTTCTGAAAAAACAAATGGCCTAGGAATATGATGCATTTTGAATATTGCTTGCAATTGTCCTTTTTCCACTGCATATTTCCATGTTTCTTGCATACTTTTGTACTTTCCTTTGACAGCTCTTGGAATTGTTGATATTGGATATCCTTGGACAGCTTTTGGAATTGTTGATATTTGATATCCTTGGACAGCTTTTGGCTTAGTTTGACAATGTAATTCAGTTTGCCTTGGACTTTGTTTGGCATGCTGTTTGTTTGGAAACTATGCAGTTGGTTGACAATCCTTTCGATTTATGCAGTATGCTTAAAAATTTTGAATTTGTGCAAAATCATAACTTTGTGCATTTCATGTTTCATTGCGAGCATTTCATCCCTCTTTGTGAACCGGGAGAAATCTCGTGATTTGCAGAGAGGGCAAAACTGATTCCGGCCATTTGTTTTTAATGATGAATCTTTTTAACTGTCTATCCTTAAATATTTTATCTGCTTTGACTTTTCTTTCTTTTCTTGTTTTGCAGATGAAAAATAAATGGGCAACAAGGGAGCATTGGATAGAAGATGAAGACTTAGAAATTTTAGAACATAGTTTTATTTCAATTTAAATTACTGTAACATTATTATTGTAAGTACTTTTGTAAACAATAACAATTATACAAATAATTTAAAGATAAATAAAAAAAAGTCCTTTTATTGACATTCATTTTTAATTCTTCTTCAGATATTTATCTAATTGTTTATAATTCTTAAATTATAATAAAATGGAAATAAATTCCAATTATTCTAACTTAAAATAAATAATTAATTGATAAATATTGTGGTCTTATCATCAATCAATAACAAACCCGGTGCTCCAATTATCCAAAGCAATGCACAGTTAATCAAACCAGACGACAGTTAATCAAACAAAACGTCTACATACCTCCCTTCACTGATTAAATCCAAACAACTGCCAATTAACAACCAGCAGCCTCAGTGCTTATTTCAGAGTAATTTGAAAAGCATTGATAGAACTAACTCTTCTTGAGAAATATGCGCATAAAACCCTGATTTTTGACTTAACACTGGAGAAACGCATGTCTGATCAAACTTTGAGCCAATTCAACCAATCCTAAGCAATCTGTCTGAGCTGTCTTAAAATCAATGAAAACCCTAAATTTTGTCTGACTGACGAGACAAGTCTGTTTGACCGATTCTTGAGCCAGTCTGAAAAATCAGGAAAAACCCGAAACTGCGATTTTTTGTGGATAAAGAGGAAGGCAAATTTTGGGGTACAACAGGTACCAACAAATTTGTCACACTAACTTAGCCATCTCTTCAACCATGTTGGTATACCCTGCACAGTCCCCACGATCTATTGCTACTTACCTAATGATGTTCCCAGATCCGGGTAGAGGATCAATACAAACCCAAACAAGGATCCATAAATTTAAAGCAAGCAAATTAAACAATGAAAGAAATTAAATGTGATCTAGCTCTAAGGTAACCCCACTTCTAAGTACATTCCCCAATAGAGTCGCCAGTTCTGTAATACGGTGGGAGAACTATCTTGGGTGTTTTTGCATTTTATCGCAATTGTTGCGGATAGCAAGAGTCACCATCGAATTTTCTTTTATCCAATAAGAAAAGGGTGAAAAGAACAGGAAAGACCTTTGAGATTATTTTCTTGAGTTTGGGGGTAGGTTATGAAAAGGGAAGGTTTTAGCACCTTTTTCATCCATAATTATCTATTGGCTCTTAGTTTCTTGCTAGCTCACTTTTGAAATTATTTTGTTTGAAATGTGTTTGTGGTGGGTTTTGAAAGTATTTTTGAAAAGCGTCATCATCTAGTAAAACTTTGTAAGATTCTCGTCTCTATAAGAATGCATACAAAGTGTTGGACTTTTGAAAATATTTCATGTTTTGAAAGTGTTTGGTGTGTTTGAAAAGATGTTTTGTTTTTGAAGATGGATTGTGAGCAAGCAACTAAGAACGTTCTACCTACTTAAAAGTCTTTTGTTCATTTATCTCTTCCTTTGACATTGCTATCTTACCATTGATTGGTAAGAAGCCCTATCTTTGGATGTAAAGGGACATGCGTGGGTCATCGTATAATCATAAAATGCAATGTTGTGAGATACCTTAGCATTTTTCTTAAGTGACTGAGATCATTTGTAAGGCAACATTCGTAGCGTCATTGAGGGACTATGATCTTGTATTTTTTATTGTTTTTGCTAAGATGTCTCACATGTATAACATGATAATTTTTAAGGCAACAAAGTGGAGTAAACTCTAGAGGTGCAAAGTGTGCAAGTGTATTGTATTTCATGCTTGAGTTTATCTTGGATTAGGGTTTTCTAAGTATTGGTTTTATCTTTCCATACAAAGCCTAATTTATTAGCATTTATATGAAAGCGATAAATTGCGGAAAGTAAATTTATACGCTATTACATCATTATGGAATGGGATATACAAATTTACAAATGGGGATTACAAGAAATTAAATCCTAATTATCTATTACAACCATATTGAATTTGAATAAATGTATAAGAAATGAAATAAATATAATGTACAATATGAATGGATAAGGAATGGATTTTGTTTGGTTTTTGTTAAGAAAGATAGTTTTGACCTAATTAACTTAAAAGAAAATTAAAATTAAGTTAATAAAAGAAAATTTATTAAAGAAAACAAGTTTTTTAGGATTTTGTTTGTGAAAAGTTTTAATTAAATTAAACTAGTATAAGAATTAATTAATTAAAAGGAACCTAAGTTCTAAGTTAATGTTAATTAAAAGAAAATAAATTAAACATAAGTAAAAATACTAATTTATTTAAGAAAAGAATTAAATTTGTTTAAGAAAATATTTTTGTCCTTTTTTAGTTTAAAAAAAAGAAATAAAATAAAAATATAAGTATGTCATATATATAAATAAATAAATAAAATACCTTTTGGATGTTATTAATAAAATAATAATAATAATAATAATAATAATAATAATAATAATAATAATAATAATAATAATAATAATAATAATAATAATAATAATAATAATAATAATAATAATAATCATAAAAGAAAAGATAAAAATAAAATAAAATAAAATATAAAAGTTAAGTCAGGGGGTGAAATTTGAATTTGGGGTGTATTTTAAAGTGAGAAACAGTTTTAAGTCCAGGCCCAAGTTTGATTTTGTTTGGAAGTCAGAAAAATAAAAAGAATATAAATGGGTTGTGTTACAAATTGAAACAAGGGGTATGTTGTAGAAGAAATGGGACAAGCCAAACATGTATGGCTCAAGCGCTAACTGTTAACAAAACAAAGGAACAAAAATGTTAAAAAATAAAAGCAAAAGGTGCTCCTGGGGCTCGAACCCAGGACCCTTAACATAAATTCCTTACGCGCGCGCTCTCTACCATTGGGGTGGCTATACATCTGTTAACTTAAACAAAACCATAAATACATATTACAAATCCATTCCTAGGCCTGTACTTCATCTTCAACCTCACGCCTAGCTAGACCAACTGTATCTCATTCATTTCTCAACCAAAATGAAAAATGTAAACATGAAACTTGTGGCAAATTTCATCAGGAACTCAGAAATGTAACTCATTAAACTATAAATCAAAGATAAGCATGAATTTTGAATGGTACCAAATCTAACCTAATTTTTTTAAAAGTTCAAATCTAAAATTCTCTCTACTCAAGCAATATAAATGAATTCTAAGGACATGGTCAGTTTCAGGGCAATCATATCTACATTTTGTCTTTGAAAATGCAAGCTTAACAGTGCCTAAATAATGAGATGAAAAGTCAGAAAACTCACCTTGCAGTTGAAGATCGTGTTTTGAGTTAGAGGATCTTTCAAGGTGTTGTGATGATTGAGTTAGCTTCCTTGAACCTTTAAGAAGCTAATGCAATAGTTAATTTGAGTTAAGGATGGTTGAATCGTGCTGGAGAAGTCCAAGTGCAAAGCTAAGTTTTTTGAAAATAGAGGTTGATGATGGAGTTGTTACAGTCGTGTAACAGGTGTTGGGATTGTTTATGGATGATGTTTAGAAGCTTTTGAAAGCAAAAGGCCAAGAAACGCACGAGTGAATTTTGAGATTGGATTCAAAACTCAGAAATGATAAGTTTTGAGGTGTTCTTGGTGATTTTGTGTTTTAGGGTGTTTCAGGGCTTGAGCATTTGTGTCTTATGTTACAATTGACTTTTGTATATGTATGGAAAAGTTTTGAGATTAATTTCACAAGAGATTTATGAGTTGTAGGGTTATGGTTAGGTTACTTTGTTTTGAAGTAAAATGGAAGAACAAAATCACAATGCATGGTACAAGCTATGTAGAGTGGTTGAATTACTTTAAACATGCCTCTTTTGAGTTTCTAGGTTGAGTGTGTGCAGAAGGATCCATTGATAGGCTCAAGAAGCGTTGATATTTGCAAAAGCATACTTTTCCAAAAATGGCAAGTTAACTTAGATAAAGCTTGGATTTAATGGATAATAGCCATAAAGTTTGTGTAACATTTTGACTATGTAGAGATTTATAGACTTTGAGGTCTTCAAAGTAAGATTACAAGGCATGGCTAAGAGATTTGAATTCTTGTTCATCATGGAAATGGCCTATAATTCAAGAATGGATGTCCAACTTTTTGTCTTCGATTCTCTTAGCTCAAACATGATCTCAATGAGTTCTTGGACATTTTGGAAAGCTTGTAATATCCTTTATAACCTTTATATTGGAAATTTTTGAAAACTCCAATTGGAACTATGTGAAATTTGGCTAAGAAATTAGGTCAAAATCTTGACTAAATACTCAAAATTTCACTAACGTTTTTGCTTCATGTACATGTCTTCATAAATTTATAACTTAAAATCCAAGAATTTTTAGAACTTGGTTCCTTCTGCAAAGGTTTATATCTTATTAAGATATACAACTTTCATGTTGGAAGTGTTTCTTGAATCATCTTGTATCATGGTGAAAATTTGGCACAAAGTCATGAAAAAAAGTTAACTTTCCAACACTTAGAAAAAATTTCTAAGTCTTCGAATTTTGAATTTTTTATTTATTGATGAACAATCTTCATATTTTTACATGTCTTGATGAAATATGATTTTTTAAACTTGATTTTGATCAAAAAATCAAAGTTTGACTTTTCAGTACAGTTGACTTTTTTTTCATCAGTTGACCAAATTTCAATCATCAATCAATTGATCTTGAGAAGTGTTTTGTACCATGAAATTAGGTCAATGTGATTCATTTGAATCCTTGACATCATTTCTCAAACCAATAAGTCATTTATTTGGTCAAAAGTCAAGCCTTCTTAGTCAAAACCCTAATTTTGACCATTTTGCCCCTTTGGTGATCTGATCAAATTTCTTGAGGAACTATAATCCAATCTTGACAAAATGGTTCATATGAGTTCAAAATATTGATATGGATCAAAAATCATGAAGTTTGACTTTAAGTTGGCCACAGTTGAATTTTTACCCAATACAGCTGATTTTAGATCATCTGATCAATTGACTGAGCAAACTTGAACTACAAGACTTGAAATTTGAAATGAGCATTCTTGAAGGTCCAAAATGATCCATGAAAGTCATATTGGGCATTAAAAGTGAATTTGTCCTTGGTCAAACTCAAACCCTAATTTGAGTCATCAGTGTTGATGAAGTGTCTTGAGTTGATCAGTCCTTGTGCAATTTTAAGCAACTGAAGATCTTGTGAGAAATTTCTTTTGAAATAAGAGGGAAAATTTTAGGGTACAACAACGGAAAACTCCCGACAGAATTCTCCTCTCCGGAAAAGGTTAGTCCAGGCAACTATCCTCAGAGAGTTGCTACGAAATTTGAGACCAGACCAGATATCATTTAACTTTGTCCTTCCCAGAAGAGTGGAAGTCCATATCCAAAACTAGGTCATACAACACCTCAAAAGGTTATCCATCTCTTTTATCCCTATTCAGGGTATATAAGAATTAAATTCCCCAATAGAGCGATGAACGGACAATGTTCATGAACTCTTCCATCCCCAAGCAGAAATTAAATTCCCCAACGGAGTTTCCTCAAACAGAAAACAGGAATCCCCGGCGGAGACATTCTAGACAAGAGTGAAGATTCATATTCTTCATCCCCAAAAACAGTCAGGGATTTATTTTCCCCAGTCAGAGATGTTATACAAAACTACCAATACGCTTCAACGACAACTCGCACCCATATATCATTTGCAAAATATCACAGCATATGCATATGAAACGCATATGACACTCTCATTTACTTTGAGAACATCATCACACAATGCATTACATACATCATGACATTGCATACAGCTAACTTTTATCTTTTCAGATAAATTCTACAAACATACGAATATCATCAACAATTCTCAAACAGGTCGCAGATTAATTCCCGAAACAAGACGTGGCAACTATTTATACAACTGGACGATATAAATTCCTAAAACACAACGGGTTCATCAATGGAAAGCATGTCAAATATTAATTCCAGAAACAAGACAGGGCAACTATATGTATGACCTAGCAAAGATTAGCTCCCGGAACAGGACGGGGAAACTATCTTTATAACTAGGAAAATATTAACTCCCTAAACAAGACAAGTTTACCAACAAAAGTAGATTGTAGATCAATTCCTGAAACAGGACGGGGCAAATATCTACAAGCATTTCCCTCATACACTAAATCTAACAATCATCTGCTTAAACACCTTCCCTAGAGGTTCATTATGGAAAGCATTCTTCAGATACAGTTAAGCGTTGACTCATTCTGATACTTCTATTAACAGTTACTTTGGATGACATCTATAAGGTCATCTCCGACAATATTTTGTCACCCCTCCAAATGGCATATTTAATCCCATTCAAGAAAAATTATCAATCGACAGTATTACCTCCTGCACATGCGAGTGCAAATTTTTGGGCACTTAAGTGTTCAATCGTCTTCTACCTTCAGGTCATGAATGACGAACATGCCAATCTAACTCCTCAAGTTTAAGAAGATTGAACAGGGGGAGCTGTTGTACCCCAAAATTTTACCTCCCTTTTCTTCAAGACATTCTCCTAGGGTTCTCAAATGCTCAAGGTTGCCCAAGAATTGATCAGACAAATTATCCTTCTAAGCAATAGGTGCACAACTAGGGTTTCATCTTTCACAAGGAAGTTTGGGTTTATAAGGTCTCAAATGGAATTCATGGTCTCTTATATGTCTCCAAGAGTGCTCATACCAAGTTTCATGTCTTGCATCACAAGTTTGCTCAGTCAATGACTCAGATGATTGAAAATCAACTGTATTGGATAAAAAAGTCAAATATGGTTAACATACAGTCAAACCTCAAGTTTTTTGGTCAACATCAATATTTTGAATTGATATTCATCATTTGATAAAGGGTTGGTCATGATTCGTCAAGAAAACTCTCAAATCATCAAAAGTCAAAAGTTGTCAAATTAGGGTTTTTCTTAGGAGAAGTCAACTAAACTTTGATCAAGCATAACTTTCACATACTTCATCAAGTTCTCCTTAACCAAAGCTCATTTTGAAGAAAATTCAATTCTCTACAACTTTGTCTCTCTAAGCTCAAGTCTAAAAAATGCTTCATTTTAGAGATATGGGCCAATATATTATAGGTCATTTCAAAAGTCAACAAAAAGACACTTTTTGTCAAGTCAACTTACAAAAAGTCTAAGATCAAAATAGAGATTGTAGGTGACATCTTGAGCTTTCCAAAAAGTCTAAGATCACCTTCAAAAGATGAAAATTGAGAGAGTTATGACCAGTGCAAGTTGGGAAATTTTGAGCAAATGCATGAAGTTCAAATTGAGAAAACTTTATATTTTGGGCTATTGGGCCACTATTTCAGAGTCCAAGCATGTACTACACTCCTTATACACCTCAAGACTTGTTCATACACCTCCCTTTGATTTATTTTATTTTATTTTAGATTTTTTATTATTTTAAAAGTCAAAATAAGATAATGTAAGTCAAGCCCTCTTACACAAGTCCAAGCCCATATTTTTTGACCTAATTCCATACTATATATTCTCATTTATTCTGACACAAAAGGTACGAAAATCCTTGTCCAAAATTCACCTCCAAAAAATCACAAAATCATCAAACTAAGGTAGCCTTCAAACCCTAGTTTGCAGCCATCTTCCAAACATTCCTTCACTCTCAATCGATTCCTAAAGAGGTACAAAGTAAGAATGGATCCAATACAATGACCTAAACCCTCCAGAATTCGCACACAAACATGGTCATTGCATGTTTTTTTGCAAAAATTTGTATCTTGATTTATTTCATGTTTTATTGCATACTGGCATTTCTAACATGTTCATGAGGTCTCCTTGTGCAGGAAAAGTGAATCTCATGGCATTTATGCTATTAGAATCGTGATATGTCATATTTGCACCGATCCTGGTTGCCTTTACCATAGCTCCCTAACCATTGCATTTCAGTCAAAACTAAGCATCTCATTAAACTCGCAGGTCTCAATTTAGGGGGTAGGGTACTTTTGGTTTGCTAACATCTCTTATTATTGCAGGTTGGATAAAAAGAGCTACCCGAGAAGAGAACCAGAGATAGGGCTCCGGCGTCTCTCCGGTTCATGCATGGTTTTTATATTATATATATTTCGGTTGATTTAAAATACCAGATGTATTACCGCCCAAACGGATGAAGCACGCGCGATAAAGACTTACTATGCCAAGGCGTGGGTTCGATCCCAACCTTTTGGCTTTTTGACATTTTTTGTGATTTATTTGTTTTGCAGACTACTTAGCATGTTGGTTTCCTCTCCTTGTCACCAAGGCGCGCCTGGCCTAGTGGTGAATGTGTTGGTTGGAAGTTCTGAGGGTGTGGCTGTTGTACCCCAAAATTTTCCCTCTCATTTTGTCAAGATTTCCCCCCACAAGACTCTTTGAACTCAAAACCAAGCTAGGGTTTGCTCTGCTTAAGACATCTCTTTGCACTGTTGACCTGAAATTAGGGTTTGAGTTTGCACAAGGATTTTTAGACTTTCAATGCTCAATGTGACTTTCATACTTCATGTTGGACCTACAAGATTGCTCATACCAACCTTCAAGCCTTAACTCAAATTTTTGCCCAGTCAATTGGACAGTTGACCTAGAAATCAGCTGTGTTGAGGAAAAAGTCAACTATGGCCAATTTACAGTCAAACCTCATAAATTTTGATCCACATCAATATTATAGGCTCATATAGACCATTTGATCAAGTTTGGACCACAACTCCTCAAGAAATTTGATCAGATCACCAAAAGGGCAAAATGGTCATTTTTAGGGTTTTGACTGTATAAGGGAAATTCT
The DNA here is from genome assembly GCA_948472305.1 of Vicia faba. Lineage (NCBI taxonomy): Eukaryota > Viridiplantae > Streptophyta > Magnoliopsida > Fabales > Fabaceae > Vicia > Vicia faba. Next base: position 1,215,175,936 of record OX451738.1, on the reverse strand, counting down.
TGATTTTTCACCTAGCCAAATGGAAAATTGGGTTCAAGTATGGATTCAAAGACTCAATGGCATCAGCTTGACCTATTCACAAGGTTCAAAAGAATCCAAAAGCATTGGATTGACAGATGAATTTTTCAGTCAACTGATCAAAATTTGACTGTACACTAAAAAGTCAAACTTTGACTTTTTGATCAAAATCAAGTGCCAAGGGTCATTTTTCATCAAAATGAGTCAAAACATGAAACTTGTTCATCAAAAAACCTAATTTTTCAAATTAGGGTTTAAGATTGAAAAATTTCATAACTTAGAATTTTTCTAAGTTATGAAATTTTCTTATTTTTTCCCAACGTTTCCCAACATTTTCACCATGATGAAATTGGATTCAAACAAAACTTCCAACATGAAAGTTGTAGTACTCCACAAAATATACAACTTTTATTCACAAAGTTTTCCCAAAACAAGCTTGGATATCAAGTTATGATTTTTGGAACAAGGGTCCATGAAACTTTTAACTTAGTGGAATTTTGCCCTAGTTTAGGCAGGATTTTGACCTATCTTCATGACCATTTTTCACCTAGTTCCACTTGGAATCTAAAAATTCATTTCAAATATGGATTGTAGAGTATGTTACAAGATTTCCAAAATGTCCAAGAACTCTCCAAAATCATTTACGGTTATGGAGAATCGAAGGTTTGAATTTGGAAAAAAACTCACTTTTGATCCATGGCATTTTCATGTTGACACAAGTTGCAAAATCTGTCCAACTTAGCTTGTACTTGAATACAGGTCTCTAAACCCTTCCACACTCAAAAATTGAATTCAAACTCAATGGTCTAAGGCATTATTCTGATCAATGGAAGTTTGTACAAGAGTTTAATCTATTTTTGGCAAAAAGTGAACTATGTCATTTTGATAAAGGCAAATTTATGTCAACTTGCTTCCCCTTGAGCCTTGGACCTCTCTCTTTGCAGCAAACAAGTTCCATAAACTTAGGCAAAAGTACAACAAACTTGTGCATGCTTGGAGATAGCCTGTACAGGCCTATCTTGTATCACTTCACACTTTTCTTTCAAAACAAGTCAACTTGCCAAAATCACATATCTTGAGTATCTGATATAACCAGCTCTTGTAAGCATTTGAAACAAGTTTTGCACATTGCCTTGAGCCAGAAACACGAGCCACCCATCCCTCAAACACTCTTGAACATCAAAACACCAAAAACTTTCAAAACAGGGCACTCTCTGCAGTTTCACTTCCATAGCAAAAACTACTCGTGCGTTTTGTCCCAAACTCGTTCAAATACATTCCATATAACCTATCCAAGCTATCCAAACCACTGGACATTGACTGTAACTCCATTTGCAAGCTTCACCATTCCTATTTTCAGCTTGTGCATGTTGACTTCTACAAGTTGGTTCAAGCAAGTCCAAAGCAAACAAAGCATTGGGGAAGATCAGAGGAAGTTCAGGCAAGCTCCCAAGCACCTCAGGTCTCACTGAAAAGCTCCACATTGCCATACACGAGTTCAACTGAAACATGTATTTTCCAACCTCCTATCTCTCTATTTAGGAATCATTAGGCTTAGGTTTGTGAATAAAAAATGTAGTACTCATAGCCCTTAAGCTGTACATATGCATGGATTTCATTTAAGTTAAGTGTGCTAAGAGAATTTGATTGATGAACTTCCTGAAAAAGTTAGGTTAAAAATTAGGGCCAGAGAAATTCTCTCTGGTCTTTGAGAGTTAGATTAAGTTTCTTATATGGTTGGAATCGTCTTGAAAAATGCTATGACTTTGGTGTTATGAGTTTTTGCTTTAGAGCACGTATGCAGGATTTCCAGATTTTGTACACAGGCGCGCGTTTTTGTTCAAAGGTTGAAGATGAAGATCAGTTTGGGTTGGGCTTGGCCTTAGCTTGCTTTTGACACCTCCAGTTTTGCTGACTGCACCCCCCCTGGCCCGTTTCATTATTATTTGATATTTTTCTATTTTTATTTGACTTTAAAATATTTTTCTAAACATAAAAAATTACTAAAAATATTTTCATAAATTTTCACATTTTATTTTGTATTTTTTATTATTTTTTCTAATATAAAAATAATTGTTAAATAACATGCTTTTATTTTATTTAATAAAAACTTGAAAATAATACATAAAAGTATTATACCTTTATTTTTATTATTTACATACTTAAATAATACTTTTTCTGATATATTTTTATTTTTAACATTTGTATATATTTTATTATTTTATTTTATTGTACATAAATAATATAATTAATATATATACTTTCTTAAAGAAAATTAGGGTTTTTACCCTTAATAAAAATAATATTTTATTTCTATTTTTTTAATACATTAAACATTATATTTTTATATACATAAAAATAAACACAAACATTTTTTACATATTTATAATATTTTGCATATTTATATTTAACTTGCTTATTTAAATATGGCTTATTTATCATTTGAGCAAAGAGATTCAATTTGGTTGTAATAACTTAGGGTTTTAATTTCTTGCAAAATAATCCCCTATTCAAAATTGTATCCCTCTCCCCATATCAATGTTGTAATAGCCTAGATTACTTTTACGCACTTATGCTTTCAAATATGCCATGGTAGAGATTAGGGTTTGTATGCAATATCCAAAATCAAAACAAATAGTTAGACCTAATACAAGACATAAAAGCATGTAAATTGACAACACAATGCACACATACACCCCTAGGGTTTTCATCCACTTGTTGCCTTTAAAATGGTCATGTTATGCATGTTGAGTATCTTGGTAAAATAAAAACAAAACAAAAGATCAAAGTCCCTCGATGACGCTATCTGGGTTGCCTATACAAAAATGATCTAGTCCCTCAAAAATTTGCTAAAGATACTTAGCATAATTGCTATCATGGTCAATACGATGACCCACGCCTGTCCCGTTTAACATCCAAATACAAGGTTGTTTACCAAATGCAATGGTAAAACAACACTGTCAAAAGGGTTAAAAATGTGTAAGAAAGATCTTTGAGTAGATAGGGTAGACAACTCTTAGTTACTTGATCAAAACTTGCAAAAACATCCATGCTATTTTCAAACACACCTCACAACACAATTTCAAAACATTTCCCAAAACAAACTTTCAAACATTGAAATATCTTTTCAAAAGACAAACACCTTTGTATATATTCAAACAAGAATCATTACAAAGGTTGCCACAATGATGGCCTCTTTTCAAAACATTTTTCAAAACTACACACAAAGCACCATTTCAAACAATTGAAAAGCAAAAGCAAGTGATCTAAACAAGTAACTAAGAGCCCATGGATAACCATGGATGAAAAGGGTGCTTGCACCTTCCCTTTTCATAATCTACCCCCCGAACCCAAGAAAACATCTCAAAGGTCTTTCCTGTGCTTTTTGACCTTTCCTTTGGATAAAATAAAAAGTCGATGGCGACTCTTGCTAAACCGAAACATTTGTGAACACAAATGCAAAACCTCAAGTCAGTTCTCCCACCGTATCACAGTGGCTTTAACACCCACCCCTACCAATTTTGGGTTTTTCTCCATAATTATCTTTTCTTCTTACTCTTTTTCCTCTTATTTTCATCTATTTTCACTATAAAAAAAACCTTTTTTATAAACCTTTTATTTTTTCTAAACCCTAATTAGTTTTAGGTTTTTTATTTAACCAACCCTAATTAATTTTTTATGGTTTTTTATTTTTAATCAATTAATTTAGGTTTTTTTTAGGTTTTTCACTAAACCCTTTTTAAATTAAAATCAATTTAGGGTTTTTAGATTTTAACTAATCAATTTCTTTTTTTAATTAACTAAAATTAAATAGTTTTTTAGGGTAATCCGCAAAACCACTTTTCTATCAAAAATCACCAAAGCAATTTACTTTCCCTTTTCCTTTTTTACCTTTTCGCGTATTGTATTATTTTCGCATTTTTTCGATTATTGTAACTCCTTACGGTTTGTAATAGTATTTAGGGTTCCTATTTCCTCGCATTTTTATTACTTGTACCCCCCATTCCTGAAGTCATGTAATACGTAGGAATATTTATTTTCCTCATTTATCGCTTTCCTATTTTACTATTACTGTTAGCTAATAGGATTGTATGGCAAGATAAAAAAGCAAAGGATAGTAAACCTAATGAAAGATAAATAAATGAATTACAACATACTCTGCACATGCGCACCTCTAGGGTGACCTCTCATATTTCCTTCGAAACGAACACAGTCATGTCCCTCAAACGTGGGGACGATTTATCAAAGACCCTCGATTACAAAGCTCGTAGTCCCTCGATGACCCTTTTGATGTTGCCTTCGGTAAATGATCTAGTCTCTTACGAAATTGCTAAAGTCCCCTTGCGAGTTGCCTTCAATGACTGTATGATGACCCGCACATGTCCCTTCACATCCAACGATAGGGCTTCCTACTAACTAATGGTAGGATAGCACTATCTAAAGGAGGAGGAAAATGACAAGAAAGACTTTGAGTAAGGGTAGAATACTTTTAATCGCTTGCTCACAAAATTTTCAAAATGAAACATCTTTTCACGAACACTCTTCAAAAATATTTCCAAACAAAACACTTTGTATGCATTCTCGAGGACAGATACAAGAATCATTACAAAGTCTTGCCTTACTATTGGCATTTTCAAAATATTTTCAAACACACATTCACAAAGCATTTTCAAAACAAAGTGAGCTAGCGTTTAAGAGCCCGTAGATAACTACAATGAAAAGGGTGTTAACACCTTCCCTTTTAATAACCTACCCCCCAAACTCAATAATCTCAAAGTTCTTTCCTGTTCTTTTCACCCTTTCCTTATTAGATAAAAGAAAAGTCGATGGCGATTCTTGCTATCTGTATATTTGCGATCAAACGCAAAACCAAGTCAGTTCTCCCACTGTATTACAATGGCAAACCATGTGAAGGCATTCTTGGGTCAAGGAGTTAGGGGAATATTTCATTTTAAAATTTTCATTATTGGCTATACCCCTTACCTCGGGTTGATATTGAGTGACATGCTCGACAATGGATTCATTAGTGTCTCTTGCAAACTTACTAAATTTTTGAATTTCTCAACCTCTAGGGAGTTCAATTTGCAATACATACTCAGACAATGCATATAAAAAATTTGGCTTATGCAAGCTAACATTAAGGTTATTTGGGCTTGTTCAACCACGTTGGCTATGTTATTCTACCCCCCAAAATTATTTTGTTGTACATTTCTAACCATTTGGTCTGCATCTTGATTTCTTTTAACTATAACTACCTCTAGGCCATTTCGACCTACATCATCCCCAACCATCCTTAATATAGGTTGTTCAACCTGTTGGAGCGTAACTTGTGGTTTCCCTTGATCATTGGTAATCCATTCATTGTTTGGAACTCATAGGTTTCACATTGGCCTAACATTTTGGATTTGAGGAATTGCTCGAATAGGCGCTTGAGGAGTTTCAAAGAAGTTAGTGATTTGACTCATTTGTTGAGCCAACTATTGTAACTATGGTTTGTGTTTTGTACAAGGATTAAACACAATTCCTATTTGTTTGTAAGCATATTAACCATGTCGTCATTACTCTCTTCCATTTCTTTCCACATAGACTGGAGGGAACTAGTGGTTAAGAATGACATAACTTGAGGGATATATCCTAACCCTCCTTATGGTTATGCCATTATATTATGATTTCTTATAACATATCCTAGTGCTAAAAATGGATTAATAGGTGATGCAATACACATTGCATTATCTACATATTTTGATGCATTATTTTGCAGATCCATCATCATTGCACTTGGCATGCCATAAGGATAGTCCATATACCAGGGGGTAACATAAAGCTTGGGAGATAAGAAGACTTGAGGTCTCCCATTATTTCTTGCGTGACCTGGGGTAGTTGGAATGCTCAAGTAATATGGTGGATAAATCGCCACTTTTGGTGATATCATCGACATATATATCTGGCTTATAACATGAGGAGTTACTCCAACGGTTATTGAATTCTTGTACCACCCACCATTGATTTGGTTGGTTGTCCTTCTACATTATGAGCATTTCTCTAGGGAGGGGATTCTTTATCGCTGGACGAGTCATTTCAGCATGAGCCTTTCCATTCCTCATACGCATAAACAATCAACGACTGAAGATATTTCATACGCAAAGAACAAAAATAAACAATAAAAACACATTGCTTCTCTATAAAATTTATAATTTCTTACACAGAAGGGTCCCACTGGGCGTGCCAATTTCTTTACTTGTATTTTTAGTAAATCAAATCACAAGTTTTAGTTTATTTAATGAATTAAACTGGAAAAAATCCTAAGATCAATTTGTGCAGAAAAATATAACGAAAAGTGTTTATACTTGGGACTTTAATGTTTGAATATCAAGAATTTGACATAAACTCCGATTGAAATAATTCAAAATTTATTGGAAAGAGGAAAGTAAACAAAAATCATAATAAATGTCATTAAAGTAAATACTTCGATTTAAAAGACTTGTAGAATCAAAATAAATGAGACAAACTCATACATTTTCTCACAAATTGTTTCTCTCTATGACTTGGATACTTTAGTTCTATACAGAAGAAGTAAAAATCTTGGTTAAATCAATGAACTTGACTTATATACTATTTCTTTAGTAACTGTCGATAATGGTTACCCCTCAGGGATTCAACATGTATCACAATATGTGGTCTTCCATCTTATGATGTACATCCATATGTTTTAGTTCTTTGAACTACTTCTAACTATTGTCTCACGATTTGAAAATTGGATGTACAACCTTCAAACGCTCTCGTTGAGGGATGTTTTGGTTGAACCCTATTGTGGCGTTGAAATACCTTCAAATCACCTAATCCTTGGACTGGAGAATATACTAAGTCCCCAATGTTTGATGAGTGTTACACTACGACAACTTATCTAGAGGGGGGTGAATAGATCCTCAATTAAAAATCGCCTTTAAAAAATGCTTATTTAAAAACTTATTTGAAAAATAGTGTTAGGCGGAAGGTTTTTGGACTAGATCAAAATAGTAGTCTAAACGAATCTAGTTATTGGAAACTCAGATATGTACAAGTCATATGAAATTAAGATAATGATAAAATCAATAAACATAATAATATCTTAATTAATAGTTTAATATCAAATACAATTGTTTCCTATTTCCAATGAAATTTTAAAAAAAAAACATAGAACAATGCAATTTGTCAAACACTTAGTGTACGGACGATTTTTCAGAATTTTTCTTTGAGTTGTGTTGATATGAGAAATCATTTATAATCAAAAGTTATTATAAGCTAATCAACAACCAATTCAAAACAAAAAACAACTACACAAAAATTCTTACGAGTCGATCGTTCAATCAATGTTATTTAACAAATTACGTAATGAAAAATAACTGAGATTAAGAGATAGAGATAGAGATAGAGAGAGAGAGAGCAACACAAGTATTTATTTAGGAAGTTGGTCAGCCGTCCTTGCTATGGAGATGTCTCCCCCTAATTCAAATTTGGAATTAGGATAATTTCTTACTTTGCAAAAATTATGATTAAAAGAGAAGTGTTCAAGAGCAACCCTACAAACCCTAACCGTTTGATGTTGATTCAACCCCTTCAACAAGACCAAGACCACAATAGCTACCAATTGATTTATTTAATCTTGCTACTCCTTTGTGTTCTTCATCTCCAAAGCTATCGCGCACGATCAATTATACCTATTGCACACAAGAGTTCAATTCCATTCATCGTTCTCGCACTACTTCATTTGTTTTCTTTATCTCCAAAGGTCCTCTGTGTTCTTTATCTCCAAAGACTTTCACTAGGCTGCAATCCTCTCTTGAATGTCTTGCATTAAAATCCCCAAATTTATCAACGATCTTGTAGGACAAACCCGCGGTTTTTCTGGACGAAACCCCCTGCAAATATCGACCAAATATTCTCAGCTACACAAGAACCTAATTAGACTTATCAAACCTCGCCTAGATGGCACCCCGGAAAAATATGATTATGTGTGATTTATCAGTGTGTATGCGTACGTTAGAGGTTAAAGGTGAAGATAAAATGCAATATGTTTATAGTTTTATCAAGTTGAAATGATTCATGAATGATGAATTTATAGTTGTGGAAGTTTATATGCAAAAAGGAGATTTTCGGAATTAAAAAGAATTAAAATTTTGGCACAATCAAACAGTATGTGTCAACTTGAAAATCGTATGTGCCGACACATACGTTAATACTTAATTGTATGTGTCGACATGAAAAACAGATGTGTCGGCCTAAGCATGGCAGTAAGTTTTACCTTTAAAACAGCAGTACATGTGCTGACCTGAAAATCGTATGTGTCGACCTAAAAATACTGGGCTACAGCATGTGCCTGCACAAAAGGTTTATGTGCCGACCTAAAAAGTGGATGTGTTGACACATGTAAGTATTTTGTGTGCAGAAAATCATTTTTCATAATTTAAATCAATTGTTTTGAATGCTTCCTAAGACCTGTAATGCAAGAGTGCACCAAATGACATAGAGATACCGTCTAATACACATAACTGCTAAGTTTTTCCAGTTTTGACATCATGTAAAATATTTAATGGTGAAGTTGCACTCACAATGAGATCGACGAACTCGATACCTCTGCACCACATCTCCATGTTGAAGTACTAATTAGTGCAAACCTTTTCGAGATTCTAGACACATTTTGAAGAGAAAGTGATCCTAATCTTATGGGTATGTTCTTGAGACTCTTTCAAACTAGAACGGCTAATGACAAGAGCAAACCTTAGCCACAAAAGTAACAATTTCAACATCAGAAAATTATTGTTCCCTCAATTCATGAAAACAATCAATTTTTTCATCCAAAAAACGTAGAAATTTCATCACAAAAAAATGAAAATTATGAATTTTAAATTATCATAAAAAACGAGTCACAAAATTAATTGATGAGTTCATCATCAAACTTGGATTTACCATTAAAAAACACCAATGATGAACAAAAAACTGCATAAACTTCTTCCATGTAAACAGACCCGAAGGAGGGAGATATTGAAACATTAGTAAGACAAAAAAATATTAAAAAAAATACATAAACTTATTTCAAAAATAAAAGCAGATAAGAAAAGAAAAAATTGAGAGTGGAAGAAAGGAGAAATTGAAAAATAAATCTAGAAGAAAATAAAAAAAACTCCTTAAAAATAAATGAGAAATATGGAAAATTGAGAGATGTAAGAGGGGAATTTTTTTTTGCAATAACTAGGTTTTGAAAAAAAATCGCAAATAACCATGTTTCAGAAAACCCCACAAATGAGGAGCCATTTCACTTGGCGCCTACACCTTAAATTAAAGGGGAGGAGCCATCTCACTTAGCGCCTAGGTGTTAAAAGTGTGCCCTAAGCCATGTGAGATGGCGCCTTAGTGAAAAGGAGGTCCAATTTTTTTTTGTTTTTTATTTTAAATACAGGACATTAAGTAAATGATATAGCTTCACGAAAATTCGACTTTTTATTTACACAAAATGATTACATGATAAAAAAATAAAAATAATTAGTGGTCCCCCGAAACTCGGTAACGACCCGCGGTTCCGCATTCGCGTCCTCGCCTGTCTCGTGGTAGTTTCGTTGCATTTTCTGTTGTGGCAGGGTCGATGGCCCAGCAAAGTCAATGTGTTCCGGATCCATGAAATTGGTCAGATCTCCGTATTTGTAAGATCCGCTTTGATACAGTCGGTTACCCATACTCTCAAAGTTTGGTCGTCTTGGTGGTGGGTAGGGTTCCATGGTTGGTCTATAACACTGGTCGTCTGAGTAAGGGGGTAAAAAGGAAATGAATCCTGGGGTGTTTGGTATTACGAATGTTGGGTGCTTTGGTGATGTGGTGGTTGATGGTAAGTTGGGTCGGTTGGGTCATATTCTTCGGAAAATCCCAGATCAAGGCTAAGGTTAGATGTTGAGGGGCCCATATTAGGATATGGAGAAGACTGGAATTGTGTGTGGGGCATGCGGGTGTATTGGTATTGTGATTGAGATTGAGATTATGGTTGGGTGTGGGGCATATGGGGGTATTGGTATTGAGGTGGTGATTGTGGTTGGGTGTGGGGCATATAGGGGTATTGGTATTGAGGTGGTGATTATGGTTGGATGTGGGGTATGTGGGTGTATTCGTATTGTGGTGGTTTGTTGTTGGGGAAATGAGGGTTGTGCCCATTGTGTTCGTGGGTCAACCAAATACCTTGGATGAGACACGTGCATTTCTGGGTTACTAACTGATCTGTACCAAGTTAAATATTGATATGTGTGTCGCATATTACTCTAGTTCAAGAAAACAGGGAATTGCAAGACATGTTGGTGACTCCTATGCCACATCTTACACCACTCTGGAGCAAAATCTTTCCAATTGTTAAGACCTCATTGGGCGTCGATCCTTTTGAGATGCCATAGGGACAAACAAGTTGGATCGTAGGGTATCTCTTGATGTATTCCAAACTTCATCTTGACACGGCCGATGTGGTGCATCTCCACAATGTTGAACCGTATGATTGCAGTCTTTGCGGTCCAAATTACTTCATCCTCGGAGTTTGGTTCATGGTCCAAACCCAAATATGGTCTCCAGATAAGCTGTGGATAAAATTAAATCATCTTAATGAAAATGTAATAAATAAATAATTTAAAAGTAGAAAAGTTCAAAGGTATGACGTACATCATCCGGGCCAAGGTGATCCAATAGATTGCGATATAGAGCAACATTGAATCTGGGATTCTTTCTGTAATCCATACTCGTCACGCAATACCTAAAGGAATCGTAAAATAGTTAATTTTTATCATATATTTGGTGAACATATGAATAATAAATTATATAAGTTCTTGACTTACTTTATTTCGTATGGGAAAACGAATGCGTTGTTGTTGACGCAGTTTAGGGAATCCATTCTCCACCAACCCAAGACTTGGAGTAAGAAAGTGCATCCATAAAAAGTACATTTTCCTTGGTTGCATTTTTACACAAGGAACTGTATAGATGGGCTAAAATAGCAGAACCCCAACTATACTTTCTAGTTTTTTCAAAGTTTCTAAGTAAATTTAAATACATGAAATTTACACTATTCCCCGTACTTTTGGGGAATAAAAAGGTTCAAAAAAGTATCATTATATAATTTCTAGATTTTATTACTCTAGCTAGCTTGGAGGAATTTTCGTTCAACTCCAGAGTCGCATAATGTTTTTTGAGTTCAGTAAGTAATATACCTCGGCCTCTAGCACCACCACCTTCAACCATATCTTTGCCCAACAATTCCTTGCACATAGAGTTGAGCTGTTGAACTGATCTGTTAACCACCTTACCATCGATAGGGAGACCCAATAACATGTTGTTGTACCCTAAAATTTTCCCTCTCATTTCTCAAGTAATTTCTCACAAGATCTCCCTTGGTTCAAGACTGCACAAGGTTTGATCAGCTCAAGACACCTCCTCAAGCACTCATGACTAAAAATTAGGGTTTAACATTGCACAGGGACAAATGGACTTTTAATGCCCCGTATGACTTTCATGGATCATTTTGGACCCTCAAGATTGCTCATGTCAAGTTTCAAGTCTTGGATTACATTTTTGCTCAATCAATTAACCAGATGACCTAAAATCAGTTGTATTGGGGAAAAAGTCTTGGATCACATAGAGGTTGTAGAGGGTGCTACAAGCTTTCCCAAATGTCCAAGAACTCATTGGGATCATATTTGAGCAAGGAGAATCGAAGGCAAGAAGTTAGGGTTTTCAAACTTTAATTACAAGCCATTTCTTGATGAACACATGAACCAAATCCATGCTAGGCTACATAATCTTTGCTTTGCAGACCTCAAACTTGTTTGTCACTCCATAATTAATGTTTTGCACAACTGATAGGGCCATTGTCCAAGCATTTGAGCCTTTATCCAAGTTGCATTTCCATTAATGGCACAAAGTAACATTGCCATTCTAGTAGAGTGGCTTTAATCACAAAGTCAACTTGTCTTGAGTTTTGCATTTATTCTTTCTGCACAAGCATCCTCTACACAATAAAATAAGCATGTTTAAAGTGCCTAACCACTTTAGATAGCCTTGTATCTTTCCTTGGAATAATGCTTGTCAAGCTTGCTTCAAAAACAAGCCAAAAGGCCATAACATGTGAACTTGTACTTATGATCACCACAAGCTCTCAAAACCTTTTCTTATAACTTCAGACACTATTATACAACTTAATACATGAGCATTAACACCCTGAAACACTCCCAAACTTCCTCAAACCAGAAATTGCCCAAAAACTCTATTATTGCACAGTTTCTGACCTTGGACTTATAACTCCCATTTCCCTCGTGAATTTCTTGGCCTTTTGGTTCCTAAAGTTCCTACACATCAAATATACTCCATCCTCATCCTTATTCCAGAACTGTAACACCATTTACCATAACCTCCATAACCAAAAAACAGAGTCTGCACATTGACTTCTACAGACCATTTCAGCCACTCTCCAATCAAGTTAATCCTTGCATTAGCTTCCTGGGAACTTGAGGAAGCTAACTTGATCATCACAACAACTTGAATCAAGCTCTAACTCAAAACACGATCTCCAGCTGTAAGGTACATTTTCTAAACTTCTATCTTCCCATTTAGGCATTGTTAGACTTGCATTTGTGAAGATAAAATGTAGACATTATTTCCCTGAAACTGTACATGTCCATAGATTTCATTTATATTGATTGAGCTAGGACAATTTTAGGTTTGAATCTCTGAAAATAATTAGGTCATAATTTGGTACTTTTAGAAATTCTCATTCATCTTTGATTTATAGCTTATGATATTTATATGGTTGGATTCGTATGGAAAAATGGAGCAACATTCATGTTTGCATATTTCATTTTTGTTGAGAAATGGTGAATTTACGGGATCCATGGCTGGAGGTTGAAGATGAAGTGTATTTTTGGAACTTGTTTTGTATTATGTATTTATTATTTCAGTTAAGTTAACGGATGTACAGCCACCCCATTGGCAAAGGTAGCGCGCGTTTATGTTGGAGGTCATGGGTTCAACACCCAGCGCTACCTTTTGTGTATTTTTTCAACATTTTTCCTCTTTTTTTTTGTTTCCAAACAACAACGCTGGGCCTCCCCCTTTGGGCCTTCCATTTTTGCTTTCTCTAACCCCCTATTTACTTTTGCAGGCTAGCCCAATTTCTTTTTATTATTTCATTTTATTTATTTTCTTCTTATTTTTATTTTATTTCAGTCGCTTTTATTATTTTTATTATTATTATTATTATCATTATTATTTTTATTATTAAAAAAATATAAAAATATTTTTTTATACATTTTATTTTCTTTATAAAACAAAAAGAACAAAAACATTTTCTTAAACAAATTAATTTCTTTTCTTAAATAATTAATATTTAGATTTAGGTTTAATTATTATTTTATTTTCTTTTAAATTGAAATTAATTTAAAACTTAGGATTCTTTTAATTAATTAATTTTCATTTTATTTTTATTAACTTAAAACCTTTTTCATAAAAACCCTAAAAATCATTTTTAACTTAATTTCTTTCTTAATTAGTTTAAATTTAATTGTGTTCGTTTTTAACTAATATTTTTCTTAATTAGGTCAAGACTAAACCCTTTCATAAAAAAACCAAACAAAAATCATTTCTTTTTCCATTTTGCATTTGTATATTATATTTTTCAATTCTTGTATATTATTCAATATGGTTGTAATAGATAATTAGGTTTAATTTTCTTGCAAATCCCCATTTGTAAATTTGTATACCACCTCCCCTAATGATGTAATAGCTTAGTAATTTTACTTTCCGCAATTTATCGTTTTATATAAATGCTAGTAATTAGGGTTTGTATGGAAAGATGAAATCAACAAGTAGCAAACCCTAATTCAAGACAAAATAATGCATGTAAATCAAACACACTTGCACACTTGCACCCTTAGGGTAATTCCACTTTGTTGCCTTACAAAAATGGCCATGTTATGCATGTGGGATATCTTAGCAAAAACAAATCAAAATACAAGATCATGGTCCCTCGATGACGCTATCAATGTTGCCTTTCAAAATGATCTTAGTCCCTAAAAGAAAAATGCTAAGACATCTCACAACATTGCTATCATGGCTATACGATGACCCATGCTCGTCCCTTTACATCCAAAGATAAGGCTTCTTACCAAATCAATGGTAAAATAGCAATGACAAAGGAAAGGACAAAATGAACTGAGACTTTTGAGAAGGTAGATTGTTCCTAGTTGCTTGCTTATTTTCAAAATAAACATCCTTTCTTATTTTTAAAACAAACACCAAAACACTTTCAAAAACATTTTCCAAACATGAAATATTTTCAAAAGCTCAACACTTTGTATACGTTCTTACGAACGAGAACTATTACAAAGTTTGCCTAAACGAAGACGCCTTTTCAAAATACTTTCAAAACCATCACAAAGCACATTTTTTCAAACAAAAGCAAGTGATCTAGCAAGCAACTAAGAGCCCATAGATAACTATGGATGAAAAGGGTGCTATCACCTTCCCTTTTCATAATTTACCCCCCGAACTCAAGAAATAATCAAATGTCTTTCCTGTTCTTTTCAGCCTTTCCTTTTGGATAAAAGAAAAGTCGGTGGTGACTCTTTTTAACCGCAACATTTGCGATAAAATGCAAAACATCCCAAGTCAGTTCTCTCACTGTATCACAGAACTGGCGACTCTGCTGGGGAACACTTAAAAGTGGGGTTACCTTAGGGCTAGATCACCTTTACTTGGTTTTATTGTTTGACTTGTATGCTTTACATTTTGGTTCTTTGTTTGGGCTTGTTTAAATCCTCTACCCGGATTTGGGATACCTTATAGGTAAGTAGAAATACATTATGGAAATTGTGTGGGGTATACCGACATGGTCTAAGAAATAGTTATGTTAGTGTGACACATTTGTGGGTACCGGTATCCCTTGAGTAGTCAAGGAGAATACGGGGCCGCTGTGTGGTGTAATGAAGCACTAACTGACTTTTATAACCTTTACTTGACCAACTTGTCCATTAGGACGTAGTGAGATAACCAGCTTTGGTGCAGTCCGAAGTTAGTTGATACTCGATACTACATTTATTGAGGTTTGACTTCTCGGGAAATTTCGGTCACCGTGAAAGAGGCTTGCGCTGAAACAATGCCCGAGAAGACAGATCAGTGATATTGAGATCCCTTAGAACCCGGTTACTATTTCTAGGACAGGTTTGAGCCAACTAAACTTCAAGAGGGTACTTACCTATGAGACTCCATGCAAGCCTAAACCTAAGGACTTGTTTGCCTTGTTTGTATATACTTACTTGTACATGACATCATAAACACCATAACATCATACTCATTCTCACTAACCATTTCAAGGATTTTTTGGATTTATCTTTGTTCTGTTTTGTAGGACATGGCTTCTATCCGCAGGAATACTATCCAAGTCAATCTCGTAACAGTTCCTCCTCAACTCAAAGAGTTAACATCAAGGGTCCCTGAAAGTTCTTCATTCACCGAAAGACATGGTCGCCTTCTAAACTTGGTTACCTCCAACACTGATGAGTATATGATGAAGGTGCTTTTCCAGTTCTTTGATCCTCTACACTATTGCTTCACTTTTCCTGATTATCAACTTGTGCCAACTTTGGAAGAATTCTCTCAACTATTGAGGATTCCCATCCTCAATCAACTACCCTTCAATGGTACGGAAAGATATCCAAAACCTGAGGAGTTTTCCCAAGCACTACACTTGTAACAATCTGATGTCACAACTAATTGGGAAACCAGGAGTGATGTCAAAGGTTTCTTAGCTAAGTTATTGTTTGATAAAGCTCAAGATTGTCGGGATTATTTGGACTTACAAGCTTTTGAAGAAATCTTGGCCCTACTCATCTATGGGGTGGTTTTGTTTCCAAACCCTGACCAACTTATAGATGTAAACCTTGTCAAAACCTTCATGTCTCGCAATCTGGTGCCTACTTTGTTGGGAGATATCCTACATTCTTTTCATTCTCGCACTATGAGGAAGAGAGGAATCCTCATGTGTTTCACTCCTCTCTTGGCAAGATGGTTTATTTCGCATCTTCCCTGATCTGTGTTAAAGAATGAGCAAGGTTTGAGGTGGGCCCATAGGTTGATGACGCTCAAACATTCAGATGTTCATTGGTGTTCTCGATCCTTGGAGAATGTTATTATTAACGACCATTGTGGGGAATTCCCTAATGTCCCTTTGTTTGGCATTAGAGGAGGAATCACTTATAATCCTTGTTTAGCCTTACGACGGGTTCGGTTACGCCCGAAGAGATGGTCCATATGAGATGTTTATCCAAGGAGTGGTATTCGAATATGAGAGCAATGATCAAGGTTACCGTCAGAGGTTTATACGAGCTTGGAGGATGGTAAGCAAAATAGATAGCAAGACATTGGGACACAAGAATTACATTCCCCTCGAGCCTTACCTTAGGTGGGTACGAGCTCGTGCTCAGAAACTTGTGATGTCTTATCCCTCCATCTTACCAGATATCATGGAACATGTGGTTGAAGGAGATGTCCCGTACACTGTCCTCCATCCCGACATGCCTACCTCTCTCGAAGACTTGCAAAAGGGTTGGATTCAGCTGAAGGAAGAACAAGATACTTTCGAAGCTCAATTTTACGCTAGTGAGAAGAGGGTCTTGGACCTTACAAAGCAGCTACAAGAAGAGAAAAGTGTGAACGCCTACCTTGCGCCGAAGAGGATGCGTTCATTCTTTTTATCTTAGAGAGTTATTTTGTAAGCCCAATAGTCATTTTGTAATCTTTTTGAATTAATTAATGAAAATTGATGTTTATTCATTCTTTTGTCTATGCAAATTTAAATTTCATAAATCCTTGAAATCATTTGCATATACAACTTCCATGCATCATAACATGACAGGTTTTCATACAACAAGTTTCCTTATCTTTCTGTTGTTTATTTCAGAAAGATGGATCTAGAGAAAACTGTTAAGGACCTTCATACACAAAACTCTCAATTCCAAGAGACTCTACTGGCCCTAGCCAAGGGGAAACAAGATATGATGGCATTGTTGGCAACCAAGAAGAAGCCCAAGAAGAAAGCTCTGCTCAACATGAGTAGAAGGTTCAAAGAGTCGGTCCGTCAGATCCCGGTAGTGGAAGACTCATCTGAAGAAGATGAGAATCAGATTTGTGAGGTTAAGAGTACCCAGGCTGACTGTGTTAATGATCAAGCGTCTGATGATGATTATTTCGATGAACAGTATCCACCCGCTGATGTCAAGTATAACAAGTTAGAAGACGGATTGAAGGTCGTCAAGATCCAAGTCGTCCCCGGTTTAGATTTTGATGATTTGGGTTTGATCTATGGGGTTGTTATTCCCCCACAAATTCAAAATACTGGTCTTTGCAAAGTACGATGGAGTTTCCTGTCCAAAACTTCACCTGAAATCTTATATGTGCAAGATACAGCCACACACTACTGATAAGAAACTCTGGGTTCACTTTTTCCAAGAAAGCTTGGCCGGAACCCAACTCGAATGGTTTTATCAGTTAGATGGTTCTGATATCAATATCTGGGAAGACTTAGCTACCGCCTTCTACCATCAGTACCAGTATAACTCCGACTTGGCGCCAACAGGGGTTCAATTACAAGATATGACAATGGGAAAGAATGAAGGATTTAAAGAATATGCAAAAAAGTGGAGAGACCTCGTCAGTAGGGTTCAACCACCTTTGACTGATAGGGAGCACATAGACATGTTTATGGGCACTTTATCTGGTCCATTCTTTAATCTATTGGTTGAATGCTCTTCTTCTGGTTTCACCGAGCTAATCTTAACCGGTGAAAGAGTTGAAAGCGTCATTAAAAGTGGGAAGATTTCTATGGCATCTTCCTCCACTTCCAATCCTGTCAAGAAACCTTTTCCTGCAAAGAAAGAAATCAATGATGTGTACGGGGCAAGGGCTCGTACCAAGAAGAATGAGCATCCGTCTGTTAATGGTGTCCGAATCTCCAATCCAACTCCTACTCAAAGACCATCTGCTAATCATCAATGCTTTGAAACTCCGAGAAGACAATTTACGAGGATAGGAATGTCACTATCTCAAGCCTTACAACACTTTCTAAAGGATGATTTAGTGACATTACACGATCCTCCTTCCAATTCAGATACCTCTTCACCAAAGTACAACCCAAACGCCAAATATGCTTACCACTCAAGTAGCCCCGGACATGAGACTGACCAACGTTGGGCCTTGAAGAACAAAATTCAGGATTTGATCGATAACAAGACTATTGAATTTGATCCTCCTCCAACTCCGAATGTAATCACCGCACCTATGCCGAACCATGGCAAAGGTGTTAATGTTGTTGAAGATACAATTTTCATTGACTCTGTTGAAGACTTGACTACTCCTTTGAACATCATCAAAAAGAATCTGTTGAAATCCTGGATCTTCCCTGGCTGCGTGAAAGACTGTGTTTGTTGTACTAAACAACTCAATGGATGTGAAGGGCTGAAGGAAGGCATACAACGCCTGATGGATAGCCATGAAATTCTATTTGAGAAGACTCTGATTTCCAAAAGTTTGACTAATAAATGTGAAGATCTCTCCATTATCACCATCTCAAACAAGCCTCTTAGGATCTCCTCAAAAGGTCCTATCAAGATTACAAATGAACCAACTATTGCTCCCTTAATAATTACCAATCTCGGACTAATTCCCTACTCTTCAAACAATGCAGTGCCTTGGAACTATGGTGCTGAGGTGTTTTATCATGGGATAAAACAAGACGCTTGGATCGAAGAAGACAAAGCTGATGATGTTGATAACATAACTGGCTCAAGTAAGGTAACTCGAACTGGGAGAATATTTTCACCCAATATCTCACCACCAATTATTACAAAGGCGCCCATCCGTATTACTGTTGCTAAGACAAGTATTGATACCAGAGGGAAAGAGAAATTTGTTGAACCGGTCATGACTGAAATCTTGAAAATAATAAAAAAGAGCAATTTCAAGATTGTGGAACAGTTAGGGCAAATCCCTTCTAAGATTTATATGTTGTCATTGCTACTCTGTTCTGACGCCCATGCTCAGACATTAATCAAGTTCTTGAAAAAGGCGCATGTCCCTCATGAGACCACAAGGGACCAATTTGAGAATTGCATGGAAAGCCTGGCGGCTGATAATGGCTTGGGATTTTCAGATGCTGACCTAACACCGCTTGGGAAGAACCACAATAAAGCTCTATATGTTTCTGTCGAGTGAAAGGGGACCACCCTAGCACATGTTCTAGTCGACACGGGTTCTTCTTTAAATGTTCTACCCAAGGGTTGTTAGATCGTCTAGATTGTGAAGGTTTAGTCTTGAAGTTAAGTGATATCATTGTAAGGGCCTTCGATGGATCAAAAAGGACAATTCATGGGGAAGTAGATCTTCCAATCAAGGTGGGCTCACAAATTTTCAATTCCACCTTCTACATCATGGATATCCATCCTGCCTATTGTTGTTTATTGGGTCGCCCATGGATCCATAAAGTTGGGGCAGTAACCTCAACTATCCATCAAAAACTCAAATATCTGATCAAGGGAAGAATTGTCACCATCTGTGGAGAGGAAGAGTTTACGGTAAGCCACCTCAACTCTTTCAAGTAGGTGGAGATGGATGGAGAATTCATTGAGACCCCATGTCAAGCCTTTGAAGTAGTGCCACCAATGGTTGCAGCTAGCAAATGTTCCTCTGATGAGTCCAAAGCTGTTAAAGTCGTGCCGAAGATGGTTTCAGTCAAAGATGCTCATGCGGCAATTAAAGAAGGAAGTTGTGATACTTGGGGGCAACTCCTCGATATCCCATTCAAAGTGGACAAGTTTGGTTTTGGTTTCACTGTCAAGGCTCATAAGGAAGTGAAGTGTGCTCGTGTAGGGAAGCCATCTCTCTGTATTGGAAGCCATGAAGTTAATGTTGTGGGTGATTCGGATGATGAAGTTGCATTTGAAGATTGGGTGTATCCAACTATAATGGAGCTAAAGAATTGGCATGCAAAGGACTTCGTGCCCATCTTCTTCATTGATGAGTAATCTACTTGTTTATTGCTTTACTTCAATTCAAGAACATTTTGTCTGTAATATTTAACAATGACTTTTATGCCATGTTCCTGGCCCGGGGCACTTTGGTCCATTTGTCAAGGGTTTTATTTATGTTAATCTAATCACATTATCATTCAATACAAACCATTAGACTCTTTTGCATTTAAATCCTTGTGTTCATTGTTTTTCTTTTCCTTCAAATACATTTTTCAAAATAGCCATGTATCTTACATGCACACACACGCACTCTTGCAGGTCCTCATCCACTCTGGATCTTATTGCTAATGACTCTACTATTGGTGACTATGACTTTGAATGTCCAATTAACCAAGCCGAAGATGAAGGCGAGGAAGATTGTGATATACCGGGAGAACTATCCAAACTTCTATTACAAGAGGAAAAAGCTATTCAGCCCCACGAAGATTCAGTTGAAGTCGTCAATCTGGGTATTGAGATAGACAAGAAAGAGGTTAAGATTGGTTCTAACTTGGAGATCAGTGTCAAAAGTGGGTTGGTTCAGATGTTGCATGATTATGTGGAAGTATTTGCTTGGTCTTATGAAGATATGCTAGGGTTGGATACCGACATCATAGTTCATCGTCTACCGACAAAAGAAGATTGTCCTCCGGTCAAACAAGAAGTTCGTCGCATGAGGCCTGACATGTCTGAAAAGATAAAAGCTGAAGTGATGAAACAATTTGATGCAGGGTTCTTAGCTGTGACATCCTATCCCCAATGGGTTGCCAATGTGGTGCCAGTGCCAAAGAAAGACATAAAAGTTTGCATGTCCGTAGACTATAGGGATTTGAATAGGGTAAGCCCCAAGGATGACTTCCCTCTACCACACATTGACGTCTTGGTCGATAACACTGTTCAGCATAAAGTCTTATCTTTCATGGATGGCTTCTCAGGCTATAATCAGATAAGGATGGCTCCCGAAGACATGGAGAAGACCATTTTCACCATGCAATGGGGCACCTTTTGTTACAAGGTCATGCCGTTCGGATTAAAGAATGCAGGGGCAACATATCAAAGAGCTATGGTAGCTTTGTTTCATGATATGATCCATCATGAAATAGAGGTCTATATGGATGATATGATTACCATATCACAAACTGAAGAGGAACATCTTGATCACATGTACAAACTATTCGAAAGGTTAAAAAATTACAAGTGCACGTTTGGAGTACGATCTGGAAAGCTTCTAGGTTTTTTTGTCAGCAATAAAGGCATTGAAGTCAATCCTGCCAAGGTAAAGGCCATTCAAGAAATTCCAATCCCCACTCTGAAAAGGAAGTTAGAGGATTCTTGGGTCATATCAATTACATCGCCCGCTTCATATCTCACTTGATTGTACTTGTGAGCCAATCTTCAAACTTTTAGAGAAAGATCAAGTAGTCAGATGGAATGATGAATGTCAAGCTGCCTTCGACAAAATTAAAGAATATCTATAAGAACCTCCAACTCTCATGCCTCCAGTTGAAGGAAGACCCTTGATCATGTACTTGACAATGCTAGAGAACTCTATGGGGTATGTTTTGGGCCAACATGACGAGTCTGGCCGAAAAGAGCATGTTATATAATACCTGATCAAAAAGTTTACCGACTGTGAAACCAGATATTCACTGCTCGAGAAAACTTGTTGCACTCTAGCATGGGCTGCTCTCCGGCTAAGACAGTATATGTTGACTCATACCACTCTGTTGATTTCTAAGATGGACCCAATCAAGTATATCTTTGAGAAACATGCCCTCTCCAGACGGATAGCCAGGTGGCAAATGATCTTGACTGAGTACGACATTCAATATACAATGATAAAAGCCATCAAAGGAAGCGTACTAGCAGATCATTTAGCCCATCAAGTTGTTGATGATTATCAGTCTATGAACTTCTACTTCCCTGATGAGAACATCATGCTAGTAACCGATTGCGCGAAACTTGGACCGTATGACGGACCTGAAAAAGGATCCTGATGGACTATGGTCTTTGATGGGGCTTCCAACGCATTGGGTAATGGAATTGGTGTTGTAATCATCTCCCCTGAAGGTTGTCACACTCCTTTCTCTGCCAGATTATGCTTCTATTGCACGAACAATATGGCCGAGTACGAAGCATGTATTTTGGGTCTAAAAGCTTCCATTGACTTGAGGATCAAGCATTTAAATGTGTTTGGGGACTCCACTCTAGTGATTAGCCAAGAAAAAGGAGATTGGGACACTAAAGACCCCAATCTCATCCCTTACAAGGAACTTGTGCTATCTATGATTCCTTACTTTGAAGAGATCACCTTTGAACACTTCCCTAGGGAAGAAAATTAGTTGGCTGACGCCTTGGCAACCATGTCTTCAATGTTCATGGTCAGATGGGACAACGAAGCCCCTATGATTACAATTGAAAGATTCGACAAACCTGCACACTACTGTGAGCTTGACACTAATGCAGAAAGGCCGTGGTACCATGAGGTGAAGAGATATCTTGAAGCACAAGAGTATCCTGAGGGAGCATCCATCAATGACAGAAATTTCTTACGAAGATTTTCAGCCAAATTCTTCCTAAGCAACGGAATATTGTACAAGCGCAACCATGACTCTACTCTACTTCGATGTGTGGACAAGAAGGAGGATGAGGAAATAATGAAAGACATGCACGATGGTCTCTTTGGAACTCACTTAACCGGACATACGACGGCTAAGAAAATTTTAAGGGTTGGTTATTATTGGTCAACAATGGAGACTGATTACCATAAAGTAGGACTTGCAACAAATTCCAAATCGATGTTGACAAGGTCCATGTGCCTCCTATCCCTTTGAACGTCATGACCGCTCTGTGGCCATTTGCAATGTGGGGCATTGACATGATTGGGGAGATCAAGCCCACCTCTTCCAACGGACATCACTTCATTCTTGTCGCTATCGACTATTTCACCAAATGGGTCGAAGCCACCTCATTTGCCTCAGTCACCAAGAATGTGGTAGCCAGATTCATCAAATATAATACCATCTTCCGTTATGGTATCCCCGAAAGGATCATCACCGAAAATGGGACTAACCTTAACAATGCTATGATTATTGAGCTTTACACTCAATTTAAGATCAAGCATCACAATTCTTCTCCATATAGACCTAAAATGAATGGCGTAGTCGAAGCGGCCAACAAAAACATTAAGAAGATTGTGCAGAAGATGGTAGTAACCTATAAGGACTGGCATGAGATGTTACCGTTTGCTCTACATGGCTACCGTACTTCATCTAGGACATCAACTGGGACAACTCCATTTTCCTTGGTCTATGGTATGTAAGATGTTTTACCAGTGTGTTGCACCCCAAAATTTGCCCTCCCATATTCTCCAAGAAATTGCCAAGTCAAGTCACAAAATTCCCCAAGGGTTGTGCAGTGCAACAGTCTCCTATACAGTCAAAACTAGGGTTTGTGTTCTGATCAAAGAAAGGAAGCTTTCAAGGACCCAATCAAGTCTCATATGCCTACAAAGATGGTCAAGTATCCTCATATCAAGTTTCAAGGCATTCAGCTCAAAATTGCACAGTCAAAACCCTAGATTGCACTACAGTCAACTGTAGGGGCAAAATGGTCATTTGACAGTCAAAAGTTCAAATTTTTGGTCAACATATCATTTTGAAGCCACAAACATCATTTGATCAATGCTTGATCATGATTCTCAAAATTTGGCTCAGAAAATCATCAAGATGCAAAAGTTACTATATTTGGACAGCTGAAAAAGTCAACTAAAATTGACCAGGGCATAACTTTCACATGGATTATCAGAAAAATTCCATCCAAAGCTCATTTTGAAGAGAAAGACATTTCCTACAATTCATCTTCATATTCCAAGTCCAAGAAATGCTCTCACAAAAAGTTATCAATTTCAACATTATAGGTCATTTTCAAAAGTCAACAAAAAGGGACTTTAAGTCAAAGGCCATAACTTGAGATTGGTAAATCAAAATGACATGGGACCAAAGGCATTGGTTAGAGGACTCAAAGACCTTTCCAAAATGTCCAAGAACATGTGAAAATCTTAAAAATTGAGCAAGTTATGCCTTGTGGAAGTTGGGAAATTTTTGGGAATTTTGAAAAGTCAACAATGGTTCAAATGACCTAAAATTGCTAATGGGCCCACTTTTCTTCCAAGATTCATCATTCCAAGCCTATGCACGACCACTTGGCCCAAAGGGAAGTATTTTCTCAATTTTTATTTATTTATTTGAATTTATATTAATATTAATTCATTTAAGTTATTTAAATACATGAGAAATATCAAACTTGATCTAAAAAATCTTTTTGTACACATTCTAGACTCAAGATTTCGTGTACAACTAAATATGGCAAGATTTGGTTGATTTGAGCATGATTGAACAAAAATGCACATGGAAAGGATTCAAAAAGATTCTTAGAAAATCAAATATGCAAATCATTGAATGCCTTGGATTTTATCAAGTTTTGTTGACCTAATTGCTTCTATACATATTCAGAATCACAAACCTAATGGCATGAGACAAAAAGCTGCGCAAAAAACCATTGAACAAACTTGGAATTTTTGGCAAAAAAGTGCAAAACTGAAAAGCACTCTAGAGGACGATTCAAAGCCTAATTCCTTTTCCAATAGTTTCCTTGTGTTCCTCTGAAGCTAGCTGAATCATTCTCCAGGTCCCATACTTAAAGAAACGCAAGGTTTCTATCAAAGTTGGTAAAGGAAATTTCGAAACTGATTCCCATTATCCATGCATCTTTAACATATTCTATTGCTATTTTTATACTCAGGGTGATGTTTACAAACTAACTGTATGGTTTAATTAAAGTTTCGTGCCCTATAGGAGATTCCACCATGCGAGAATTCTAGGGTTTGCAAGTTTTCGATTTGGGGTTTTCATAACAAGGCAAAATTAGAATTCCAAATCAGTGCCATCAGACTCAGAGCATCAAGACGAAGATGATGGAACCCTCGCGCTCAATTTATGAGCGTTGAGGGTCTAATCGCTATTTTCTTAAAGCACCCCTTAAGCCACGCCCAGAAAACCGTGGCCATACGTTCATGTTTCAGAAAAAATAAGGAAGACGACTCCGTGTCAAAACGTGATAGGCACATTTGAATTCTCGCGCGCTAATCCACTAATGCTTTGTTTTGTCCTTATAATATTTATTGATTATTTATATATCAAAGATGTCAATTGGCACAGGTGGTTGATGCAAGCGCTAGTGATCCACTTGACCTGGGTTCGAACCCCAGGTCTTTCACATGCTCAATATTATTTTTCAGTAATTAATCTCATGCAGCGCTTGGTTTGTGGATATACCGTGTGCTCACCATATCAAGCCAGCCACGTGCTTAATGGAACCAGATCAAGGGTTGTGCATTGAGGGACACCATGAGGACAAGTCAGCATGCATGTACGTGGCCTAGGAAAGTCAACAAATTCCATACTTGTTGGGCCAGATTTGCTAAGTCCAAAACCTCCATGTTGGGACTACACCCTCACCCTGGTTTGCAAATTTTTTTATTTTTTTCATATCTTCTTTTTAATTATTATTTTTATTTGTTTTATTGTTTTTAATTTAATTCATTATTTTTTTTCAAATACAAAAACTTCATAAAAAAAATCAGAAAAGACAAAAATTTAATAATTATTTTATTTTAATTATTTTTTTAAAATAAATTAACATGTAAATATTTAGTTTTAATTAAGTTGCCATTTTAATTCTTTTTAACAACTAAAAATCCAAAAAAATATAGAATTAGGTTAATTGATAATTTTTATACCTTTTAAATTTTCCTTTTTTTTCTTATCACAATATCATTCATTTACTTATTTATTTTTATAATTAAATGTACATAAGTAAAAATTAGGGTTTAATTTAGGTTAATATGACGTTTTCACAATAAACTTAAAAACCATTAGAATTAGGATTTGACGTTTCATTTTAATTTTAATTAATTATTTTTGCTATTAAATTTTAATAATCAAAAAATACTAAAAAACATTTTCTTTTAATTTTTAATTCTAATTCCTCATTAATTTTAATTTTTTGCAAAAGGGTCCAACGCCCTCGTTTCGATGATTCTTTCAATTCGTACCTTTATTTAATTTCGCGCATTTATTTTATGTCGTTTATTATAATTATGTATCTCTCCCAAGGCGTTGTAACATTTTATACTTTTCGCACTTTTATTTCTTTTGCTTTATTTATTTTCCGTCAAATCGGGTCCGGTTTAATTTTGGCGATGTGGACCCGCGCCATTTGTAATAGCCTTAGATTTATTTTCCCCGCAAACTTTTAACTGTTAACAAATATGCATGCAAGAATGAATGGACATAATAAAATCAAGCGTAGATCACAAATGAACATGACAAGACAAATATCTGAAACATGACACACGAATCGCACACACCACCCCTAGGGTACGCCTCACTGTTGCCTTTCGAAAGGTGATCGTCGAGTAGAGGATGTCTTAGTAAGTCCTCATGATCCGGGAACCTGGCATGAGGGTAGCTTCTAAGGTGTCTTCCCATTGCTCTGGTGATCACCATGTCCCTAAAACTCGAATTGACCCGAACACCTCTAATGGTGGTGCTACCTACCTCTCAATGGTGGGATGGCACTACTTTAAAGGACATTTACACAGACGAATTCCTTAGGGTAGGTAGGTTCTCGTAGATACTTGCTCTCTTCAAAACAAAACAAATCAAAATCTTTTCACACCAACACTTTTCAAAAGCTTTCAAAAGCAAATTTTTCAAACACTCTGACGTACGAGTCGAACTGAAATTTTTCAAAGAAACTTTTTTAAAACCCACACTGAAAAGCAAACAAACTATTTTTGAAAACACAATGAGCAAGTATCTAAGAGCCCATGGATAACCATGGATAGAAAGGGTGCTAACACCTTCCCTTTCTATAACCTACCTCCCGAACCGAGAGCAATCTCTATAAGGAATTTTTCTGTGCTTTTGTCCTTTCCATTTGGAGAAAATAAAAGACGGTGGCGACTCTTGCTTCCGCGACATTTCGCGAACCAGCGTTAAACAGTCAGTTCCAGATCCACCGATCACAGAACTGGCGACTCTGCTGGGGACACCTTTAAAGTGAGGTGTACCTTAGGACTAAGATCACTGTGTTTTCAATTGCTTTCCTTGCTTGCTTTATTATTGTGGGTTGCTTGGGAGTTCTATAGATCCTAACCCGGATCTGGGGGGTACCTTCTTAGAAAGTAGCAACAAGGTTGTGAGGGAACTGTGCGGGGTATACCGACATGGTTGAAACAGTCTGCTACGTTGATGTGGCACTTTGGTGTGTACCGGTAACCCTTGAGTTCAGTCAAGGAGAGTACGGGGCCTCCGCGTGGTGTCATGAAGCATCAACAGACCTTAGGAACCTTAATTGAACTATCTTGGCCTCTTTAGGGTAGTGAGATAACTGACTTTGGTGCAGTCCGAGGTTGGTTGATACTCGATACTACACTCAATTGAGGGTTGCTTTCCTGGAATATTTCGGTCGCCAGTTCAGTGGCTAAATCGAAACGATGAACAATGAAAGCAATCCCGTGATATTGGGAACCTTAGAACCCGGTTACTTTAATTAGGACAGGTTGAACCCACCAACTTCAAGAGGGTAATACCCAGACCCCATGCTGGCCTTGAACCTTAAGGGCTTGACTTGTGTGCCTTGTGTGCCTTACATGTTTGTCTTTGTAAATATCTGTGGCGTGTTTAAACATAGCATCATGACATCATCCAGCATCATATGCATTGACTAACCATTTCAGGGGTTCGAATTTTCATCTTTGTTCTTGTTTTGTAGGACATGGAAACTGTTCGTAGAAAGACAATTCAGGTCAATCTTGTAAGGGTCCCTCCTCAGCTTAAGGAGCTTATATCCAGGATTCCCGAGAACTCTTCATTCAGCGAAAGGCATGGAAGTCTCATCAGTTTGGTCAGCACCAACATTGAGGAAGATATGATAAAGATCTTGTTCCAATTCTTTGATCCTCTGCATCACTGTTTTACCTTCTTGGATTATCAGTTGGTACCTACATTGGAGGAGTTCTCCCGGCTCCTGAAGATCCCTATCCTTGATCAGCTACCCTTCAACGGTACAGAAAAGGAACCTAAGCTTGAAGAGATTGCCAAAGCCTTGCACCTACAGTCATCTGACCTCAAGGGACATTGGGAAGTTAGAAGTGGTATCAAAGGGTTCTTAGCCAGGTTTCTGTTTGAAAAAGCCCATGAATATTGGAACTCCCTTGACCTACAAGCTTTTGAAGAAGTGGTAGCTCTCCTTGTCTATGGTTTGGTGTTGTTTCCTAACCCATATCAGCTTATTGATATCAGTGCTGTCCAAATCTTCATGTCCAGGAATCCTATACCTACGTTGCTGGGGGACATCCTTCACTCATGTTACACTCGAACCATGAGAAAAAGAGGTGTCCTTATGTGTTGCACTCCTCTCCTGGGAAGGTGGTTTATTTCGCACCTTCCCCAATCAGTCCTGAAGAATGAGCGGGGTTTGAGATGGTCACAACGGTTGATGACTCTTACACATGCAGATATACATTGGTGTCCTAGGTCCAGAGAGCATGTCACTATCATCGATCGTTGCGGAGAGTACCCTAATGTTCCTTTACTTGGAATCAGAGGAGGTATTACTTATAGCCCATGCCTGGCTTGGAGACAGTTTGGTTATGCTCGGAGAGACGGTCCTCATGACATGTTAATTCCCGACATAGTTTTTGACTTCGACAACGATACTCAGGGACTTCGTCAGAGATTTATCAGAGCCTGGAGGAAGCCCAGTAGGATAGACAGCAAGACACTGGGGCACAGGAACTCCATCCCTTTGGAGCCTTATCTCAAGTGGGTACGCGCCCGCTCTCAGAAGTTAGTGATGCCTTATCCTCACATGCTCCCAGTAATCAAAGAACCTGTCTTGGAAGGGGAAGTGTCCGACACTAATCAGCACCCTGATATGCCCACATCCTGGGAAGAGATGCAGAAGAGCTGGATCCAGCTTAAGGAGGAAAGGAATTCTCTTGAGACTAGTTTGCATGCCAGTGAAAAGAAAGTCTTGGAGCTCACTCGTCTGTTGCATGAGGAGAGGAACCTCAACACCTACATAGCTCCGAAGAGGATGCGCAGTGTATTTTGGGATTGATTTGATTTTTGTACTTTTGCCCATGAGGCTTTGATGTATTAAACAATGATTTCTTTAATGATAACGTGTGTTCCTTTTTGTCTACAACAAATTTGAACTTTCGAACCCTTGAATGCATTGCATACGCATTTCATACATCATGTGCATAGCAGGTTTTCCCTCTTTTCAGGTTGCTTACAGTTCTTCGCTGTTTATTTCAGCATCATGAATCCCGAATCTGCATCAACCGAGACATCAATCAAGGCTCTTCAGGTGCAGAATGCACAATTCCAGGAACTAATCAAGGGTCTGGCTAAAGGCCAAGAAGAACTAAAGGCTATGCTCCTGAAGAAGGAGAAGAAGAAGAAGAGAAGAACTGTTCTGTTCAACTCGGGCCGAAGGTTTGGTAATACTCTGCAGCATGAAGAGGCTGGTTCTTCTGTTGGCAAGAGTCCTTCTCAGGAAGAAGTAAAGGTTCCTACTCCAGTGGTCTCCGACAACGAGACAGATTTTGATGAAGAGCAGTACCCACCTGCAGATAACAGATATAAGCAACTGGAGGACAGGTTGAAGGCTATGGAGGTGCAACAGGCACCTGGGCTGGATTTCGGAGATCTGGGTTTGTCGACTGGTGTGATCATCCCCCACAAATTTAAAGCACCATCCTTCTCCAAATATGACGGGGCGTCTTGTCCCAAGCTGCACTTAAGGTCCTATGTTCGGAAAATTCAGCCGTACTCTGCGGATAAGAATTTATGGATCCACTTCTTCCAGGAGAGTCTTTCAGGGACTCATCTCGAATGGTTCTATCAGCTGGATGGGACCAAAGTTCGTAACTGGGAGGAGCTGGCTACTACTTTCTACAAGCAGTATCAGTATAATGCCGACCTTGCCCCCACGCGTACCCAACTCCAGGGTATGGCGTTAGGTGCAAGCGAAGGTTTTAAGGAGTACGCTCAGAAGTGGAGGGACCTGGCTGGCAGGGTGCAGCCACCATTGACTGATCGGGAGTTAGTAGACATGTTCTTGGGGACCCTATCTGGGCCGTTTTTCAACCATCTCATTGGAAATTCTTCTGCTGGTTTCACTGATTTGATCTTGACTAGAGAGAGGATTGAAGCTGGATTAAAGTCTGGGAAGATTGCAAAGGGTGCATCCTCTAGTTCGGAAAAGAAACCGTTTAAGAAGGAGTCTAGTGCCGTGTATGGTTCAAGGAAATCAGAGAGACCTGAGCACCGCCAATCTGTCAGCGCGGTGATGATTGCTAAGCCTGCTGCCGCTCCTCGGCCAAACAATTCTCAAAGGGCTGAAAGACCCCGGAGGGAGTTTACCCGGTTAAGCATGACCCTATCACAGATTCTGCCACAGTTGCTAGCCACCAACTTAGTGACTGTCAGGGAAGCTCCGAAGTTCCCCAATACAACATCTCCCAAGTACAACCCGAATGCTCGTTGTGCTTACCATTCAGAAAGCCCGGGGCACTCTACCGATGACTGTTGGGCGTTAAAGAATAAGGTGCAAGACCTTATCGACGCAAAAGAGATACAATTCGAAGCGCCTGCAAAGCCGAATGTAGTTACTGCCCCTATGCCTCAACACGGGATAAATGCTGTTGATGAAGACATTTATGCTGTTTCTGTGGATGATCTAGCCACTCCTCTAAAGGTCGTCAAGAAGAACCTACTGCAGGCCGGTTTATTTCCGGGTTGTAGTGAGGGTTGCCTATTCTGTGTTGTGTCCCCATCTGGTTGTCCCTTGCTAAAATTAGGCATCCAAAGCTTAATGGATAGCAAGGAGATTCTATTCAAGAAGTCTGCTGTCCGGTTGGTCCCAATGGAAGAAGTTTCTGTGGTGACTATCCTCAATAATCCGATCCCGGCTCTCCAGAAGAAGCCCGTTCAAATTATGACCGTTGCACTCGTTATTATCACTATTCCAGGGCCCCTGCCCTATGTATCTGATAAAGCTGTCCCTTGGCACTATGGGGCAGATGTATATATAAACGGGATTAAACAAGAACTCAACGATGGCGCCAGCATCTGTGACATCACTGGCCCAGCCAAAGTTACCCGCAGTGGCAGGCTCTTCTCGCCTGACATTGCACCGCCGGCTGCCCGAAGACCGCTCCTGATAATTCCTACAAGTACACCTATGCCTGTTGCTGATCAAGTTGTTGTTCCTGCTGCTAATCCGATTGTCTCTCCTGCTGCCGAGTCATCCAATACTCGGGGCAAGGGAATTGAAGTTGAGCCTGCCCAGATAGAGGCACCCATACCCATAGCTGCTGAGGCCTCCCCACAAGAAATGGAGGAGATTCTGAAGATCATAAAGAAAAGCGATTTTAATGTTGTGGAACAGCTGGGGCATACGCCCTCCAAGATCTCCATGCTCTCTTTATTGCTGTGCTCTGAGGCCCATGCAAAGGCCCTAATCTCATTCCTCAAGACGGCCCATGTGCCACATGAAACCTCTACAGTCCAGTTCACTGATTGCGTGGCAAGTCTAACGGCAATAATGGCTTGGGTTTCTCAGACGCTGACTTAACCGCAAAGGGGAGAGATCATAATGATGCTCTGCATGTCTCAATTGAATGCAGGGGCACCACCTTGGCACATGTGTTGGTTGATACTGGGTCCTCTTTGAATGTGCTACCCAAGAAGGCTCTGGATCGTCTAGATTGTGAAGGCCTGGAATTGAAACCCAGCAACATCATCGTCAGGGCCTTTGATGGTTCAAAGAGGATGGTCCATGGGGAGGTCGACATTCCGATTCGTGTGGGCTCTCAGGTGTTCGACTCCACTTTTTATGTGATGGATATCCGCCCATCTTACTCTTGTCTGTTGGGTCGACCCTGGATACATAAGGCTGGGGCAGTGACCTCTACCTTGCATCAAAAGCTGAAGTACCCCGTCAGAGGGAAGATTGTCACCGTGCAAGGAGAGGAAGAATATATGGTGAGCCACCTGAACTCCTTCAGGTACATTGAGATGGATGGGGAGTTTATTGAGACCCCCTTTCAGCATTTCGAGGAGGTGTTTCCAATTGCAGCAGAAACAACAGAAGCAAGTGGTCCTTTGAAGATGGCTTCCCTGAAGGATGCCAGGGCTGTAGTGCAGAAGGGTGAATGTGCCGACTGGGGCAGACTTCCAGACTTCACTCAGAAGACTGATAAACTTGGGCTGGGTTTTACCTCAGAAGGTCAGAGAGCTATGAGGAAAGCAAAGATCGGAAGACCTCCGGTATTTATCAAAAGTTCAGGAGCGAATGTTGTGGGGGAAGACCATGAAGTGGACGAGGCTGAATTCAACAGTTGGATCTATCCGACGGCCGAGGACGGATTGAACAATTGGAGTGCAAAGGATCATACCCCTGTTACCTTTGTGACGCAGTAATAAATTTCTTTGTTTCGTTATATTTTGTAATAAACAATGATAAACTCTATGGCCCGGTGTCTTACCCGAGGCACCGTGGTTCTATTTGTGAGGGCATACAAACTGTCATTTCATATATCATGAATGAAAATCTGGGACGTTTTTCGCATTGCAAATATTGTGTTCCTTTTCTGTCTTTCCTTTCCTTTACATAATTTTCAAAACAGCTGTATTTACACACACACTCACTCATACAGGTTCCAATCCACTCTGGATCTTACTGATAACAACTCTGCTACTGCCAATTATGACTTCGAAAATCCGATCAACTTAGCCGAAGACGAAGGTGAAGATGATTGCGAAGTGCCTGGCGAGCTTGCAAGACTGTTGCTTCAGTAAGAGAGGGCAATTCAACCCCATGAAGAGCCAGTGGAAATCATAAACTTGGGTACTGAGGCAGACTGGAAAGAGGTAAAGATTGGTGCCAACCTAGAGCTCAGCGTGAAGCAACGGTTAACCAAGATGTTACATGACTATATGGAGATCTTTGCCTGGTCCTACGAAGACATGCCAGGGTTGGATACCGATATTGTCGTCCATCACTTGCCGACTAAGGAAGACTGCCCTCCAGTTAAACAAAAGGTCCGTCGGATGCGTCCAGAGATGTCTGAGAAGATTAAAGCCGAGGTCATGAAACAGTTTGATGTCGGGTTCCTTGCAGTGACTTCTTACCCTCAGTGGGTTGCTAATGTGGTGCCGGTACCTAAGAAGGACGGTAAGGTCAGAATGTGTGTCGATTACAGGGATCTGAACAGGGCCAGCCCCAAGGATGACTTCCCCTTACCTCACATTGATGTCCTTGTTGATAATACAGCTCAGCACAAAGTGTTCTCTTTCATGGATGGCTTTTCAGGCTACAATCAGATCAAGATGGCACCTGAAGACATGGAAAAGACTACGTTTGTTACTCAGTGGGGCACCTTCTGTTACAAGGTCATGCCGTTCGGATTAAAGAATGCTGGGGCAACCTACCAACGTGCCATGGTTGCCTTATTTCATGACATGATTCATCATGAGATCGAGGTGTATGTGGACGACATGATCGCTAGGTCCCAGACTGAGGAAGAGCACCTAGATCATTTGCAGAAGTTGTTTGACCGGTTGAAACTATACAAACTGAGATTGAACCCGAACAAGTGCACCTTCGGGGTAAGATCTGGGAAGTTGCTAGGCTTCGTGGTTAGTGACAAGGGAATTCAAGTGGACCCTGCTAAGGTCAAAGCTATTCAAGAGATGCCAGTTCCCAAGACAGAGAAGGAAGTCAGAGGCTTTTTAGGGCGCCTGAATTACATTGCTCGATTCATCTCTCATCTGACTGCTACCTGTGAGCCAATCTTCAAGCTGCTGAAGAAAGATCAGGTAGTACGTTGGAACGATGAATGTCAGGCTGCCTTCGACAAAATCAAAGAGTATCTCCAAGAACCACCTATCCTTATGCCACCGGTTGAAGGGAGACCTCTGATCCTATATCTGACAGTACTTGACAACTCAATGGGGTGTGTGCTGGGGCAGCATGACGAGTCTGGCCGAAAAGAGCATGCCATTTATTACCTTAGCAAAAAGTTTACCGACTGTGAGACCCGATACTCACTGCTTGAGAAAACTTGCTGCACTTTGGTATGGGCTGCTCGCCGGCTGAGACAGTATATGCTGACTCACACTACCTTGCTGATCTCAAAGATGGATCCTATAAAGTACATATTCGAAAAGCCCGCTCTGTCTGGGAGAATTGCAAGATGGCAAATGATCTTGACGGAATACGACATTCAGTACACGACCCAGAAAGCCATCAAGGGGAGTGTATTGGCAGACCACTTAGCTCATCAAGCTGTAGATGACTACCAATCCATGAACTTCGAGTTTTCGGATGAAAGCATCATGATTGTAACTGACTGTGAAGTACCTGGACCGGATGAAGGACCTGAGCCAGGATCCCGATGGTCTATGCACTTTGACGGAGCCTCCAATGCTTTGGGAAACGGTATCGGCGCCATAATCATATCTCCACAAGGTACTCATACTCCACTCACTGCCCGGCTGTGTTTCAACTGTACTAACAACATGGCGGAGTATGAGGCGTGTATCATGGGTCTTCAAGCTGCGATCGACCTAAGGATCAAATTTCTAAGTGTCTTCAGAGATTCCGCTCTTGTGATCAATCAGATTAAAGAAGAGTGGGATACGAAACATCCAAACTTGATTCCTTATAGAGAATGTGTGTTGACCCTGATTCCCCACTTCACAGAGATAACCTTTGAACACTTTCCAAGAGAAGAGAATCAGTTAGCGGACGCGTTAGCTACAATGTCTTCAATGTTCAAGGTCAAATGGGATAATGAAGCTCCCCGGATCATCATCTGGAAACTGGACGAACCGGCATACTGTTGTGATCTCGAAACTGAATTGGTAACTGAGAAGCCTTGGTACCACGAAGTGAAGAGATATCTGGAAGCTCAGGAATACCCTGAAGGTGCCTCTGTCAATGATAAGAAATTCCTGAGGAGGTTTGCAGCCAAGTTCTTCCTAAGCAACGGCATCTTGTACAAGCGAAACCATGATTCAACCTTGCTGCGTTGTGTGGATAAGATTGAAGCGGAAAGGATCATGGAAGAGCTACATGAAGGGACCTTTGGTACACATTCCAGTGGACATACTATGGCTAAGAAAATCCTACGGGCAGGATATTACTGGTCCACGATGGAAGCTGACTGTTACCAACACTCCAGGACATGCCACAACTGCCAGATCTATGCAGATAAGGTGCATGTTCCTCCGGTTCCCCTGAATGTTCTGACTGCGCCTTGGCCGTTTGCAATGTGGGGCATAGACATGATCGGCGAGATCAGACCTACGGCATCTAATGGACATCGCTTCATCCTAGTGGCGATCGATTACTCCACGAAGTGGGTTGAGGCAGCATCCTATGCTACGGTAACCAAGACTGTTGTGGCGCGGTTTATTCGGCACAACCTGATCTGTCGGTACGGCGTCCCTGAGCGGATTATTACAGACAACGGTACCAATCTGAACAATAAGATGATTGCTGAGCTTTGCGAACAGTTCAAGATACAGCACCACAATTCTTCTCCTTACAGACCGAAGATGAATGGGGCTGTAGAAGCAGCAAATAAGAACATCAAGAAAATCGTGCAGAAGATGACAGTGACTTACAAAGATTGGCACGAGATGTTACCGTTCGCCCTGCATGGGTACCGTACCTCAGCTAGGACGTCAACCGGGGCAACCCCTTTCTCTCTGGTTTATGGCATGGAGGCAGTCTTGCCGATCGAGGTGCAGATTCCCTCTCTCCGGATAATGAAGGATGCAAATCTGAACGAAGATGATTGGATCCAGACACGACTTGATCAACTCAACCTCATTGACGAAAAGAGACTTGCTGCTATCTGTCATGGTCAGACGTACCAAAAACGAATGATCAGGGCATTTAACAAAAAGGTCAGACCACAGGAATATCAAGTCGGGGATCTGGTAATCAAGAGAATCATCCTTCCTCAGAGTGATCCAAGGGGCAAATGGACCCCTACGTACGAAGGGCCATTTGTGGTTAAGCATGTGTTCTCAGGAGGAGCAATGATATTAACCAACATGGATGGTGACGACCTTCCTCACCCCGCTAATGCAGACATAGTTAAAAAGTACTACGCATGAAAAAAGACCCGCTAGGCTGACATGACTAGGCAGAAATTAGGGCTTCCCGTCGAACCAAAAGGGTTCGGGCAAAATGTAGGGATGAAAATGAAAAAATTTGTACACCCGGCAAGTCGAAAACCTGAAAAGGCGGCTTGGGCAAAAATGGGTATCCCGGTGGACCGAAAACCCGAAAGGGCGGTCCAGGCAAAAATTAGGGATAAAAGCGCAATACTATGTCTCATTGATCACTTTGCATCCAGAATCCGGTATCTACATCAAGTTCATACGGCATCGATCAGTCAGCTTCACCTTCAACCAAGGTCATCAAGTGATGAGACGCTCGGAATTATAAAGGCAATAGCAGAGTTGAAACCCAGTGGATCATTCATATTTCACACAGCTGTTTTACTTTCTTTTATACAAAACTTGTATAAACTCTCTTGTTCGGCGACGTACCTCTTACTAGGACGTCAGCCTCTTGTATACAAAACGCCTATTCACAGGCCATTCAAAATCAATACAAATATACTTTCAGTTAAACGTGCCAAGTGTTTTTCTTTTTTCTGTTTTGTTTTGCGAAGAACGTCCAAAGTTCAATTTGTGATATATGCATTGACAATAATTTGCTAACTCATAAATATTTGCAT
Organism: Vicia faba; assembly: GCA_948472305.1. NCBI lineage: Eukaryota > Viridiplantae > Streptophyta > Magnoliopsida > Fabales > Fabaceae > Vicia > Vicia faba. Next base: position 1,215,138,961 of record OX451738.1, on the reverse strand, counting down.
ACGAAACAAAGGAATTAATTGCAGGTGACACTAGAAACAGGGGCAATAAAGAGTTGTCTGAGCAGTCTAATTGTTCTATCCTCCAAGGTACCAAGGTAGGTTCAGCTAAAGAACACGGCCAAGTGTATCTTAATTCCCCAGAGAGTGGTTCAGCAAAACAGTACACTCTTCTCCAAGCAGAGCTATCAAATCTCAAAAAAAATTGAATATCCTCCAGTAGATCTCAATACTCCCCCAGCAGCAGCATATATATTCTTAACAAGCATCCCCGGCAGTCTTGGTCTAAAGATTGTTCCCCGGCGGTATACCTACGTTCAAAGGAATCACTTTCCCCAGCAGTTCAAAACTTCCCCAGGAGAGTCTAATCTGATTCCCCAGGAAGATGGAATCCATATCCCCAAGCAGTAAGCTTATCCCCAGTATATTCTGGAAGCTTATCCCTCTCAGAGCACGAACGCGTCGTCCGGCTTGATTTAAAGAGTTATTTCCTTAACAGGATATAACTGGGTTATCCTCAGCCAAAAGCCACGGAAAGGTCGTCGTCAACGTAGTTCTTTCCTACCCCAGCGAAGTCTGTCAACACTTCCAACAACAAGAATATCCTCGGCAGGTTATCAACAATTCAGCAGAGCATCTCTATCCCCACAGAGTATTGCTTCCCAGCACGGTCACAAGAGTATCTTTTCTCCCCGCAGAATCTTCCATTTGCCAAGTTTATTCCTCAGCGGAGTCATCTTCTCCTACCGGTATTCTTGCAACTATCATCCCCAGCGGAAGGGAAATCTATTCCTCAACATCAGCCCAGGATATGACTTCCTGGCACCCGTCAAAGAGTTTACTTTCTTAGACAAAAAACATATTCATAAAACATCACATACATCATTATAGCATGCATAACGCATCATATCATACAAATCTCATTTACGTTGAGAACATCATTGCTTGATCCATATCATGCATTGCATATGACTAACCTTTACCTTTCAGGAAAGACGCAGTTAAATGCTCAAACATATTTCAAAGTCTCCTCTAGTCCAGCTAAATCGACTCCCAACAGATTTTTCTAATAAAGACTCAACAGAAGTTATGGTCCCCTCTCCGGCAAGTGCGTGAGGTGGTAATTCCTTCTTCAGATGGTCCCCTCTCCGACGATGAGTGTGAGGTGGTAATCCCTTTTTCAGATGTTTCCCTCTCCGACGATGAGTGTGAGGTGATAGTCTCTTATGGTCCCCTCTCCGGCAAGTGCGTGAGGTGGTAATTCCTTCTTCAGATGTTTCCCTCTCCGACAATGAGTGTGAGGTGATAGTCTTATGGTCCCCTCTCCGGCATGTGCGTGAGGTGGTAATTCCTTCTTCAGATGTTTCCCTCTCCGACGATGAGTGTGAGGTGATAGTCTCCTATGTTTCCCTCTCCGACGATGAGTGTGAGGTGATAGTCTCTTATGGTTCCCTCTCCAACGGCGTGTGAGGTAACAATTCCCTTTCCTATGGTCCCCTTTCCGACAAGTGCGTGAGGTGGTAATTCCTTCTTCAGATGTTTCCCTCTCTGACGATGAGTGTGAGGTGATAATCTCTTATGGTCCCCTCTCCGGCAAGTGCGTGAGGTGGTAATTCCTTTTTCAGATGTTTCCCTCTCCGACGATGAGTGTGAGGTGATAGTCTTATGGTCCCCTCTCCGGCAAGTGCGTGAGGTGGTAATTCCTTTTTCAGATGTTTCCCTCTCCGATGATGAGTGTGAGGTGATAGTCTCCCATGGTTCCCTCTCCGACGGCGTGTGAGGTAGTAAGTCCTTTTCAGATGATTCCCTCTCCGACGATGAGTGTGAGGTAATGGTCTCTTATGTTTCTCTCTCCGACGGTGTGTGAGATGACAATTCCTTTTCCTATGATTCCCTCTCCAACGGCGAGTGAGGTGATTTCCCTTTCAGATTATAATTGTTTATTGGTTCTCTTCCTGATACTGCAAAGATGGTAATTCCCACCAAGATTTTTCTCAACGAGCGTTGTTGAAGTTAAAATCATCCAAGGTTCTCTTACCATTCACGCTAAGGCAGTAACCATACCTGGTTCATTCATCAGCGTTTGAAGCTCCAGACTCAGCTCCTGTAACCAGTCAGGACACATTTATACAAATCATCTGAAAACCAACTCCTGCAACGTGTCAGGTACTCGTTTTTTCTTTTGCAGGTATGCAGGTTCTCGCTAGGGAATCTCCTACGCGATCAACATCCAGATGGCATCTATAAGCCCATCACCCTATCCAGCAATCTCTAAATGGCATCTATAAGCCCATTCCCCCATCACTGTTACTATGTGAGCGCAAATTTCTGGGCACTCTAGTGTCCAATCATCTTCTACCCTCGGATTACGAAAGGCACGTCAGCCAATCTACATCCTCAGGTCTAAGAAGATTGAACAGGGGCAACTGTTGCACCCCAAAATTTGCCCTCCCATATTCTCCAAGAAATTGCCAAGTCAAGTCACAAAATTCCCCAAGGGTTGTGCAGTGCAACAGTCTCCTATACAGTCAAAACTAGGGTTTGTGTTCTGATCAAAGAAAGGAAGCTTTCAAGGACCCAATCAAGTCTCATATGCCTACAAAGATGGTCAAGTATCCTCATATCAAGTTTCAAGGCATTCAGCTCAAAATTGCACAGTCAAAACCCTAGATTGCACTACAGTCAACTGTAGGGGCAAAATGGTCATTTGACAGTCAAAAGTTCAAATTTTTGGTCAACATATCATTTTGAAGCCACAAACATCATTTGATCAATGCTTGATCATGATTCTCAAAATTTGGCTCAGAAAATCATCAAGATGCAAAAGTTACTATATTTGGACAGCTGAAAAAGTCAACTGAAATTGACCAGGGCATAACTTTCACATGGATTATCAGAAAAATTCCATCCAAAGCTCATTTTGAAGAGAAAGACATTTCCTACAATTCATATTCATATTCCAAGTCCAAGAAATGCTCTCACAAAAAGTTATCAATTTCAACATTATAGGTCATTTTCAAAAGTCAACAAAAAGGGACTTTAAGTCAAAGGCCATAACTTGAGATTGGTAAATCAATATGACATGGGACCAAAGGCATTGGTTAGAGGACTCAAAGACCTTTCCAACATGTCAAAGAACATGTGAAAAGCTTAAAAAGTGAGCAAGTTATGCCTTGTGGAAGTTGGGAAATTTTTGGGAATTTTGAAAAGTCAACAACGGTTCAAATGACCTAAAATTGCTAATGGGCCCACTTTTCTTCCAAGATTCATCATTCCAAGCCTATGCACGACCACTTGGCCCAAAGGGAAGTATTTTCTCAATTTTTATTTATTTATTTGAATTTATATTAATATTAATTCATTTAAGTTATTTAAATACATGAGAAATATCAAACTTGATCTAAAAAATCTTTTTGTACACATTCTAGACTCAAGATTTCGTGTACAACTAAATATGGCAATATTTGGTTGATTTGAGCATGATTGAACAAAAATGCACATGGAAAGGATTCAAAAAGATTCTTAGAAAATCAAATATGCAAATCATTGAATGCCTTGGATTTTATCAAGTTTTGTTGACCTAATTGCTTCTATACATATTCAGAATCACAAACCTAATGGCATGAGACAAAAAGCTGCGCAAAAAACCATTGAACAAACTTGGAATTTTTGGCAAAAAAGTGCAAAACTGAAAAGCACTCTAGAGGACGATTCAAAGCCTAATTCCTTTTCCAATAGTTTCCTTGTGTTCCTCTGAAGCTAGCTGAATCATTCTCCAGGTCCCATACTTAAAGAAACGCAAGGTTGCTATCAAAGTTGGTAAAGGAAATTTCGAAACTGATTCCCATTATCCATGCATCTTTAACATATTCTATTGCTATTTTTATACTCAGGGTGATGTTTACAAACTAACTGTATGGTTTAATTAAAGTTTCGTGCCCTATAGGAGATTCCACCATGCGAGAATTCTAGGGTTTGCAGGTTTTCGATTTGGGGTTTTCATAACAAGGCAAAATTAGAATTCCAAATCAGTGCCATCAGACTCAGAGCATCAAGACGAAGATGATGGAACCCTCGTGCTCAATTTATGAGCGTTGAGGGTCTAATCGCTATTTTCTTAAAGCACCCCTTAAGCCACGCCCAGAAAACCGTGGCCATACGTTCATGTTTCAGAAAAAATAAGGAAGACGACTCCGTGTCAAAACGTGATAGGCACATTTGAATTCTCGCGCGCTAATCCACTAATGCTTTGTTTTGTCCTTATAATATTTATTGATTATTTATATATCAAAGATGTCAATTGGCACAGGTGGTTGATGCAAGCGCTAGTGATCCACTTGACCTGGGTTCGAACCCCAGGTCTTTCACATGCTCAATATTATTTTTCAGTAATTAATCTCATGCAGCGCTTGGTTTGTGGATATACCGTGTGCTCACCATATCAAGCCAGCCACGTGCTTAATGGAACCAGATCAAGGGTTGTGCATTGAGGGACACCATGAGGACAAGTCAGCATGCATGTACGTGGCCTAGGAAAGTCAACAAATTCCATACTTGTTGGTAACTTTGTTGAGGATTGGTTTATTGTCTCCATATAGACCTAAAATGAATGGCGTAGTCGAAGCGGCCAACAAAAACATTAAGAAGATTGTGCAGAAGATGGTAGTAACCTATAAGGACTGGCATGAGATGTTACCGTTTGCTCTACATGGCTACCGTACTTCATCTAGGACATCAACTGGGACAACTCCATTTTCCTTGGTCTATGGTATGTAAGATGTTTTACCAGTGGAAGTTCAGATTCCCTCACTAAGGATTATGAATGAAGCAGGCTTAGGCGAAGACGAGTGGATTCAGACGAGATTGGATCAGTTGAACTTGATCGACGAAAAATGATTGGCTGCTGTTTGTCATGGTCAGACGTACCAAAAATGTATGATCAAGGATTTCAACAAAAAGATCAAGCCTCGAGTATATCAAGCTGGTGACTTGGTGATAAAGCGTATCATTCTGCCACAAGGCGACCCCAGAGGAAAATGGACTCCCATCTACGAAGGGCCATTTTTTATCAAGAGAGTGTTCTCTGGCGGTGCCATGATGCTGACTACCATGGATAGTGAAGACTTCCCACATCCTATAAACGCGGACATAGTTAAAAAATACTATGCATAAAGGACCCGCTAGGTTGACACACCTAGACAAAATAAGGGCATCCCGGCAAACCAAAAGGTTTGGGCAAAAATTAGGGATATATGCAAAAGATTGTACACCCGGCAAGTTGAAAACCCGAAAGGGTGACTTGGGCAAAAACGGGTATCCTGGTGGGCTGAAAACCCGAAAGGACGGTCCAGGAAAAAATTAAGGATTGAAAGCGTATGACTATGTCCCGTGGAATCACCACAGTCAACTTTATCACCATGGTCCGAGTTCAAACAGTCCAAGATCAATCCAATCAATTCATGTCAATGGCAAGGGGCATTCAAAGACATTGGGGCAATAGTAGAGTTGGAATGCAATGAGATCATTTCCATATGGCTATTTGTTTTTGTTTTCAATCTCTGTTTTCCTTTTGACGATTTCCTCTTACTAGGATCTCCGTCTCTTTGTATAAAAAATGCATATTCATGGGCAAAATATCAATACAAATAAACTTTGAAGTGCAAACTTTCTTTCTTTGTTTTGAATGCAAACTTGTCCAATGACTAAAATTGAACGAACATATGCATATGAACATAATTAAAACTATTTGGCACATGTGTCCTTCTAAGCAGTAAAGCATCTCTTTAATGTATGTGGAATATCCCCACCGAGTTATTTCATTATCATTATCCCCACAAGGATGGTTACAATAAACCAATCCTCAACAAAGTTACCCACAAAGTTTATTTGCATAGGCCAATCTCCAGCCAGAGTCTCAATCTCTTGGCAGCTCTCTCCCCAGCTAAGTTGATCGTACAAGGAGAAATCTTGTGAATCTCTTCCTCAAAGAACTCACCTCATCAGCAGTTCATCAAATATCCATCAACGGGGTTTATTTCCCCAACATACAATAATCAACGAACAGAAAATTCCTCGGCATAGTCTCTCTTCCCCAGCTGAGGATGTTATCCCCAGCTAAGTCTATCCTCCCAAGCTGAGCATGTCTTCCCCAGCTGAGCATCTCTTCCCCGACTGAGTTTATCCTCTCCAGCTTGAGTTTTCCTTTCAGACTATTACAAATCATAGGGCCACAACCCCTAATCCCCGATGAAGTCGTCAACAAAGCCTTTACTATCTCCAAAAGATATTATGAAGCCTGGACCCGACCAAACATTAGTGCAATTTTCAAGCTACTATGAAGCCTGGACACGACCAGATAATAGTGAAAACCTTTCAAAATACTATGAAACCTGGACCCGACCAGATAATAGTTTAACCCTTCGAGATATTGAAGAACCTGGACTCAACCAGACCAAAGTTTAACTTCTTTTCCCCAGTAGAATTTTCCTCTACCCCAACAAGTTACTGTGAGCCTAGATTTGACCAGATATCAGTTTTAAATTTCAAGTAAGTTATTATGAAGCCTGGAATCAGACCAGATAGAAATTCCCCTCATAAGTTTGTTATGAAGCCTGGAATCCGACGAGATAACAACTAAGTTCCCCAAGCGAGTTACTATGAAGCCTGGACCCGACCAGCAAAGTTTTCAAATCCTCTTGTCCCTTGGCCAAAGTCAGGAACATTTGTTGAAACTGAGTATTCTGTGCCTGGAGATCTTTTATCGTCTGCTCAAGATCCATCCTACTAAAATAAACAGTAGAAAGATAAGGAGACCTGTTGTAAGAAACCTGTTTGTATTATGATGAATGAAGATGCATATGCAATGATTTCAAGGAAATTAGAGATTTAAATTTGCTTTAGACAAAAAGGAACACACGTTATATTAATAAATCAAAGTTTGAGTACATCATGCCTCTTTGGGATTACAATGAAAGAAATAAAATACAAAATTCTAAGACAAAAAAGTTGAACGCATCCTCTTTGGTGCGATGTAGGCGTTCAGACTCCACTCCTCGTGAAGCTGCTTTGTGAGTTCCAGAACCTTCTTCTCGCGGGCGTAGAATTGGGCCTCAAAAGTGTCTCGCTCCCCTTTAAGTTGTATCTAATCCCTTTGCAAGTCTTCGAGATAGGTGGGCATGTTGGGATGAAGGATAGTGTATGGGACATCTCCTTCCACAACAGGCTCTATGATAACTGGGAGAATAGAGAGGTAAGGCATCATAAGACTTTGAGCACGAGCTCGTACCCATTTGAGATAAGGCTCAAGAGAGATGGAATTCTTGTGCCGCGGTATCTTTCTATCAACTCTATGTACCATGCCCCAAGCTTGCATGAATCTTTTGCGGTAATCCTGAGCATCATTCTTGTAGTCGAAGATGATTCCTTGAATAAGTGCATCATGAGGACCATCCTTTCTTGCATATCCAAACTGTCGTAGTGCCAAACAAGGATTGTAAGTGATTCCTCCCCTAATGCCTAAAAGAGGGACATTAGGGAATTCTCCGCATCGATCAATGATAACATTCTTCGAGAATCGGGGACACCAATGAATGCCCGAATGTGTAAGAGTCATTAGCCTATGAGACCATCTCAAGCCTTGTTCATTCTTCAAGACGGGTCGGGGTAGGTGTGAAATAAACCACCTAGCCAAAAGAGGTGTGCAACACAGAAGGGTTCCTCTCCTCTTTACAATGCGAGTATGAAACGAATGTAGGATATCTTCAAGCAGAGTAGGTACTGGATTACGTGACAGGAAAATCTTAACCATATTCACGTCTATGAGCTGGTCTGGATTAGGAAACAATACCAAACCATAGATGAGAAGGTCTAACACCTCCTCAAAAGCTTGTAAGTCTAAGGTATCCCAAAAATGATGAGCTTTCTCGAACAAGAACTTAGCCAAAAAACCCTTGACACCTCTCCTGGTTTCCCAATTTGCTACTACGTCAGACCGTTGTAAGGATTGAGCTTTGGCAATATCTTCAGGTTTAGGGTCTCTTTCCATACAATTGAAAGGCACCTCATTAAGGATATGCACCCCTAACAATATAGAAAACTCCTTCATAGTAGGCACTAACTAATAATCCGGAAAAGTGAAGCAGTGATATAGAGGGTCAAAGAATTGAAAGAGCACTTTTAACATTTCTTCATCAGGGTTTGAGGTGACCAAGATGAGAAGTCATCCATGTCTTTCAGTGAATGGAGAGCTTTTGGGAACCCTTGATACCAAATCCTTAAGCTGAGGAGGTACCTTTATCAGACTGACTTGGATAGTAAACCTGCGGGCGAGAGTCATGTCCTACAAAACAAAGACAAAAATAAACCCTAAGAATCCTTGAAATGGTTAGTATGACATGTTATGTTATGATGTCATGATTATGCTCATATATAGCAGATATAGAAAGCACAAGCAAATCACACATAGACCTTAGGTTTAAGGCTTGCATGGATTTTAAGGTGATACCCTCTTGAAGTTGGGTTGGCTCAACATGTCCTAAATATAGTAACCGGGTTCAAAGGGATCTCAATATAACTGGTCTTTCCCCCAAATCTCATTCTGATAGACAATTAACTTACCACCAAACAAAACTCAAGGGTCAAACCTCAATGAGTGTAGCATCGAGTATCAACCGACTTTAGGTTTACACCAAAGACGGTTGTCCCACTACGTCCTAAAAGCCAAGTTGGTCAATTAAGGTGCTAAGGTCAGTTGACGCTTTATGATACCATGCAGCGGCCATGTATTCTCCTTGAATACTCAAGGGCTATCGGTACACACCAAAGTATCGCATCAACGTAGCCACTGTTTCAACCGTGTCGGTATACCCTGCACAGTTCCCTCATAGTTTATTGCTACTTACCTAAAAAAGGTGCCCCAAATTCGGGTGTAGGATCTTAGTAAGCCCAAACAAGGAACCATAATGTAAAGCATGCAAGTAAAACAAGGAAAGCAAGTAAATGTGATCTATCCCTAAGGTAACCCCACTTTTAAGATTTGTCCCCAGCAGAGTCGCCAGTTCTGTAACGCGGTGGGAGAACTGACTTGGTTGTTTTGCGTTTGATCAAAAATGTTGCGGTTAGTAAGAGTCGCCACCGACTTTTCTTTTATCTAAAAGGAAAGGATGAAAAGAACAGGAAAGGCCTTTGATATGTTTTCTTGAGTTCGGGGGGTAGATTATGAAAAGGGAGGGTGTTAGAACTCTTTCCATCCATGGTTTTCCATGGGATCTTAGTTTCTTGTTAGATCACGTGCTTTTGTTTGAAAATATGCTTTGTGTGGTTTTTGAAAGTATTTTGAAAAGGGCATCATTGTTTAGGCAAACTTTGTAATGATTCTCGTTCATAAGAATTTATACAAAAAGTGTTGATCATTTGAAAATGTTTTCAAGTTTGAAACGTGTTTTGAAAGTGTTGGTGTTTATTTTTAAAATAGGAAGGATGTTTTAGTTTGAAATTGAGCAAGCAACTAGGAACATTCTACCTACTCAAAAAGTCTTTCATGTTTATTTCCTCTTTCCTTTGACATTGTTATCTTACCATTGATTTGGTAAGTAACCCTATCTTTAGATGTAAAAGGGACGGGCAAGGGTCATCGTATAGCCATGATTAGCAATGTTGTAATATATCTTAGCATTTTCTTTAAAGGACTAAGATCATTTTTGAAAGGCAACTTTGATAGCGTCATCGAGGGACTATGATCTTATATTTTGTTTGTTTTTGCTAAGATACCCCACATGCATAATATGGCCATTTTATAAGGCAAAAAAGTGGATTTACCCTAAGGGTGTATGTGTGCAAGTGTATTGATTTACATGCTTGATTTGTCTTGATTAGGGTTTGCTATTTGTTGATTTTAATCTTTCCATACAAACCCTAATTACTAGCATTTTGTATATGAAGCATTAAATTGCGGAAAATAAAAATACTAAGCTATTACATCATTAGGGGAGGGGTGTACAAATTACAAATGGGAAATCACAAGAAATTAAAACTCTAATTATCTATTACAACCATATTGAATTTGAATAAATGTACAAGAAATGAAATGAATATAACGTACAAGTATGGATGGATAAGGAATGTATTTTTGTATTAAAGGTTTTGACCTAATTAAATTAAAATAAGATAATTGACTAGAATAAGAAAATTAAAATTAAGTTAATAAAAGAAATTAATTTATTAAAGAAAATAAGTTTTTTAGGATTTTTGGTGAATTTGATTAAATTAGTAAATAAAATTAATTAAATAAAAGTCCTAAGTTCTAAATTGATTTTAATTTACAAGAAAATAATATATAATAATTAAGACTAATTATCTAAGTATTTAAAAAAGGAAATTAATTTATTAAAGAAAATATTTTTTTATTCTTTTGTTTTATGAAGAAAAATAAACTAAATAAATATAAATGATAAAATAAAAATATTTTTTTGGATTTTTATTAATAACAATAAAAATAATATTAATAATAATAATAATAATAATAATAATAACAAAGAAAATATAAATATAAAAGAAAGAAAATGGGCCAGGATGTATGAAAGTGAAACAGTGAGTATGAGATAAGCAAAACAAAGCTAGGCCCAATGACTCTACTGGCCCAGGCGCCTGATTCAACAAAAAATGAAAAAATGAAAAAAATTGTGAAAATGCAAAAGGTCTCGCTGGGGCTCGAACCCAGGACCTACTAATACGCGCGCGCTTCTTGTACCACTGGGGTGGCCTGTTTCATTCGTTCATATAATAAAAGCATAAATATATATTAGAAACTGCTTCTTGAAGACAACTTCATCTTCAACCTCGCGCCTAGCCAGACCACTTGCATCTTGTTCATTTCTCATCCATTTGCAAAAGTGTAAACATGAATCTTGTGGCAAATTTCCTCACGATTTCAGAAATGTAAAGCATTAAAACTATAGATCAAAGACAAACATGAATATTGGCCCTAATCTGAACCCTAACTTTTCTAGAAACTTCAATCTTAAAATTCTCTAAGCTCAAGCAACATAAATGCAAACTATGGATATGTATAGCTTCGTGGCAATGAGGTCTACATTTTATCTTTGAAAATGAAAGCTTAACAATGCCTATATGAGGAGTTCAAAAATCAGAAAACTCACCTTGCAAATGGAGATCGTGTTTTGAGTTTTAGTAGCTTTTGATGAGTTCCACTGATTGGGTTAGCTTCCTCAACTTCCCAGGAAGCTAATGTGATGCTTGGCTTGAGCAGAAAGTAGCTGAGGGGTTCTGGAGAAGTCCACTTGCAGAGCTCTGTTTTTGAAAATGGAACTTGATGTGAAGATGTTACAGTTATGAAACAGGGTCAGGGATGAGTTGTATTTGATGTTTTGAAGCTTTAGGAACCAAAAGGCTTGGAAACGCACGAGGGAGATGTGAGTTTCAAGTTTTTTGGTCAGATTATGCAACAATGGTGATTTTTGATATAGTTCTGAGTTTTTTTTTGTGTTTGAGGACTTAAGCATGTGTTTCTTTTCTTGCAAACAACTTGTGCATATGTATGGAAAAGGTTAGAGCACAAATGTACTCAAGACTTCTGAGTTCTAGCCTTTGGGCTCTATAACTTGCTTTTGAAGAAAAGTGAGAAGACAAATCTCAAAATGTTGTACAAGCATGTTCTGAGTTCAAAAAGGCTTTAGACACGTTGATTTTGGGTTATAGTGGTTGTTTGTGCAGAAAGAACAAGTGCAAAGCTCAAGAAGTTGACAATTGTAAAAGTGATACTTTATCAAAATGGAAATGGCAACTTTGTACCATAAATGGAAAATTACTTTGGACAAAGCTCAAACCAAGTGGATAAGGGCCTAAAGAGTTGTGAAAACCATTAATTATGGAGTGACAAACAATTTTGAGGCCTGCAAAGCAAGGGTTGTGCATCCTAGCATGAATTTGAAATCTTGTTCATCATGAAATTGACCTACAATTCAAGAATGAAGTGCCAACTTCATGCCTTCGATTCTCCTTGCTCAAAGATGATCTCAAGGAGTTCTTGGACATTTTAGAAAGCTTGTAGTGTGATCTACAACCCCTCTTTGAATCATTTTTAAAAATTCCCCTTGGAACTATGTAAAAAATTGCCATGAAGTTAGGTCAAAATCCTGCCTAAACTAGGGCAAAATTTCACTAAGTTTCCAAATTTCATGAACATGTATTCACAAAATCATAACTTGAAATCCATGAATTTCTAGGATAAGTTGTGTAAATCAATGTTTTAGATCTCATCGAGATCTATAACTTTCATGTTGAAAGTTTCCTTTGAATAATCTTACATCATGGTGAAAATTTGGCTCAAAGTTGTGAAAAAATATGAAGTTTTCAACACTTAGAAAATGATTGATAAATGAGAGGGAAAAATTTGGGGTACAACAGCTGCCCCTGTTCCATCTTCTTAAACCTAAAAAGTTAGATTGGCGGATCGGCCATTCGTGACCTGAAGGTGGAAGATGATTGAACACTAGAGTGCCCTGAAATTTGCACTCGAAGATGGATTGTTAATGGGCTTATAGATGCCATTCGGATGAATGATGGAGAATTTTCTGGAGATGGGCTTGTAGATTCCATCCAAAGGTGACTGTTGACAGAAAATGGACTAAGTCTGAACTTGATTTCAACTAGAAAAGAATCAGAACAAATATTTGGAGCGACTTATCTGAACCAGAAGAAGTCTTGTCTATTGTTTGACTAGGAAGAATCAGAATAAATCTTGGAGCAATTTATCTTAACCAGGAGTGTTCCTTTAGAAAGTATCAGGATAAATTGTTGAGGGATTTAAACTTAACCAAAAGAGATCTTGAATATTCTTTGACTGGAAAGAATCAGAGTAAATCTTTGAGCGATTTATCTGAACTAGAAAAAGTGTCTGCGGAAAGAATCAGAATAAATTGTTGAGAGATTTATCTGGACCCGAAGTGTTCCTTTAGGAAAGTATCAGGATAAACTGTTGAGGGGTTTAAACTAAACCAAAATAGATCTTAAATATTCTTTAACTGGAAAGAATAAGAGTAAATCTTTGAGTGATTTATCTGAACCATAGAAAGCGTCTGCGGGAAAGAATCAGAATAAAACATTGAGAGATTTAAACTGAACCGGCAGGGAACATCTGCGGGAAAGAATCAGAATAAACCATTGAGAGATCTAAGTTGAACCAGCAGGGATCTGGAGAAGAATCATAATAAATCGTTGAGAGATTTATCTGAACCAGAGGAAACAATCTGCGGGAAAGAATCAGAATAAACTATTGAGAGATCTAAGCTGAACCAGCAGGGATCTGGAGAAGAATCAGAATAAATTGTTGAGAGATTTATCTGAACCAGAGGAAACAATCTGCGGGAAAGAATCAGAATAAACCGTTGAGAGATCTATCTGAACCGGCAGGGAAAGTGTTTTGTAAGAAAGAATCAGAATAAACCATTGAGGGATTTATCTGAACTGGCAGGAATCTGGAGAAGAATCAGAATTAATCATTGAGATATTTATCTGAACCAGAAACGACGTCTACGGGAAAGAATCAGAATAAACTGTTGAGAGATTTAAACTGAACCGGCAGGGATCTAAAATAAATATTTGTTATGTAGATGGTTGACCAGTCCTTTCTTCGGAATTGATCTGTAATTGACTTGTTGAAAATTTGACGATAATTCTTTGTTGATTGATCTTTCCTGAAAAAGATGAAAGGTTAGTTGCATGCAATGTCATGATGTATGAAATTCATGGTGCAACGACGTTCTCAAAATAAATGATATTGTGTCGTATGTAAATGTGTTGTCAATGCTATGACGTATGGATGTAATGTATAGACACATTAATTGTTATGCCGTAGTGTTACTGGAGTCGGGGAAATTAAATTCCCGAGTACTGCTGGGTATGAGGAGTGTAAGTCTTCATGTTTTGAAGTATTGATGAGTTTCCATTTGTTAGAGAAATAAACTTTGTTGTGTAAGGGGAAACACCGTACATTGCTTGCGGACCTTGTGAAATCCTGTTGGGGAATCCTGAGAAATTGGGTGACTTTCACTGAGGAATCTTTGGAGCTGTAACCGGGAGTTTTGTTCTGTTGGGGGAGTGAGAGCACTTGATACTATTAGGATGTGTACTAGAGATATGATGGCGGTCCTACAGCGGGATGCCCTGATTTCCGCTCTTGTTGGAAAAAGTACCTGTGGGGGATTTTATGGAATAGTCTAAAGATATCATCCTATTTCTTAAAGCCATTAGTGATTGTCTTTCTATTTTTCGTTCCTCTTTTTTTGTTCATTTGTAAACAGTAGTCACATTCAAATGCATATGTTCAAAAATAATCATTGGACGTTTTCGCAAACAATACACGGAAGTAAAAGAAAAACCGATAGTTTTGCATTTTCAAAGGGATGTCTTTGTATTAACTTGAATAAGTATTTTTGTATAATGAGACGAACATTCTAGTAAGAGAATGTCGTCGTAGAAAATGAAAATTTGATACAAAGAAAAGATATCTATGTGAAATAAACCCATGGGGTTCCCATTCTGCTATAGCCTTTGTGTCTCTGAGCGTCTTGTCCACTTGTTGCCTTATCCGAAGTTGATTGGATTGATTAGACCAGTTTGAGCTTGTCAGTTGATGCTAAAGGTTGTTTGTAAGGTGATCCAACGAGACATAGTTATACACTTTAATTCCCTAACTTTTTCCTGGACCGCCCTTTAGGGTTTTCAGTCCACCGGGATACCCTTTTTTTCCCAAGCCGCCCTTTTGGGTTTTCAGCTTGCCGGGTGTACAGATTTTTTTTGTATTTTATCCCTAATTTTTGCCCGAACCTTTTTGATTCGTCGGGATGCCCTTGTTTTGCCTAGGTGTGCCAACCTAGCGGGTCTCTTATGTGTAGTATCTTTTGACTATGTCCGCGTTCACAGGGTGCGGAAGTTCGTCGCCATCCATAGTGGTTAGGATCATTGCTCCACTAGAGAATATGCTTTTGATCACAAATGGTCATTCATATGTAGGAGTCTATTTTCCCCTGGGATCACCTTGTGGAAATATGATACGCTTGATCAAGTCACCAACCTGATATACCTGACGTCTGACCTTTTTGTTAAAAGTTTTGATCATGCAGTTTTGCTACATTTGGCCATGACAGACAGTCGTATGCCTCTTCCCATCAATCAAGTTCAACTGGTCAAGCTGAGTTTGAATCCATTCGTCTTCATTCAGCCTTGCATCTTTTATGATTCTCAGAGAAGGTATTTGTACTTCAATTGGTAGAACAACTTCCATGTTGTATACCAAGGAGAAAGGAGTTTCCCCAGTTGACGTGCGCACCGTGGTACGGTAACCATGGAGAGTAAATGGTAACATCTCATGCCAGTCCTTGTAGGTTACTGTCATTTTTTGTATGATCTTCTTGATGTTTTTATTTGCAGCTTCGACAACGCCATTCATCTTTGGCCGGTAAGGGGAACAATTATGGTGCTGGATCTTGAATTGCACGTACAGTGCGGTGATCATGGTATTGTTAATATTTGCACCATTGTCTGTGATGATTCTCTCCGGGATACCGTACCAACAAATGAGATTTTGTTTGATGAATCGGACCACAACATTCTTGGTAACGGAAGCGAAAGAAGTTGCCTCAACCCACTTCGTGAAATAGTTCATGGCCACTAAGATGAAGCGGTGCCCATTAGAAGCTGTAGGTTTGATTTCTCCAATCATATTGATGCCCCACATTGCGAATGGCCAGGGAGCAGTCAGGACGTTTAGAGGAACTGGAGGCACATGTACTTTGTCAGCATAGACCTGACACTTATAACAGGTTCGTGAATGCTGATAGCAATCTGCTTCTATGGTAGACCAGTAGTACCCCGCTCGTAGGATCTTTTTAGCCATCGTGTGCCCACTAGAATGGGTGCCAAAAGTTCCTTCATGTAGATCAGCCATGATCTTTTCTGCCTCAACCTTGTCTACGTAGCAAAGCAAAACAGGGTCGTGGTTGCGCTTGTAGAGAATGCAATTACTGTGGAAGAACTTAGCAGAGAATCTCCTCAAGAACTTCTTATCATTGACTGTAGCTCCTTCCAGATACTCTTGGGCCTTGAGATACATCTTGACTTCATGGAACCAAGGCTTGTCCACTATCTCTTCAGTATCGATCTCGTGATAGTAAGTTGGTTCATCCATCTGTTCAATGGTGATCTGGGGAGCCTCGTTACCCCCACTTGAGTTTAAACATGGATGACATAGTGGCCAGCGCGTCCGCTAGTTGATTTCCCTCTCGTGGAAAATGCTCGAAGATAATTTCCTCAAAATAAGGGATTAATGTCAACACATGTTCTTTGTAGGGGATGAGATTAGGGTGCTTCGTGTCCCATTCTCCTTTGATCTGACTGATGACTAAGGCTGAATCTCCAAATACACTTAAAGACTTGATTTCCAAATCTATGGCAGCTTTGAGTCCCAAAATACACGCTTCATATTCTTCCATATTATTGGTATAGTTGAAACAAAGTATTGCAGTGAAGGGAGTATGACATCCTTCAGGGGATATGATTACAGCACCTATGTCATTGCCGAGTGCGTTGGAGGCTCCGTCAAAAACCAAGGTCCACCGGGATCCTTGTTCAGGTCCGTCATATGGTCTGAGTTCTTCACAATTGTTTACCATCATGATGTCTTCATCTGGGAACTCGAATTTCATGGACTGATAGTTATCCACGGCTTGATGAGCAAGGTGATCAGCTAGTACACGGCCCTTTATTGCTTTTTGGGTAGTGTACTGAATGTCGTATTCAGTCAGGATCATCTGCCATCTTGCTATTCTCCCAGAGAGGGCAGGCTTCTCGAATATGTATTTAATTGGATCCATCTTGGATGTCAATAAGGTAGTATGGGTCAACATATACTGTCTTAGCCGGTGAGCAGCCCATGCCAGAGTGCAGCAAGTTTTCTCGAGCAGTGAATATCTTGTTTCACAGTCGGTAAACTTTTTGCTCAGGTAATAAATAGCATGCTCTTTTCGGCCAGACTCGTCATGCTGCCCCAGCACACACCCTATTGAATTTTCCAAGACAGTTAGATACATGATCAAAGGTCTTCACTCGACTGGCGGAATCAAAACAGGAGGCTCTTAAAGGTACTCTTTGATCTTGTCAAAGGAAGCATGACATTCATCATTCCATTTGACTACTTGATCTTTCTTCAGTAATTTGAAGATTAGTTCACAAGTAGCGGTTAGGTGATAAATGAATCTGGAGATGTAGTTAAGTCGTCCTAAGAATCCTCTGACTTCCTTCTCAGTGCGAGGAGCAGGCATTTCTTGTATTGCTTTCACCTTGGTAGGGTCCACTTCAATACCTTTACCACTGACGATGAAGCCTAGGAGTTTACCGGACCTCACCCGAAATGTGCATTTATTCGGGTTCAACCTTAGCTTGTATTTCTTTAGCCTTTCAAACAAATTATGCAAATGGTCAAGATGTTCCTCATTAGTTTGAGATCTGGATATCATGTCATCCACATAGACCTCTATTTCATGATGGATCATGTCATAAAATAGAGCTACCATGGCGCGCTGATAAGTTGCCCCTGCATTTTTCCACCCGAATGGCATAACCTTGTAACAGAATGTGCCCCACTGTGTGACGAAGGTCGTTTTTTCCATGTCCTCAGGTGCCATTTTGATTTGATTGTAGCCTGAGAAACCATCCATAAATGAGAACACTTTATGTTGTACGGTATTGTCAACCAAAATATCGATATGGGGAAGTGGGAAATCATCCTTAGGACTTGCCCTATTCAAATCTAGGTAATCCACACACATGCGTACTTTGCCGTCCTTTTTAGACACTGGAACAACATTGGCGACCCATTGTGGATAGGAGGTGACGGATTAGAATCCGGTGTTTAATTGTTTCATGACTTCAGTCTTGATCTTCTCTGACATGTCTGGCCGCATGCGACGGACTTTATGTTTTACCGGAGGGAAGTCTTCTTTTGTCGGTAAACGATGGACCATGATATCAGTGTCAAGTCCTGGAATGTCTTTGTATGACCAGGTGTTGTACCCCAAAATTTGCCCTCCCACTTCTCATAGATTTCTCATCACAAAACCTTTGAAGCCCAAGATCCAGTTAGGGTTTCATCTGCTCAAGACCTCTCCTTGCACTGTTGACCCAAATTAGGGTTTCTGTTTGCACAAAGATGTTTTGACCTAAAAAGCCTAAGATGACTTTCATGCTTCATATTGGACCCCCAAGCTTATCCATACCAAGTTTCAAGCCTTGATTCCAAGTTTTGCCCAGTCAATTGGACAATTGACCTAAAAATCAGCTGTATCGGGAAAAAGTCAACTGTGGCCAATTGAAAGTCAAACCTCATGAAAATTGACCCACATCAACATTATGAACTCATATGGACCATTTGATCAAGTTTGGATCACAATTCCATAAGAAATTTGATCAGATCACCAAAAGGGCAAAATGGTCATTTTTAGGGTTTTGACTGCACAAAGGCAATTTTTGACTGTTTGACCTAGCCAATGGCAAACCAAGCTCATGTATGGACTCAAGGACCCCATGGAATTATCTTGGCATGCTCAACAAACTCAAAAGATCCCAAGTACACAAGATTGACAATTGAATTTCCCAGTCAATTGATCAATTTTGACTGTACACTGAAAAGTCAAACTTTGACTTTTTGGTCAAAATCAAGAGTCAAGATTCATTTTTTATCAAAACATGCCAAATCATGAAACTTGTTCATCAAGAAATCACAAAATGCAAATTAGGGTTAGAAATTAGAATTTTTCATAACTTAGAATTTTTCTAAGTTATAAAAAACCCTAATTTTTTCCCAACTTTGCCACACTTTTTCACCAAGATCCATTTGGATTCAAACAAAAGTAAAAACATGAAAGTTGTAGCTTGTTGCATAATCTACAACTTTGATTCACAAAGTTTTCCCATTTGAGGCCTGTATCTCAAGTTACAAATTTTTGAATAAGGGCACTAAACCATTCTTAACTTAGTGAAATTTTAACCTATTTTGACAAGGTTTTCTACCCAACTTCAAGGCCATTTTCCATACACTTCCACTTGGAATTTCAATTTGCATTTCAAAGATGGATTGTAGTACACATTCCAAGCTTTCCAAAATGTCCAAGAACTTCTCAAACAACCTCATGGTTAGGGAGAATCGAATTTTGCAAAATGGGAAAAAGTCACTTTTGTTCTTGGCCATGTACATGTTCATAACACTATGCATTTCAATCTCAGCTTGCATATCTTGATTACAGGTCCTTAAACCATCCAACACTCATAAATTTAATGCATATTCTTTGTGCCAAAGCCATGTTCTTTGTGTTCTAACATTACATAAAGGATTAATCCCAAATTAGATAAAGCATTCTTTCTATTTTTGCAAAAGTTAGCTTTATGTCCAATTACAAATCCAAGAAGTACAGTCCATATCTAATTGGCACAAGTTTATGTGTTAATCACACTGATCAAGGAGGGATTATGCAGCATAGTATGAGGGCCTGTACAGGCTAGAGGCACAAAGTCACCATGGCTTGCTTAAAGTGTAAGAAACACATCATAACTCAAACCAACTCTCATATCAGCTTACAAACCCTTAAGTGAACTTATCAAACACACTCCACACATCTCAACCAAGATATTGCACGACCCTAACACCTCTCATACACCCCAAATCCCAGAATCACCTTCAAACTGCAAAAACAGGGCCAGGCCTGCAGTTTGAGTGCCATCTTCCATTTCCCTCAAGCTCTCTTGCCCAAACCAGTTCACATACATTCCCTAGCACCTATGCAAGCTAACCATGACTTGAAACACGACCTGTAATCCCTCTAACCACTTCCACCATTTTCAGTTTCTTGTTTTGCAGGTGAGGTGCTCTAGCACAATTCAAAAGCTTTCAAGACAAAATAAACATTGGAATAGCATCCCTGGACCTCAAGGAAGCTTTTCCAATCATCACCTTGCACTGAAAGCTCCCTCATTGCCAGATAGAACTTCAGCTAAACAGGTATCTTGGTGAACTTCTATCTCTCTTATCAAGCATCATTAGCTCTAAGTTTGTGAATAAACAATGTTCTACTCATGCCACTGAACATGTACATGTTTTTACTTTTCATTTATTTTGCTTGAGCTGTGAGAATTTGAGGTTTAAAAATGGCAGAAAATCTAGGTTAGGATTTGGGGGGAGAAGAAATTCTCCCTCATCTTAGAGAGTTAGATCAAGTTCTGCATATGGTTGGATTCGTCTCTTGATGCTGAACATTTTTTATGTTATGAGTTTTCATTAATAAGCCAGGAATCAGGAGTTAGAAGATCAAGAACAGGGCGCGCGTTTTTGAATGTTGTTGTACAGAGGTTGAAGAAAGGTCTTCATGGGCTGGGCTTATGTTGACTTTCCTTTTCACACCACCCTTTTTGGTTTTACACCCCTGAGCCCATTTGCTTCATTTTTAATGTTTTTTGACTTTTTCTTTTTTTAACTGGCTCATTTATTTTTTCTCAGCATATTAAAAATATAAAAATATTTTTCTCATCATTTTTTGAATTTATTAAGTATTTATTTGATTGTTTCTTTAGTTTGTACATAAATAAATAAATAAATATATATATATATATATATACTTTTTGTTTAAAATATTAAGATAGTACAAATATATTTTTATATACATTTTTGTCTTATTTTTACTTCCTGAAAATATTTTATAGAAAATTATTTTTTTATTTAAATATTAAATATTATTAACTAATACATATAATATATATTTTGTAAATAATATAAATATATAGGTATATATTAATATGCTTAGGATAAAAATACCAAAAAATGTACATATTTTATTTTTTAATATTTAATACTAGAAAATGCCCTTTTTACAAATATACTATATTTTATTTTATTTTTGTATGTAAATAATAAATATTATATGAATTAATTGATTAATACCCCTTTGATTAAAAATTAGGGTTTTGCCCTAAATTTGAAAATACTCCAAAAAATAATACCTTTTTATTTCTCTTTTTTTTTTACATAAATAATACTTTTTTTTCATACACATAAAAATTCTTTTTACATTTTGCATATTTATTTCAATTTCCATTTAATTATACAATTATTTGTCTTGTAAATATTCAAAGAAAATGATGTAATAGTTAGGTTTAAATTCTTGTCTAAATATATCCCATTTGAAACATTGTACCCCCCCTCCCCATATTATTGTGTTGTAATAGTGTAGGAATTTAAATTTCGCACTTTAGTGCTTTCTAAACCTACCATGCTAGAATTAGGGTTTGTATGCGAATAAAACGAACAAAATAGTTGGACCTAATCTCAAGATAAATAAGCATGAAAATGGACAACACATTTCACACTTGCACCCCTAGGGCATTCCACTTTGTTGCCTTCAAATAATTAGACCATATTGCATGTTGAATTTCTTTGGGTAAAACAAACAATCAAGATGATCATAGTCCCTCAAAATGTTGCCTAAATGAATGATCAAGTCCCTTTTTAAAGAAAAAATTGCCCAAAGACATTTAACACTATTGCAATTATGGTCTAAACGATGACCCACGCCCGTCCCTTCAACCTCCTAAGACAAGATTGTCCACCAAATGCAATGGTGGAACAAAATTGTCAAAAGGTTTAAAACATAACAAAAATCTTTGAGAAAATTTTAGGGTAGATAACTCTTAAGTACTTGCCAATTTGCAAAGAAAACACTTGCCTATTTTCAAAACCCACTTCACAAACACTTTCAAAACCAACTTTCAAAAAACCTTGAAACATCTTTTTAAAAGACAAAACACCTTTTGTAAAACATTCGAGTAAAGAATTGTTACAAGGGTAGCCTATACAAGGCATCTTTTCAAAACATTTTCAAACCACACACCAAGTACCATTTCAAACAATTGAAAACCAAGGCAAGTTGATCTAAGCAAAGTACCTAAGAGCCCATGGATAACCATGGATAGAAAGGGTGCTAATACCTTCCCTTTCTATAATCTACTCCCCGAACCCAAGAAAAATCTCAAAGGTTTTTTGCTGTGCTTTTTAAACCTTTCCTTAGGATAAAATAAAAAGTCGGTGGCGACTCTTGCTCAACCGAAACATTTGCGAAAACAAACGCAAAACCCTAGTCAGTTCTCCCACCGTATCACACCAGGAAAATACCTCAACATAGTCATATAGTAACTGAGTTAAGCGCTTCTTGACACTAGGTTCTAGATTGGCACCCACATTGACTTCTTTCTTGTCCTCTTCGATACCTAAGTTAACTGTCCACTGGTTCTTCGTAGGGCTGTATGGTCCTTTCTTCCTGTTGTAGTAACCTGGCTAGTTCCCTTGGCACTTCACAATCTTCCTCACCTTCGTCTTCGGCTTGGAAGATTAGATTTTCAAAGTCACAATAGACCATAGCAGAATCGTTACCCATGGGATCCTGAGTGGATGTAAATCTGCATTTTGATATGTGAGTGTGTGTAACATCATAGATATCTTTGAAAGAAATAAAAACATAGAAAAAGAAAGACAAAGAGCATAAAGTTTACATGCAAAAACATCCATGATTCATTGATGACATATGAAAATGAGGTAACAACCCTTACAAATGGACCGTTGTGCCTCGGGTAAGACACAAGTTTTTAAAACTTTGAATTGTTTAATTATTACAAGTCCGACAAAAATTTAAAGACAATTACTGTTGGATAAAAGTAATAGGGACAAATTCTTTGGCTTCCCAATTGCTGAGTCCTCCGTTGATAGTTGGGAAAATCCAATCTTCTAGGTCACAACTGTCATCACTATCCTCCACTGTGTTGACTCCATGGTTGTTGATCCGTAAAGGTGGTCCCCCAGCACGAGCACGACGAACAGCTTTCTGGCCTCCTGAAGTGAAACCCAAACCAAATTTGTCAGATTTATAAGGGATATCCGGGATTTGGCCCCAAATAGTACACCCACCTTCTTCGACTACTGCCTTGGCATCTTTCAGTGAAGACATCTTTAGATGAGGTCTTGTAATCTTTGGGACTTGGGAAACAGTCTTGGTTGTTGCCACTATTTGTGGGACTTCCTCGAAATGTTGATAAGGAGTTTTGATGAATTCACCATCCATTTCTACGTATCTGAAGGAGTTCAAGTGACTGACCATATATTCCTCTTCTCCATGGACAGTGAGGATTTTCCCTTGGTTGGGTATTTCAGCATCTGATATAATGTAGAGGTGACGGCACCAGCGTTATGAATCCAAGGCCGGCCCAATAAACAGGAATAGGAAGGGCGAATGTCCATCACATAGAAAGTTGAATCAAAGTTTTGAGTTCCAAATTTAATGGGGATGTCCACCTCCCCATGCACCATTCTCTTTGAACCGTCGAAGGCCCTTACCACTATATTGCTGGGTTTTAAGGTCAAACCTTCACAGTCGAGTCTATCCAGAGCCTTCTTAGGCAGCACATTCAAATATGAACTAGTATCAACCAGGACATGGGCCAAAGTTGTGCCTCTGCATTTGACAGAGACATGCAGCGCCTCATTGTGTTTCCTCCCTCTAGGTGTTAGGTCAGCATCAGAAAAGCCTAAATCGTTATCAACTGTTAAACTGGCCACACAGTCTTGGAATTGGTCAGTAGAGGTTTCCTGTGGCACGTGGGCAGTTTTGAGAAATTTCACCAAGGCCTTCGCATGAGCCTCGAAGCACAAGAGTAAAGCTAGCATAAAAATCTTTGACGGAGTCTGCCCTAGCTGTTCAACTACGTTGTAGTCACTTCTCTTTATAATTTTCAAAATTTCTTCCATCTCCTTCTTGGAGGCTTCTGGGATAGATACTGATTGCGCATTCATCTGGACAGGCTCAACCAAAATGCCTTTGCCCCGAGTCTCAGTCGACCCGGTGATAGGCGTATCAGCAGGGGTAACCATAGGGATTGTAGTAGTAGTGTCAACAGGAACAAAAGCAGGGATGATCACAGGACCGGTAACAGTTTTCGGAGGAGTAATCTCAGGGGAGAATACTCTTCAACTTCGGGTTATTTTGCTGGTTCCTGCAATGTTGTCGATGTCGGGGTCAGCCTTCTCAAAAATTGAGTCTTCATCAGCCAGCTAATCCTGCTTGACATCGTGATAGTAGACGTCACCCCCATAGTTCCAAGCGACAGTTTTATCTGAAGAGTACGGGATCGGCCCTGGCATAGTAATTATCAATGGAGTCACCTTAGGAACAGATATAATCCTAACGGGTCTTTTGGTGGAGACCCTGGAAGGATTGGCGGAAATGGTTACTATTGAAACATCTTTGTAAGAAATGGTGGGAACGGGAGTCTTCTCAAACAAAATCTCATTATCATGCATTAGGCGCTGGACATCTGCTTTCAATAAATGGCAACCAGTTGGTAGGGATAAGCAAAGGTGGCAGCCTTCGCCACAGCCCAGAAATAAACTGGCCTTCAACAGGTTCCTCTTGACAGTCAGGAGAGGAGTAACAAGTTCATCAACAACAGTAACAAACACATCATCTTCAACATCGTTAACATCACGGCCATGCTTGGACATAGGAGCGGTGATAACATTCGGGATCTCAGGAGCATCAAATTCAATTTATTTTGCCTCGAGAAGGTCTTGCACCTTGTTTTTCAAAGCCCAACAGTTGTTGGTATCATGGCCTGGACTTTCTGAATGGTAAGCACAACGAGCATTAGGGTTGTAATGAGGAGAGGCGGTGTTGGGATTCTTCGAGGCTTCCTTCAAAGTTACCATATTAGATCTCAACAAATGTGGTAGGACTTGAGATAGCGTCATATTTATCCGGGTAAACTGTCTTACTAGTCTTTCTGTTCTAGGCTGGTTATTCCTTTGTTAAGTAAGTTCAGGCTTAGGGATCATGACGGCCCCTACCGTTGGACGGAGTTCAGTTCTGTCCTGATTCCTTTAAGGGTATACAGCACCAACTTCTTTCTTCCCAATAAATGGTTTTCTCACGGCACTGGAGGATGCATCCTTTTGGATCTTCCCACTTATAATCCCAGCTTTCACTCTTTCCCCGGTCAAGATTAATTCAGTGAAGCCGGTTGAGGAGCTTCCAATTAGATGATTAAAGAAAGGATCGGACAGGGTACTCAAAAACATTTCTACTAGCTCTTTGTCAGATAGGGGAGGCTGGACTCTTCCTGCTAAGTCCCTCCACTTCTGAGCGTTGTCTTTGAAACCTTCGCTTGAACCCATAGCCATACTCTGGAGTTGAGTACGGGTGGGAGCAAGGTATGTGTTGTACTGATATTGTTTATAAAAATCAGCGGATAGGTCTTCCCAATTACGGATATTGGCCTTATCTAGTTGATAGAACTAATCTAGCTGAGTACCGGATAGACTATCCTGAAAGAAGTGGACCCACAAATATATGTCAACTGTGTGAGGTTGTATCTTCCTCACATAAGGTCGGAGGTGCATCTTGGGACATGAAACCCCGTCGTACTTAGAAAACACTGGTGCCTTGAAATTTGGTGGAATAACAATCCCAGACACCAAACCAAGCTCTTCAAAGTCCAGCCCGGGCACTTTCTGAATCTCTATTGCACTTAGACGTTCTTCCAGATGTTTGTATTTGTCGTCAGCCGGAGGATGCTACTCTTCAGAGTAATCATCATCTTCTTCCTCTTCAGATTCTGGATGGGTAATCACTTCCTTGTTTTTCCCTTCTTGATTATCCTTTTCACCTGATGATGTTGCGAAGTCAAGGGTTCGTCTGGCTGGCCCCGGGAACCTTCTTCCTAGATTCAAAACACCGGTTGATTCCTTTGCTTTCTTCTTCTTTCCTTTGATCAGCAAAGTTTTCAAATCCTCTTGTCCATTGGCCAGATTCAGGAACATTTGTTGAAACTGAGTATTCTGAGCCTGGAGATCTTTTACCGTCTGCTCAAGATCCATCCTACTGAAATAAATAATATAAAGATAAGGAGACCTATTGTAAGAAACTTGTTTATGTTATGATGAATGAAGATGCATATGCAATGATTTCAAGGAAATTAGAGATTTAAATTTGCTTTACACAAAAAGGAACACACGTTATATTAATAAATCAAAGTTTGAGTACATCATGCCTCTTTGGGCTTACAATGAAAGATATAAAATACAAAATTCTAAGACAAAAAAGTTGAACGCATCCTCTTTGGTGCAATGTAGGCGTTCAGACTCTGCTCCTCATGAAGCTGCTTTGTGAGTTCCAGAACCTTCTTCTCGCTGGCTTAGAATTGGGCCTCGAAAGTATCTTGCTCCCCTTTAAGTTGTATCCAATCCCTTTGCAAGTCTTAGATAGATGTGGGCATGTTGAGATGAAGGATAATGTATGGGAGATCTCCTTCCATAATAGGCTCTATGATAACTAGAAGAATAGAGAGGTAAGGCATCATAAGACTTTGAGCATGAGCTCGTACCCATTTGAGATAAGGCTCAAGAGGGATGGAATTCTTATGCCCTAGTGTCTTGCTATCAACTTTATGTACCATGTGTTGTACCCCAAAATTTGCCCTCTCATTTATCAAGATTTTTCTCACAAGATCTCTTTGACTCAAGACTGAATTAGGGTTTGACCAGCTCAAGGCATCTCATCATGCACTGATAATCCAAAATTAGGGTTTGGGATTGCACAAGGATTATTGGGCTACCAATGCTTCATATGACTTTCAAGTATCATTATGGACCCCTAATTTTACTCATGACAAGTTTCAAGCCCTGAATCACATTTTTGATCAGTCAGTTGGACAGTTGACCTAAAAATCAGTTATATTGGGGGAAAAGTCAACCATGGCCAATTTATAGTCAAACTTCATAATTTTTTATCCACATCAACATTTAATACTCATATGTATCATTTGATCAAGTTTGGATCACAATTCCTCAAGAAATTTGATCAAATCATCAAAAGGGCAAAATGGTCAAAATTAGGGTTTTGACTGAGAAAGGGCAATTTCTGATTTTTGACCTAGAAAATGACCAATTGGTTTGAAGCATGATTTCAAGAGTTTAATTGCATCATCTTAACCTAAAAACATGGTTCAAAACATTGCAACTCCATTGGATTGACAGATAAATTTTGCAGTCAACTGATCAAAAGTCAATTGTATACTGAAAAGTCAAACTTTGACTTTTTGGTCAAAATCAAATGCCAAGGATAACAATTCATCAAAACATGTCAAAATGTGAAACTTGTTCATCAAGAAATCAAAGATTGAAGATTTTGTTTTGAAATTTGAAATTTTCTTAACTTAGAAATTTTTCTAAGTATAGAAAATTTCTTATTTTTTCTCAACTTTAAGCCAAATTCTCACCATGATACAAGATGATTCAAAGAAAGTTCCCAACATGAAAGTTGTAGATCTCCATGAAATATACAACTTTTCTTCACACATTTTCTCCTAAAAATGATTGTATCTCAAGATATAATTTTGTGAATACATGCCCATGAACTAAAATAACTTAGTGAAATTTTGCCCTAATTTAGGCAGGTTTTTGACTTAACTTCATGGCAACTTTTCACCTAGTTCCAAGAGGAATCTTTAAGATCAATTCAAAGATTAGTTATAGAGCACATTCTAAGCTTTCCAAAATGTCCAAGAACTCCTTGAGATCATTCTTGAGTAGGGAGAATCGAAGAGATGAAGTTGGCAATTTCTCACTTTGATTTCAAGCCATTTCATGAAGAACAAAATTCAAATCCAAACCTAGGTTGCATAATCCTTACTTTACAGGTCTCAAACTTGTTTATCACTCCATAATTTAATGCTTACACAGTTGATAAAGCTTTAATCCAAGAATAAGAGCCTTTGTCCAAGCTTTAATTCCATAAGTGGCACAAAGTTGCCATTTCCATTTTAGAAAAGCACAACTTTTGCATTTGTCAACTCCTTGAGCTTTGCACATGTTCTCTCTGCACACACAAGTCCTATAAACCAAAAGAAAACTGTCTAAGACTTGTACCAACTCAACTCAGGCATGTACAAGCATGTAGAGAGTTGTCTCCTCACTTTTCTTAAAAGGCAAGCAATAGAGCAAAAAGTCTATAACTCAGAAACCTGGTGTGGAATTGATTTGAAACCTTTTCTATACTTATACACAAACATATTACAACCTAACACACGATTGCAAAAGGCCAGAAACTCTCTCAAACTCTCTATAACCAAAAACCTGCCATAACTTGCAGTTTTACATCAAGCATAGCAATCCAAAAATCTACTCGTGTGTTTCAAGTTCTAATCACCTAAACACTTAACTTACATCATATCTAAGTGTTCCAAACCATCATCCCTTCATTGTAACTCCTCCTGCTCCATCTGCCATTTTTGCATTTCGAGCTTGTAGGTTGACTTGGACAGGGAGATTCAGGAACTTTCAAGACAAAGTAAGGATTGGAACATACTCAGGGAGGTCCAGGCAAGCTAAAGGGATCTTCAGGCCTTCTCAAAACTCACTCAAACTCCATTCACGATCTCAGTTGAAAGAGGTAAGAACTCTAACTTCTATCTCTTCATACAGGCATTCTTTGGTCTCGATTTGTGAAGATAAAATGTAGATATCCTTGTGCTAAAACCAACCATGTTCATAGATTTCATTTATACTCATTGTGTATAGAGAATTTTAGATTTCAAATTTCTGTAAAAATTAGGTTTGAAATTAGGGCCATTGAAATTAGCTTTGATCTTTGACTGTTAGTTTATATGAGTTACATGGTTGAAATCGTGGGAAAGAGTACTACCATTTTCATGTTTGAAGTTTCCATTTTCATGGAGAAATGAGAGAGATACAGGGGGTTCGGTTAGCTAGAGGAAGAAGACGAAGTACAGGGAAAGGAAGCACTTTGTGTTATCTATTTTTAGTTTCATTTGAACTAACGAATGTACAGCCACCCCAGTGGCAAGGCAGCGCGCAGAAATTGCATAGGTCATGGGTTCGAACCTTGGCGCTGCCTTTTGCATTTTTCATATTTTTCAGCTTTGTTTTTGATTTTTTGGCAGCGTGGGCTCAGCATGTATGGGCCTCCTATTTTTTCTAACATACTACCTCCTGATTACTCAGGACACCCCTGGCCCAATTTATTTTCATTTATTTATTTTATTTTTGTTTACTTCATTAAATATTTTTCTTAAATTTTATAAAATCATAAAAAATGTAAAAATGTTAAATATTTCATTTTTGTTTATTTTATTTTTATTTCTCATAAAAAATATTTTTATTTAGTTATATATTAATTTTTTTCTTAATAAACTTATAAAATAAAATAGAATTAGGTTAATATTTATTTCTTTTCTCTCACACTTATAAATATTTATTTTGACATATAAAAAGACTAAATATTTCATAAATACTATTTATTATTTTCAAGACAAAAAATACACAAAAATAATACTTAAAGAACTTTATTTTCTTTTAACAAATTATAAATTAGGGTTAACCAATTTCTAAAAATAATTTCTTTTCTTAAATTATTAGGTTTAGCTCAAAACTCTTTTTCATATAAAAAAAACAAAACAAAAATCTTTTTTCTTGCATATATATACCATTGCATATTTATATTGTATATTATTTATTCAAATATTCGTACGAATTCGATTTGGTTATAATAGATTAAATTAGGTTTACATTATTGCAAATCCCCATTTATAATTTGTATACCCCCTCCCATAAAATGTTGTAATAGCGTAGTAATCTTTAAATTACGCAATTTATCGCTTTTACATAACATGCTAGTAATTAGGGTTTATATGGAAAGATAAAAACAAATCAAATAGAAAACCCTAATCCAAGACAAAACCAAGCATGAAAATAACACACTTGCACACAAGCACCCTTAGGGTTACTCCACTTGGTTGCCTTATACAAAAATGGCCATATTAAGCATGTGAAGTATCTCAGCAAAACAAACAAGTATAAGATCATAGTCCCTCGATGATGCTATTCAAGTTGCCTTACAAAATGATCTTGGTCCCTCAAAAATGCTAATATACTTTGCAACATTGCTAATCATGGTTATACGATGACCCGCGCCCGTCCTGTTTACATCCAAAGATAGGGTTGCTTACCAAATCAATGGTAAGACAACAATATCAAAGGAAAAGGAAATGAACAAGAAAGACATTTGAGTAGGTAGATGACTTCTAGTTACTTGCTCCATTTCAAAAACA
Source organism: Vicia faba (assembly GCA_948472305.1). Classification (NCBI taxonomy): domain Eukaryota; kingdom Viridiplantae; phylum Streptophyta; class Magnoliopsida; order Fabales; family Fabaceae; genus Vicia; species Vicia faba. Next base: position 1,215,108,733 of record OX451738.1, on the reverse strand, counting down.
ATTATCCTTGTTATTTTCATAAAAAACAAACACACACATTTTCAAACATTCTTACAAACATTGAAAACATTTTCAAAAAGACAAACATCTTTGTATACATTCTTACAAATGAGAATCATTATAAAGATTGCCTAAATAATGGCCTCTTTTACAAAATACTTTCAAAACCACACAAAGCATAATTTCAAAACAAAAGCAAGTGATCTAGCAAGTAACTAAGAGCCCATGGAAAACCATGGATGAAAAGGGTGCTAATACCTTCCCTTTTCATAATTTACCCCCCGAACTCAAGAAACAATCTCAAAGGTCTTTCCTGTGATTTTTCACCTTTCCTTTTGGATAAAAGAAAAGTCGGTGGCGACTCTTGCTAACCGCAACATTTGCGATAAAACGCAAAACCTTCAAGTCAGTTCTCCCACCATATCATACCATGCCCCAAGCTCGCATGAACCTTTTGCGGTAATCATGAGCATCATTCTCGTAGTCGAAGACGATTCCTTGAATAAGTGCATCATGAGGACCATCCTTTCTTGCATATCCAAACTATCATATTTCCAAACAAGGATTGTAAGTGATTCCTCCCCTAATGCCTAAAAGAGGGACATTAGGGAATTCTCCACATCGATCAATGATAACATTCTCCGAGAATCCGGGACACCAATGAATGCCTGAATGTGTAAGAGTCATTAGCCTATGAGACTATGATACAGTGGGAGAACTGACTTGGTGTTTTGCATTTTGATCGCATTTGTGCAAATAGCAAGGGTCGCCACCGACTTTTCTTTTATCCAAAAGGAAAGGTAAAAAAGCACAGGAAACACCTTTCGAGATTATTTCGCGTGTTCGGGGAGTAGATTATGAAAAGGGAAGGTATTAGAACCCTTTTCATCCATGGTTTTCCATGGGATATTAGTTACTCGCTTAGATCACTTGCTTTTGTTTTGACAGTGTGCTTTGAAAGTGTTTTGAAAAATCTCTTTGTAATGGTTCTCGTTTCTATAAGAACGCGTATAAAGTTTTGTTTCGAAATATGGTTCAAAGATGTGTTTGTGGATTGTGTTTTGGAAAGTGGTTTTTGAAAAGACATTTTGCAATAGTTCTCGTCTCTATAAGGACGTATACAAAAGGTTTTGTCTTTTGAAAATGTTTTGAGATGAAAGTGTTGGTATAAAAATGCTTTTGTCGTGAGCAAGTGAGCAACTAGGAGCAAATCCACCTACTTGAAAGGTCTCAAGGTTCTTTTCTTCCTCCTTTAGATGTTGGTATCTCACCATTGATTTGGTAATAAGCACCATCGTTGGATGTAAAGGGACAGACGCAGGTCAATTTTACAGTCATCGAAAGCAACTTATGTGACGCTTTAGCAATTTTGTAAGGGACGAGATCGTTTTATCGAAGGCAACATAGAGGGTCATCGAGGGACTACGATCTTTTTTTTATCGAGGGTCTTTTCTAAAGCGTCCATGTTCGAGGGACATGACTGTATTTCCGAGGCAACGAACGAGGTTACCCTAGAGGTGCGCTTGTGGAAAAGTGTGTTTGATTCAAGTTAATTTTATCTTTGAAATTAGGTTTATCTAGAGATTGATTTTAAATCTTGCCATACACGCCTAATTACTATACAGTAATAAGTAAAACAATAAAATGCGGAAATTGAAATTCTACGCTATTACAGAGCTTCGGGAATGGGGGTACAAATTAATGAATGGGGGTGACAGTAAGAAATAAATATTTAAATCACATAATACAAGTCCAAACCGTTAAATAATTATTTAAGTTAAAACTCTTTTCACTTGATAAAATTAATTAAGGACTTAATTAATAATGTCAAACAAAAATTATTTTAAAGTTAATAACTATTTAAAACAAATATTAACCTATTTACAATTTTTAAATGTATGCTGAAAAATAAAAATCAAATAATGAAAAATAAATATTAACAAAAAAAAATATAAATGGAAACTTAGAAATGGGCCTGCAAATAGAGCAAAACTGGGGGGTGCAGAAATTAAAAGGCCCAAATGCCTCTGGCTGATCAGGTGTAGCAGCCCCCTGGAGGTGCACTATGGGCGTGCATCTAAGATGTGTTAAAAGGACTATGATAGATGAACATACGGAGGGATAATGAGGGTGCACCAGATTAACATAGGGGTGCATGGGGGTGATTATTCAGGGTGATTAAAGAGGTGATGACAAGTGTCACCACCGGATTGGGCCAAGGCATTATTATCAAACAAAACAAAAACTAAATGAATTAGACCACAGCACTCATAATTCATATTTTTTTTCTCTCTAGACACGCTGCCCTCTCTCTTCTCTCTTGTTATGACTCTTCACCGGAGAAGACCAACTGGCCGCGCCAGAAATCTCCTTACGACGGTGACGGCGGTGGCGTGTCTCTAAACCCTACTTTTCTTTCATCAATATAATCACCTCCTTTCCCTAGTTACTAATTTATGATCAATTTTTGCATATTCTCATTCGATAACCCTAAATCTGAAAAGGGGGAAACCGAAACCCTAGTTCTCAGTTTGGTGGGCTCGGTGAAGGTAATGATGCATGCAACGATATATCCATGAAAGTACAGGAAAGAGAAGAAGGAGATCGTCTGTGAGGTCTGGATCTGTCACCTTACTAACCTCCTAAAGCTTTTCCGGTAAGACTGTTCTGACTCTGTGCTTGTAAATTGCTTTCTCTCTTCTTCTGAACTTGTGGTCTTAGATTTTTTTCTGGAAGGTTTTTTAAACAAAATAGAAAATGATGATGATGATTTAGGGTTTTTGCTGTTTGTTTGAGTTACTGATTTTCTGGGGGTTTTTAAATAGTGATATTTGATGATAGTGTTTGGGTGATGGACTTGGTGGTTTCTGGCTTTTGTTACTTGCTCGTTTTACAAATGATGGTCTTTGTAATGCTTTGATGGTTTTTGTTGGATTCTGATTTTGTGATACCTTGCTGGTTATGTTGGCTTCTTGCTTTTACAGTGATGGCTTAATGTTCATGTTGACTTCTGTTTTTTTGTGATACCTTGCTGGCTATGTTGGCTTCTGATTTTTACAGTGATGGCTTGATGGTTCTATGATGTTTCAGTTGGTTTGAGACAAAGGGTTTATTGTATTTTTTTGGTTCTGAGTTTTTATGATTTGCTGGTTCTGTGATGTTTGATGTTTTGCTGGTTATCTTTTTTCTGATCTCTGATGGTTCTTCCCCTTTGTTCAAATAGTCTCCTCTCTTTTTATAAAATAGTGATATCCTTGCTATCAGATTTAGGGTGAAAATAGGAGGGGAAAACTTTGAATTTTGACAGTTTTGGCTTTTATAGCTTTGGGCTTTTAAGTGCAGTTTGAACTGTTTCCATTTTGGTGCAAGTTTGGGCAGGTTTTTGGACTGTAATGCAGGCTGGTTTGTTGTGGTTTGTTTTGACATGCTTTTATGCAGAACTTGGACAGGTCTTGGACTGCTATGGGCAGCATAAGGAGGCTTTTTGAGCAGGTCTTCTTGGACTGTTTTTATAGCATGCCTTTGTAGCAATAGCCGCCTGTTTGTCTTGGAATGGCTTTAGATTATTTGCTGGCTAGGTGATATCTTTCCTCTTTCCTCTCTTTATGAAATAAAGCACTTTTGCTTTTGATATATTTTCTGAAGGGTTTGCTTGTTTTTTTTAGGAAAGTGATGATGTGTTGACTTGTATTGCAATATTTGATGCCTTTGGCTTGTTGCTTGCATATTATTTATTTTTTTTGTTGTAGCCTTTGTTGTATTTGCTTGTGGGTTTACAGCAGGCTTGGTTCTGCCTTGAATGTGACTGCTGTTGTTTGCAGCCTATTGCCTTGCCTCTTGTGTTGCTGTTATTGCTTTGCATAGCACTGCTTTTTTGTGATGCAGTTTGGCAGTTTGTATAGTTTAACTTGTGCATTTGATTGCTGCTGTTTGCAGCCTGTTGTTTTGCCTCTTGTGCTGCCTTGCCTGTCTAGTTTGTATATTTATTTCTTTTTCCCCTATTTTGTGAACCAAAACCTAGGTTTTGAGATTTGCAGAAATAGGGAGAAATGGACAAACAAAATTCTAATTCCTAAAAGCAAACCCTAGTGATGAAAATCAATTTTTTGCTTGGACTTTTCAATGTTGACTTTTTGCTAATATTCTTCTCTTTCTTTTGTTACATGTACAAACAAATTAATGGCAAGCAAGACAAGATGAAGAGAATACCATGGCTAGCAATGGGGAATTTCTTGAAGATGAAGCAAAGAGTCTTGAAGAAGAAGCAATTCTTTCCTTGTAGATTTAACTTTGTATTTCACTTGTAATCCATTTGTAATCATTTGTAATTTACTTTGTGAATGACCCACAAAACTGTAATGAACACAAAGCTTGAGTAATAATGAAACTTGTTGTACAAAACTTTGAGTTTTAGTTTAACTTTGAAATTCTTGGTTGAATGTTTTGAATAAAACATCTTGGCTTGATAACTTGCATTTCAAGTAAACACAATATGATAGGATAAATCATGTATTTTTCACTCTTAAACAAAATAAATGTTTAAAAACTCAAACCCAAATGATTAATTGAACCCTCAATCATGATTGCTTAAAATGATAGTTTTAGACTTTATACCTTATTCAAACAGAATATGCTCTCAAAAATAACATCAACCCTCAGAAGATTGTAGTTAAGAAAAAATTAAAATCACACAAATGCCTTTTCAGTTATCTGGGCCATGGATTAGGCAAACTTGCAATGTGAGGTTTGAAAATTGACTTAAACAGACTTTGAGGTGACATGGTGATTTATTTGAAACCTTGATGACTCAAATTCCTTTGAGAAGTGCAAAACCCTAATTGCTGACTGGTTTCCTAGAAAGAGAATCTGCTTGATCAACTTTTGAGCCAAATTGGGTGTTTGAGAAACCTTGGGATAGCATCTTGAGTGAAAAATGGGAGGGCAAATTTTGGGGTACAACATCTGCCCCTGTTCAATCTTCTTAAACTTGAAAAGTGAGATCGACGTGTTTGTCGTTCGTGGCTTGAAAGTAGAAGATGATTGAACACTAGAGTGCCCATAAATTTGCACTTGATGATGTGTTGGTCGATTGTGTGGGGAATAGGCTTAAAGATGCCATTTGGAGAAATGATGGAGAGTTGTCGGAGATGGGCTTATAGATGCCATCTAAAGATGATTGTTGACAGAAAGTCTGAACTCAATTTTAACAGAAAACGAATTAGAATAAACCGTTGAGATTTATCCGAACCAGTGAGAATCTTGAAACAAATCAGAATAAACCGTTGAGAGATTTATCTGAACCAGTAAGAATCTGGAAACAAATCGGAATAAACCATTGAGAGATTTATCTGAACCAGTAAGAATATGGAAATGAATCAGAATAAACCATTGAGAGATTTATCTGAACCAGTAAGAATCTGGAAACGAATCAGAATAAACCGTTGGGAGATTTATCTGAACCAGTAAGAATCTGGAAATGAATCAGAATAAACCATTGAGAGATTTATCTGAACAAGTAAGAATCTGGAAATGAATCAGAATAAACCGTTGAGAGATTTATCTGAACCAGTAAGAATCTGGAAATGAATCAGAATAAACCGTTGAGAGATTTATCTGAACCAGTAAGAATCTGGAAACGAATCAGAATAAACCGTTGAGAGATTTATCTGAACCAGTAAGAATCTAGAAATGAATCAGAATAAACCGTTGAGAGATTTATCTGAACCAGTAAGAATCTGGAAACGAATCAGAATAAACCGTTGAGAGATTTATCTGAACCAGTAAGAATCTGGAAATGAATCAGAATAAACCGTTGAGAGATTTATCTGAACCAGTAAGAATCTGGAAACGAATCAGAATAAACCATTGAGAGATTTATCTCAACCAGTAAGAATCTGAAAGAAATATTTTGCTATGTAGATGGTCGACCAATCTTTTCTTGGGAATTGATCTGTATTTGACTTGTTGAAAATATTTGTCTGTTGGAAATTTGTTGATGACAATTTCCTGTCGATTGATTCTTTCCTCCTAAAGGTGAAGAGTTAATTGTATGCAATGCTATGATGTATACAATGCATGGTATGATGTTGTTTCTCAAAATAAATGAGATTGCACTGTACGTACTTGTGTTGTTAATGTTATGACGTATGAATGCAAATGTATGGACTTAAAGATTATTCGTGTCGTAGTGTTGTTGGAAGCAGGGAAAATAAATCCCCCTTGAAGCACTGATGAGTGAGTTTCTAATCATTATAGAAATAAACTATGTTGTAGAAGGGAAACGTCGGACATTGCTTGTAGACTTCGTGAAATCCTGCTGGGGAAACCTGAGAAGTTGGGCAACTTACTGGGGAACCCCTGGAGCGGTAGTTGGAAGTTTTGCTCTGTCAGGGGTATGAGAACGCTTGATACCAACAGGCTGCATACTAGAGATACGTTAATGATTCTATAGTAGGGTGTATTTGCTTCCGTTCTTGCTGGAGAAGGTACATGCGGGGATCTTTTGGAATGGCCTATAGATATTATCCTATTTCTTAAAGTCATTAGTAATTGTCTTTCCGTTTTTCTGTTTATTTGTAATAGTAATTACGTTCAAATGCATATGTTCAAAAATAAATCGTTGGACATTTTTGTAAACAAAACACAGAAACAAAGAAAAACATATGGTTTTGCACTTCCAAAGGGGATATCTTTGTATTAACTTGAATAAGTATTTTTTGTACAATGAGACGAGCATTCTAGTGAGAGAATGTCGTTGTAAAAAATGAAAATTGATACAAAGAAAAGATAGCTATGTGAAATAATCCCATGGGGTTCCCATTCTTCTATAGTCTTCATGCCTCTGAGTGTCTTGTCCACTTGTCGCCTCGGAGAAGTTGATTGGATTGATTAGAACCATTTGAGTTGATTGGTCAATGCTGAAAATTGTCTGCAAGATGATCCAACGGGACATAGTCATACGCTTTAAATTCCTAACTTTTTCCTGGACCGCTCTTTCGGGTTTTCAATCCACCGGGATACCCTTTTTTGCCCAAGCCTCCCTTTTGGGTTTTCGGCTTGCCGGGTGTACAGATTTTTTGTATTTTATCCCTAATTTTTGCCCGAACCTTTTGGTTCGCTGGGATGCCCTAATTTTTGCCTAGGTCAGTCAACCTAGCGGGTCCTTGTTCATTCGTAGTATCTTTTAACTATGTTCGTATTTACAGGGTGCGGGAGGTCGTCGCCATCCATAGTGGTTAAGATCATTGCTCCACCAGAAAATATGCTTTTGATTACAAACGGTCCTTCATATGTAGGAGTCCATTTTCCCCTTTGATCACCTTGTGGCAAAATGATACGCTTGATTACCAAGTCACCGACCCGATATACCTGACGTTTGACCTTTTTGTTAAAAGCTTTGATCATGCATTTTTGGTATATCTGACCATGACAGATGGCCACAAGCCTCTTCTCATCAATCAAGTTCAATTGGTCAAACTGAGTCTGGATCCAATCTTCTTCATTCAAACCAGCATCCTTCATGATCCTCAGAGAGGGGATCTGGACCTCAATAGGTAAGACAGCCTCCATGCTGTATACCAGAGAATAGGGTGTTGCCCCAGTTGATGTGTGAGTTGTGGTACGATTCCCATGGAGAGCCAATGGTAGCATCTCATGCCAGTCTTTGTATGTGACTGTCATTTTCTGTATGATCTTATTAATGTTTTTGTTAGCAACTTCTACAGCGCCGTTCATCTTTGGCCGGTAAGGGGAAGAATTGTGATGCTGGATTTTGAATTGCTCGCACAAGGCGGTGATCATAGTGTTGTTTATATTCGTACCATTATCAGTGAGGATTCTCTCTGGGATGCCGTACCGATAGATGAGATTCTGTTTGATGAACCGGGCGACCACATTCTTAGTAACAGAAGTGAAGGAAGCTACCTCAACCCACTTTGTAAAATATTCGATGGCCACTAAGATGAAGAGGTGTCCATTGGAGGCCGTTGGCTTGATTTCCCCAATCATATCGATTCCCCATATAGAAAAAGGCCAAGGAGCCGTTAAAACATTTAGAGGAACCAGAGGTACGTGCACTTTATCATCATAAATATGACACTTATGGCAAGTCCGAGAGTGTTGATAGCAATCTGCCTCCATGGTAGACCAATAATAGCCTGCCCGTAGGATTTTCTTTGCCATCGTATGCCCACTGGAATGGGTACCAAAATTTCCTTCGTGTAATTCAACCATGATCTTTTCAGCTTCAACCTTGTCTACGCACCGAAGTAATACAGAGTCATGACTGCGTTTTTACAAAGTGTCGTTACTAAGGAAGAACTTAGCCGAGAATCTTCTTAGGAACTTCTTGTCATTCACTGAAGCTCCTTCTGGATATTCCTGAGACTCAAGATACCTTTTAACTTCATGGAACCAAGGTTGATCCACTACTCCTTCAGTACCGATCTCGTGACAGTAGGTTGGTTCATCCATCCACTCAATGGTGATTTGAGGAGCCTCGTTATCCCAATTAAGTTTAAACATAGATGACATTGTAGCTAGTGCGTCTTCTAGGTGATTTTCTTCTCGTGGGAAATGCTCGAAGGTAATCTTTTCAAAATGCGGCAACAATGTCAACACATGTTCTTTGTAAGGGATAAGGTTAGGGTGTTTGGTGTCCCATTCCCCTTTGATCTGACTGATGACCAAAGTTGAATCTCCAAATACATCCAAGGATCTGATCCCCAAGTCTATGGCAGCTTTGAGACCGAATATGCAGGCTTCGTATTCTGCCATGTTGTTTGTACAGTTGAAGCAAAGTCTGGAAGTAAAAGGAGTATGACATCCTTCCGGAGATATGAGTACGGAACCGATACCATTGCCAAGTGCATTGGATGCTCCATCAAAGAACAAGGTCCATCGGGATCCTTGTTCAGGTCCGTCATATGGCCTGATTTCTTCACAGTTGTCTAATGTCATGATGTCTTCGTCTGGGAATTCAAACTTCATGGACTGATAGTCTTCCACGGCTTGGTGAGCAAGGTGAGCAGCTAATACAGTGCCCTTTATAGCTTTCTGGGTAGTATATTGTATGTCATATTCTGTTAGGATCATCTGCCATCTTGCTATTCTCCCAGAAAGAGCAGGCTTCTCGAAGATGTATTTTATCGGATCCATTTTAGATATCAATAAGGTAGTATGGGTCAGCATATACTGTCTCAGCCAGCGAGCAGCCCATGCCAGAGCGCAACAAGTTTTCTTGAGAAGTGAATATCTTGTTTCACAGTCGGTAAACTTTTTGCTCAGGTAATAAATAGCATGCTCTTTTCAGCCAGACTTGTCATGCTGCCCCAACACACACCCTATTGAGTTTTCTAAAATAGTCAAATATAGGATTAAAGGCCTTCCCTCGACGGGTGGCAACAACACAGGAGGCTCTTGTAAGTATTCTTGGATTTTTTCAAAAGCAACTTGGCATTCGTCATTCCATTTGACTACTTGATCTTTCTTCAAGAGCTTGAAGATTGGCTCACAAGTAGCTGTCAGGTGAGAAATGAATTTGGCAATATAGTTCAAACGTCCCAAGAATCTTCTGACTTCCTTCTCAGTATGAGGAGAAGGCATCTCTTGTATCGCTTTAACCTTGGCAGGATCAACCTCGATACCTTTGTTGCTGACGACAAAGCCTAGTTGTTTACCAGACCGTACGCCAAACGTGCATTTGTTTGGATTCAACCTCAACTTGTATTTCTTCAACCTCTCAAACAGCTTTTGTAAGTGATCAAGATGCTCTTCTTCCGTTTGAAACCTGGCTATCATATCGTCTACGTAGACCTCTGTCTCATGATGTATCATGTCATAAAATAAAGCTACCATGGCGCTTTGATAGGTTGCCCCAGCATTCTTCAGTCCAAATGGCATGACCTTATAGCATAATATGCCCCATTGTGTAACAAAGGTTGTTTTCTCCATATCCTCAGGCGCCATTTTGATTTGGTTGTAGCCTGAGAAATCGTCCATGAAGGAAAACACTTTGTGTTGTGCCGTATTGTCAACTAGAATGTCGATGTGGGGGAGTGGGAAATCATCCTTGGGACTTGCACTATTCAAATCTCTGTAGTCCACATACATTCGCACTTTGTCGTCTTTCTTGGGCACGGGAACAACATTGGCAACCCATTGAGGATAAGAGGTGACAGCCAAAAATCCAGCATTGAATTGCTTCATGACTTCTGCTTTAATTTTTTCTGACATATCAGGCCTCATACGGCGAACCTTTTGCTTTACTGGGGGACAATCTTCTCTTGTAGGCAGACGATGTACCACAATGTCTGTATCAAGTCTCGGCATGTCTTCATACGCCAGGCGAAGACTTCAACATATCGTGTAACAACTGAATCAGATGCTCCTTGACACTGGGTTCCAAATTGGCACCCACCTTGACCTTCTTTTTGTCCTCCTCAGTACCTAAGTTAACTGTTTCAACTGGCTCTTCATGAGGCTGAATGGTCCTTTCTTCCTGTTGCAACAACCTGGCCAACTCCCCTGGAACCTCACAATCTTCCTCACTTTCATCGTCGGCTTGGTAGATCGGATTTTCAAAGTCACAATTGGCCATAGCAGAACCTTTACCCATGGGATCCTGAGTGGATGTAGATCTGCATTTTAATATGTGTGTAAGAGCATAGCTACTTTTGAAAGAAATAAAATGTAAGAAAGAAAGACAAAGAACACAAAATTTGATGCAAAAACATCCATGATTCATTAATGACATATGAGAATGAAGTGACAACCCTCACAAATGAACCGTTGTTCCTCGGGTAAGACACAAGGTTTTAAAAGTCTGAATTGTTTAAATATTACAAGCCTGGAAATATTAAAAGACAATTACTCTTGAATAAAAGTAATAGGAATGAAATCTTTGGCCTCCCAATTGTTGAGCCCTTCGCCGATGGTTGAGAAAATCCATTTGTCCATATCACAGCTTCCATCACTGTCTTCCACTGCATTGACTCCCTGATTGCTGATACGCAAAGGTGGTCCCCTCGTGCGAGAACGTCGAACAGCTCTTTGGGCCTCTGTAGTGAATCCCAAACAAAATTTGTCGGACTTGTAGGGAATATCCGGAAGCTGACCCCAGATGGTACACCCGCCTTCTTCAACTACCGCTCGAGCATCTTTCAAAGAGGCCATCTTCAGTGGAGGTCTGGTAATCTTCGGGACCTTAAGAGTAAACTTGGTTGCCGCGACCGTTTCTGGAACCTCCTCAAAGTTCTGACAGGGAGTCTCAATGAATTCACCATCCATTTCAACATACCTGAAAGAGTTCAGATGGCTAACCATGTACTCCTCCTCTCCGTGAACTCTGACAATCTTTCCTTTGATCGGGTATTTTAGCATTTGGTGCAGGGTAGAAGTGACGGCACCAGCACCATGGATCCAGGGTCGACCCATTAGACAAGAGTATGAAGGGTGGATGTCCATCACATAGAAAGTTGAGTCAAAATTCTAAGTTCCAATTTTTAGGGGGATACTAACTTCTCCGTGCACTGTCCTCTTGGAACCATTAAAGGCCCTTACTATGATGTTTCTAGGTTTTAAGACAAGCCCCTCATAGTCCAGTCGGTCGAGAGCATTTTTGGGCAAGACATTTGTAGGTGTTTAGGTATTGGCTTGCATTTTTGGTAAATCCCAAGTGTATGTGTGAATGTCATGACTGATGTCATAACATTATAGTTCAGTTTGTACTGACCCATTAGGTACCTTTGCAGAAAAATATTGTAATTCAAATACTGATGTTTATAAGTGTGTATCTGAGCATTTTGCAAAATGATCACATTTTGCTAAATCAGTAGACAGGTTTTCTCAGATGTCATAACAGATGTTATGACATCCTATTCTGAACTAACAGGATTGCAGGATTGGATAAGTCTGAGTTTTTTTCAGGAAATAACTCAGTCCTTCCTAAACATAATCCTGCGTTTTCTGAGGGGTAACCTAGCTCAACCCTAACCTGGTTAATAAAGTCCTGTGACCTGGTCTTTAGGTCAAACGGAATTAACCCTAGGTTTTTGGAAACCCTAACTGAAGTTGCAGCTGCTATATATTCAACAGAGCTGCTGTTTTTCAAGGATGGCTTTTATTCATTAGAAGATCATTTTGTAATCTGTATAGATTTGATTATTGTACTCCAAGCAATTATCATTGTGATAAGTGCCTTGGAATAGGTTTCTAATTGTAAGGGTTGTGTAGCACTCAAAGCTTTGAAGCAAGAGTGTTTGAATGTTCCTTGACTAAAGCTGTGAAGCAGAGTCAAGTTAGTTGTGTGCATCACTCAAAGCTGTGAAGCACGAGTGATTGTGTTGCTTGATTAAAAAGCTGTGAAGCTTAATCAAGTGTTTTTGAAGAGTGTCTTCATCAATTCTTAAGTCAAATTGGTTTATGTATCACTGCTGTGATTGAGGGGGAGTGAGTAGGAACTCAGGTTTAAGTTGTACTTAGATTGGAATTGCATTGGGTAGGTCTTAAGTGAAGGAGATAAACTGGTTGGTTTATTCCTGAATTAACATCTCTTATAGTGGATTTCCTCCCTGGCTTGGTAGCCCCCAGAGTAGGTGTTGTTGCACACTGAACTGGGTAAACAATTGACTGTGTTCTTTATTGCTTTTGTATTTACTGTCATATAGTAAGTCAGATACGGTGTCATAACATTGAACATGACATTGAGTATCTGCAGCCAGAATTTCAATTGGCATCAGAGCAGGCACCCTGCCTGTATTACTGGGTGAGATCTAGGGATATCACTTTCTGGCACTATGGACAAAGAAGGAGTTTTTGGAAATAGACCACCCATTCTGGATGGAACTAATTATGACTACTGGAAACCTCGTATGATTGCCTTCCTAAAATCTCTGGACAAAAAGGCTTGGAGAGCTGCTGACAAAGGATGGATTCATCCCACCATAACTGAGATAGATGGGACAATCAGTCTGAAGCCTGAGGAAGATTGGAGTAAAGAAGAAGATGAGTTAGCTCTGGGAAATTCAAAAGCCTTAAATGCCTTGTTCAATGGAATTGATAGAAACATTTTCAGACTAGTACATCAATATGAACTGGCCAAGGAAGTTTGGGACACTCTCAAAACTACTCATGAGGGCACTTCCAAAGTAAAAATGTCAAGGCTTCAGATGTTGACTACCAAATTTGAGAATCTAAAAATGATGGAAGATGAAACCATTCATGAGTTTCACATGAACATCTTGGAGATTGCCAACACCTCAGGAGCACTAGGAGAAAAGATGTCAGAAGAAAGACTGGTGAGGAAGATTCTCAGATCCTTGCCTAAAAGATTTGCAATGAAGGTAACTGCCATAGAGGAAGCCCAGGACATTAGCAAGTTGAAAGTGGATGAACTTATTGGGTCTCTTCAGACTTTTGAGATGGGGATCACTGATAATGGTGACAAGAAGAACAAAAGCATAGCACTTGTATCCAACACTGATGTTGAATACAAGGAGGATGAAGAAGAAAACATATCAGAAGCTATTGCCATGCTTGGAAGACAGTTCAACAGATTCATCAAAAGAATGGACCCAAAGTCAAGGTCTAATGTTCATAACATTCCCTCTGACATTGACAGTTCCAGCAGAAGACCAAGGTTAGAAGATAAGGGAAACCAAGGCAGAGGTATTCAATGCCATGGATGTGAAGGATATGGACATATTCGAGCTGAATGTCCTACCTTTCTTAAGAAGCAAAAGAAAGGAATGACTGTTACTTGGTCTGACTATGATTCAGAAAGTAATTCTGAAGAAGAATCTGCCAAACTAGTTACTGCCCTAACTAGTGTTTGTACTTCTGAAAGTGACACTAGTGATGAAGAAGTGACATTTGAAGAACTAGCTGATACCTACAAGAAATTGTGTATCAGAAGTGCTGAAGTCTGTGTGCAGAATGAGAAACAATCAAAACTCATTATAAAGCTGGAGGCTGAAAAAAGGGCAAATCTTGAAACTATAAGTCATCTAGAAGGAGAAGTTCAACTGCTGAACTCACAACTGAATCAAATGACCAAATCTGTCAAGATGTTGACCAATGGAACAGACAAATTGGAAGAGATCCTTCAGGTTGGACAAAATGTGGGAAATAAATCTGGACTAGGATTTATGGAAGCAAAGAAATCTGGTACTGGTAAGCAAATGTCAAAACGGATGTCTCAACACAACTCTTAACATCAGGAACAGAGACATATGAAGAAAAGGTACCAAAGATGGAAATGTCATCATTGTGGGAGATATGGTCACATAAAGCCCTTCTGCTTCAGACTACATGGATATCCTAATCAGAACTCAGGTGTCAAACCTAAGTCTAAAAAGGTACATCATGCTCCTAAATGGAATAAAAAGGCTACTGCACTGATAGCTCACACTTCCCTGAGGGTCTCTGCAAAGGAAGATTGGTACTTTGACAGTGGATGTTCCAGACACATGACTGGATTCAAAAATCTCCTCAATAATGTTATGCCTCACACCACCAGTTTTGTGACCTTTGGAGATGGTGTTAAAGGTGAAGTCAAAGGAGTTGGTAATTTGGACTGCCCTGGAGTTCCAAGTCTGAATAAAGTATTGCTGGTAAAAGGGTTGACTGCTAATCTTATTAGTATCAGTCAATTATGTGATCTAGGATTCAAGGTCAACTTCTCAAGATCTGAATGTCTAGTAATTAATGAAAAACTAGAAGTTGTAATGAGAGGAATCAAATCCAAAGATAACTGTTACGTGTGGCAGCCAGAGAACACTGATATCTCCACTATGTGTCAAATCATCAAAGAAGAAAAAGAGATGAAACTGTGGCAGCATAAGCTTGGTCTCCTTCATCTAAGAAGAATTAAAAGAGCTATTTCTATGGAAGCTGTCAGAAGAACTCCAAAACTACAGGTTGATAATATCTGTGATGTGGCAAATAAACTTGAAGAAGAATGTGTTGTCAGAACCTTCAGTCATCTTGACAAGGATGTTGGAAATAACAAGTCTAATAAATTCTGTTCTCAAAACATCTGGTCAAAACAGATGCTCCCTGAGTACAATGTTACACAAGATGTTGTGACATTGTGTTGTGACAATATGAAAACAATCAACATTTCCTTGAACCCTATTGACTTTGAAGAGAAGAAGTCATTTAAACTTGAACATAGTTTCTCTAAGCTTCAGCTGACTGATTCTTCTACCAAGGCTCTTGTTGGAAATAAACTTGAAAATTTGAGGGGCAGGTTGGGTATTCACCAACATGAGAAATTATAGCAATTAATTTTGCTTAAAACAAGGGTTGAAGGGATTAATCTTATTAAGTCTATATTTAGTGGGTTAATCATATTCTTTCACAATTCCTTCAAAAGCTTCAAGAAGTTGAAGAGACTCCCTTTTATCCCCTACCTCTCTCATCCTTGCAACCTGTTTCCTCCTCCCAATCAAAGATTTTTCTCAAACTGCTACCATTACTCAAAGTCAATCAAAATGTCTCAGACATCGTCTTCAACCATGCCGACTTTGTCTTCCTCATCATCGTCATCATCTGACCAAGATTCTAGGGCAATCACTACATGCATAGAATCTGAAGTTCTTGAGGTCACTCCTCTCAGGGAGATGGCAACTGACCCAGCCAGAGTCAAAAAGCTCAGAACCAGACATGCAGGAAGAGCTCAAGCTACAGCCTCTGGTAATTCTTCTCATCCTTCGTCTTCTGTACCTAATAGAGAAGGATCAGTTCAAGTTCACCAAGCTATTGCTAGGCTGGTTACTAGTATACTGAGTGGCAACCAATCTGTACCGGGGATTTCTATCCCTTTAAATCAATCAGAAAGTCCAAATGTGGAAGTTTCTGAAAATGTAGATGTCACTGAGGATGTTGTGACACCAAAAGACAACATTCAGAACCCCTCTGAAAATGCTGTTGATCCACCTATCATTGATGTGGATGAAGATTACTCAGATAATGAACTGATTGCTAATGTGAACCCTAGCATAGCTAGGAGATTGATGAAAAGAAAGAGTAGTCAGAATGATAAACCTAATGCTAAGAAATCCAAGGCTGAAGGCATGGCTGAGAAAAGTATTCAGACAAAAGGGAAGAAGGCCCAGGTGCATACTGCTAGACAACCAATCTCTAAGAAGAGTAAAGGACCTGAAACTTCTGATTCTGATGAGGAATCAGAATTTGAGATTGATATTGAAGAAACTCCCATCAGAAGGAAGCTCCCCTCCAGCAAGATTGCTAGAGTGCCTGAAGTGCCAACAGACAACATCTCTTTTCATCATCCTGACAATGCAAACAGATGGAAGTATGTTTGCTTAAAGAGAATAGCATTAGAGAGAGAACTCAACAATGATGCCTTGGAGTGCAAAGACATCATGGACCTGATCAAGAATGCTGGACTAAGGAAGACAGTGATAAAGTTTAACAAATGCTATGAAAATCTGGTCAAGGAGTTTGTAGTGAACTTGTCTAATGATTGTGCTGATGGAAGGTCAGCTGACTTTGAAAGTGTGTTTGTTAGAGGAAGAAGGGTCAAGTTCTCTCCATCAGAAATCAACAAGTTTCTTGGAAGAACAAATGAGGATTGTCCTGATCTAGAGGCAACTGACAATGAAGTTTGTCTAACCATCACAGCCAGGCAAGTAAAGTGCTGGCCTTTGAAAGGGAAGCTGAAGGCTAGTAAACTCAGCATGAAATTTGCCATCTTGCATAAAATAGGTGCAGCCAACTGGGTGCCTACAAATCACAAATCAACTATCTCCACAGGATTGGGGAGATTTATCTATGCTGTGGGAACCAAGACTGCTTTTGACTATGGGAGGTACATCTTTGAACAAACTTTAAAGCATGCTGGCAGTTATGCTGTCAAAGGACCAATTGCCTTTCCCTCCCTTCTTTGTGGAATCATCCTTGCACAATACCCTGATATCCTTGTGGCAAGAGATACAGTCTGCAAAAGAGCTCCTGCCCTTGGCCTGCACTACAAACTGTTTCAGGGATCTCATGCTCCAGACATTGTCATAACATCAGCTGAGACATCGTCTGTGAAGACCCAGTCCAAGACATCAGATGTCATAGCTGTTTTAAAAGAAACTTGTAAAGAGCTGGATACTAGAAAAAGGACCCTAGAAATTCTAATTGCCAGGCTAGAAAAGGAGGAAGCTGAAGAAAACAGAAGGGAAGAAGGTGAAGGACATCTCAACATTGAAGAAACAATCTCCTCAGAGTCTGATGACAGTGCTTGAAGGTTGATTGCTGTTTGGTGGTGTTGCTGGTTGGTGCTGATATCTGGTGGAGTTTGGAAGTTGTTTTCTGCTGCTGCTCTTATTATTTTGTTTTGGATAACTGTATAATTTTATGAACATGTTTCTTTGGCCCATTTGTGGCTAAAGAGGGGGAGAACATTTTGGTACTTACTTAATTAGTACTTGACATTCTATTTTTCTGCTGTCACTTATTTCTGCTGCTATCTACCTCTGATTGTTTAGGGTCTTTAGCCAAAAATCTGCCAAAGGGGCAGTTTGCAGGTGTTTAGGTATTGGCTTGCATTTTTGGTAAATCCCAAGTGTATGTGTGAATGTCATGACTGATGTCATAACATTATAGTTCAGTTTGTACTGACCCATTAGGTACCTTTGCAGAAAAATATTGTAATTCAAATACTGATGTTTATAAGTGTGTATCTGAGCATTTTGCAAAATGATCACATTTTGCTAAATCAGTAGACAGGTTTTCTCAGATGTCATAACAGATGTTATGACATCCTGTTCTGAACTAACAGGATTGCAGGATTGGATAAGTCTGAGTTTTTTTCAGGAAATAACTCAGTCCTTCCTAAACAGAATCCTGCGTTTTCTGAGGGGTAACCTAGCTCAACCCTAACCTGGTTAATAAAGTCCTGTGACCTGGTCTTTAGGTCAAACGGAATTAACCCTAGGTTTTTGGAAACCCTAACTGAAGTTGCAGCTGCTATATATTCAACAGAGCTGCTGTTTTTCAAGGATGGCTTTTATTCATTAGAAGATCATTTTGTAATCTGTATAGATTTGATTATTGTACTCCAAGCAACTATCATTGTGATAAGTGCCTTGGAATAGGTTTCTAATTGTAAGGGTTGTGTAGCACTCAAAGCTTTGAAGCAAGAGTGTTTGAATGTTCCTTGACTAAAGCTGTGAAGCAGAGTCAAGTTAGTTGTGTGCATCACTCAAAGCTGTGAAGCACGAGTGATTGTGTTGCTTGATTAAAAAGCTGTGAAGCTTAATCAAGTGTTTTTGAAGAGTGTCTTCATCAATTCTTAAGTCAAATTGGTTTATGTATCACTGCTGTGATTGAGGGGGAGTGAGTAGGAACTCAGGTTTAAGTTGTACTTAGATTGGAATTGCATTGGGTAGGTCTTAAGTGAAGGAGATAAACTGGTTGGTTTATTCCTGAATTAACATCTCTTATAGTGGATTTCCTCCCTGGCTTGGTAGCCCCCAGAGTAGGTGTTGTTGCACACTGAACTGGGTAAACAATTGACTGTGTTCTTTATTGCTTTTGTATTTACTGTCATATAGTAAGTCAGATACGGTGTCATAACATTGAACGTGACATTGAGTATCTGCAGCCAGAATTTCAACATTCAATGATGAGCCGGTATCCACCAGAATGTGGGC
The DNA here is from genome assembly GCA_948472305.1 of Vicia faba. Taxonomy (NCBI): domain Eukaryota; kingdom Viridiplantae; phylum Streptophyta; class Magnoliopsida; order Fabales; family Fabaceae; genus Vicia; species Vicia faba. Next base: position 1,215,090,068 of record OX451738.1, on the reverse strand, counting down.
AAGTGTGGTGCCCCTGCATTCAATGGAAACATGCAAGGCATTGTTGTGCTTCCTTCCCTTAGAGGTTAAATCAGCATCGGAAAAGCCCAATCCATTATCAGCAGTTAGACTGGCCACACAGTTTTCAAATTGGTCGATGGAGGTCTCTTGGGGCATGTGGGCAGTCTTAAGAAACTTTACCAAGGCTTTGGCGTGGGCCTCAGAACACAAAAGTAAGGACAACAATGATATCTTCGAGGGGGTCTGCCCCAACTGTTCTACAATTTTGTAGTCACTTTTCTTGATTATCTTCAGTATTTCTTCTATCTCCTTTCTAGAAGCATCAAGGATGGTCTCGGGACGCTCTTTTGCTTAGACAGGCTCATTCAAGACCCTTTTGCCCCTTGTTTCGGTAGTAAGGATAACAGTAGGAGTATCATTGGGAGTGTCGGTAGGAGTGGCAGTAGGAATGATCACAGGAGTAGCAACAGTCTTTGGAGAAATCTCGGGTGAGAAGACTCTTCCACTTCTTGTTATATTGCTGGTCCTAGTGATATTATCGATGTCGGGGTCAATATCTCTCGCAACTTCATTTTTGACAGCCAACTGATCTTGCTTGACGCCATAGTAATAAATGTCAGCCCCATAACTCCAAGGAACAACTTTATCCAAAGAGTATGATATTGGTCTCGGCATAATGATGATTAAAGGTGCAGACCTTGGAACATATGTAATCCTGACGGGTCTTTTGGTGGAGACCCCGGGAGGATTGTCGGAAATGGTGATTATCGAAACATCTTGATAAGAACTTCTGGTAGGAGGAAGCTTTTCAAATAAGATTTCTTTGCTAGTCATCAGGCGCTGGACGCCTATCTTTAGTAACAAACAACCGTTTGGTAGAGACTTGCACAAGTGACAATTTTCATTGCAACCCGGGAACAGACCGGCTTGTAGTAGATTCTATTTAATGGTCAAGAAAAGGAGTAATTAAGTCATTCACGGAGGATACAAAACGATCATCATTAATGGTGTTGATACCTTGGCCATGTCTGGGCATTGGCGCCGCTATTACATTAGGCGTTTCTGGGGGATCAAACTCAATCTCCTTCGCGTCGATAAGGTCTTGCACCTTATTCTTTAAGGCCCAATAGTCGTTTGTATCGTGCCCCAGGATTTCAGAATGATAGGCACATCGGGCGTTCGGGTTGTAGTGAGGAGAAGCAGTATTGGGGTTCTTGGGAGCTTCCTTTAAAGTTTCTAGATTGGTATTCAGAAGGTGTGGCAAAAATTGAGACATGGTCATGTTGATCCAGGTAAATCGTCTCATGGGCGCTTCTAGTTTGCGCTGATAATTTCGCTGCTGATTTGGAACAGGATTAGAAATCATAACAGCCCCTACCGTCGGGCGACGATCAGTTTTGTTTTGATTCCTATAGTCATATGCAGCACTAACCTCCTTGTTTCCAACAAATGGTTTCTTCATCATGCTCGAGGATGCATCTCTTTGAATTTTGTCGCTTTTTATACCGGCTTCGACCCGCTCACCAGTCATGATTAATTCAGTAAATCCAGCTGAGGAACTCTCAATCAGGTGGTTAAAGAATGGTCCTGACAAAGTGCCAAGGAACATATCCACTAATTCTCTGTCGGATAGAGGGGGATAGAATCTGCCTGCGATATCCCTCCATCTTTGAGCATAGGTTTTGAAACCTTCACCTGTTCCCATAGACATGCTTTGCAGTTGCGTCCTAGTCGGAGCTAAATCAGCATTGTACTGATATTGCTTGTAGAAAGTGGCGGCCAAATCTTCCCAATTACGAACATTGGTCCCTTCCAATTGATAGAACCAATCCAATTGCGTCCCAGATAAGCTCTCTTGGAAGAAATGCGCCCACAGATTCTTATCAACCGTATGGGGTTGAATCTTTCTGACGTATGACCTTAGATGCAGCTTCGGGCAAGAGACACCTTCGTATTCGTAGAAAGTGGGGACCTTGAATTTTTGTGGGATGACAACCCCTGAGATGAGTCTTAATTCTTCAAAGTCCAAACCGGGTACCCTCTGAATCTCCATAGCATTCAAACGATCCTCTAGCTGTTTGTATTTATCATCAGCAGGAGGATATTGTTACTCAGAGTAATCAGGCTCTTCCTCTTCCTCGGATGATGGGTCGTTGTTCACTTACTGGGTTTGATTGTCTCCTTCGCCTGATGACGTCGCAAAGTCCAAAGTTCGTCTGGCTTGTCCTTTAAAACTCCTTCCCATGATCATAACACCGGTTGATTTCTTTGCTTTCTTCTTCTTCTCTTTGGCCAGCAGAGTCTTCAACTCCTCTTGTCCTTTTGTCAGAGCCAAGAGCATTTGTTGAAACTGGGCATTCTGCGCCTGAAGATCTTTCACAATCTGTTCAACATCCATCTCACTGAAATAAATAGTAGAAGGATAAGGTGACCTGTTATGAGAAACTTGTATGATGTTATGATGAATGGAGATGCAATATGCAAATGATTTCAAGGAAATTTAGAGATTTAAATTTGTTCAAACCAAAAAAGAACACACATTATATTAATAAAAACCAAGTTTAACTATATCATGCCTCCCTGGGCTTACAATGAAAGAAACAAAATACAACAAAAACTCCTAAGACAGAAAGGCTGAACGCATCCTCTTTAGAGCAATGTAGGCATTCAGGTTTTTCTCTTCATGAAGCAGTTTGGTGAGCTCCAGAACCTTCTTCTCACTGGCATAAAACTGGGCTTCAAAGGTGTCTCGCTCTTCCTTTAACTGAACCCAAGCTTTCTGCAAATCTTCGAGAGAGGTAGGCATGTCAGGATGAAGAACGGTTTATGGGACGTCTCCTTCGACAACCGGCTCTATAATGACAGGAAGGATGGACGGGTAAGGCATCACGAAACTATGAGAACGAGCCCGTACCCACCTAAGGTAAGGCTCGAGAGCGATAGAGTTTTTTGTCCCAAAGTCCTACTGTCCACCTTGTTCACCATTCCCCAAGCACGTGTAAACCTCTGGCGATAACCTTGGTCTTCTTTGTCGTAGTAGAACACCAGACCTTGGATGAGCATCTCGTGAGGGCCGTCTCTTCGGGCATACCCAAAATTTCGAAGAGCTAAGCGGGAGTTGTAGGTGATACCCCCCCTAATACCAAGCAGAGGTACGTTAGGGAACTCACCACAGCGGTCAATAATAGAGACATCTTCCAAGGATCTCGAACACCAACTAATATCAGAGTGGGTGAGAGACATCATCCTTTGGGACCATGTCAGTCTTTGCTCGTTCTTCAATGCTGACTGAGGTAGGTGTGAAGTGAACCACTTAGCGAGTAGGGGGATACAACACAAAAGAGTACCTCTTTTCTGAAGGCAATGCAAGATGTCTTCTAGTAAGGTAGGTACAGGATTGTGAGAGAGAAAGACTTTGATGGCATTAATGTCTATGAATTGGTCCGAATTGGGAAACAGAACCAAACCATAAATGAGAAGAGCCAGGACATCTTCGAAAGCTTGGAAATCCATGTCGTCCCATAATGAATGAGCCTTTTCCAATAAAAAATTGGCTAGAAACCCCTTAACCCCGCTTCTTGTCTCCCAATTGGCTATGATGTCGGCCCTCTTCATATGCAAAGCTTCGGCGATGAATTTAGGTTTTGGAATCCCTTCTAGACCGGTGAACGGTATTTGATCAAGCACGGGCACCCCTAAGAGTAGAGAGAACTCTTCCAGTGTAGGTACCAACTGATAGTCCGGGAAAGTGAAACAATGATGTACGGGATCAAAGAATTGGAATAGTACACACATCATCTCTTCTTGGAAGTTGGATGTAGCCAAACTGAGGAGTCGATCATATTTCTTGGCAAAAGGAGAATCCCCGGGCACTCTTGAGGCTAGCTCTTGAAGTTTAGGATGTGCTTTTACAAAGCTGATTCGAATGTTGTTTCTTCGGAGGGAATTCATGACCTACAAAACAAAAACAAAGATAAATTTCTAAATCCTTGAAATGGTTAGTGAGCATGCGTATGATGTTCATGATGTTTATGATGTTTATGTACAAGTAAATATATACACACACAGCAAATAAGTCCCTATGTTTTAGGCTTGCATGGGGTTTATAGGTAAGTGCCCTCTTAAAGTTTGGTTGGCTCAACCTGTCCTAGTAATAGTAATCGGGTTCTAAAGGATCTCAATATCACCGACCTTTCTCTTAGGCATTGTCTCAGCACAACAATCTTTTCTTGCGGCCGAGATATCCCAAAAGTCTAGCCTCAATGAGTGTAGTATCGAGTATCAACCAATTTTCAGCTCTACACTGAAATCGTCTATCTCACTATGTCCTAATGGCCAAATTTGTTCAATTAGGGTTCTAAAGTCAATTAGCGCTTCATGACGCCACTCAGCGGTCCCATATTCTCCTCGATTCACCATGAGGGATACCGGAACTCACAAATGCGTCACACTAACATAGCCATTGTTTCAACCATATCGGTCTATGCCATACAGTTTCCACAATCTATTGCTATTTACCTAAAAGGTGTCCCAGATCCGGGTGGAGGATCAAAGCAAACCAAATACAAAGAACTAAACATAAAGCACACAAATAAAATAATGAAATAAAGTAAAGGTTATCTAACCCTAAGGTAACCCCACTTTTAGAACTTCCCCAGCAGAGTTGCCAGTTCTGTGATATGGTGGGAGAACTGACTTGGTGTTTTGCATTTTGATCGCATTTGTGCGAATAGCAAGAGTCGCCACCTACTTTTCTTTTATCCAAAAGGAAAGGTAAAAAAGCACAGGAAAGACCTTTCGAGATTATTTCTCGGGTTTGAGGGGTAGATTATGAAAAGGGAAGGTATTAGCACCCTTTTCATCCATGGTTTTCCATGGGCTCTTAGTTACTCTCTTAGATCACTTGCTTTTGTTTTGACAGTGTGCTTGTGGTGTGGGCTTTGAAAGTGTTTTGAAAAATCTCTTTGTAATGGTTCTCGTTTCTATAAGAACGCGTACAAAGTTTTAATTCGAAAGATGGTTCAAATATGTGTTTGTGGATTGTGTTTTGGAAAGTGGTTTTTGAAAAGACATTTTGCAATAGTTCTCGTCTCTATAAGGACGTATACAAAAGGTTTTGTCTTTTGAAAATGTTTTGAGATGAAAGTGTTGGTATAAAAATGCTTTTGTCGTGAGCAAGTGAGCAACTAGGAGCAAATCCACCTACTCGAAAGGTCTCAAGGTTCTTTTCTTCCTCCTTTAGATGTTGTTATCTTACCATTGATTTGGTAAGAAGTCTCGTCGTTGGATGTAAAGGGACAGGCGCGGGTCAATTTTATAGTCATCGAAAGCAACTTATGTGACGCTTTAGCAATTTTCGTAAGGGACGAGATCATTTTATCGAAGACAACATTGAGGGTCATCGAGGGACTACGATCTTTTTTTTATCAAGGGTCTTTGCTAAAGCGCCCATGTTCGAGGGACATGACTGTATTTTTGAGGCAACGAGCGAGATTACCCTAGAGGTACGCGTGTGAAAAAGTGTGTTTGATTCAAGTTAATTTTATATTTGAAATTAGATTTATCTAGCGATTGATTTTAAATCTTGCCATACACGCCTAATTACTATACAGTAATAAGTAAAACAATAAAATGCGGAAATTGAAATTCTATGCTATTACAGAGCTTCGGGAATGGGGGTGACAGTAAGAAATAAATATTTAAATCACATAATACAAGTCCAAACCGTTAAATAATTATTTAAGTTAAAACTCTTTTCATTTGATAAAATTAATTAAGGACTTAATTAATAATGTCAAACAAAAATTATTTTAAAGTTAATAATTATTTAAAACAAATATTAACCTACAATTTTTAAATGTATGCTGAAAAATAAAAATCAAATAATGAAAAAGAAATATTAACAAAAAAAAATATAAAGGGAAAGTTAAAAATGGGCCTGCAAATAGAGCAAAACTGGGGGTGTAGAAATTAAAAGGCCCAAATGCCTCTGGTTGATCAGGTGTAGCAGCCCACTGGAGGTGCACCATGGGCATGCATCTAAGATGTGTTGAAAGGGATATGATAGATGAACAGACGGAGGGATGATGAGGGTGCACCAGATTAACATAAGGGTGCATGGGGGTGATTATTCAGGGTGATTAAAGAGGTGGTGACAAGTGTCACCACCGGATTGGGCCAAGGAGTTATTATCAAACAAAACAAAAACTAAATGACTTAGTCCACAACACTCATAATTCATATTTTTTTCTCTCTCTAGACATGCTGCCCACTTCCTTCTCTCTTGTTCTGAGTCTTCACCGGAGAAGACCAACTGGCCGCGCCGGAAATCGCCTTATGGCGGCGACGTGTCTCCAAACCCTACTTTTCTTTCAACAATCTAATCACCTCCTTTCCCTAGTTACTAATTTGTGATCAATTTTTGTAGATTCTCATTCGATAACCCTAAATCTAAAAAGGGGGAAACCAAAACCCTAGTTCTCAGTTTTGTGGGATCGGTGAAGGTAATGATGCATGCAACGATATATCCATGAAAGTACAGGAAAGAGAATAAGGAGATCGTTTGTGAGGTCCGGATCTGTAACCTTCCTAACCTCCTAAAGCTTTTCTGGTAAGACTGTTCTGACCCTGCTTGTAAATCGCATTCTCTCTTCTTCTGAACTTGTGGTCTTAGATTTTTTTTCTGGAAGGTTTTTTGAACAAAATAGAAAATGATGATGATGATTTAGGGTTTTTGTTGTTTGTTTGAGTTAGTGATTTGCTGGGGAGTTTTGAATAGTGATATTTGATGACAATGTTTGGGTGATGGACTTGGTGGTTTCTAGCTTTTGTTACTTGCTTGTTTTACAAATGATGGTCTTTGTGATGCTTTGATGGTTTTTATTGGCTTCTGATTTTGTGATACCTTGCTGGTTATGTTGGCTTCTGGTTTTTACAGTGATGGCTTGATGGTCATGATGGCTTATGTTTTTTTGTGATACCTTGTTGGCTATGTTGGCTTCTGGTTTTTACAGTGATGGCTTGATGGTTTTATGATGTTTCAGTTGGTTTGAGAGAAAGGGTTTATTGTATTTTTTTTTGTTCTGACTTTTTGTGATTTGTTGGTTCTGTGATGTTTGATGTTTTGCTGGTTATCTTTTTTCTGATCTCTGATGGTTCTCCCCATTTGTTCAAATAGTCTCCTCTCTTTTTATAAAACATTGGTATCCTTGCTATCAGATTTAGGGTGAAAATAGGAGGGAAAAACTTTGAATTTTGACAGTTTTGGCTTTTCTAGCTTTGGGCTTTTGAGTGCAGTTTGAACTGTTTCCATTTTGGTGCAAGTTTGGGCAGGTTTTTGGACTGTAATGCAGGCTGGTTTGCTGTGGTTTATTTTGACATGCTTTTATACAGAACTTGGACAGGTCTTGGACTGCTATGGGCAGCATAAGGAGGCTTTTTGAGCAGGTCTTCTTGGACTGTTTTTATAGCATGCCTTTGTAGCAATAGCCGCCTGTTTGTCTTGGAATGGCTTTAGATTATTTGCTGGCTAGGTGATATCTTTCCTCTTTCCTCTCTTTATGAAATAAAGCACTTTTTCTTTTGATATATTTTCTGAAGGGTTTGCTTGTTTTTTTTAGGAAAGTGATGATGTGTTGACTTGTATTGCAATATTTGATGCCTTTGGCTTGTTGCTTGCATATTATTTATTTTTTTTGTTGTAGCCTTTGTTGTATTTGCTTGTGGGTTTACAGCAGGCTTGGTTCTGCCTTGAATGTGACTGTTGTTGTTTGCAGCCTGTTGCCTTACCACTTGTGTTGCTGTTATTGCTTTGCATAGCACTGCTTTTTTTATGTTGTTTGTATAGTTTGACTGTTGTTGTTTGCAGCCTGTTGTTTTGCCTCTTGTGCTGCCTTGCCTGTCTAGTTTGTATATTTATTTCTTTTTCCCCTTTTTTGTGAACCAAAACCTAGGTTTTAAGATTTGCAGAAATAGGGAGAAATGGACAAACAAAATTCTGATTCCTAAAAGCAAACCCTAGTGATGAAAATCAATTTTTTGCTTGGACTTTTCAATGTTGACTTTTTGCTAATATTCTTCTCTTTCTTTTGTTACATGTACAAATAAATGAATGGCAAGCAAGACAAGATAAAGAGAAGACCATGGCTAGTAATGGGGAATTTCTTGAAGATGAAGCAAAGAGTCTTGAAGAAGAAGCAATTCTTTCCTTGTAGATTTAACTTTGTATTTCACTTGTAATCCATTTGTAATCATTTGTAATCATTTGTAATTTACTTTGTGAATGACCCACAAAACTGTAATGAACACAAAGCTTGAGTAATAATGAAATTTGTTGTACAAAACTTTGAGTTTTAGTTTAACTTTGAAATTCTTGGTTGAATGTTTTGAATAAAACATCTTGGCTTGATAACTTGAATTTCAAGTAAACACAATATGATAGGATAAATCATATATTTTGCACTCTTAAAAAAAATAAATGTTTAAAAACTCAAACCCAGATGATTAATTGAACCCTCAATCATGATTGCTTAAAATGATAGTTTTAGACTTTATACCTTATTCAAATAGAATATGCTCTCAAAAATAACATCAACCCTCAGAAGATTGTAGTTAAGAAACAATTAAAATCACACAAATGCCTTTTCAGTTATCTGGGCCATGGATTAGGCAAACTTGCAATGTGAGGTTTGAAAATTGACTTAAACAGACTTTGAGGAGACATTGTGATTTATTTGAAACCTTGATGACTCAAATTCCTTTGAGAAGTGCAAAACCCTAATTGCTGACTGGTCGCCTAGGAAGAGAATCTGCTTGATCAACTTTTGAGCCAAATTGGGTGTTTGAGAAACCCTGGGATAGCATCTTGGGTGAAAAATGGGAGGGAAAATTTTAGGGTACAACAGAGACCATCTCAAGCCCTGTTCATTCTTCAATACGGATCGGGGTAGGTCTGAAATAAACCACCTAGCCAAAAGAGGTGTGCAACACAGAAGGGTTCCTCTCCTCTTTACAGTGTGAGTATGAAATAAATGTAGGATATCTCCAAGCAGAGTAGGTACCAGATTACGTGACAGGAAAATCTTAACCATATTCACGTCTATGAGCTGGTCTGGATTAGGAAACAGTACCAAACCATAGATGAGAAGGTCTAACACCTCTTCAAAAGCTTGTAAGTCCAAGGTATCCCAAAAATGATGAGCTTTCTCGAACAAGAACTTAGCCAAAAAACCCTTGACACCTCTTATGGTTTCCTAATTTGCTACTACGTCAGACCGTTGTAAGGGCAAAGCTTTGGAAATATCTTCAGGTTTAGGATCTCTTTCCATACTATTGAAAGGTACCTCATTAAGGATAGGCACCCCCAACAATAGAGAAAAATCCTCCATAGTAGGCACTAACTGATAATCCGGAAAAGTGAAGCAGTGACGTAGAGGGTCAAAGAATTGAAAGAGCACTTTTAACATTTCTTCATCAGGGTTTGAGGTTACCAAGCAGAGAAGTCGTCCATGTCTTTCAGTGAATGGAGAGCTTTCGGGAACCCTTGATACCAAATCCTTAAGCTGAGGAGGTACCTTTATCAGACTAACTTGGATAGTGAATCTGCGGGCGAGAGCCATGTCCTATAAAACAAAGACAAAAATAAACCCTAAGAATCCTTGAAATGGTTAGTATGACATGCTATGTTATGATGTCATGATTATGCTCGGATATAGCAGATATAGCAGGCACAAGCAAATCACACATAGACCTTAGGTTTAAGGCTTGCATGGATTTTAAGGTGATACCCTCTTGAAGTTGGGTTGGCTCAACCTGTCCTAAATGTAGTAATTGGGTTCTAAGCAATCTCAATATCACCGGTATTTCCCCCAAATCTCGTTCTGGTAGACAATTGACTTGCCACTAAACAAAACTCAAGGTTCAAACCTCATTGAGTGTAGCATCGAGTATCAACCGACTTTGGCTTTACACCAAAAAACGGCTATCTTACTACATCCTAAAAGCCAAGTTGGTCAATTAAGGTGCTAAGGTTAGTTGACACTTTATGATACCATGCAGCGGTCCCATATTCTCCTTGATTACTCAAGGGCTGCCGGTACACACCAAAGTATCGCATCAACATAGCTATTGTTTCAACCGTGTCGCTATACCCCGCATAGTTCCCTCACAGTTTATTGCTACTTACCTAAAAAAGGTGCCCCAAATCCGGGTGTAGGATCTTTAGTAAGCACAAACAAGGAACCATAATGTAAAGCATGCAAGTCAAACAAGGAAAGCAAGTAAATATGATTTATCCCTAAGGTAACCTCACTTTTAAGATTTGTCCCTAGCAGAGTCGCCAGTTATGTAACGCGGTGGGAGAACTGGCTTGGTTGTTTTGCGTTTGATCGCAAATGTTGCGGTTAGCAAGAGTCGCCACCGACTTTTCTTTTATCCAAAAGGAAAGGCTGAAAAGAAAAGGAAAGACCTTTGAGATGTTTTCTTGAGTTCGGGGGGTAGATTGTGAAAAGGGAAGGTGTTAGCACCCTTTCCATCCATGGTTTTCCATGGGCTCTTAGTTGCTTGCTAGATCACTTGCTTTTGTTTGAAAATGTGCTTTGTGTGGTTTTTGAAAGTATCTTGAAAAGGGCGCCATTGTTTAGGAAAACTTTGTAATGATTCTCGTTTGTAAGAATGTATACAAAAAGTGTTGATCCTTTGAAAATTCTTTCAAGTTTGAAAGGTGTTTTTAAAGTGTTGGTGTTTGTTTTGAAAATAGCAAGGATGTTTTGGTTTGAAATTGAGCAAGCAACTAAGAACATTCTACCTACTCAAAAAGTATTTCATGTTTATTTCCTCTTTCCTTTAACATTGTTATCTTACCATTGATTTGGTAAGTAACCCTATCTTTGGATGTAAAAGGGATGGGAAGGGTCATCGTATAGCCATGATTAGCAATGTTGTAAGATATCTTAGCATTTTCTTTAAGGGACTAAGATCATTTTTGAAAGGCAACTTTGATAGCGTCATCGAGGGACTATGATCTTATATTTTGTTTGTTTTTGCTAAGATACCCCACATGCATAATATGGCCATTTTATAAGGCAACAAAGTGGATTTACCCTAAGGGTGTATGTGTGCAAGTGTATTGGTTTACATGCTTGATTTTTCTTGATTAGGGTTTGCAATTTGTTGGTTTTAATCTTTCCATACAAACTCTAATTACTAGCATTTTGTATATAAAGCATTAAATTGCGGAAAATAAAAATACTAAGTTATTACATCATTAGGGGAGGGGTGTATAAATTACAAATGGGGAATCGCAAGAAATTAAAACTATAATTATCTATTACAACCATATTGAATTTGAATAAATGTACAGGAAATAAAATGAATATAATGTACAAGTATGGATGGATAAGGAATGTATTTTTGTATTAAAGGTTTTGACCTAATTAAATTAAAATAAGATAATTGACTAGAATAAGAAAATTAAAATGAAGTTAATAAAAGAAATTAATTTATTAAAGAAAATAAGTTTTTTAGGGTTTTTTGTGAATTTGATCAAATTAGTAAATAAAATTAATTAAATAAAAGTCCTAAGTTCTAAATTGATTTTAATTTACAAGAAAATAATATATAATAATTAAGACTAATTATCTAAGTATTTAAAAAAGGAAATTAATTTATTAAATAAAATGTTTTTTTATTATTTTGTTTTAAGAAGAAAAATAAACTAAATAAATATAAATAATAAAATAAAAATATATTTTTTTGGATTTTTATTAATAACAATAAAAATAATATTAATAATAATAATAATATAAAAGAAAGAAAATAGGCCAGGATGTATAAAAGTGAAACAGTGGGTATGAGATAAGCAAAACAAAGCTAGGCCCAATGACTCTACTGGCCCAGGCGCCTGATTCAACAAAAAATGAAAAAATGAAAAAAAATTATGAAAAATGCAAAAGGTCTCGCTGGGGCTCGAACCCAGGACCTTTTAATACGCGCGCGCTTCTTGTACCACTAGGTGGCCTGTTTCATCCGTTCATGTAATAAAAGCATAAATATATATTAGAAACTGCTTCCTGAAGACAACTTCATCTTCAACCTCGCGCCTAGCCAGAGCACCTGTATCTTGTTCATTTCTCATCCATTTACAAAAGTGTAAACATGAATCTTGTGGCAAATTTCCTCATGATTTTAGAAATGTAAAGCATTAAAACTATAGATCAAAGACAAACATGAATTTTATTGGCCCTAATCTGAACCCTAACTTTTCCATAAACTTCAATCTTAAAATTCTCTAAGCTCAAGCAACATAAATGCAAACTATGGATATGTACAGCTTCGTGGCAATGAGGTCTACATTTTATCTTTGAAAATGAAAGCTTAACAATGCCTATATGAGGAGTTCAAAAATCAGAAAACTCACCTTGTAAATGGAGATCGTGTTTTGAGTTTGAGTAGCTTTTGATGAGTTCCAGTGATTGGGTTAGCTTCCTCAAGTTCCCAAGAAGCTAATGTGATGCTTAGCTTGAGCTGAAAGTGGCTGAGGAGTTCTGGAGAAGTCCACTTGCAGAGCTCTGTTTTTGAAATGGAACTTGATGATGGAGATGTTACAGTTATGAAATAGGGTCAGGTATGAGTTGTATTTGATGTTTTGAAGCTTTAGGAACCAAAAGGCTTGGAAACGCACGAGGGAGATGTGAGTTTCAAGTTTTTGGTCAGATTATGCAACAATGGTGATTTTTGATACAGTTATGAGTTTTTTTTTGTGTTTGAGGGCTTAAGCATGCGTGTTTTTCTTGCAAACAACTCGTGCATATGTATGGAAAAGGTTAGAGCATAAATGTACTCAAGACTTCTGAGTTCTAGCCTTTTGGCTCTATAACTTGCTTTTGAAGAAAAGTGAGAAGACAAATCTCAAAATGTTATACAAGCATGTTCTGAGTTCAAAGAGGCTTTAGACACATTGCTTTTGGGTTATATAGGTTGTTTGTGCAGAAAGAACAAGTGCAAAGCTCAAGAAGTTGACAATTGCAAAAGTGATGCTTTGTCCAAATGGAAATGGCATTTTTGTACCATAAATGGAAAATTACTTTGGACAAAGCTCAAACCAAGTGGATAAGGGCCTAAGGAGTTGTGCAAACCATTAATTATGGAGTGACAAACAAGTTTGAGGCCTGAAAAGCAAAGGTTGTGCAGCCTAGCATGAATTTGAAATCTTGTTCAGCATGAAATTGACCTAAAATTCAAGAATGAAGTGCCAACTTCATGCCTTCGATTTTACTTGCTCAAAGATGATCTCAAGGAGTTCTTGGACATTTTAGAAATATTGTAATATGCTCTACAATCCCTCTTTGAATAACGTTTTAAAATTTTCCTTAGAACTATGTGAAAAATTTCCATGAAGTTAGGTCAAAATCCTGCCTAAACTAGGGCAAAATTTCACTAAGTTTCCAAATTTCATGAACATGTATTCACAAAATCATAACTTGAAATCCATGAATTTCTATGAGAAGTTGTGCAAAGAAATGTTTTATATATCATTGAGATCTACAACTTTCATGTTGAAATTTTCCTCTGAATCATCTTGCATCATGGTGAAAAATTGGCTCAAAGTTGTGAAAAAATATGAAGTTTCAACACTTAGAAAAATTTCTAAGTTTGAGAATTTTGACTTTTCAAAATGAAATCTTGACTTTTTGATTTCTTGATGAACAAGTTTCATACTTTGGCATGTTTTGATGAATTGTGATCTTTGACACTTGATTTTGACCAAAAAGTCAAAGTTTGACTTTTTAGTGTATAGTTGACTTTTGATCAGTTGACTGAAAAATCAACTATCAATCAAATGACCTTGAGCAATGTTTTGAGTCATGCCATTAGGTCAAAATGATGAAATTAAAACCTTGAGATCATGTCTCAAACCAAATAACCATTTTCTAGGTCAAAAATCAGAAATTGCCCTTTCTCAGTCAAAACCCTAATTTTGACCATTTTGCCCTTTTGATGATCTGATCAAATTTCTTGAGGAATTGTGGTCCAAACTTTATCAAATGACATATAGGAGTTCACAATGTTGATATGGATAAAAAATTATGAAGTTTGACTTTAAATTGACCATAGTTAACTTTTTCCCCAATACAACTGATTTTTAGGTCAACTGATCAATTGACTGAGCAAAAATGAGATCCAAGACTTGAAACTTGACATGAGCAATCTTGGGGTGGGGGTCCATAATGATCTATAAAAGTCACATGAGGCATTAAAAGTTCAATTATCCTTGTGCAATATCAAACCCTAATTTCAATCATCAGTGCTTAAGGAGGTGTCTTGAGCTGATCAATCCTTGTACAGTCTTGAACCAAAGGAGATCTTGTGAGAAAATGTTTGATAAATTAGAGGGAAAATTTTGGGGTACAACACCTGGACCCGACTAGATAGCAATTAACTTCATCCACTTCAAAATCTGCAAAGCCTGGAATCCGACCAGATAGCATTTTAAAGTTAAACAAGTTACTGTAAAGCCTGGATCCGACCAGATATCAGTTCAACTTTATCTATTCAAGCAAGCTATTGTGAAGCCTGGAGTCTGACCAGATAACAACTAGCTACAATGCCAGCAAGACACTATGAAGCCTGGACCCGACCGAATAATAGTATAACTTTCCAAAAACCATGAAGCCTGGACCCGACCAGATAGTAGTTACCACTTCAAGTTGTTATAAAGCCTGGACCCGACCATATATCAGTACAACTTCATTCTTTCTAGAGAGTTTCTGCAAAGCCTAGAATCCGACCAGATAACACTTAACTTCCTTATCCCCAACAAGTTGTTGTGAAGCCTGGATCCGACCAGATAATAGTCCAATTTCAAGAAATTTTCTACGAAGCCTGGGATCCGACCAGATAACAGTTAATTTATTCTTCCTCAGTAAGTTATCGTGAAGCCTGGAACCCGACCAGATAGAAATTGACTTCCTCATCCTCAGCAAATTGTGAAGCTGGATCTGACCAGATAACAGTTGACATTCAAGAGATATTTCCCAACAGAAGCATTCTTTCAACCAAGTTTGAAGATATGTATATTCTTAAATCCACAAACAGCAATTTGGGATCCCATTTCCCATAAATCCTCAACAGCAGTCAGGGATTTATTTTCCCGGAAAAATATGCATCCTGCATTCATGTATCATAGCATATACATATGAAATGCATTTAGCATAATACCACATTTTGTGAACATCATGCATACATCTACATTTTACTAACCTTTTTTTCCCACAGGTGAAACATCAGGTTTTAGTATGAATCGACCAAATATTTATGTTGATACTTCTTCCAGTATTTACCATCACTCCTCCAAATGGCATCTATAAGCCCATTCCCAATCCATCTTCAAGTGCAAATTTCTGGGCACTCTAGTGTTCAATCATCTTCCACCTTCAAGTCACGAATAGCGGATCCGCCAATCTAACTCTTCAGGTTTAAGAAGATTGAACAGTGGAAGCTATTGTACCCCAAAATTTTTCCTCTCATTTCTCAAATAATCTCTCACAAGATCTCCCTTGGTTCAAGACTGCACAAGATTTGATCAGCTCAAGACACCTCCTCAAGCACTGATGACTAAAAATTAGGGTTTGAGATTGCACAAGGACAAATGTACTTTTAATGCCCCATATGACTTTCATGGATCATTTTGGACCCACAAGATTTCTCATGTCAAGTTTCAAGTCTTGGATCACATTTTTGCTCCGTCAATTGACTGGATGACCTAAAATCAGTTGTATTGGGGAAAAAGTCAATTGTGGTCAATTTACAGTCAAACTTCATAATATTTTATCCATATCAACATCATGAACTCATAGATGTCATTTGATCAAGTTTGGATCATAATTCCTCAAGAAATTTGATCAGATCATCAAAAGGGCAAAATGGTCAAAATTAGGGATTTAACTGAGAAGGTGTAATTTCTGATTTTTGACCTAGCAAATGACTTATTGGTTTGAGAGATGATCTCAAGGATCCAAATGCTTCATTTTTACCTAATGGCGTGGCTCAAAACACCTCTCAAGCTCATTTGATTGACAGTTGAATTTCAGTCAACTGATGAAAAGTCAATTGTACAACTGAAAAGTCAAACTTTGACTTTTTGGTCAAAATCAAGTATCAAATATCACAATTCATTAGGACATGTCAAAATATGAAACTTGTTCATCAAGAACTCAAAAATTCAAGATTTCATTTTGAAAAGTCAAAATTCCCAAGACTTGGAGTTTTTCTAAGTGTTGAAAATTTACATTTTTTTCATAACTTTGAGCAAAATTTTCACCAAGATGCAAGATGATTCAAAGGAAACTTCCAACATGAAAGTTGTATATCTCAATGAGATATAAAACATTGTAGAACACAACTTTTTCTATAAATTCATTTATTTCAAGTTATGATTTTAAGAAGACATGTTCATGAAACTTGGAAGCTTAGTGAAATTTTGCCCTAAGTTTAGGCAGGATTTTGACCTAACTTCATGGCAATTTTTCACATAGTTCCAAGATGAATCTTAAAAAATGTCCAACATAGAGGTTGTAGAGGATTTTACAAGATTTTCAAAATATCCAAGAACTCATTGAGATCATATTTGTGCAAGGAGAATCCAAGGCAAGAAGTTAGGATTTTCAAACTTGAATTACAAGCCATTTCTTGATGAACACATGAACCAAATCCATGCTAGGCTGCATAATATTTTCTTTTCAGGCCTCAAACTTGTTTGTCACTCCATAATTATTTTTTTGCATAACTGATAGGGCCATTGTCCAAGCATTTGAGCCTTTATCCAAGTTGCATTTCCATTAATGGCACAAAGTAACATTGCCATTCTAGTAAAGTGGCTTTAATCACAAAGTCAACTTGTCTTGAGCTTTGCATTTGTTCTTTCTGCACAAGAATCCTCTACACAATCAGATAAGCATGTTTAAAGTTCCTAACCACTTTAGATAGCCTTGTACCTTGCCTTGGAACAATGCTTGTCAAGCTTGCTTCAAAAACAAGCCAAAAAGCCATAACATGTGAACTTGTACTTCTGATCACCACAAGCTCTCAAAACCTTTTCCTATAACTTGAGACACTATTATTCAACTTAGAACACGAGCATTAACACCCTGAAACACTCCAAAAATTCCTCAAACCAGAAATTGCCCAAAAACTCCATTGTTGCACAGTTTCTGACCTTGGACTTGTAACTCCCATTTCCCTCGTGCATTTCTTGGCCTTTTGGTTCCTAAAGTTCCTACACATAAAATATAGTCCATCCCCATCCTTATTCCAGAACTATAACTCCATTTACCATAACGTCCATAACCAAAAAATAGAGTCTGCACATTGACTTCTACAGACCATTTCAGCCACTCTCCAATCAAGCTAATCCTTGCAATAGCTTCCTGGGAACTTGAGGAAGCTAACCTGGTCATCACAACAACTTGAATCAAGTTCTAACTCAAAACACGATCTCCAGCTGCAAGGTACATATTCTAAACTTCTATCTTATCATTTAGGCATTGTTAGGCTTGCATTTGTGAAGATAAAATGTACACATTATTGCCCTGAAATTGTACATGTCCATAGATTTCATTTATATTGATTGAGCTAGGAGAATTTTAGTTTTGAATCTATGAAAATAATTAGGTCAGAATTTGGTACTTTTAGAAATTCTCATTCATCTTTGATTTATAGCTTATGATATTTATATGGTTGGATTCGTATGGAAAAATGAAGTAACTTTCATGTTTGCATATTTCATTTTTGTTGAGAAATGGTGAAGTTACAGGATCCATGGTTGGAGGTTGAAGATGAAGTTCATTTCTAGAACTTGTTTTGTACTATGTATTTATTATTTCAGTTAAGTTAACGGATGTACAGCCACCCCAATGGCAAAGGTAGCGCGCGTTTGTGTTTGAGGTCATGGGTTCAAGACCCAGCGCTACCTTTTGTGTATTTTTTTTCAATATTTTTCCTCTTTTTTTTGTTTCCAAACAGCAGCGCTGGGCCTCCCCCTTTGGACCTTCCATTTTTGCTTTCTCTAACCCCCCTGTTTACTTTTGCAGGCTAGCCCAATTTCTTTTTATTATTTCATTTTATTTATTTTCTTCTTCTTATTTTTATTTTATTTCAGTATCTTTTATTATTATTATTATTATTATATTATTATTATTATTACATTATTATTTTTATTATTAAAAAAATATAAAAATATTTTTTTATATATTTTATTTTTCTTTATAAAACAAAAAGAACAAAAACATTTTTCTTAAAGAAATTAATTTCTTTTCTTAAATAATTAATATTTAGATTTAGGTTTAATTATTATGTTCTTTTCTTTTAAATTAAAATTAATTTAGAACTTAAGTTTCTTTTAATTAATTAATTTTCATTTTATTTTTATTAACTTAAAATCTTTTTCATAAAAACCCTAAAAATCATTTTTTAACTTAATTTCTTTCTTAATTAGTTTAAATTTAATTTTGTTTATTTTTAACTAATCTTTTTCTTAATTAGGTCAAGACTAAACCCTTTCATAAAAAACCAAACAAAAATCATTTATTTTTCCATTTTGCATTTGTACATTATATTTTTCAATTCTTGTATATTATTCAATATGGTTGTAATAGATAATTAGGTTTAATTTTCTTGCAAATCCTCATTTGTAAATTTGTATACCCCCTCCCCTAATGATGTAATAGCTTAGTAATTTTACTTTCCGCAATTTATCGCTTTATATAAATTCTAGTAATTGGGGTTTGTATGGAATGATGAAATCAACAAGTAGCAAACCCTAATTCAAGACAAAACAATGCATGTAAATCAAACACACTTGCACACTTGCACCCTTAGGGTAATTCCACTTTGTTGCCTTACAAAAATGGTCATGTTATGCATGTGGGATATCTTAGCAAAAACAAAACAAAATACAAGATCATGGTCCCTCGATGACGCTATCAATGTTGTCTTTCAAAATGATCTTAGTCCTTAAAAGAAAAATGCTAAGACATCTCACAACATTGTTATCATGGTTATACGATGACCCACACCCGTTCCTTTACATACAAAGATAAGGCTTCTTACCAAGTTGTTGTACCCCAAAATTTTCCCTCTCATTTATCAAGATTTTCCTCACAAGACTTCTTGGACTCAAGATAAGATTAGGGTTTGCTCAGCTCAAGGCATCTCCTTGCACTGATAACCTTAAATTAGGGTTTGAGTTTGCACAAGGATTTTTGGACCATAAATGCTTCATGTGACTTTCATACACCATCTTGGACCCCTAAGATTGCCCATATCAAGTTTCAAGCCTTGAATCACATTTCTGCCCAGTCAATTGGACAGTTGACCTAAAAATCAGCTGTATTGGGGAAAAAGTCAACTATGGCCAATTTACAGTCAAACTTCATGATTTTTTATCCACAACAACATTTTAGACTCCTATTCACCATTTGATCAAGTTTGGATCACAACTCCTCAAGAAATTTGATCAAATCATCAAAAAGGCAAAATGGTCAAAATTAGGGTTTTGACTGAAAAGGGGCAATTTCTGATTTTTAACCTAGCAAATGACAAATTGGGTTCAAAATTTATCTCAAGGACTCAATGGCATCATCTTGTATTAATCACATAGTTCAAAAGATCTCAAGTACATAGGATTGACAGATGAATTTTGCAGTCAACTGATCAAAAGTCAACTGTGCACTAGAAAGTCAAACTTTGACTTTTTGGTCAAAATCAAGTGCCAAAGGTCATAATTCATCAAGATATATCAAAATATGAAAATTGTTGACCAAGAAAATCAATTTTGCAAATTAGGGTTTTGAATTTGAAAAAATTCATAACTTAGAATTTTTCTAAGTATGGAAATTTTCTTATTTTTTCCCAACTTTCCACCACCTTTACACCATTATGCAATTGGATTCAAAGAAAACTTCCAACATGAAATTTGTAGTCCTCCATGAAATCTACAACTTTGATTCACAAAGTTTTCCCAAATAATGCTTTTATTTCAAGTTATGAATTTGTGAATAGGGGTCCATAAACTAAATAACTTAGTGAAATTTTGCTCTATTTTAGGCAGGTTTTTGACCTAACTTCATGGCAACTTTTCACCTAGTTCCAAGAGGTATCTGAAGTTGCATTTCAAATATGGATAGTAAAGCATGTTACAAGATTTCCAAAATGTCTAAGAACTCTCCAAGATCATTTGTGGTTAGGGAGAATCGAAGAAGAGAAATTGGCATTTTGTCACTTTTGTTCAAGCCATTTTCACAATGCATCAAGTTGCAAATCTGATCAAGCATGCTTGTACCTTGAATTACAGGTCCTAAATCCTTTCTACACTCCATAATTAAATGCAAACTCAATGGATAATGGCTTTATTTTTACCTTTGGAGCATTGCACAAAAGATTAATCCATAAATGGCATAAAGGGCACATTGCCATTTTCATAAAGCAAGCTTTTTACAACTTTGCTACCCTTGAGCCTTGAACCTGTTTCTTTGTCACAAGAAAGGTCCACAGATATCAAGCAAAGAACACCAACCCTCTGCAGCTAGAAAGCAAGCCAGTACAGGCCTTTGGCACAAGTCACTTCACTTTTCTTCAAAAGCAAGAAAAGTTGCAAAAGTCAAGAGAACTTGTACATCTGATAAAGGTTGGACTTGGCTTCATTCAAAACAACTTCACAAACTTGTATCAAGATAGAAACACGAGTTGAAAACATCTAAAACTCTCCCAAACACAAAAACACAGTTTTCTGCCCAAACAGGGCAGCTTTTGCAAAATCCTTGCCAACTTCATTTTGGCTCGTGCGTTTTGCCTTTCAACCTTTGAAACACTTAATTCACATAATATCCAAACTATCCAAGCCCTTGTCCTGGTTCTGGAAGCTCTATTTCAGACATACCATTTTCATTTTGGAAGGTTGCAGCTTGACTTCTACAGGGAGTTTCAAGCATCCTCAAGGCCAGCTAAGCATTGGAATAGCTTGAGGGAACTTCAAGGAAGCTCACACGATCGTCAGGCCTCACTCAAAGTCCCCATATTTCCATATCCAAATACAACTGAAGGAGGTATTTTTCAAAACTTTATCTCTTTATTTAGGCATCCTCAAGCCACGATTTGTGAAGCAAAAATGTAGTCTCTAGCATGGTGAAGCTGTACATATGCATAGTTGTCATTTATATTAACTGAGCTAAGAGAATTTGAGTGTTGAGCATGCTGAAAAAATTAGGTCAGAAATTAGGGGTTACAAGATTCTCCCTGGTCTTTTAGAGTTAGGTTTCAAATCTTATATCATTGGGATCGTGATAAAAAATGCTACATGTTTTATGTTATGAGTTTTTGATTTTGTGCAAAGAATAGCAAGATACAGATTTGAAGGCAGAACACGCACAAATGGAAGAAGCTGGAGGACAGGGATGACTGTCCGGGGCCTGGCGCGCCTTGGGCCTCCTGTTTTGACTTTCCACACCCCCTGATCCACTATCCACACCCCCCTTTGCTTATTTTGTTTATTTTTATATATTTTCTCATATTCTTATATTTATTGACTTTAATATTTTTTTTGAACATTAAAAAATCACAAAAACATTTTCTTAATTTTTTGCAATTTTATTTTATTTTTCTTATTATTCCCATATATAAAAATAGTCTTATATAAATAAATAGAACTTTATTTTCTTAAATAAATAGTAAATGCATTTAAAAATACTATACATTTTTATTTTTATTATTTCACATATAAAATATTATTTTCATACATTTTTAAAATTTTTAATATTTGTTAATAATATTATTTATTATTTCTAGTACAAAAAATGGACAAATAAATATTGGAAAACGTAATTTTCTTTTAAATCAAAAACTAGGGTTTTTCACCCTTCCAAAAATAACAATATAATTTTTATTATTTTTAGGACTTAAATAATTTATTTTTCTCATACATAAAATAAATACAAAACATTTTGCATAAATACATTTTATTTATATATTTAAATATTTGTTTATTTATTTATTGTATAATAAATTCAATTGGGTTGTAATAGTTTTTAGGGTTTTATTTTGTGAAAATATACCCATTCAAAACTTGTATCCCCCCTCCCATAATAATTGTTGTAATAGCTTAGTTTTACTTTACGCAATTTATCGCATTATATACATTTTAGTAAAAACTAGGGTTTTGCATGATAAGACAAAAAACTAACAAATAGAATGACCTAATACAAGGCAAACAAATGCATGTAATATGACACACATTGCACACAAGAACCTCTAGGGTTTCACCCACTTGATTGCCTAATAAAATGACCATCGTATGCATGCAAATTATCTTGGAAAAATCAAACAAAACAAAAGATCATAGTCCCTCGATGACGCTATCAAAAGGTTGCCTAAAAACAAATGATCTTGGTCCCTCAAAATGCTAAAGATACTTGGCAACATTGCTATCATGGTCATACGATGACCCACGCCCGTCCCGTTTAACATCCAAAGATAGGGTTGTTTACCAAAGCAATGGTAAATCAACAATGTCAAAGGAATAAAAATGTATAGGAAAGACATTTGAGTAGGGTAGATAGTTCTAAGTTACTTGCTCCTTTCAAAACAAATCCTTGCTATTTTCCAAAACAAGCACACACACACACACATATCAAAACAACTTTCAAAACATTGAAACATTTTTCAAAAGACAAAACATCTTTATATACATTCTTACGAACGATAATCATTACAAAGATTGCCAAAACGATGGCCTCTTTTCAAAATACTTTCAAAACCACACAAAGCATTATTTCAAACAATTGCAAAAGCAAAGCAAGTGATCTAAGCAAGTAACTAAGAGCCCATGGAAAACCATGGATGAAAAGGGTGCTAGCACCTTCCCTTTTCATAATCTACCCCCCGAACTCAAGAAAACATCTCAAAGGTCTTTCCTGTGCTTTTTTACCTTTCCTTTTGGATAAAATAAAAGTCGGTGGAGACTCTTGTTAAACCGAAACATTTGCGACGAAACGCAAAACTTCAAGTCAGTTCTCCCACCATATCACAGAACTGGCGACTCTGCTGGGGAATATTATAAAAGTGGGGTTACCTTAGGGTTTAGATCACCTTTATTTGCTTACTATTGCTTGAATTGTTTGCTTTATACTTTGGTTCTATTGTTTGGGTTTGAATCCTCTACCCGGATTTGGGGAAACATTATAGGTAAATAGCAATACATTGTGGAAACTGTGCGGGGTATACCGACACGGTCTAAGCAATAGCTATGTTAGTGTGACATATTTGTGGGTACTGATAGCCTTTGAGTCAATCAAAGAGAATATGGGGCCGCTGAGTGATGTCGTGAAGCACTAACGAACTTATAGAACCTTTACTTGACCAACTTGGCCTTTTAGGATGTAGTGAGATGACCGGCTTTGGTGCAGTCCGAAGTTGGTAGATACTCGATACTACACTCATTGAGGGTTGGTTCCTTGGGATATTTTGGTCGCCGGTAAAGAGGCTGAATTGAAACAATGAACAAGGAAATAACCCAGTGATATTGAGCTACTTAGAACCCGGTTACTATTTCTAGGACAGGTTGAGCCAACTAAACTTCAAGAGGGTACTTACCTATGAAACCCCGTGCAAGCCTAAACTAGGAACTTGTGTGATTTGCTTGTACATATATACTTGTGCATAACATCATGGACATCATGAAGCATCATATGCATCCACTAACCATTTCAAGGATTTTGGAAATTCATCTTTGTTCCTATTTTGTAGGTTATGGATTCACTTCGCAGGAAAACCATACAAGTCAACCTTGTAAGAATTCCTCCACAACTCAAGGAGCTAGCTTCAAGGATTCCTGAGAACTCTCCATTCACCGAGAGGCATGGTCGTCTTCTCAACTTATTCACTTCCAACACATAGGAAGACATGATGAAAGTTCTTTTCCAGTTCTTCGACCCTTTGCATCATTGCTTCACATTTCATGACTACCAGCTTGTGCCCACTTTGGAGGAATTTTCTCAACTCTTGAGGATTCCTATTCTCAATAAACTACCCTTCAACGGTACGGAAATAGATCCAAAGCCAGAAGAGATTGCTCAAGCCCTCCACTTGCACTCATCTGATGTCATAACCCATTGGGAAACTAGAAGTGGTGTCAAAGGCTTCTTGGCAAAGTTCTTGTTTGAGAAGGCCCAAAGCTGCTGAAATTCCTTGGACTTACAAGCTTTTGAGGAGATTGCTGCTCTTCTTATCTATGGGATGGTCTTGTTCCCAAATCCTGACCAACTCATAGATGTGAGTACTGTCAAAATCTTCATGTCTCGCAACCTGGTGCCTACATTGCTTGGAGATATCTTACACTCTTTTCACACTCGTACAATGAGGAAAAGAGGTGTTCTCATGTGTTACACTCCTCTCCTGGCAAGATGGTTTATTTCTCATCTTCCCCAATCAGTCTTGAAGAATGAGAAAGGTTTGAGGTGGTCACAACGGTTGATGACTCTTACACATTCAAATATTCATTGGTGTTCTCGATCTAAAGAGAATGTTATCATCGTCGACTGTTATGGGGAATTACATAATGTCCCTCTACTTGGAATTAGGGGAGGCATCACCTACAACCCCTGATTGGCTCTGAGACAGTTTGGTTATGCCCGAAGGGATGGCCCACATAACATGCTAGTTCAAGGTTTGGTTTTCGACTTCGACAACGACAATCAAGGACTTCGACAAAGGTTCATCCGAGCTTGGAGGATGCCAAATAAGGTAGACAGTAAGACCTTGGGACACAAGAATTCCATCCCTCTTGAGCCTTACCTCAAGTGGGTACGAACCCGTGCCCAAAGTCTTATGATGCCTTACCCCTCTATTCTCCCAGTGATTATAGAGCCTGTTAAGGAAGGAGAGGTTCCATACACCCTCCTACATCCTGACATGCCAACATCACTCGAAGATTTGCAAAGGAGTTGGATACAGCTCAAAGGAGAACGTGATACTTTTGAAGCCCAATTCTACACCAGCGAGAAGAAGGTTTTAGAACTCACTCGATTACTTCACAAAGAGCGGACTCTCAACACCTACATTGCACCAAAGAGGATGCGCAACGTCTTTTTATCTTAGAATTTTGTATTATTTTGCCCTAAGGGCATTGATGTAAACAAATTCTATTTTATTAATATAACGTTTGTTCCTTTTTGTTTAACACAAATTTGAATTTTCAAATCCTTGAAAGCATTACATGAATACATATCATTCATCATATGCATAAATAGGTCTTTGCAAGAAGTTTCCTCATCCCTCTGCTGTTTATTTCAGCAAAATGGATCTTGAACAAACGGTTAAAGACTTGCAACCTCATAATTCACAATTTCAACAGCTACTTTTGACCTTAGCCAAGGGGCGGGAGGAGCTCAAGACTCTGCTAGAGAAATAGAAAGAAAAAAAGAAGAAGCGAGCCAGTGTGGTTATCATGGGCAGAAGGTTTGAAGGACAAGCCAGAAGGACCTTGGAATTTCCATCAACCTCTGAGGAAGGGGAAAGAAAAGGAAAAGAGAATGCAATGCCTTCAGATTCTGAAGTAGAAGAAGAGGAAGATGAGGATTACTCAGAACAACAATACCCTCCGGCCGATGACAAATACAAAAACTTAGAAGAGCGTCTAGCTGCTATGGAGATACAGAGAGTACCGGGGCTGGACTTTGAAGAGTTAGGGTTGGTATTTGGAATTGTAATCCCTCCTAAGTTTAAAGTGCCACTTTTTGCCAAGTATGATGGGGTGTCGTGTCCCAAGATGCACCTACGATCTTATGTCAGGAAAACTCAACCGTATTCTGCTGACAAAGACCTGTGGGTCCACTTTTTCTAGGACAGTTTGTCGGGAACACAGCTTGATTGGTTCTACCAGTTGGAGAGAGCAGATGTCCATAATTGGGAAGACTTGGTAGCCGCCTTCTATAAATAGTATCAATATAACGCCGACTTGGCACCAACCCGTACTCAACTCCAGAGTATGGCCATGGTGTCCAATGAGGGCTTCAAAGACTACGCCCAAAAGTGGAGGGATTTGGCCGGAAGGGTGCAACCACCTTTATCTGAAAGAGAGCTAGTGGACATGTTTTTAGGGACTCTGTCAGGTCCTTTCTTTAATCACCTGATTGGAAGTTCCTCTGCAGGTTTCACTGAATTGATTTTAACTGGCGAGAGGGTGGAAGTCAGTATTAGAAGCGGGAAAATTCAGAAAGACACATCTGCCTCTGCTGTTGTAAAAAAGCCCTTCACTGGTAAGAAGGAAGTGTTTGATGTCTACGCACAGAGAAATCAGGGAAGAATCGAATGATGACTAACAGTGGGGGCCGTTATGATTCAAAAGTCTGCATCAGACCAGCCAAGAAATAACCAGCCGAGAAATGATCAGCTGAGAATCAATCAGCAAAGGGTGGAAAGGCCTGTAAGGCAATTCACCAAGATAAATATGACTCCTGCTCAAGTCCTACGACATCTCCTGAAGTTGAATCTTGCCATGTAGAAAGAGGCCCCTAAAAATCCAAATACTGCATCTCCACACTACCATCCGAATGCCAGGTGCGCTTACCATTCAGAAAGTCCAGGGCACGACACCAATAACTGTTGGGCTCTGAAGAACAAGATTCAAGATCTGATCGGCGCAAAGGAAATTGAATTTGAAGCTCCTGAAAAACCAAATGTTATCTCCGCTCCAATTCCTAGGCATGGACACAATGCCAATGTTGTGGAAGAAGATCTGTTTGTTTCTACTGTGGATGAACTGTTAACTCCTCTCCTAACCATAAAGTTGAATTTGTTGAAAGCTGGGGTGTTCCCAGGTTGTGACAAAGATTGCCATACTTTCCTGTCCTCATCATTTGACTGTCCTCTATTGAAGAAAGGTATCCAACAACTGATTGATAACTAGGAAATTTTGTTTGAGAAAGCTCCTGTTTCACCCATTCCAGTTCCAGAAGTTTCAATAATAACCATATACGCCAATCCTTCCAGGGTTCCTTAAAAACCCGTTAGGATTACATCCTCTCCTATGACTACTCCGTTGAAGATAACAATGCACGGGCCTGCCCCATACAAATCAGATAAAATGGTACCATGGAACTATGGTGGAGAAATCTACTACCATGGTGTCAAACATATTTAACAGACTGCCGAAGACGAGAGCTCTGAAGAAGACAATTTCGACATCAGTAACATTGCTGGAACAAGCAAAATTACTCGTAGTGGAAGAATTTTCTCTCCAGAGATTACACCATCAAAGGCAGTCTCTGGACCCGTGGCCGTTCCTAAGATTACATATGTGCCCGTGGTTGTACCTGCAAGTGTACCCGCCAGCAATGACAATGCAATTCCTATCCCTACTTCCGCTGCTGAATAATAGGAAAGAATGTTCAAGAGGAGCCTGTCTTGATGAAGGCTCAGTCCCTAGCTGTTCCTGAGACATCCAAGAAGGAGATGGAAGAAATCCTAAGGATCATTAAGAAAAGTGATTATGATGTGGTAGAACAACTGGGGCAGACCCCCTCCAAAATCTCTATGTTAGCCCTGCTGCTGTGCTCCGAGGCACATGCTAAGGCTTTGGTGAAGTTCCTGAAGACGGCTCATGTCCTGCAAGAGATGTCTGCGGATCAATTCCAAGAGTGTGTAGCCAGTCTGACAGCTGACACTGGCATGGGTTTCTCCGATGCCGACTTGACCTCCAAAGGGAGAAAACACAACGACGCACTACATGTCTTGGTGGAGTGTAGGGGAACCACCCTAGCTCATGTTTTGGTTGATACTGGATCATCTCTGAACGTCTTGCCAAAGAAAGCTCTGGATAGATTGGATTGTGAAGGCCTAACCCTGAAACCCAGCAACATCATTGTGAGAGCATTTGACGGCTCTAAAAGGATGGTCCATGGGGAGGTGGACATCCCAATCAAGGTGGGTACCCAGACGTTCAATTCAACATTTTACGTGATGGACATCCGTCCTTCCTACTCTTGCCTATTGGGACGTCCCTAGATTCACAATGCTAGTGCGGTCACCTCGACTTTGCATCAGATGCTGAAGTACCCTGTTCAAGGGAAAATCATAATTGTCCATGGTGAAGAGGAATACATGATTAGTCATCTAAATTCTTTCTGCTATGTAGAATTGGATGGCGAATTCATTGAGACCCCTTTCCAGCATTTTGAAGAGGTCTCTCAGGAAATAGCAGTGACCAAAGCGGTATACTCAACTCCTGTGATCACAAGACCTGTACCTCGGATGTCTTCTCTAAAAGATGCAAGGGCAGTAGTGGAAGATGGCGGATCCACTATCTGGGGTCAGCTTCCAGACTTTCCTTTTAAATCAGAAAATTTGGCCTGGGATTTACTTCGACTGCTCAGAAGGTCGTCCGTCACGCCTGTGCCAGAGGGCCACCTGTGAAGATCAGCCACCAAGGGGTTAATGCACTAGAGGACAGTGATGAAGAGGGCAACTGGGATGACTGGATTTTCCTATTGTTGGCGGAGGACTGTGCAACTGGGAAGCAAAAGACTTTGTTCTAATTACTTTCATACCGCAGTAATTTATCTTTTCCATTTCTGTTGGATCTGTAATAATTCACAAACAATTCGGACTTTTTCAACCTTGTGTCTTACCCGAGGCACATAGGTCCATTTGTAAGGGTTCTTATTTCATTTTCATATGTCATTTTAATGAATCATGGACGCTTTTCATATTTAAACCTTTTTGTGCTCATTATCATTCTTTTACATTTTGTTGTTTTAAGATGGCTATGCCCTTACACACACCCACACTCACAAATGCAGGTACTCTTCCACTCCGGAACCCATGGGTAATGATACTGCTATAGCCTTCAGTGACTCTGAAGATCTGATCTACCAAGCCGAATACGAAGGTGAGGAAGATCGTGAGGTGCCAGGGGAATTGGCCAGACTATTAAAACAAGAGGAAAGAGCTATTCTGCCTCATGAGGAGCTGTTGGATACAATCAACTTGGGAACTGATAAAGACAAGAAAGAAATCAGAGTGGGTGCCAACCTAGAGCCGAGTGTCAAGGAGCGCTTAATTCAGTTGTTGCATGAATATGTTGAGATCTTCGCTTGGTCATACAAAGACATGCCGGGACTTGATACAGACATTATGGTTCACCGTCTACCCACAAGATAAGACTGTCCACCAGTTAAGCAAAAAGTTTGCCGTATGAGACCTGACATGTCAGAGAAGATCAAAGTAGAAGTTATGAAGCAGTTCAATGCTGGATTTCTGGTTGTTACTTCCTATCCATAATGGGTTGCTAACATTGTGCCCGTGCCTAAAAAGGAAGGCAACGTGAGAATGTGCATGGATTACAGATACTTAAACAGGGCCAGTCCTAAAGATGATTTTCCACTTCCGCACATCGACATCCTGGTTGACAATACAGCTCGGCACAAAGTATTTTCTTTCATGGACGAATTCTCAGGCTATAACCATATTAAAATGGCACCTGAGGACATGGAGAAAACTACTTTTGTTACACAGTGGGGTACATTCTGCTACAAAGTGATGCCATTCGGACTAAAGAATGTTGGGGCAACCTATCAGCGCGCCATGGTAGCTTTGTTTCATGATATGATACATCATGAGATAGAGGTCTACGTAGATGACATGATAGCCCGATCACAAACTGAAGAAGAACACCTTGATCACTTGCAAAAGCTGTTTGTCAGATTGAAGGAGTACAAGCTAAGATTAAACCCTAACAAGTGCACATTCGGAGTCCGGTCCGGTAAGCTCTTAGGTTTCATCGTCAGCAACAAAGGCATTGAGGTTGATCCTGCCAAAGTCAAAGCTATACAAGAAATGCCTGCTCCTCGCATCGAGAAGGAAGTCAAAGGTTTCTTGGGACGCCTAAACTACATTGCTAGGTTCATTTCTCACCTAACATCTACTTGTGAACCAATCTTCAAGCTGTTGAAGAAAGATCAGGTAGTTAGATGGAATGATGACTGTCAAATTGCTTTCGATAAAATCAAGGAGCATTTACAAGAGCCTCATGTCTTGATGCCGCCTGTCGAAGGAAGACCGCTAATTATGTATCTGACCGTCTTAGAGAACTCAATGGGGTGCGTACTGGGGTAGCATGACAAGTCTGGCCGAAAAGAGCATGCCATTTATTACCTTAGCAAAAATTTTACCGACTGTGAAACCAGATATTCACTGCTCGAGAAAACTTGATGCACTTTGGTATGGGCTGCTCGCCGGCTAAGGCAGTATATGTTGACTCATACCACTTTGCTGATATCTAATATGGATCCGATAAAATACATCTTGAGAAGCCTGCTTTGTCTGGAAGGATAGCTAGATGGCAGATGATCCTAACAGAGTATGACATACAGTACACGACCCAAAAAGCTATAAAGGGCAGTGTGCTAGCTGATCATCTGGCTCATCAAGCTGTACAGGATTACTAATCCATGAAGTTTGACTTCCCTGACGAAGACATCATGACATTGGACAATGTTGAAGATTTCAGACCATATGACAGACCTGAACAAGGATCCCGATGGACCTTGTATTTTGATGGGGCATCCAATGCACTTGGTAACAGTATCGGTGTTGTGCTTATATCTCCGGAAGGTTTCCATACTCCTTTCACAGCCAGACTTTGCTTCAATTGTACGAACAACATGGCAGAGTATGAAGCATGCATCTTTGGACTCAAGGCTGCCATAGACTTGGGAATCAAATCTTTGATTGTGTTTGGGGACTCAGCTTTGGTCATCAGTCAGATCAAAGGAGAGTGGGACACTAAGCATCCAAATATTATCCCTTACAAAGAACATGTCTTGACATTGTTACCACATTTCGAGCAGATTACCTTCGAGCACTTCCCGCGAGAAGAAAATCAGCTAGCGGATGCTCTAGCTACAATGTCATCCATGTTTAAACTTAATTGGGATAATGAGGCTCCCCAAATCACCATTGAACGAATGGATGAACCTGCACACTGTCACGAGATTAATACTGAAGAAGTAGTGGACCGAACTTGGTTCTATGAAGTCAAAAGGTATCTCGAGGCTCAGGAATATCCTGAAGGAGCTTCAGTCAATGACAAAAAGTTCTTAAGGAGATTCTCATCTAAGTTCTTCCTAAGTAATGGTATCCTAGACAAACACAATCATGATTCTATTCTGCTCCGTTGTGTGGACAAGCTTGAAGCTGAAAGGATTATGGTTGAATTGCATAAAGGTACCTTTGGCACTCACTCTAGCGAGCATACGATGGCTAAGAAGATTCTAAGGGCAGGTTATTACTGGTCTACCATGGAAGCTGACTGCTATCAACACTCCCGTACCTGTCATAAATGTCAAATCTATGCAAACAAGGTACACGTGCCCCCGGTTCCTCTAAATGTCTTAACAGCTCCTTGGCCATTTGCTATGTGGGGAATCGACATGATTGGAGAGATCAAGCCTACAGCCTCCAATGGACACCGCTTCATTCTAGTGGCCATTGATTATTTCACAAAGTGGGTTGAAGCAGCTTCCTTCGCATCCGTGACCAAGAATGTTGTTGCCCGCTTCATCAAGCAGAATCTTATTTGCCAAAACGGTATCCCAGAAAGGATCATCACTGATAACGATATGAACCTTAACAATACTATGATCACCGCCCTGTGCGAGCAGTTCAAGATTCAACAGCACAATTCATCTCCCTATCGGCCAAAGATGAATGGTGTTGTCGAAGCTGCGAACAAAAATATCAAAAAGATCATACAAAAAATGACAGTCACCTACAAGGACTGGCATGAGATGCTACCGTTTGTTCTCCACGGGTACCGTACCACGGCCTGTACATCAACTGGGGCAACACCCTATTCTTTAGTTTAAGGCATGGAGGTTGTTTTACCTATTGAGGTTCAGATCCCCTCTTTGAGAATCATGAAGGATGCAGGTTTGAGTGAAGACGATTGGATCCAAACCCGACTTGATCAGTTGAACTTAATTGATGAAAAGAGACGTACTGCTGTTTTCCATGGTCAGACGTATCAAAAATGGATGATCAAAGCTTTTAACAAGAAAGTCAGACGCCAGACATATCAAGTTGGAGATCTTGTGATCAAGCGCATCATCTTGCCACAAAGTGATCCCAGGGGCAAATGGACTCCTACCTACGAAGGACCATTTGTAATCAAGAACATCTTTTCTGGTGGGGCAATGATCTTAACCACCGTGGACAGCGACGATCTGCCGCACCCTGCGAACGCAGACATAGTCAAGAGATACTACGCATAAAAGACTCACTAGGTTGACACACCTAGGCAAAAAAGGGCATCCCGGTGAATCGAAAACTCGAAAACTCGAAAGGGAGGTTCAGGCAAAAATTAGGGATAAAAATAAAAAAAATCTGTACACCCGGCAAGTTGAAAACCCGAAAGGGCGACTTGGGCAAAAAAGGGTTTCCCGGTGAATCGAAAACCCGAAAGGGCGGTTCAGGCAAAAGTTAGGGAATTAAATCGTATGACTATGTCTCGTCGAATCACTTTAAGGATAATCTCTTCACATATAAACCTGGAGCTTCTGATCAATCCAATCATCTTCGGACGAAGCAACGAATGGACAAGATATTCAGAGTTACGAAGGCTATAACAGAATGGGAACCCCATTGGATTTTTTTACACATAGCTATCTTTCTTTGTATAAAATTTTTCTCAATTTTTACGACACCATCCTCTTACTAGGATGACTGTCTCCTTTGTACAAAATACTTATTCAAAGTTAATACAAAGATATCTCTTTAAAGTGCAGAAAACCATTTGCCTTTTTCTTTACACTTGTGTTTTTATGTGCAAAAACGTCGAATGATTCATTAATGAACATATGCATTTGAACATAATTACTGTTTACAAATAAATAAAGTGGAAAAGAACAATTAATGACAGGTTGAAAGGATAGGAAAACGTCTTTAGGCTATTCCATGAGCAATCCCTACAGTACATCATCTAGATCCCCAGCGGAGCTAAAATTTCAAACCCTTAATCCCCATCAGAGTTAAAACTTCAAACTCCTAATCCTCAGCGGAGCCAAAATTTCCAACTATCAATCCCCCATCGGAAACCATCCAGTTTCTCCAAATTCCCCAGCAAGTTATCTTGAAGTCTGAGAATCAACCAGATAACAGATAACTTTTGTCTCTCCCCAACCTAGGTTGATTCCCCAGTAGAGTGGCATATAACCCAAACTCCTGAACTTACTCCCCAACAGTAAGCCTTCTTCCCCCACAATGTTTTTATTGCTCTCCAGTGAAGTCTCCAGAATGGAGATTCTCATTCTTAAATCCCCGCAGAAGTCATCAGAGTTTTCTCTATTTCCCGACAGAACAAGAATTCCCTTTGTGTAATCCCCAGTAGACGTCATCAAAGTTCTCTGGATTCCCCGAGCAGATTCTCTTAAGCAGTACATGGCATTACTCTCACAACAGAATTTTTGTCAAATACTCCGACTTCAAGACATGAGGGATCCCTATATGCCCAGAGAAGTCAAGGATTTTTAATCCCCAATGGTCGCCAAGGATTTCTCATCCTCAGCAATCAAGGATTTATTTTCCCCGACAGCAGTCAAGGAGTTATTATCCCCAGCCGCCAAAGATTTCTTATCCTCAGCAATCAAGGATTTATTTTCCTCAGTAAAACAGCCAATCAGCTTACATGCGCATACATTACATTCATAATCATAAACATTGATAAAGCACATTTGTTTCATCATACATTTCATGCAACATAACTTGGTGTTTCAGCTAACATTTTACCCTTTTCAGGATAAGATTAACAGTTACTTTTGACAATATTCAAAGATTTCAGATACAGTACAGATACACTCCAGACAAGGATGCCATTCTGATACTCATTCAGAGTTCAACTATCAAGATACAGTACAGATACACTCCAGACACGGAAGTTATTATGTTACTCATTCAGATTCAAGTTTAGATACACTCCAGACACGGAAGTCATTCTGCTACTTATTCAGATCCCAGTCCAGATACACTCCAGACACAGTTGCCATTCTGTCACTTACTCTGATTTTTTCCCAGCTTAGATACGCTCCAGACACAGATGTTATTCTGTCGCTTATTCAGATTTCAGATTAAGCTACAATACAGATACACTCCAGACACGGAAGTCATTATGTTATTCATTCAGATTAAAGCTCGGATACGCTCCAGACATGGATGACATTCCATTGCTCGTACGGATTCAGTCTCCAGATACGTTCTAGATACGGACACCATTCTGATACTCATCCTCTTGACTTACAACAAACATTCTTGGATGGCATCTACAAACCCATCTCCAACAAGATTCTATCACCTCTCCAAATGGCATCTTTAAGCCCATTTCATCAACTACACTTTGACGAGTACAAATTTACGGGCACTTTAGTGTCCAATCATCTTTTACCTTCGAGTCACGAACGGCAAAACGTGTCAATCTAACTCTTCAGGTTCAAGAAGATTGAACAGGGGCAGATGTTGTACCCCAAAATTTTCCCTTTCATTTATCAAGATTTTCCTCACAAGACTTCTTGGACTCAAGACAAGATTAGGGTTTGCTCAACTCAAGGCATCTCCTTGCACTGATAACCTGAAATTAGGGTTTGAGTTTGCATAAGGATTTTTAGACCACCAATGCTTCATGTGAATTTCATACACCATCTTGGACCCCTAAGATTGCCCATGTCAAGTTTCAAGCCTTGAATCACATTTCTGCCCAGTGAATTGGATAGTTGACCTAAAAATCAGTTGTATTGGGGAAAAAGTCAACTATGGCCAATTTACAGTCAAACTTCATGATTTTTGATCCACAACAAAATTTTAGACTCCTATGCACCATTTTATCAAGTTTGGATCACAACTCCTCAAGAAATTTGATCAAATCATCAAAAGGGCAAAATGGTCAAAATTAGGGTTTTGACTGAAAAGGGGCAATTTCTGATTTTTAACCTAGCCAATGACCAATTGGGTTCAAACATGATCTCAAGGACTCAATGGCATCATCTTGACCTAATCACATATTTCAAAAGATCTCAAGCACATAGGATTGACAGATGAATTTTGCAGTCAACTGATCAAAAGTCAATTGTGCACTGGAAAGTCAAACTTTGACTTTTTGGTTAAAATCAAGTGCCAAAGGTCATAATTCATCAAGATATGTAAAAATATGAAACTTTTTGACCAAGAAAATCAATTTTGCAAATTAGGGTTTTGAATTTGAAAAAATTCATAACTTAGAATTTTTCTAAGTATGGAAATTTTCTTATTTTTCCCCAACTTTCCACCACTTTTACACCATGATGCAATTGGATTCAAAGAAAACTTACAACATGAAAGTTGTAGTACTCCATGAAATCTACAACTTTTATTCACAAAGTTTACCAAAATAATGCTTGGATTTCAAGTTATGAATTTGTGAATAGGGGTCCATAAACGAAATAACTTAGTGAAATTTTGCCCTATTTTAGGCAGGTTTTTGACCTAACTTCATGGCAACTTTTCACCTAGTTCCAAGAGGTATCTTAAGTTTCATTTCAAAGATGGATTGTATAGAATGTTACAAGCTTTCCAAAATGTCCAAGAACTCTCCAAGATCATTTGTGGTTAGGGAGAATCGAAGAAGAGAAATTGGCATTTTGTCACTTTTGTTCTAGCCATTTTCACAATGCATCAAGTTACAAATCTGATCAAGCATGCTTGTACCTTGAATTACAGGTCCTAAATCCTTTCTACACTCCATAATTAAATGCAAACTCAATGGATAATGGCTTTATTTTGACCTTTGGAGCATTGCACAAAAGATTAATCCATAAATGGCATCGTGATCAAAATCTTATATCCTTGGGATCGTGATCAAAAATGCTACAAGAACTCTTTTGATTTTGTGCAAAGAATAGCAAGATACAGATTTAAAGGCAGAACACGCGCAAATGGAAGAAGCTGGAGGACAGGGGTGACTGTCCTGGGCCTGGCGCGCCTTGGGCCTCCTGTTTTGACTTTCCACACCCCCTGATCCACTATCCACACCCCCTTTGCTTATTTTGTTTATTTTTACATATTTTCTCATATTCTTATATTTATTGACTTTAATATTTTTTTCTAAACATTAAAAAATCACAAAAATATTTTCTTAATTTTTTGCAATTTTATTTTATTTTTATTACTATTTCCACATATAAAAATAGTCTTATACAAATAAATAGAACTTTATTTTCTTAAATAAATAGTAAATGCATTTAAAAATACTATACATTTTTATTTTTATTATTTCACATATAAAATATTATTTTCATACATTTTTTAAATTTTTAATATTTGTTAATAATATTATTTATTATTTCTAGTACAAAAAATGGACAAATAAATATTGGAAAACATAATTTTCTTTTAAATCAAAAACTAGGGTTTTTCACCCTTCCAAAAATAACAATATAATTTTTCTTATTTTTAGGACTTAAATAATTTATTTTTCTCATACATATAATAAATACAAAACATTTTGCATAAATATATTTTATTTGCATATTTAAATATTTGTTTATTTATTTATTGTACAATAAATTCAATTCGGTTGTATTAGTTTTTAGGGTTTTATTTTGTGCAAATATCCCCATTCAAAACTTGTATCCCCCTCCCATAATAATTGTTGTAATAGCTTAGCTTTACTTTACGCAATTTATCGCATTATATACATGTTTAATAAAAACTAGGGTTTTGCATGATAAGACAAAAAACAACCAAATAGAATGACCTAATACAAGGCAAACAAATGCATGTAATATGACACACATTGCACACAAGCACCTCTAGGGTTTCACCCACTTGGTTGCCTAATAAAATGACCATGGTATGCATGCAAAGTATCTTGGCAAAATCAAACAAAACAAAAGATCATAGTCCATCGATGACGCTATCAAAAGGTTGCCTAAAAACAAATGATCTTGGTCCCTCAAAATGCTAAAGATACTTGGCAACATTTCTATCATGGTCATACGATGACCCACGCCCGTCCCATTTAACATCCAAAGATAGGGTTGTTTACCAAAGCAATGGTAAATCAACAATGTCAAAGGAATAAAAATGTATAGGAAAGACATTTGAGTAGGGTAGATAGTTCTAAGTTACTTGCTCCTTTCAAAACAAATCCTTGCTATTTTCAAAAACAAGCACACACACACATATCAAAACAACTTTCAAAACATTGAAACATTTTTCAAAAGACAAAACATCTTTGTATACATTCTTACGAACGAGAATCATTACAAAGATTGCCAAAACGATGGCCTCTTTTCAAAATACTTTCAAAACCACACAAAGCACCATTTCAAACAATTGCAAAAGGAAAGCAAGTGATCTAAGCAAGTAACTAAGAGCCCATGGAAAACCTTCCCTTTTCATAATCTACCCCCCGAACTCAAGAAAACATCTCAAAGGTCTTTCTTGTGCTTTTTTACCTTTCCTTTTGGATAAAATAAAAGTCGGTGGCGACTCTTGCTAAACCGAAACATTTGCGACGAAACGCAAAACCTCAAGTCAGTTCTCTCACTGTATCACACAAGTCAATGGTAAAATAGCAATGTCAAAGGAAAGAACGAAATGAACTAAGACTTTTGAGTAGGTAGATTGTTCCTAGTTGCATGCTCATTTTCAAAATAAACATCCTTGCTTATTTTCAAAACAAACACCAAAACACTTTCAAAAACATTTTCCAAACATGAAATATTTTCAAAAGCTCAACACTTTGTATATGTTCTTACGAACGATAACTATTATAAAGTTTTCCTAAACGAAGGCGTCTTTTCAAAATACTTTCAAAACCATCACAAAGCATATTTTTTCAAACAAAAGCAAGTGATCTAGCAAGCAACTAAGATCCCATAGATAACTATGGATGAAAAGAGTGCTAACACCTTACCTTTTCATAATCTACCCCCCTCGAACTCAAGAAATAATCTCAAAGGTCTTTCCTATTCTTTTCAGCCTTTCCTTTTGGATAAAAGAAAAGTCGGTGGCGACTCTTGCTAACCGCAACATTTGTGATAAAACGCAAAATATCCCAAGTCAGTTCTCCCACCGTATCATAGAACTGGAGAATCTGCAGGGGAACACTTAAAAGTGGGGTTACCTTAAGTCTAGATCACCTTTACTTGCTTTCATTGTTTGACTTGTATGCTTTACATTTTGGTTCTTTGTTTGGGCTTATTTAAATCCTCTACCTGGATTTGGGATACCTTATAGGTAAGTAGCAATACGTTGTGGAAACTGTGTGGGGTATACTGACATGGTCTAAGAAATAGCTACGTTAGTGTGACACATTTGTGGATACCGGTAGCCCTTGAGTAGTCAAGGAGAATACAGGGCCGCTGTGTGGTGTCATGAAGCACTAACTGACTTTTAGAACCTTTACTTGACCAACTTGGCCATTAAGACATAGTGAGATAACCGGATTTGGTGCAGTCCGAAGTTGGTTGATACTCGATACTACACTCATTGAGGTTTGACTTCTCAGGATATTTCGGTCACTGTGAAAGAGGCTTGCGCTGAAACAATGCCCGAGAAGACAGATCAGTGATATTGATATCTCTTAGAACCCGGTTACTATTTCTAGGATAGGTTTGAGTCAACTAAACTTCAAGAGGGTACTTACCTATGAGACTCCATGCAAGCCTAAACCTAAGGACTTGTTTGCCTTGTTTGTATATACTTACTTGTACATGACATCATAAACATCATAACGTCATACTCATTCTCACTAACCATTTTAAGGATTTTTAGGATTTATCTTTGTTCTGTTTTTTAGGACATGGCTTCTATTCGCGGGAATACTATCCAAGTCAATCTCGTAAGGATTCCTCCTCAACTCAAAGATTTAGCATCAAGGGTCCCTGAAAGTTCTTCATTCACCAAAAGACATGGTCGCCTCCTAAACTTGGTTACCTCCAACACTGATGAGGATATAATGAAGGTGCTTTTCCAGTTCTTTGATCCTCTACACCATTGCTTCACTTTTCCCGATTATCAACTTGTGCCAACTTTGGAAGAATTCTCTCAACTCGAATTCCCATCCCCAATCAACTACCCTTCAACGGTACGGAAAGAGATCCAAAACATGAGGAGATTTCCCAAGCACTACACATGCAACAATCTGATGTCACAACTAATTGGGAAACCATGAGTGGTGTCAAAGGTTTATTAGCCAAGTTCTTGTTTGAGAAAGCTCAAGATTGTTGGAATTCTTTGTACTTACAGATGTAAACACTGTCAAAATCTTCATGTCTCACAATTCGATGCCTACTTTGTTGGGAGATAGCCCACATTCTTTTCATTCTCGCACTATGAGGAAGAGAGGAATCATCATATGTTTCACTCCTCTCTTGGCAAGATGGTTTATTTGGCATCTTCCTCGATCTGTGTTGAAGAACGAGCAAGGTTTAAGGTGGTCCCATAGGTTGATGACGCTCAGATGTTCATTGGTGTTCTTGATCCTTGGATAATGTTACTATCATTGACCGTTGTGGGGAATTCCCTAATGTCCCTTTGCTTGGCATTAGAGGAGGAATCACTTACAATCCGTGTTTAGCCTTATGACGGTTTGGTTACACCCGAAGAGATGGTCCACATGAGATGCTTATCCAAGGAGTGGTATTCGACTACGAGAGCGATGATCAAGGTTACCATCAGAGGTTTATACGAGCTTGGAGGATGGTAAGCAAAATGGATAGCAAGACGCTGGGACACAAGAATTCCATTCCCCTCGAGCCTTATCAATGTTGCCTTTCAAAATGATCTTAGTCCCTAAAAGAAAAATGCTAAGACATTTCACAACATTGTTATCATGGCTATACGATGACCCACACCCGTCCCTTTACATCCAAAGATAAGGATTCTTACCAAATCAATGGTAAAATAGCAATCTCAAAGGAAAGGACGAAATGAAATAAGACTTTTGAGTAGGTAGATTGTTCCTAATTGCTTGCTCATTTTCAAAATAAACATCCTTGCTTATTTTCAAAACAAACACCAAAACACTTTCAAAAACATTTTCCAAACATGAAATATTTTAAAAAGCTCAACACTTTGTATAAGTTCTTACGAACGAGAACTATTACAAAGTTTGCCTAAACGAAGGCACCTTTTCAAAATACTTTCAAAACCATCACAAAGCATATTTTTTCAAACAAAAGCAAGTGATCTAGCAAGCAACTAAGAGCCCATAGATAACTATGGATGAAAAGGGTGATAATACCTTCCCTTTTCATAATCTACCCCTCGAACTCAAGAAATAATCTCAAAGGTCTTTCTTGCTCTTTTCAGCCTTTCCTTTTGGATAAAAGAAAAGCCGGTGGCGACTCTTGCTAACCGAAACATTTGTGATAAAATGAAAAACATCCCAAGTCATTTCTCCCACTGTATCACACATGTACACATCCTCTAGTGTGACGGTACATTCACCTATTAGTAGATGAAATGTGTGTGTCTCGGGTCTCCACCTTTCCAACATTACAAATATGAACTTTGAATCAATCATGCAGTTGGAGATCTTTATATCATTTTCGAAACCCGCATATTCGAGATAGGACACGATCAATGGGTCGGGAGTAATGTAGTTGTGTAACCGAATTCTAAATCTTTTAGTATCCTAAATTCAAAATGTAAAAAGTGTAAGAGTCCATAAGATGTATAAGTCATTAATAATATTATAAAAAATTTATAAGTATACAATAATATTTGAGAATTTATAAAAACTTACAAATGATACAATGTTATCCCTTGTGCCTCTGTGAGAATCACTCATTGTGAGAAGAGTCATATTTAAAATTATAGGAGATAATGAAAGAGTTTGTATCAGAGAGTGAGATGATGGTTGATGCAAAACAAGTATGTCAGGCTCTATATTTATAGGCAAAATTTTATCACGGAGTGAATAAATGAGGTGGTTGGGGGGTGCATGCATGCATGATATGTGTCACTCATGAGGTGGTTGCAGTGTAGGTGTGGGATAGGTGGCAGCCTTGGGGAAGGCATCTCTGCATGCATGTAATATGATTGGACATGTAGGGAGATGTCATTTGAATTGGCAAATGATTACAAAATTGAAAGGTGTCGCCACCCCAATTGGCGAATTAGAGGTGGCATGGGTTGCAGTTGTAACGCCCGTAATTTAATTAATTATTTAATTAAATTATTAAGTGGTGAAATAATATTAGAAGTATAATATTATTCGATGTGGGCTTGTTTTTAAGGAATAGAAGTAATAAGGGGGTGTATTAGTTTTGAGCCCAATAAGGAGTTAAGAGAATAATAGGTTATTTTATTGTTGCTAGAAAGAATAGAAAAGAAGCAGTAGAAGAATAAGGATTGAGAAGAAGAACGTGAAGTTGCTGGAAAAAGAGGAAAAGACGGCAGAACGAGAATTCAACTAGTTATCTGAGATTTACACTAGTGTGAAGTTGCTAGTAAGAACGGACATGTTGTATCTGAGTGTGAACATAAGGATGTGATTTATTTCAATTGTAGAGAAGAAGGTCACATTGGTAGTCAGTGTCTGAAACCAAAGAGGGCGCAGACAAGTGGTAAAGTGTTCGCTTTGGTGGAGGATCAGATAGTCGTTGAGGACAGACTTATCAGAGGTACATGTTTCATTAATAGTACTCCTTTAATTATTATTATTGATATTGGTGCTACGCATTGTTTTATTGCTGCTGATTGTGTTGAAAGATTGGGTCTTATGTTGTCTTCTTTGAATGGAGAAATGGTCGTCAATACTCCAGCCAAGGGGTCGGTGACTACTTCTTTTGTGTGTTTGAAGTGTCCCTTGTCGATCTTCAATAGAGACTTTGATGTTGATTTGGTTTGTTGACCGTTAAGAGGTTTGGATGTGATTTTCAGGATGAACTGGTTAGAGTATAACTGTGTTCATATTAACTGTTATGACAAGTCTGTGAAGTTTTCTACTCCTGAAGAAGAGGAAGATAGTCGGTTGTCTGCTAGACAGTTGAGGAAGTTGATGCAAGAGGAAGCACATATGTTCTCGTTGATGGTGTCGCTATCTGTAGGGACTCAAGTTATAATTGAGGAATTGCAGGTGGTGTGTGAATTTCCTGAAGTTTTCCCTGATGAAATTCCTGATGTACCGCCGGAGAGGGAGGTAGAATTTGCTATTGATCTTGTACCTGGTACCAGACCTGTGTCTATGGCACCATACCAGATGTCTGCATCTGAGTTGTCAGAGTTGAAGAAGCAGTTGGAAGAGTTACTTGAAAAGAAGTTTGTAAGACCAAGTGTATCACCGTGGGGAGCTCCAGGGTTGTTAGTAAAGAAGAAAGATGGAAGTATGAGGCTTTGTGTTGATTATTGATCGCACTAAATCGCACTATGTTTCTGACTCAAATATCACATGTTTTTCTTAGTTTTTATTGTCATTTTCTCGTATTATGTTCCTTTTTCCTTTGTTTTCAGGATCCTTGTCATTTCAGAGCCTTCTGTGAAGAAACGAGCCAAAACGCCAAGAAATTAGGGTTTTTCAAGATATTTTGCACTTATGGCGTTCAGCACCGCGCTGGCTACAGGAAACGCGATGACGTGGCCCACTTTCACCCAGAGATCAACTGCCACGTTCCCATGATGTGGCGGTTCCAGGCGCCGCGCCCGCGGCCACCCTCACCGCGCCCGCGGCCTTCACAAAATGGTTCCCGCTCAAAGGAAGTTAAGGGGCATACTGGTCCTTACGCACTTCAAAATTCCTCTATAAATAGCTTTCGATTCTCATTCTTTATTTTCATCCAAGCTTAGTACAATCTTAAGCCATATACTATCAGTTTCTGTAAAGTAATAATCTCTTCACATCGGGGAGTTATTGCGGTGTAGATTGAGTTGTAATCGAGTCTTGGAGCACTTTGGTTGAAGTTCATCATACCGGCCTTACTTTTCCGTAGATTTGTATCAGATTCAAGTCTCCGACCGGAGCAAGGTTCTAATTTATCGCATTTCTTTATTTAATTGCTCTTATCATAGTCTACACGTTTTATAGACTTTAAATGCTCTTACCATAGTCTACACGTTTTATAGACTTTAAATGCTCTTACCATAGTCTACACGTTTTATAGACTTTAAATGCTCTTACCATAGTCTACACGTTTTATAGACTTTAAATGCTCTTACCATAGTCTACACGTTTTATAGACTTTAAATGCTCTTACCATAGTCTACACGTTTTATAGACTCGCACTTATTATGTCTGGCTAAACTATAAAGGTTAGGATGTAATGATTGTCATCGTGGTTGTGTTCCAATTATCATGCTAGTGAAAATACTCTGGGGATGTTTTGCTTCTAACTTAAGTCGATTGTGTTTAAATGTTTAATTGGGTAAGATCGAAAGCCGTCCAAACTGATGATACGACTTGATTATTATTTAACCAAACAAAAAGAGCGACAGCCGTTGATTGGTTAAATAGGAATCATTGACCCTTTTTAGAAAACGATTTTGAAACTATTTTCGGACGCGTTTGTAGGTTTAAAATCTGACTCTTGGCCAAAAGCCAAAAGTCTCTTTAAGTTAATCTTTCCGAGTAAGATCGCTTTTCTATTAAGTCAAAACTATCAATTTCTTAAAAATAGGTTTACCTCTTTAACGCGGAAGGCACCCTTTATATGTGACAATAAAGGAATTTAATTTAAAGAGTAAACTCGGTTCTTAGTAGTCAAAAGCTACAAGTTCCCGTTAAACTGATTCTTTGCTATCAATAGAAAATACTGCCCCATAAGTAGGTTCATCTACGCATGACCGGACCAATATCTGATTACATGATTTACATTCCAACCTGTCTTTTAAACTGTTATTTCCCTCGCATATTTACTTTGTGCACTGCACTCACATCAATATCCTTATTCGCCTTAGATAAGCACCTTAGCAATAGAGTTGATAGATTGACAATTGGTCTCTGTGGTTCGATAATCTTATATATTACTTCGATAGGCTGTACACTTGCAGTACTACATTTAGGCTATACGTTACAGATTAATACAGCCCCCATCAAGTTTTTGGCGCCGTTGCCGGGGACCAACTTCGTCAAATTTCGTACCCTATTGTTATCCCGTTTAGACTAAGGCTATTCTAGCCGGTAGATGCGTAGAAATCGTAGCACCGGCAACCTAATAGATCCTTTAGTAGAACCTGAACGTTACGCTCGTGCCCGTCTTTTTATTCGCAAGATAAGAAGAGCTATGGCAGAAGATCGTAACCAAAGACC
Source organism: Vicia faba (assembly GCA_948472305.1). NCBI lineage: Eukaryota > Viridiplantae > Streptophyta > Magnoliopsida > Fabales > Fabaceae > Vicia > Vicia faba. The sequence goes on along the minus strand of OX451738.1, from coordinate 1,215,045,745 downwards.
GCTCAAGGAATTCGCCCAACCATCTAACGAGGAACCTAGTTCTAGTATAGTAAACCCTGCTATAACTACCAACAACTTTGAACTAAAGCCCTCGTTACTACAATTAGTACAACAAAACCAATTCGCTGGTCTCGCTACCGAGAACCCGAATCAACATTTAAAGGTATTTATCCAGTTAGCTGACACCCTTAAGGCAAATGGAGCCACGCCCGAAGCTATCCGATTAAGACTATTTCCTTTTTCCCTTAGAGGTAAAGCTCACGACTGGTTAGACGCCCTTCCAACTAACTCAATAACAACTTGGGAAGACCTTAGGAGAGCTTTTCTTGCGAGGTATTTTCCACCAAGCAAGACCGCTGTTCTTAGGAACCTGATCACTTGTTTCACCCAAAACCAAGGCGAATCACTTTTTGATGCCTGGGAGAGATATAAAGAACTTTTAAGAGCCTGTCCGCACCATGGCCTAGAGCAATGGTTAATCATACATACCTTCTATAATGGACTCCATTACAACACAAAGATGTCCATAGACGCTGCCGCTGGCGGAGCGTTGATGAACAAACCTTACCCTGACGCTTGTGCCCTAATAGAGGACATGGCCCAAAACCATGCCCAATGGGGATTAGAACGAGCGACAGTAGAGAAAAAGGAGAGCCATGGAGGAAAGCATGAGGTAAGTTGCATGGACATGATCAATGCCAAGATGGACGCCCTAGCCTTGAGAGTCGAGAACATGTCTCAAAACCCAACCACAGTAGCAGCAATCCAATCGGAGTGCGAACTCTGTGGAGCTCAAGGACATCAAACCGTTGACTGTAACCTTTTGAACGAATCAAGCTCAGACCAAGTTAACTATACTCAAGGGAACCCTTTCTCGAATACCTACAATCCTGGATGGAGGAACCACCCGAATTTCTCTTACAAAAACAACAACCCTATCCAAAATCCCGGACCTTCGAGACCTCAAGGATTCCAAACGCAAAAACAAAACCAACCTATGCAAATAGTACCCCCAAGACCAAACCTTAAAGAAACCATAGACACCTTTATTCAAGCTCAAACCCAGCAAAATAAGGAGTTTATGAACCAACATATTCACACGAACGAACTGGTTACTCAACTAGCAACCAAGTTTGACCAGATAATAACCCACACCAAAATGCTTGAGACTCAGATTTCCCAAGTAGCACAAAACACCTCTGTACAAGTTGCACCTGGAGGACAATTCCCTGGACAAACTCAACCAAATCCAAAAGGCCAAGCAAATTCTATCACACTAAGAAGTGGAACCGCTTATGAAGGACCTAGAAATCCTGACTTAAGCACATCAGAAGATGCTACGCCCAAAGACCAGGTGGAGGAACCAGAGAAACCAGGAAAGCAATCAAAACCAGAAGTAGAGAAAAACACTCAACAACCTTATAAACCACCTATTCCATTCCCACAGAGGCTGAAAAACACCAAAGTAGAAAACCAGTACCAAAAGTTTATTAAGGTAATAGAGAAACTCCATGTTGAGATTCCTTTTACTGAAGCTATAACCCAGATACCATCATATGCTAAGTTTCTGAAAGATATTTTGACCAATAAACGACGACTCGATGATCCCAAGCCTTTAGAATGTCATTTTATATCCGAAAATAAACTCGCCAAGAAAGATAAAGACCCTGGAAGTTTTTCTATCCCTTGCATCCTAGGTAACCATATGATAGACAAAGCATTTTTAGACCTAGGAGCAAGTGTAAGTCTGATGCCTCTGGCCGTCTGTAAGAGGTTAAAATTAGGAGAACTTCAACCTACTAAGATGTCCTTACAACTAGCTGATAGATCTGTCAAATATCCCATGGGTATTTTAGAAGACATACCTGTCAAGATTGGTCAGTTGTACATTCCGACCGACTTCGTCGTAATGGATATCAAAGAAGATGAAGACATCCCAATCCTCTTAGGAAGACCTTTCCTATCGACCGCCGGAGCTATAATAGATGTTAAGAAAGGGAAACTGACTTTCGAGGTAGGAGATGAAAAGATTGAGTTCATTTTATCAAAATTTCTAATGGCACCAGTAATAGGAGATGCGTGTTATGCCATCGACATCATTGATGAATGTGTAAATGAGCTCGAACAAAACGAATTATTATCAACCCCTATTTTAGAGGATGACGGATTTGAGAGTATCGAACCGTACATTGACGACAACCTTTTCGAATGCTTAGCTCTTACCCCTGACCTTATGCCGCGTACTGAGAAACCCACTATAGAACTTAAGGAACTACCCAAGAATCTAAGATATGAGTTTTTGGATGAGGAGATGAGTAGACCTGTTATAATTAGCGCCACTCTAAACCAAATAGAAACAAATCAACTATTAGATACCTTGCGAAAATATCCCTCAGCTTTAGGGTATAAAGTTTCAGATTTAAGAGGTATAAGCCCATCCGTATGCATGCATCGGATTATGCTAGAAAAAGATTCGAAACCCTCAAGAGAACATCAAAGAAGAATAAACCCTATCATGAGTGATGTAGTCAAGAAAGAAGTTCTTAAGTTATTAGAGGCTGGTATCATATACCAAATTTCGGACAGTGAATGGGTAAGCCCAGTCCATGTGGTACCCAAGAAAGGAGGTATCACTGTTCTAAAAAATGAGAAAGGTGAGCATGTGGCAAAACGAACAGAAGGAGGATGGCGAATGTGTATAGATTACAGAAGGTTGAATAAGGCAACAAGAAAAGACCATTTCCCTCTCCCATTTATAGATCAGATGCTTGAACGTCTAGCAAGACACTCATGTTTCTGCTATCTTGATGGATATTCGGGATTTTTCCAAATCCCTATTCACCCAGAGGACCAAGAAAAAACCACATTTACATGCCCTTATGGAACATTCGCTTATAGACGAATGCCCTTTGGACTCTGTAATGCACCTGCCACTTTCCAACGTTGTATGATGTCAATTTTCGCAGACTACCTAGATGGAATTATGGAAGTATTTATGGACGATTTTTCAGTGTGTGGGTTTGATTTCAAAAACTGCCTCTCGAACTTGGAGAAAATCTTAAAAAGATGTGTGGAAGTAAACCTTGTGTTGAATTGGGAAAAGTGCCACTTTATGGTAAGTGAAGGGATAGTCTTGGGACACATTATTTCCGAAAGAGGTATAGAAGTCGATAAGGCCAAGATAGAAGTTATAGAAAACTTAAACCCACCTAAGACCGTTAGGGAAATAAGAAGTTTCCTAGGACATGCCGGGTTCTACCGACGTTTCATCAAGAATTTTTCCGCAATAACTAAGCCTTTAACTAACTTATTGATGAAGGATGTCGAGTTTGAATTCGACCAAAAATGTCTTGAGGCCTTTGAAGTTTTAAAGCAAGCTCTTATTTCAGCACCTATCATAAGACCACCTGATTGGACACAACCCTTTGAAATCATGTGCGATGCTAGTGATTTCGCTGTAGGGGCTGTACTAGGGCAAAGAAAAGACAAAAAACTGCATGCAATTTACTACGCTAGTAGAACACTAGACGCCGCCCAGCTAAATCATACAACCACAGAAAAAGAATTGCTAGCCGTAGTTTTTGCTATTGATAAATTTCGATCTTATTTGGTGGGAGCAAAAATAATAGTATACACAGATCATGCAGCAATCCGGTACTTGTTAAGTAAGAAAGATGCTAAGCCTAGATTGCTCAGATGGGTACTTTTACTCCAAGAATTTGACTTGGATATTAAGGATAAAAAAGGAGCTGAAAACTTAGTAGCTGATCATCTCTCTAGGTTAGAACACCTTAAGCCTGAACTTATACCTATAGACGATCACTCTACTTATGAAAGATTAATAGCTGGGATAAACTCGACTGAAGAAGAGACTTATGAGGAAATCTCAACCATGAACGAAATACCATGGTACGCAGATATTGTAAATTATCTAGCCGCTGATATCATACCCTCCGACTTAAGCTACCAACAGAAGAAGAAGTTTTTCAGAGATGTTAAACACTTCTTTTGGGATGAACCCCTCCTATTCAAAAGAGGAATAGATAATATATTCCGACGATGTGTGCCGGAGGAAGAAGTAGGCAATGTCATTAAACATTGTCATGCTTCACCTTATGGTGGACATGCAAGCACGTCTAAAACATGCGCCAAAATATTTCAAGCAGGTTTTTATTGGCCTACTGTATGGCGCGATGTCCACACTTACATTACAAAATGTGACCGATGCCAACGCACTGGGAACATCTCAAGACGTGATGAAATGCCTTTAAGAAACATCCAAGAAGTGGAAATATTTGATGTCTGGGGTATAGATTTCATGGGACCTTTTCCTTCCTCAATGGGTAACAAGTATATCCTAGTAGCTGTCGATTATGTCTCAAAGTGGATCGAAGCTGTTGCATCACCCACAAACGATACCAAGGTAGTTATCAAACTGTTTAAGAATATTATTTTCCCTAGGTTTGGAACCCCGAGGTTAGTCATAAGTGATGGAGGATCACATTTTATATCTAAGATATTTGACAAGCTTCTAAGCAAATACGGAGTAAAACATAGAGTAGCATCACCATATCACCCGCAAACCAGTGGCCAAGTAGAGGTATCGAATAGGGAGATTAAGCAGATCCTAGAAAAAACCGTATCATTATCCAGAAAAGACTGGTCTGGAAAACTTAAAGACGCCTTATGGGCTTATAGAACGGCTTATAAAACCCCTATTGGAACAACTCCTTATCAATTGGTTTATGGAAAGTCCTGTCATTTACCCTTCGAACTAGAACATAAAGCCTATTGGGCCATTAAATCCTTGAATCTAGATTACCTGAAAGCCGGAGAAAAACGTATCCTGGACATTCACAAGCTAGAAGAGCTTCGCTTGAATTCCTATGAGAATGCCATCATATATAAGGAAAGAACCAAAATGTGGCATGATAAAAAAATCATCAAGAAAGATTTCAACATTGGTGATCCTGTTCTCCTATTTAACTCAAGATTACGACTTTTTCCTGGTAAGCTTCGTTCAAGATGGACAGGTCCATTTGAAGTGTCAAGAGTTCTAAAGTCTGGAGCAGTAGAAATCAAAAACAATTCATGTGCTCCATTTGTGGTAAATGGACAAAGACTGAAGCTCTACAAAGGAGGCGATTTGCCTGTTGACTACTCTAGTCATATTCTTATAGACCCACCAATACCCACATAAAGTAAGATCTAATCGTCAAGCTAAACGACGTTAAACAAGCGCTGCCTGGGAGGCAACCCATGGTTTATTCTTTATTTTATTTTATTTTATTTTAGTAATTTATATATTTTATCTGGACTAATTTCTTGTGTTTATATTTTCAGGATGCATCACCCCGATGGTATGGTTGTGATTTTCAGAGATGAAGCGCAAAAGGCCCGATTTGCTACCTTATCTGCTAGACCTATGGTACCCACTAGGTACCCCGATCAGAGCTGCATGGAGGCACTAGGGATTGAGCCAAGTATTCGGTATCTATGCAACCAACTTAGCTGGGATTCTTATGCCGATGATGTCCACAAAACATACAGGAACCTTACTCTGGAGTTTCTCAGCTCTATGGACTATAATCCACGAGTAGGTGAAGGAGATGAGCGAGGACGCCTGAGTTTCAGATTGTTTGGCACCGAGTATACCCTGACCACCAAAGAATTTGGGGATTTGCTTGGTTTCCAAACTGGACCGACCGCTATAACTGAGTTCCCATTGAGTTGCTACATGGACAGAGACATTGACAAATTTTGGCAGGACATTACTGATAGAGCCAGTCTTGACCCCTCTACCCAGCTGTCCCGGAAGATCCATAACCCGGCCTTCCGATACTTCGAGATGATCCTATGCCACACTTTCTTTGGGAGGAGTTACTGTGACCACTTGGTCACCGCTGAGGAGATCCTTTTCTTATACTGTGCTAGTCAGTCCAGACCTATAGCTAGTGGAGGTTTTCTGATAGAGAGCCTCGAGCAGACTGCTCGATCCGCTGTAGGGCTCATTCATTCCGGAGGGAATGTGACACAGATAGCTTCTGCTTTGGGTTTAGACAGTATGATAGCACAGCTGACCCCATATTGTGGATATACTTTTCTAGATTTAGACTTTTGCATGGATCGTGGATTCATGAGGAGGGCCTCTTTCCACCCATATCGGTACAGATTGCTTATCAATGACCAGACAGTTTACACCTTCACCATGCCAGACCCTCAGATGACTTGTGTTTCCAACTCTGCTAATTGGAACTATTCTGTAGAAGGTTGGGGTGAGATATCAGAGTATACTCCAGAATACACTCCTGCTTCCGAAGATCTCACTCCAGAATACACTCCTGCTTCTGAAGATCCCACTCAGGACTACACTCCTGCCTCCGAGGACTCCGCTCCAGATCACACATCCCGACCCGAGGTTACACATACTACTGTTCTTACTAATAACCTCAGCTTGCAGGAACCTGATATTCGCACTCTATTGACTGCTATGCGCACTGAGATAACCACTCTCCGCAATGAGGTGGCTGACCTTCATTTGCAGTTGGAAGTAAACGATGTTACCTTCGCTGGTGAGTTAGATGAATTAGCTCACGAGGTGGCAGAGATTCGACGCCCGCTGACCGAGCTGCGTGGCCCAGGCACTCCTGCAGAGCATCCTACCGGTTGGCAATAGATCTTTATTGTTCACAAGATATCTAGTTTCAGTATTATTAGTATTATGTTGATTTCCTTTTCAGACTCATTTTTATTTTTGCATTATCTGTTTCCTGAGTTGTTAATATTTATTTTGATGACCCAATGTCCGTACCTATATCTATATATATATATATATGCATATGTTTTATTTATTTACTAATGTTTTTTTTGTTTTTCTAGGTCACCATAGTTTTAATATAAAATTAAAATAAATAAACATGTGTATATGTATTCACGTACATATATGCACATTTATAAGAAAAATAGGTACACCTCCAGAAATTGAAGATAATGGCAAGGAAGAAAAAGCCCAATGGAAAGAAAGCCAGGCCAGCCCAACTGACCTCGACCTCACCGCGCCCGCGGTAGGCCCTGCCGCGCCCGCGGTGACGCAACGGTCACCTAACGGCTAGTAGCTCGTTTTTCCCCCCATTTTACCACTTTTTCACTTCCCAATCCCATTTTCTTCCACTTTTAACCCACTTTATTACCCATACCAACCCACTACATTTATTTCCATTATTTTCATCATAAATATTTACAACCACCATTTTCTTTCTTCCCTTCCTATAAATACCCCCTACTATATCATTTTTCTTCCTCACACCTTCATTACTTCTACATCCCATTCTTTCTCTCTTTTTACCCACACGAAAATCCTATGGAATATCACGGTTACATTTTACGTGGTGGTCAAGCCGGAGAAAGGCAACTAAAGCGGCTTGAAAAATTGCTGACAACACCAATACACTCTACCAGGTATATCGATGAAAACTGTCTATATTCATTAGGTATATACCATAGTGTATTCTTCCTTCTAGATAAAATAGGTATGCATGATATTTTTGCTACTCAAGCACCAACCTACCCTAGGCTGACGTTCGAGTTTTTAAGTTCTTTAATTTATAACGTCTCCCCTAACACTGCTAGCACCGTAGGTGGAGTCAAATTTAGAATGTTTAATGTCGAATATGATTACTCCACTGACGGTCTAGCCGCCATGTTAGGATTGCCTTATGGGGATGGTGCTATTTGTGAAGCACCTTTAGACACGGATTGGGCATTTGAAGCATTTTGGGCCAGAATTACTAAACAAAATGCAACATCTTTTGATGGCCTTCTTGCTTCTCACATCCACAATCCTGCCCTTCGTGTCTTTAGATTTCTTTTAGCATCCACCATCTTTGCTCGGGAAAACCCAAACAAGGTGAATGCTAAAGAATTAATTATCATGCAGAGCTGCCTCACAGACACCAAAGTTAATCCCGTCCCATTCATGATTGCCCACATGCACCATGTTTTAAGAAAAGGTGGGCCGATTTCCTTTGGTGGACTGATTACCACTATTGCCCGTGCCATAGGATTGGATACGGAACTTGCCACCCTAGAACCACTTCCTCCTCGGATTGCAAATCTTAAATTTTTCAGGGATATGCGTTTATGCAAGACGAGGAAGGAAGGTGGTTACTTCCTAATGGTTGGAGGTGCTGCCGTACCCAGTGTTGTTATGCCTTGCACCCGTCGTACTGATATTCGATTTGAGCGTAACTGGACCTACGATCTCAACGCTCCTGCTTTTATTGGTCCGTTGCCCCCAAATCTACCTTTAAATGAGGGTAACAACACTGATGATGAGTACGATTTCCAAACAGAGGAACCACCCCATTTTTCACCTCCACACACGGCACCTTCAACCTCTAACCCACATGCAGGTACAGCTCCTAGCTTCCATGTCACTGAGGACATGTGGCGTGAGCATATGGCCCGAGAGGCCCAGAGGGACACCCTCCTTGCTACCTTGCAGCAACAGGCGACCGACAACATGGCCTTCATGCAAGCGTCCCAAGAACAAAATGCTAGCTCTCTGCGCACTATTATGGAAAGTCAGCTGGCTTTTCAGAGAGAACAGCACCTACACCAGACCACAAACGCTCGTCACTTCCAATTGATGGAGGCAACCCAAGGAACCCTCATTGGTCGGACCCAAGAGCTACAAGCGGCAAATGCCGCCTTGTCAGAGAGACTGGAGCAGCTTGTTTTGGACCGAGATAGCCGCCGTTGCAGCCGTAGCCGCCGTTCCGGTCGTACCAACCAGGATGGTGAAGGTCCTAGTGGCCCCCACTAGTGTTTTCAGGTACCTCCTCCTACCTTATTTTGGAACATTGAGGACAATGTCTGATTTAAGTGTGGGAGGAGCATTTATCGCTTTTATTTCCCATTTTTCGCTTTTATTTTCCGTTTTTCCTGTTTTTATTTACCTTCCGCATTTTTCCTTTTTTTTCGTAGTTAATAAAATGCATGTGATAGGCGAGTCTTTCTGCGTAGTGTACCCTTTCATTTCCCCCACCTTTTAGCCTTACAAAATTTTTATTTTTCAAAGATTTATGGTTGTTTTTAAGGATTTGGGCTATGAGACAGGTCCTAGATAGGGTCTGTTTCTCGGACACTCACTTTTTGAAAAAGTCGTTATCATTTTTACACCATAAGCCTTTTTGAATATTTAGATTAGATCCTTTCTCCCCAATATGCTATGATTTTGAATAAAGCTGTACAAATAGGTCTTCAAGTAGTTTATCTTAGCAGTCAGCTCCGGCCTAAGCATGCTCTAAGTGTGGGATCGATGAATATAAGTGGATGATCTCTATTTTTGCCTTAAAAGTTACAAAATAAAGTATGAATACGACTACGAGTTGGGTAATCCTCACAAAGATTACTTAACTCAAGAAAGTTGTAAACACTAACAAAAACAAAGAAAAAATATATAAGGCATATCTGTTGTAGTTGGTTCAGAGGTATCTGGTGCTGAACTTGGTAGGGCGGACTACGGTCCGATCCCCCGCAACTGCAAATGGGTAAAATAAAAAGGGATTAAACCAACTCTTGTACCAGAATCCCATCACTTGAGATCAGAGTCACTAACCGGTCACTACACCATGAGTATGTACGGATAACGGGCTTAATGTGATTGCGCCTGAATGAAAAAGGACCTCGTACAAAAAGAAGTCTTAGCATAGTAAGGATATTTGGATCAATCTGTATACTTATGAGGTTTATGTCCGCATTTCTGCGAGTAGTGTAATTAAGATACCCTTGATTCAGATAGTTAGTGCCTGACAACACACCCTTACTCGGACTTAGAAGCCCTCTTTGCCCAAAACCTGTATACACCATAAATTTTCTTTCATCTACTTTTAAGAGTCGTTGCTTGAGGACAAGCAAAGGTCTAAGCGTGGGAGGATTTGATCGCACTAAATCGCACTATGTTTCTGACTCAAATATCACATGTTTTTCTTAGTTTTTATTGTCATTTTCTCGTATTATGTTCCTTTTTCCTTTGTTTTCAGGATCCTTGTCATTTCAGAGCCTTCTGTGAAGAAACGAGCCAAAACGCCAAGAAATTAGGGTTTTTCAAGATATTTTGCACTTATGGCGTTCAGCACCGCGCTGGCTACAGGAAACGCGATGACGTGGCCCACTTTCACCCAGAGATCAACTGCCACGTTCCCATGATGTGGCGGTTCCAGGCGCCGCGCCCGCGGCCACCCTCACCGCGCCCGCGGCCTTCACAAAATGGTTCCCGCTCAAAGGAAGTTAAGGGGCATACTGGTCCTTACGCACTTCAAAATTCCTCTATAAATAGCTTTCGATTCTCATTCTTTATTTTCATCCAAGCTTAGTACAATCTTAAGCCATATACTATCAGTTTCTGTAAAGTAATAATCTCTTCACATCGGGGAGTTATTGCGGTGTAGATTGAGTTGTAATCGAGTCTTGGAGCACTTTGGTTGAAGTTCATCATACCGGCCTTACTTTTCCGTAGATTTGTATCAGATTCAAGTCTCCGACCGGAGCAAGGTTCTAATTTATCGCATTTCTTTATTTAATTGCTCTTATCATAGTCTACACGTTTTATAGACTTTAAATGCTCTTACCATAGTCTACACGTTTTATAGACTTTAAATGCTCTTACCATAGTCTACACGTTTTATAGACTTTAAATGCTCTTACCATAGTCTACACGTTTTATAGACTTTAAATGCTCTTACCATAGTCTACACGTTTTATAGACTTTAAATGCTCTTACCATAGTCTACACGTTTTATAGACTCGCACTTATTATGTCTGGCTAAACTATAAAGGTTAGGATGTAATGATTGTCATCGTGGTTGTGTTCCAATTATCATGCTAGTGAAAATACTCTGGGGATGTTTTGCTTCTAACTTAAGTCGATTGTGTTTAAATGTTTAATTGGGTAAGATCGAAAGCCGTCCAAACTGATGATACGACTTGATTATTATTTAACCAAACAAAAAGAGCGACAGCCGTTGATTGGTTAAATAGGAATCATTGACCCTTTTTAGAAAACGATTTTGAAACTATTTTCGGACGCGTTTGTAGGTTTAAAATCTGACTCTTGGCCAAAAGCCAAAAGTCTCTTTAAGTTAATCTTTCCGAGTAAGATCGCTTTTCTATTAAGTCAAAACTATCAATTTCTTAAAAATAGGTTTACCTCTTTAACGCGGAAGGCACCCTTTATATGTGACAATAAAGGAATTTAATTTAAAGAGTAAACTCGGTTCTTAGTAGTCAAAAGCTACAAGTTCCCGTTAAACTGATTCTTTGCTATCAATAGAAAATACTGCCCCATAAGTAGGTTCATCTACGCATGACCGGACCAATATCTGATTACATGATTTACATTCCAACCTGTCTTTTAAACTGTTATTTCCCTCGCATATTTACTTTGTGCACTGCACTCACATCAATATCCTTATTCGCCTTAGATAAGCACCTTAGCAATAGAGTTGATAGATTGACAATTGGTCTCTGTGGTTCGATAATCTTATATATTACTTCGATAGGCTGTACACTTGCAGTACTACATTTAGGCTATACGTTACAGATTAATACAGCCCCCATCAATTATAGACAGTTGAATAAAGTGAAGATTAAGAACAAGTATCCGCTTCCAAGAATAGATGACTTGATGGACCAATTGGTGGATGCTCGTGTGTTTAGAAAGATTGATTTGAGGCCGGGTTACCATCAAATTAAATTGAAGGATAAAGATATCCAGAAGACGGCTTTTAGAATGCGTTATGGACATTACAAGTATTCGGTGATGCTTTTCAGTGTTACTAATGTGCCGAGAGTATTCACGGAATATATGAATCGTATCTTTCATACTTATTTGGATCAATCCGTAGTGGTGTTCATTGATGATATTTTCATTTACTCTAAGTCATAAAAAGAGCATGTAGAGCACTTAAGAGTAGTATTGCATGTTTTGAAAGAGAAGAAGTTGTATGAAAAGTTGTTCAAGTGTGAGTTTTGGTTGAAAGAGGTTAGTTTTCTTGGTCATGTGATTTCAGGTAGTGGCATTACTGTAGATCCATTGAAGGTTGATGTTGTGTTGCAATGGGAAACTCCAAAGTCAGCTACTGAGATTAGAACCTTTTTGGGATTAGCTGGTTATTATAGAAGGTTTATCGAAGGGTTTTCTAAGTTGGAACTTCCATTGACTAAGTTGACTTGTAAAGGTAGAGCTTTTGTATGGGATGTTCAGTGCGAAGAAAGTTTTGCAGAATTGAAGAAGAGGTTGACGTCGGCTCCGATTTTGACGTTGCCTAATCCAGGAGAGCCTTTTGTGGTGTATTGTGATGCTTCTAAGATGGGTTTAGGAGGTGTGCTTATGCATAATGGTAAGGTAGTTGCTTATGCGTCAAGGCAGTTGAGGACTCATGAGAAGAACTATCCTACGAATGATTTAGAGCTTGCTGCAGTTGTTTTTATGCTGAAGATTTGGAGGCATTATCTTTATGGTTATAGATTTGAAGTGTTTAGTGACCATAAGAGCTTAAAGTATTTATTCGATCAGAAGGAGTTGAATATGAGGCAACAAATATGGTTAGAATTGTTAAAGGATTATGATTTCAGTTTGAATTATCATCCAGGAAAGGCAAATGTGGTAGTTGATGCGTTGAGTCAAAAGACTTTACATGTGTCGGTAATGATGGTTAAAGAGCTGGAATTGATTGAACAGTTCAGAGATATGATCTTAGTTTGCGAGGTTACACCGCAGAGTGTTAGGTTGGGTATGTTGAAGATTATTAATGAATTTCTAGACAGTATCAGAGAATCTCATAAGTTGGATGTGAAACTGGTAGATTTGATGGTTAGGATTGATCAGTCTGAGAATATTGATTTTAAACTAGATGTGCAAGGTGTGTTAAGATTTCGTAATCAGATTTGTATTCCTGATGATGCTGAGATGAAGAAAGTGATACTGGAAGAGAGTCATAGAAGTAAGTTGAGTATTCATCCAGGAGCTACAAAGATGTATCAAGATTTGAAAGGTTCGTTTTGGTGGCCTAGAATGAATAGTGATGTGGCTCGGTTTGTGTATGCATGTTTGACTTGTCAGAAGTCAAAAGTTGAACATCAGAAGCCTGCAGGATTGATGCAACCGTTAGAAGTTCCAGAATAGAAATGGGATAGCATTTCAATGGATTTTGTGACAAGGTTCCCTAATACTATAAGAGGACATGATTCTATTTGGGTGATCGTTGATAGGCTTACAAAGTCAGCTTATTTTGTTCCTATTAACATCAGTTTTCCAGTGACGAAGATGGATGAGATTTACACTAGTGTGATTGTGAAGTTGCATGGTGTTCCTTTGTGCATTGTGTTTGATAGAGATCCAAGATTTACTTCTGATTTTTGGAAGAGTTTGCAAGAAGAGTTGGGTTCTAAGTTTAGGTTGAGTTCATTGTATCATTCTCAGACATATGGTCAAACTGAACAGACTATTCAATTGTTGAAGGACTTGTTAAGGGAATGTGTTCTTGAGCAGGGAGGTTCGTGGGATACTTATCTTCCATTGATAGATTTCACTTATAACAACAGTTACCATTCTAGTATTGGGATGGCACCTTTTGAAGCGTTGTATGGTCGAAGATGTAGAACTTCGTTATGTTGGCATGAATCAGGAGAAAGTGTAGTACTTGGACCTGAACTTGTTCGTGAGACTAATGAGAAGGTGAAGTTGATTCGAGAAAAGATGAAAGCTTCCCAAAGTAGACAGAAGAGTTATCATGACAAGCGAAGGAAGGATTTAGAATTTCAAGCGGGTGACCATGTGTTTTTTAGAGTTACACCTGTGACTGGTGTTGAGCGAGCATTGAAGTCTAAGAATCTCACTTCTCGTTTTATTGAACCGTTTCAGATTTCGGAGAGAGCGGGGAATGTTGCTTACAGAGTGGCTTTACCGCCGAATATTTCGAATTTGCATTATGTGTTTTATGTGTCGCAACTCCGGAAGTATATTTCAGATCAATCTCATGTAATTCATATGGACAATGTGCAAGTACGGGATAATCTTATGGTGGAGACGATGCCTTTATGGATTGCAGATCGTGAAATAAAGACTCTTAGGGGAAAAGAGATTGCTTTGGTTAAAGTGGTTTGGCTAGGAGTTTCCGGAGAAAGCATGACTCGGGAGTTGGAGAGCAAGATGCGAGGCTCCTACCCTGAGTTGTTTGATTGAGGTAAATTTTCGAGGACGAAAATATTCTAAGCGGGGGAGAGTTGTGACGCCCGTAATTTAATTAATTATTTAATTAAATTATTTTTGGAATATTTTGTGAAGATATGTCGTGATTAATTGGATTTAATTATTTTATTAAATGGTGAAATAATATTAGAAGTATAATATTATTTGATGTGGGCTTGTTTTTAAGGAATAGAAGTAATAAGGGGGTGTATTAGTTTTGAGCCCAATAAGGAGTTAAGAGAATAATAGGGTATTTTATTGTTGCTAGAAATAATAGAAAATAAGCAGTGGAAGAATAAGGATTGAGAAGAAGAACGTGAAGCTGCTGGAAAAAGAGGAAAAGACGGCAGAACGAGAATTCAACCAGAGATTATAGAGCGACCTTTAATCCAAGGTAAGGGTGGGGTTCTGAATCTATAATTAGGTTTGATGATTGGTATGTGGGGTTAGAAGTGATTGTTGTCTTGTTCATGAATTGAATGTATATGATTGTTGTATGATGAAATTGATGAATTATAGATGAATAATGATGTTCTGATGCTATGTAATTGATGTAGAAATATAGGATAATTATAATTGGTGATTATTTATGATTAGATTAAGTTTTTAGGGCTTAAAACATGAATCTCGTAGTATAAACACAGAGAAAATCGCAAAATTTATGCAGGATGTACCAGTATGCGTCGACCTCAAACATGATGTGTCGATACACGAAGGTTTAGATACTCAGGATGAGTCGACACGAAGAGGTTTTGCATCGATACATGAGTGCCTTTAGATCAGGATGTGTCGATCCATAGGAGCATGTGTCGATACATGTTGTGTGTTCGACTCAGGATGAGTCGATACATGAGGGAATGCGTTGACTCATGCTGCGAATTTTGTGCAGTATGCGTTGATCCAAGGAGTTATGCGTCGACCCATGTTGGCTGGTTTTTGGCAGAATCGTTTAGAGAATGTTGTAACTTGAGTTTTCGGGCTCCGCTTGAGATGTCGTTCGAAGCGTTAAATAGCTAACGCGATGAGCTTTAATTCTTGAAGATTTAAATGAAGAGTAGGAAGGATAACCCTAGTAATCCCAATTAGGACTAGAGTTAATTCACGCGTTAATTGTTATGTTAGTTTTTATGCATAATGATGAGGATGAAAGTTTTATAGGCTGCTGTTTGATTCGTAATAGTAGGAGTAATGATAGTAATAATGTAAGATTACAGAATAGCAGTATGAATTATTGTCGTATTAATGTACAGCTGAGTTATTGATGATATGTTATTAATGATGTTGTGTTTGATAATTTATGATGAATAAATGATGTTTTGATGAATTATTATGACGATATAAGATATTGATGAAGAGATGTTTAGATGCTTTAAGATGTAGGCCTTTGGCAAACGATGATGTTGTATTGAGATGTTGTTAACTATGGTGTTGTCATTACATTCGTGATTATGTCGCATACATTGCATTTTGAGATGGAGCTTATGCTCGTTGAGATGGCCTGAATTGGCGAATATTGAGATGAAGGCTTATACCTTGTTAATGCCTCTATTAATTGGCAAATTTTTGAGATGGGAGTTCTGCTCCAATGGTACAACATGCATATGCATAGTATTGAGTCACATTATATGACTGCATAAAGAAGTGTGTATTGATGTGGTGAATGTGTATTATTATTGTTGATTATGAGATGAGAAGTGGTGAGGTTGTGTGATCTAATTTAATATATTAATTATCATGTGCTTTATTATATCGTTAGATATCTCACCCCTTCTGTTTGAAAGTTGCCCTTATGTTGGTAACATGCAGGTAATCGAGAGTGAAGGTTGTATATCTTCGGTAGTCGAGTCGGTGTCATTGCTCTGATGTGTAACACTCGGGGGGATGAACGCTTGTTGCTTTTGATTGTTGATTATTCAGTCGTTGAACTTTAAGTCTATTATTATTAAGTATTTGTTGCTTTGAAGTTATTGTAATGATGATGAAGATGTTATTAAGAATTCCGCTGCATAGATGTTGAATTATCTAATTAAAGATGTTATGATGATGGTTCATCTGATGTTTTAAAAGTGTTATATATCCACGATGAATTCAATGTGTTTTGATAGAAGAATTTGTGGCATCCCGATTCATTTGCATGAATGATTTTTATAACTCTGATTTATTTATATAATTGTCGGGTAGAATTGGGGTGTTACAATGTTGGTGTCATAGCAAAAGGTTGGTCAGACCTTGTCGTCGAGTCGTAGTTGTCTAACAATCGAGTATTGTTAATTTGAGTTCTAACCGTTGTTTATGTTGTAGTGATAAGTTGAGATGGCTGGAAGGAATCATGATGCACTTGCTGCTGCTTTAGAAGCAATGGCTCATGCGGTGGAGAATTAGCCGAATGTTGACGGGAATGCTGGATCTCGTAGCTTGGCGACTTTCCAGAGAGAGAATCCAGCTACGTTCAAGGGAAAGTATGATCCTGACGGAGCATTAGAGTGGTTGAAAGATATTGAGAGAATCTTCCGTGTGATGGATTGCACTCTAGCGCATAAGGTTCGGTATGGTACTCATATGCTAGCAGTCGGGGCTGATGACTGGTGGCTAGGGACTTCTCAGAAGTTGGGAATTGCAGGTGAGAATGTCACTTGGGTTGTGTTCCGTAGGGAATTTCTGAGGAAGTACTTTCCTGAAGATGTCCGTGGTAAGAAGGAGATTGAATTCCTCGAGCTGAAGCAAGGAAATATGTCAGTTGTTGAGTATGCTGCCAAGTTTTCTGAGTTGGATAAGTTTTATCCGCATTACGCTGAGGCAGATGCTGAGTTTTTGAAGTGTATCAAGTTTGAGAACGGGTTGCGCCCGGAGATTAAGAAGGCAGTTGGATACCAGAAGATTCGTGTCTTTGCTGATTTGATCGATAGTTGTAGGATTTATGAGGAGGATAATAATGCGCATTACAAGATTATCAGTGAGAAGAGGGGTAAGCACCAACTGAATCGTGGTAAGCCTTATGATGCCCCAGCTGGTAAAGGTAAATAGAAAGTTGCTCAGGGTCATAGGACTAGTGGGGGAGATGCTCCTGTTGGTGTGGTTTGCTTTAAGTGTGGAAAACCTTGACACAAGAGTAATGTGTGCACTACTGAAGTGAAGAGGTGTTTCTGTTGTGGTAAGAACGGACATGTTGTATCTGAGTGTGAACATAAGGATGTGATTTGTTTCAATTGTAGAGAAGAAGGGCACATTGATAGTCAGTGTCCAAAACTGAAGAGGGTGCAGACAAGTGGTAAAGTGTTCGCTTTGGTGGAGGATCAGACAGCCATTAAGGACAGACTTATCAGAGGTACATGTTTCATTAATAGTACTCCTTTAATTACTATTGTTGATACTGGTACTACGTATTATTTTATCGCTGCTGATTGTGTTGAAAGATTGGGTCTTATGTTGCCTTATTTGAATGGAGAAATGGTCGTCGATACTTCAGCCAAGGGGTCGGTGACTACTTCTTTTGTGTGTTTGAAGTGTCCCTTGTCGATCTTCAACATAGACTTTGATGTTGATTTGGTTTGTATACCGTTAAGAGGTTTGGATGTGATTTTCAGGATGAACTGGTTAGAGTATAACCGTGTTCATATTAACTGTTATGACAAGTCTGTGAAGTTTTCTACTCCTGAAGAAGAGGAAGATAGTCTGTTGTCTGCTAGACAGTTGAGGAAGTTGATGCAAGAGGAAGCACATATGTTCTCGTTGATGGCGTCGCTATTTGTAGAGACTCAAGCTATAATTGGGTGGTGTGTAAATTTTCTGAATTTTTCCCTGATGAAATTCCTGATGTACCGCCGGAGAGGGAGGTAGAATTTGCTATTGATCTTGTACCTTGTACCAGACCTGTGTCTATGGCACCATACAGAATGTCTGCATCTGCGTTGTCAGAGTTGAAGAAGCAGTTGGAAGAGTTACTTGAAAAGAAATTTGTAAGACCAAGTGTATCATCGTGGGGAGCTCTAGTGTTGCTAGTAAAGAAGAAAGATGGAAGTATGAGGCTTTGTGTTGATTATAGACAGTTGAATAAAGTGACGATTAAGAACAAGTATCCGCTTCCAAGAATAGATGACTTGATAGACCAATTGGTGGATACTCGTGTGTTTCGCAAGATTGATTTGAGGTCGGGTTACCATCATATTAAAGTGAAGGATGAAGATATCCAGAAGATGGCTTTTAGAGCGCGTTATGAACATTAAGAGTATTCGGTGATGCCTTTCGGTGTTACTAATGCGTCGGGAGTATTCATGGAATATATGAATCGTATCTTTCATACTTATTTGGATCAGTTCGTAGTGGTGTTCATTAATGGTATTTTGATTGACTCTAAGTCAGAAAAAGAGCATGCAGAGCACTTAAGAGTAGTATTGTAAGTTTTGAAAGAGAAGAAGTTGTATACAAAGTTGTCCAAGTGTGAGTTTTGGTTGAAAGAGGTTAGTTTTCTTGGTCATGTGATTTCAGGTAGTGGCATTGTTGTAGATCCATCGAAGGTTGATGTTGTTTTGCAATGGGAAACTCCAAAGTCAACTACTGAGATTAGAACCTTTTTAGGAATAGTTGGTTATTATAGAAGGTTTATCGAAGGGTTTTCTAAGTTGGCACTTCCGTTGACTAAGTTGACTTGTAAAGGTAGAGCTTTTGCATGGGATGTTCAGTGCGAAGAAAGTTTTGAAGAATTAAAGAAGAGGTTGACGTCGTCTCCGATTTTGACATTGCCTAATCCAGGAGGGCCTTTTGTGGTGTATTGTGATGCTTCTAAGATAGGTTTAGGAGGTGTGCTTATGCAGAATGGTAAGCTAGTTGCTTATGCGTCAAGGCAGTTGAGGACTCATGAGAAGAACTATCCTACGCATGATTTAGAGCTTGCTGCAGTTGTTTTTGTGCTGAAGATTTGGAGGCATTATCTTTATGGTTCTAGATTTGAAGTGTTTAGTGACCATAAGAGCTTAAAGTATTTATTCGATCAGAAGGAGTTGAATATAAGGCAACGAAGATGGTTAGAATTGTTAAAGGATTATGATTTCAGTTTGAATTATCATCCAGGAAAGGCGGATGTGGTAGCTGATGCGTTGAGTCGAAAGACTGGACATGTGTCGACAATGATGGTTAAAGAGATGGAATTGATTGAACAGTTCAGATATATGAGCTTAGTTTGTGAGGTTACACCGCAGAGTGTTAGGTTGGGTATGTTGAAGATTAATAATGAATTTCTAGACAGTATCAGAGAAGCTCAGAAGTTGGATGTGAAACTGGTAGATTTGATGGTTGGGATTGATCAGTCTAAGAATATTGAATTTAAGCTAGATACACAAGGTGAGTTAAGATTTCATAATCGGATTTGTATTCCTGATGATGCTGAGATAAAGAAAGTGATACTGGAAGAGAGTCATAGAAGTAAGTTGGGTATTCATCCAGGAGCTACAAAGATGTATCAAGATTTGAAAGGTTTGTTTTGGTGGCCTGGAATAAAGAGTGATGTGGCTCGGTTTGTGTATGCATGTTTGACTTGTCAGAAGTCGAAAGTTGAACATTAGAAGCCTGCAGGATTGATGCAACCGTTAGAAGTTCCATAATGGAAATGGGATAGAATTTCAATGGACTTTGTGACAGGTTTGCCTAATACTATAAAAGGACATGATTTGATTTGGGTGATCGTTGATAGGCTTACGAAGTCAGCTTATTTTGTTCCTATTAACATCATTTTTCCAGTGACTAAGTTGGCTGAGATTTACACTAGTGTGATTGTGAAGTTGCATGGTGTTCCTTTATGCATTGTGTCAGATAGAGATCCAAGATTTACTTTTGATTTTTGGAAGAGTTTTCAAGAAACATTGGGTTCTAAGTTGAGGTTGAGTTCAGCGTATCATCCTCAAACAGATGGTCAAACTGAACAGACTATTCAATCGTTGGAGGACTTGTTGAGGGCATGTGTTCTTGAGCAGGGAGGTTCGTGGGATACTTATCTTACGTTGATAGAGTTCACTTATAACAACAGTTACCATTCTAGTATTGGGATGGCACCTTTTGAAGCGTTGTATGGTCGAATATGTAGAACTCCGTTATGTTGGCATGAATCAGGAGAAAGTGTAGTACTTGGACCTGAACTTGTTCGTGAGACTAATGAGAAGGTGAAGTTGATTCGAGAAAAGATGAAAGCTTCCCAAAGTAGACAGAAGAGTTATCATGACAAGCGAAGGAAGGATTTAGAATTTCAAGCGGGTGACCATGTGTTTTTTAGAGTTACACCTGTGACTGGTGTTGAGCGAGCATTGAAGTCTAAGAAGCTCACTTCTTATTTTATTGAACCGTATCAGATTTCGGAAAGAGCGGGGAATGTTGCTTACATAGTGGCTTTACCGCCGAATCTTTCGAATTTGCATTATGTGTTTCATGTGTCGCAACTCCGGAAGTATATTTCAGATCTATCTCATGCAATTCATATGGACAATGTGCAAGTACGGGATAATCTTATGGTGGAGACGATGCCTGTATGGATTGCAGATCGTGAAATAAAGACTCTGAGGGGAAAAGAGATTGCTTT
Source organism: Vicia faba (assembly GCA_948472305.1). Lineage (NCBI taxonomy): Eukaryota > Viridiplantae > Streptophyta > Magnoliopsida > Fabales > Fabaceae > Vicia > Vicia faba. The sequence continues at coordinate 1,215,024,929 of OX451738.1, read as the reverse complement.
GGTTAAAGTGGTTTGGCTAGGAGCTGCCGGAGAAAGCATGACTCGGGAGTTAGAGAGCAAGATGCGAGGCTCCTACCCTGAGTTGTTTGATTGAGGTAAATTTTCGATGACGAAAATATTCTAAGCGGGGGAGAGTTGTGACACCCGTAATTTAATTAATTATTTAATTAAATTATTTTTGGAATATTTTTTGAAGATATGTCGTGATTAATTGGATTTAATTATTTTATTAAGTGGTGAAATAATATTAGAAGTATAATATTATTTGATGTGGGCTTATTTTTAAGGAATATAAGTAATAAGGGGGTGTATTAGTTTTGAGCCCAATAAGGAGTTAAGAGAATAATAGGTTATTTTATTGTTGCTAGAAATAATAGAAAATAACCAGTAGAGGAATAAGGATTGAGAAGAAGAACGTGAAGCTGCTGGAAAAAGAGGAAAAGATGGCAGAACGAGAATTCAACCAGAGATTATAAGGTGACCTTCAATCCAAGGTAAGGGTGGGGTTCTGACTCTATAATTGGGTTCATGATGATTGGTATGTGGGGTTAGAGGTGATTGTTGTCTTGTTCGTGAATTGAATGGATATGATTGTTGTATGATGAAATTGATGAATTATAGATGAATAATGATGTTTCGATGTTATGTAATTGATGTAGAAATATAGGATAATTATAATTGGTGATTATTTATGATTAGATTAAGTTTTTAGGGCTTAAAACATGAATCTCGTGGTGAAAATGCAGAGAAAATCGCAGAATTTATGCAGGATGTACCAGTATGCGTCGACCTCAAACATGATGTGTCGATACATGAAGGTTTAGAGACTCAGGATGAGTCGACACGAAGAGGTTTTGAATCGATACATGAGTTCCTTTAGACTCAGGATGAGTCGATCCATAGGAGCATGTGTCGATACATGTCGTGTGTTAGACTCAGGATGAGTCGATACATGAGGGAATGCGTCGACTCATGCTGCGAATTCAGTGCAGTATGCGTCGATCCAAGGAGTTATGCGTCGACCCATGTTGTCTGGTTTTTGGAAGAATCATTTAGAGAATGTTGTAACTTGAGTTTTCGGGCTCCGCTTGAGATGTCGTTCGAAGCGTTGAATAGCTAACATGATGAGATTTAATTCTTGAAGATTTAAATGAAGAGTAGGAAGGATAACCCTAGTAATCCCAATTAGGACTAGAGTTAATTCCCGCGTTAATCGTTATGTTGGTTTTTATGCAGAATGATGAGGATGAAATGTTTATAGGCTATTGTTTAATTCATATCAGTAGGAGTAATGATAGTAATGATAGTAATGATGTAATATTACAGAATAGCAGTATGAACTATTGTCGTATTAATGTACAGCTGAGTTGTTGATGAGATGTTATTAATTATGTTGTGTTTGATAATTTATGATGAATAAATGATGTTTTGATGAATTATTATGACGATATGAGATGTTGATGAAGAGATGTTGAGATGCTTTAAGATGTAGGCCTTTGGCCAACGATGATGTTGTATTGAGATGTTGTTAACTATGGTGTTGTCATTACATTCATGATTGTGTCGCATACATTGCATTTTGAGATGGAGCTTATGCTCGTTGAGATGGTCTGAATTGGCGAATATTGAGATGAAGGCTTATGCCTTGTTGATGCCTCTATTAATTGGAAAATTTTAAAGATGGGAGTTCTGCTCCAATGGTACCACATGCATATGCATAGTATTGAGTCGCATTATATGACTTCATAAAGAAGTGTGTATTGATGTGGTGAATGTGTATTATTATTGTTGATTATGAGATGAGAAGTGATGATGTTATGTGATCTTATTTAATATATTAATTATCTTGCGCTTTATTATATCGTTAGATATCTCACCCCTTCTGTTTGAATGTTGCTCTTATGTTGGTAACGTGCAGGTAATCGAGAGTGAAGACTGTATACCTTTGGTAGTCTAGTCGGTGTCATTGCTCTGATATGTAACACTCGGGGGGATGAACGCTTGTTGCTTTTGATTTTTGATTATTCAGTCGTTAAAATTTAAGTCGATTACTATTAAGTATTTGTTGGTTTGAAGTTGTTGTAATGATGATGAAGATGTTATTAAGAATTCCGCTACGTAGATGTTGAATTATCTAATTAAAGATGTTATGATGATGGTTCATCCGATGTTTTAAAAGTGTTATATATCCATGATGAATGCAATGTGTTTTGATAGAAGAATTTGTGGCATCCCGATTCGTTTGCATGAATGATTTTTATAACTCTGATTTATTTATATAATTGCCAGGTAGAATTGGGGTGTTACAGTAGTGTAGGTGCAGGCTAGGTAACAGCCTTGGGGAAGGCATCTCTGCATGCATGTAATACGATTAGACATGTAGGGAGGCACCATTTGACTTGGGGAATGAGTATAAAATTGAAGGTGTCGCCATCCCAATTGGAGAATTAGAGGTGGCATGGGTTGCAGTGTAGGTGTAGGCTAGGAGACAGCCTTACGTAAGGCATCTCTGCATGCATGTAATATGATTAGACATGTATGGAGGTGCCATTTGACTTGGCGAATGAGTACAAAATTGAAAGGTGTCGCCATCCTAGTTGGCGAATTAGAGGTGGCATGGGTTGCAGTGTAGATGCAGGCTAGGTGACAACCTTGGGGTGGCATCTCTCCATGCATGTAATACGATTGGACATGTAGGGAGGAAAAATAGAGGTTGCTTATTGTTGTTTTATTCAAATTCAGTACAACCTATTTAATCCTACATTTATCAAAACACTTCTACACTCAATCACTCAAACACTCGTACATTCAAAAATTCAAACAATCAACTTAAAGACTCAAACACTTAAACCTTCAAACACTCAAAACTTAAAACCTTCAAACATTCAAACACAATGGCCTCTGCACCACAATATGTGATCAGTGCACATTTCAACTGTGAGACATACATTTGTCCCACCTCAGGGTTTTTATTTAGAGACACTGAGACCATCTGATTTTGTTTAAACAGGAAAGCTAATTTCTTTTATTTCAAAAAATGATTGGAGGTCAAACTTGGACGAGGTCCCGTGACATAAATCTTGTATCAAAATCCGATTCTTTTGGTGACAACAAAATAATATTTTATAAGGTTAAGGTTCAAGATAATGGGGACCTTCATAATATGTTTTCCAGACATGAGTATTCTGGGTACGACTCTATTGAGTTGTACATTGTGTTGCGGGAGCCTCAGCTATCACAAGTGGTTGATCCTCTTGAAGTTGAACAAGCAGAAGTAGATGTCCTTGACGAAAAAGAAGAAGATGATGAGTTAGAGATTGACGACATGGTCAACGATGATTCTTAAGACGATGGGATACCTGGTATACCTTCGAATGAGATCTACACACCACCTCTACACATGAAAAACTTTAACATGGGAGGAGATGAACCGTCATCTGATTTATTTTTCAATCTGTATATGCAGTTGGATGAAAACTTAAAAGAGAAAGACAAATTTGGTAATAGAGAAGATTGTATATGAGCCATAAAAAAGTTTCACATGCTGAACTCAGTCGATTTTAAGGTAGATCATGTAAATCCAGAAAGGCACAAGCTCATGTGTGTCCACCCAGATTATATGTTCAATCTCACTGCATCATACAGATTAAGACGTGATTGTTGGGTCATAGGTTCTATGTCCACTCACACGTGCGTCAATTCTACTCAACCACAAGATCATTGGAAACTAAATTATGATCTCATATGTCAATAAATCCTACCTCTCGTCAGCAATGATCCATCATTGAAGATGAAAACCATAATCACTCACATCACTACGGTATATAACTATACTCCATCATACCGAAAAGCATGGTTAGCAAAGACCAAGGCGATTGAAAAGGTATATGGAAACTGGGAAGAGTCATACAAAGAACTTCCCCGCTACCTGCATGCACTTCAGACTTATTCTCTGGGTACTGTAAATATTATGGAAACACCGCCGACATACGCCCTAGATGGTACTCATGTCACTGGAAATGGAATATTCAGTCGAGTGTTCTGGGCTTTTCAATCTTGCATCACAGGGTTTGTGTCATGCAAACCTATTATTAAAATTGATGGAACTTGGTTGTATGGGAAATACAAAGGCACTCTACTGATGGCAGTTGCACAAGATGGCAACAACAACATTTTCTCAATTGCCTTTGCTCTAGTCGAGGGAGAGACTGGTGGTGCTCGGAGTTTCTTTCTCAAGAATCTCCAAACACACGTGGCTCCTCAACCAGATCTCTGTTTGATCTCCGATAGACATGCATTTATTGAGAGTGCGTACAACAATCCTGCAAACAGTTGGCATGACCCTCCTTCTACGCATGTCTATTGCATTAGACATATCGTACAAAATTTCATGAGGGAGATCAAAGACAAGGCTCTTAGGAAAGCGGTTATGAACGCGGGTTATGCATTAACACAACATACGTTCAACAATATCGCAACGAGGTTAGATTGTCAAATCCGGACGCGGGTAGGTGGATCGATAGTATTTCAGTGGAGAAATGGACTAGGTCATACGAAAATGAACAACGATGGGGCCACATGACAAAAAATCTTATTGAATCCATGAAAGGTGTATTCAAAGGTATATGAAACCTCCCAATAACTGCTTTGGTTAAATCAACATATTTTAGGATGGCTTCGTTGTTTGCCAAAAGAGGTGAAATATGGAATGTTGTCTTACAATCGGGACAATAATAGAGTGAAAGCTGCATGAAGTATATTATGGCATAATATGCCAAAGCCAACACCCATCTGGTTATACGGTTTGACCGACACAGCCACAACTTCATTGTCAAAGAGATAATCGACCATAACGAGGGGCTGCCAAGGCAAGAGTATAGGGTTATATTACCATCTTGTTGGTGCGGTTGTAGCAAGTTTCAAGCCTTTCATATTCCTTCCTCTCATGTCATTACGGAATGTGTGTATACTCATCAAGACGCATTACAACTTCTATCTCCCATTTACAAGTCTGAAACCTTGCTCAACATATACAACAACAGCTTCCCATTGGTAGTGAAACCTGATTATTGACCTGCATACGACGGCGGAATAGTATGGCACAACGACCAAATGTGAAGGAATAAAAAAGGTCGTCCCAAAAGCAAGTGTATCATAACTGAAATGGACTCCCTTGACAAGCTAGAAAGAAAGTGTGGTTTATGTCGTCAGGTCGGACACAATCGCGAAAATTGTCCGACTCGGGCTAATAGCTCAATAACATAAAAATTATATATAAACCATCTTTACTTTTTTAAGTTCTAAACATTAAGGTTTTTCATTAAAAGTGTTTGTTACAACAAACCTTATGCAAACAACAAATAAAAACACGATAAAACGTCTAAGAAATTACAATCGTCAAAACAATTTTATCTGACCCATGCATCATCAACATTACGTCTCCGTCTATTTTGACTTCCTCCAACCAAAAATTAGGTCTTCATGTTGCAAGTGATGTGGTTGTTATTCTTCATTGGATCCTTCTAATTTGTTCCTCATCCTCGATATCTCCCTCTAGCCATCGCATAAACTCTCTCTTCAGATGCTCCATGGAGTGAATGTGCCAAATTTTCATTTTCATCAGAGGTTTGACGGCCGAGAAAATAACGTAACCATCTCTGGTGAAAATCATGGAAGATGTCATGACGCAAATAACAGAGAAAAAATAAGAAGACAATGCGAGAAAGTATGAAGAATGATGGAGAAACAAGGGATTTATTTATAGAAAATAGCATTTTGCCCTAGGCGCCAAGTGAGATGGCACTTCCTCTCACATTTAAGGTGCATGCGCCATCTCACTTGGCTAAAAGAGAGAGCATGTGCCAAGTGATATGGCGCCTAGGGAAAAAGGGCAAGTGTAGGCGTCAAGTGAGATGGCTCCTCCTTTGTGGGATTTTCTGAAACATGGTTATTTGTGTAATTTTCTCCGAAACATGGTTATTTGCGGGTTTTTTTCAAAACCTAGTTAATACAAAAAAAATTGTAAGAGTGAGTAATTAAGAACATATACAAAGCTTAATCTTCTTCTTTTTTTAAAATTTAATTTTAACTTTATGGTTTATGGGTTTCAATTTATGGTGGAGATAATGAAATCAGGAATTTAAGGGTGTGTTTAGTTCATGGTAGATGGGGGAGAGGGAAGGAAATATTTATAATTAAATGTATTTGGTCCAAATTTTATGAGGGGGTGACAGGGGACTGGAGGGGAGCAAAACCCCTCTAAACACACTTTTGTGTCCCTACAAATTGGGGGATATGAAGGGGAGAGGAGGGAATTAGAACTTTGATATTTAAATTTTTTTATAATTATTATAATATCATCTGTTTTATTTTAATATTTCAAAATTATTCATTTTCTTTTGGGTTATTGCTTCTCTTTTTTTTTGTGATTTTTCTCAGTTACTCCCATCAATTTAGTTTAATTATTCTCCATCTTCAAATTGTTTTTCGTATTTTTATTATTTAATATAAGTTATATATAATATTTAGTAATATAAATATTTATTTATTTAATATATATAATATTTTTTCGTATTTTTGTTATTTAATAAGTTATTTTATGTATTTATTTTATTATATGATTTATCACGATTTAAAAATTGTTATCAACACATAGTCTAATTTATGTCAGAGAATTATATTGTGAATGAAGTGTACTCAATTTTTTTAACATTATGCAATAAATTATTTTTTTTAATCGCTCAACAATATTAATTTTTAGTTTAATTATTTATGCGTATGTTCTTACCAAAAAAAATTTTATGAATTTTTCACTCTTTGAATATCATATAACTTATATAAGATTATAAGGATAAAAATGTAAATTATTAATAAATTTATCCTCTTCCCTTGAAAACCAAACATATTTGTAATTAACATTCCTCCATTTCCCTCCCCTCTTTTGAACCAAATATATATATATATATATATATATATATATATATATATATATATATATATATATATATATATATATATATATATATATATATATATATATATATATATATATATATATATATATATATATATATATATATATATATATATATATATATATATATATATATATATATATATATATATATATATAATTTAAAAAAATTCTCTCACCTCCCCTTCCCTTCATTAAAATTTCTCCCCTCCCCTCCCCCCATTTTAACCAAGCACACCCTAAATGTTTTTATAGTGAAGCTTAATCTTTTTTTTTTTGACAATTTAGATTTGTTTCTCACATAATGAATGTGTTTTGTTGTGTGTTTTTGGAAATAAACTCTCAATTTAGTCCTTGGATCTCTCTCCAACTTAGTCTCTAAAATATATAGTCTCTAAATGGATTCATAAATGCATTTCTGGATGCACTCATTGCTCACTAAATATATGCATAAATAAATCACACATGTTTTGCCTTAAATTGATATGGTGATATACTTCCGTATTAATTCTATGCGCACCCCATGCGTTCCTATTTGAGATCTATCCAATTTATCTTAAAATAATTCATAGATGCATTTTCGTATCAAGTTACAGAGATGGAATTCCATATTTCCGTCTAACGGAAAATTTTGACTTTTTATTTTTATGAAATACATTGATGTAATAGACCGTATATTAAAAGTGACATAATAAAAAAATTTAAAATTAAATCATATACGTAATGCACAAGATGAAAATGTCATATATGAATAAATCTAATCCATAATACAGTCACAATATCTAACAAATGATAATAATATTCATAATGTCTAATACAAATATTACGTAATACAAATACTATAGTATGGCGTATGCCAAACCCTCTCTTTCTACGCTGCCTCATGTATTGCATTATCATCTGTGGCTTGCAAGGATGACATCTACAATGTCCATTCCATCATAGTTTTTCGAAAACACTCATAGGCAACACATTGTTAGTCTATTAATTTTAGCTGAAGAACTTGACAGTAGTGGTAACGACAATGTTTGAAAATGCTAAATGTAAAGAGACTCAATCATAGCTTGGACATACTAACCATGTCAACTAAAATTGTTTGACAGACTTATCAGATTATCTGAGACATATTGTATTTGGAGGAGATAATTATCAAGGACGCTAGTGGAAAATTCAAGAACTAGGAGTGTAACATCCCGAATTCAATTAATTTATTTAATTGAATTTAATTGTTTTTTATTTACTTATTAAGTGTGTTATATGCTTTTAATTATATATCGGGTGAACATACGTGTATTATATGTTATTGGTGGGTGTTGGTGGAAGTATAGATAATGTAGACATTATTTAGATTTTAGTTAGGGATGACAATGAGTGGAGTTTGAGTAGGGCACTATAGTATTCATCCTCATATCCGCAGAAGAAAATAATCTCAGTACCCGAGTCCATACCCGCTCGGACACCAACTTTAGCACCCATACATGTGTCCTGTGGATATGTAAGTACATGTACCCATACTTGTTACTCGTATTTCTAATAAAAATAAATATATCAATTATAAAATATCATATCATTTTAAGTTTTAAGAACATTAAAAAAAATTCAAAATTATTTTGTTGAATTATGAAATAAACAAACATATATATTAAATATATAATGATTTAACATTGAAGTATTTTTTAAAATTGATAGACATATATTTCTATAACAAGAAAAGAATCATATGTGTCAACCCATATATATGGCATAAATTAATAAAATAGAGTAAGGTTAATTTTAGTAAAATATTTTTCTTTGAGAAATAGTGAGTTAAGGTCATTTTTAATTTTGGATCGAACCATCATTGACCTTATCAAGAATTCAGAACTTTTGTGACGATCATCATTCCATAAAACTTATCTCCTTCTAGGATTTGAAGAATGGCGTCTCCCTTGTCTAAAATTTCCATTCATTTCTTCTTTTCATGGTCTTGTTACAAAACTCACCAAAACTTCTATTTATCATTAAAATTTCGAAATTCATTCATAGATTCATCTTAAAATATAAATGTGTCTAAGAAAATCACAAGAACATATAAAAGAAGCTTTCATATTTGACATGAATCAAAATAACTCAAAAAAATCTAATTTAGGAGTCATCGTTGTTAATGTAGAAAACACCAACATGCATCACACTTTTGTCCACAAATATTGTGTGTGCCAACCAAAAACAAAAAATATGTCTTCAATGCATATTGTCTATGATAAGCGAAATGTGCATAATCACCAACATGATTAATAGCAGAAGTCTGGTGGTCTTCGCAATTTTCATTAGAAATGAAATTTGACATGTGCTCCTCTGGTATCTACAATCTCCTTTTAGGCCTTACCTGGATCAACTCCTAAATGTGTCACTATAAGTTCTAATGGTCAATTATTTGAATTGGAATGTGAATCAACTATCTTTATATGATCCGAAGATGTAGGATGCATGATACATTATTCAAAGTGATACTCATCTCACCAATAGGAAGATGAAATGACGATGTTTTCAAGTGTCATCTCTCAACAAAGGCTGACAGAAGATCATGATTAGTGTAACCATATTTGGTCTTACAAAAGTCCTTCAATCTGGATGCTTCTAATAATGTCTAAAACCATGGATCATCTAATTGTATAGGATATGATTTCTTCCTACCATGGTTAATACACTTTAATATCTCACAGTATTGCATAAATTATTACATCAAATTCTGACGGTTCAATTAGTATAATTATCATAAACCAAATAATTAAAAGTGTTAATAAATATATGTTCTACCTCTCATTCCTACACGTGAGAAACAACATGGATTCCATATAGAGGAAGTAGTTACATGTCCTTTGGCCCCCCAACAAAAACCTGAGGTGCGACAAGGGTAGGTTCTGCGTGAAAAGATTCAATGGGAGAATGTGTAGAAGGAGCGTGTACGGCAGCAGCAGCTGCATTAACATGGGACCGAGATCCATGAAAATGGGAAAAGATCCCACTGCAATACCAAATGATTGTCCAACTACATAAGAAGATTTAGCTTTCTCCCCACATATCGAAGCATGTTAAGATAATTGACGATGCATGTATCTCAGTTGTCTGTTAGTAATTTTATATAAGGATAACACCAGTCAATATCAATACACAAATAAACATAATCGAAATCCTAATATACTAAAATCTCAACATATCTGATAAAATGGGCATGTGTGGAGTCTGAATAACACTATTCAGACATGTTCACACTAGTAGCAGCTAGACAAACCCAAAACTCTTATCTACTAAAATCATAACATTGAAAAGCATACATTAAGTGGGGTGTTAAGGAATAAATAGATGGGATATATAAACAAAAATAAAATGATTTTATCATGTTCATCAGAACTTTTCAGGTAGTGAATGTTACCAAATGTCCTTTAAATATTGCAACATCGATGGAGGAATGTCTAAAATTGATTATTGAAGCTAATTTGAATGAATAAAAGTGGAAATGTAGAGATTTTAGAAACGGGGAATAAAGAGATTTTAGAAGTGGAAATAGAAAGGTTTGAGAAAACCTATTTTTCAAAGTCACTAAAAGGAAAGAAAAAATAGTGCAAAATTTATATTAAAAGTGTGTTTGAATTACTAAATTAGGCTGGTGTATTTAGATAGCATTACTTGGAAAACGTATTTAAGAATTTTTTTTAATGCATCCTATGAATTACTAGGACACCGCGTGAAAATAAATTTATGCCCCCAGATTCCAAAGATACATCTTTGGATGCACCAAACTTCAACATACTTCTGAACCAGGCTCTAAATCAATGGAAAGAATTTACCGAAGATACATCTACATATACCTTATGTAGATTGTTAAGTCTGTGATTTTATAATTGACAACAATTTTGGTAAAACATGTTTCATTTGGTAAAACATGTATCACATCCAGATGTTGAGCAAGATGTCATGACATCTTGACCAATTGTCACAGCAGGTGTTGATGTTGCTTCTGGAAGGTTCTAATTTGATTTTGTGAGATTCCCTATGGATATATATCACATAATTGCACAGGCCCAGGAGGATATATTTGGAACAAGTTATTTTATCTCCAACTGTGCATAAATTTCTAAAATTGGATGTTGAGACAATTTAGGAAATTTGTGTTTAATTGGAAGTGTGTTCTTCTGTTTTGGTCTTTTATTATTATCACTGAGGTGATTGTGGGAAGTGAGAGGGGATTCTCATATCTAGGAGGTTCCTAGGTAGAAATTGCATAGGTAGTGATTATGTGATAAGTTTTAAATTATGGTTATTTAGCTTTGATCTAATACTATCATAGTGGATTTCCTTCCTGACTCGGATGCCTCTAGAGTAGGTGATGTTTCACTGAACTGGGTTAACAATTTATTGTGTTATTTATCTTCAGAAATTTACTTTCTGCATAATTCATAATTTTTGTAAATTGTTGTATCCAGAAGATTATATCTTAACATTTGTCCTGACATTATGTTTTTGTGTTGTGACATCTGTCTTGACATCTATTTTAAAGTGCTGGAATTTCAATTGGTATTAGAGCAGGCACCATGTTCTGTTTATTGGGTGAGCTCCAGGGAGAATATTTTCTAGTACTATGGACAAGGAAGAAGGATACAATAATAAACCACCTTTGTTAGATGGTCCAAACTATGACTATTATAAGGTTTATATGGTGGCTTTTCTAAAATTCATGGACATAAAATCTTGGAAGGTTGTTTTGAAAGGATGGAATCATTCTGTTGTGAAGGGAAAAGATGGGAATGAGTCTTTGAAGCCAGTAGAAGATTGGTCTAAAGAGGAAGATGAATTAGCTCTTGAAAATTCCAAAGCCTTGAATGCTCTATTCAATAGAGTGAAGCAGAGAATGATCATTGCTAAACTTCAGGATGAGAAGGAGAAATACTTAACTTACATTTCTGAGCTTCATAATGAAGTGGCTCTATTAACATCTAAACTTGATAATTTGATCAAAGTTGTTAGGATGTTGAATAATGGATCTGATGTGTTGGACGACATTCTTCAAGATGCAGAAATAGGAAGAAGGCGTGTTGGGATATGGTTTAATTTCCAATCCTTGAATAATAAAAAGAAAGACCCTGGGATAAAATATGTTCCTTCTAGAATGAAGGTTGAGAGGAAAATGTCTGACCAGGTGTTACAACATCCTGCCAGGTTACATGAAACTCAGACTAGAGCCAAACTCCAGCCTTGGAAATGTAATTTTTATGGAAGACATGGTCATATAGAGCAATTCTTCCTTAGGCTTCATGGTTATCCAAAACTTCCATCTCAACCTAGTGATGATCCTTTAATGATTAAAACTAGAAAGCAATGGAAAGTAAAGCATGCTGCCAAAAATCTCATTACTTATACCTCTCTTAGAGTCTCATATAGTGAAGACTAGTATTTTGACAGTGGGAGTTCTAGGCATATGACAAGTGTGAAAAAATTATTTGAGGGTGTTAAACCTCACACAACTAGCTATGTCACTTTTGGAGATGGTGCCAAAGGAGTAATTAAGGGAGTTAGAAGACTAGATTGTGAAGGACCTCCTAAGGTTGATAGAGTCCTTTTTAAAAAAGGTCTGACTGTCAGTCTGATAAGTATTAGTCAGTTATGTGATTAAGGCCATAAGATTAACCTCACTACGTCTGAATGTTTGGCCACTAATAAGGAGAATGAAGTGATGATGAGAGAAGACGTGTATAAGGATAATTGCTACTTGTGGACACCTCAAGGAATATCTTGTTCCTCAACATGTATGTTGTCCAAGAAAGATAAAGTCAAATTGTGTTATCAAAAGCTTGGCCATTTGCATCTGAAAGGAATGAAGAAGATTATGTATAAAGAAGATATCATAAGAATTCCTAAGCTCAAAATTGAGTCAGGAATAATGTGTGGTGAGTGCCAAATTAGAAAGCAGACCAAGATGTCACACCAGAAGATTCAACATCAGATTACCTCAAAAGTTCTGGAACTTCTTCATATGGACTTGATGGGACTTATGCAAGTTGAAAGCCTTGGTGGAAAAAGGTATGCTTATGTTGTTATTGATGATTTTTCAAGATTAACTTGGTAAATTTCATCAAATAAAAATCAGAAGTCTTTGATGTCTTCAAGGAGTTGTGTAAAAAGCTTCAAAGGGAGAAGGAAAATGGTATAGTAAGGATCAGAAGTGATCATGGTAGGGAGTTTGAAAACAACAAGTTGGCTGAATTTTGTGCCTCTGAAGGTATTAGTCATGAATTCTCCTCACCCATCACTCCTCAAAAAATAGGGTTGTTGAGATAAAGAATATGATTCTGCAAGAATCAGCAAGAGTCATGCTTCATGCTAAGAATTTACCATTTCATTTTTGGGTAGAAGCTATGAATACTGCATGATACATTCATAATAGAGTCACCTTAAGGACTGGTACTTCAAATACTATATATGAGTTATGGAAAGGAATGAAGTATACAGTCGAATACTTTCATGTTTTTGGAAGTAAATGCTACATCTTGGTTGATCGTGAGTAGAGAAGAAAAATAAATCCCAAGAGTGATGAAGAGATATTTCTAGTGTACTCTACAAACAGCGGAGCTTATAGATTTTTTAACACCAAAACTCAGGTCATGATGGAGTCTATAAATGTTGTGGTTGATGACTCAAGCACAGACAGTGAACATGATGTTGAAGACAATGTTGGAATAATTCCAGATGGATGATGAGTCAGAAAATATGGAAGAAGAAGACACAAATACTGAGACTGCTGGTGTTGAACCTGAAAATAATCAAGTCAATAAAGGTCCTTCAATTATAATTCAGAAATATCATCCTAAAGAACTCATTATAGGAAATCTTAATCAATTAATTACAACTAGATCAATGGAGGTTGTTTCTAATTCTTGCTTTGTTTCTAATATTGAACCCGAGAATGTAAAGGAAGCCTTAATTGATGAGTTCTGGATCTATGCCATGTAAGAAGAACTTATTCAGTTCAAGAGAAATGAAGTTTGGGACTTAGTTCCTAGGCCTAGTGGAACAAATGTCATTGGTACACGGTGGATGTATAAGAATAAATCTGATGAAAATGGAGTTGTCACCATAAATAAGGTCAGACTTGTGGCACAAGGCTACACTCAGATTGAAGGGGTAGGTTTTGATGAGACTTTTGCTCTAGTTGCTCATCTTGAATCCATCAGTATACTATTAGGGATGGCTTGTTTATTGAAGTTTAAACTGTTTCAAATGGATGCGAAAAATGCCTTCCTGAATGGGTACTTACATGAAGAGGTTTATGTTGAACAACCTAAGGGGTTTATTGATCCTACTTATCCAGATCATATGTTCAAGCTAAAGAAACCTCTTTATAGATTGAATCAAAATCCTACATCTTGGTATGAGTGGTTGGCATAATTTCTTGTCAACAATGGCTACAAAAAAGGAAGAATGGACAAGACCTTATTTGTTAAGGAGAATGATGGAAAAATCATGGTTGCTCAGATATATGTAGATGACATTGTCTTTTAAGGGATGTCAGACCAGATAGTTCAACATTTTGTCAAACAAATGCAATCAGAATTTGAGATGAGTCTTTTGGTGAATTGACCCATTTTCTTGGACTTCAAGTAAAACAAATGGATGACTCTATCTTCATCTCTCAAAGTAAGTACGCCAAGAACATAGTGAAGAGTTTGGTATGGAAAATGCAAGTCAAAAGAGGACATCTGGTCCTATTCATTTGAAACTATCCAAAGACGAAAAAGGTGTTGGTGTAGACCAATGCTTGTACATAAGCATGATTGGTAGCTTGTTGTATCTTACAGCTAGCAGGCCTGATATCACATTTGTTGTAGGTGTTTGTGCAAGATATCAATCTAAGCTAAAGACAAGTCACATCAATCAAGTAAATAGGATTTTGAATTACATCAATGGTACTAGTGACTATGGTATGTTATACTCTCATGGTTCAGATTCCATGCTAGTTGGGTATTGCGATGCAGATTGGGAAGGTAGTGCTGATGACAAAAAAACACTTTTGGTGGATGTTTCTTTTTAGGAAACAATATGATCTTCTGGTTTAGTAAGAAACAGAAATGTGTTTCCTTATCTACTACTGAAGTTGAGTATATTGCATTTGGAAGTAGTTGTTCATAATTAATATGGATAAAACAAATGTTGAAGGAATATAATGTCAAGCAGGACGTCATGACATTATACTGCGACAATTTGAGTGCTATTAACATTTCAAAGAATCATATTCAACATAGCAGGACCAAGCACATTGACAATCATCATCATTTTATCAGAGATCTTATTGAAGACAAGGTGATTACTCTAGAGCATGTGGCCACTGAGAAACAATTGGTTGATATTTTTACCAAAGCTTTGGATGCAAATCAATTTGAAAAGCTTAGGGGTGAGCTGGGCATTTTCCTTTTTGAAGAACCATAGGTTCCATATGCTTTTATGTTCCCATCAAGAGTGTATGCTTCCATTAATGTTTGTTTCCAATGAATTTGTGCTTCCATCTGTTGTTTATGCTTGTATGCATGTGTGCTTCAAATTTTTATTGTGTATTTACTCTATTTTTTGTCAATTGTTGGCTAAAAAGGGGAACTAAATTGTGTTCTTAGCTTGGTGGCTTGGTGTATTGTTGTTGTCCTGATGTCATGTCAAATGTCTTGATATGTTGATTGACATTCTGATAGGACTGTACTACTGCTTAGGGGAGAGTAGTCTTCATTGTTGCTTGTTATGCATGCAACTATTTAGGGGGAGCATGATTTTCTATCATGTCCTAATTTGGTGCTTAGGGGAATTGATTATGTTGCTACTGCTAATGTGAGTGTGTATGCATGATGTCAAACTAAATATCTTGACATCTTGTATGAAGTATTTTATGGAGAACTTTGTTTTCTCTTAAGTGATTGTGAGGCTTATTTTTCTTTTGTTGCATGTGCCTCTAATGTATTAAGTTGGACAACTCATGTTTGTTTGGATGTTCCCTTGAGGGGAAGTATTGATTATCTGTGGCAGGGGAGTAATGGTCATGTCTGAAGCTGCTAAGCATGGTACTTTTGTGTTAAGCATTTCTGTTGTGTTGGAGTTGTTTTTGGTTGCGTTGATGTGATGTCAAACCACATGTCTTGACATCTGATCTCTGGAGTTTGAAGGAGTTTTAATCTCTGGTTTTTTATGTTTGAGGTTGGGTCTCTCTGTAGCTGCATTTATCTCTGGTGTTTTATGTTTACGATTTGTACACAGTTTACATGTATTTCAAGTAGCTTGTGTTTTGTGTTTTATTTTGTGTTGTTATTTCTCTTCTCCAGATTTATTGTGCAAAGGTTTTTTTAGCCAAAAATTTCCAATGGAGAAGATTGTTAGGTCTGTGATTTTATAATTGGCAACAATTTTGGTAAAACATATTTCATTTGGTAAAACATGTATCACAGCCAGATGTTGCTTCTGGAAGGTTCTAATTTAATATTGTGAGATTCCCTATGGATATATCTCACATACTTGTGTAGGACCAGAAGGATATATTTGGAACAAGTGATTTCATCTCCAATTATGCATAAGTTTCTAAAATTGGATGTTAAGACAATTTAGGAAACTTATGATTTTTTGTTCCATAACTCAAGGAGATTTTTCTGCATTATTGGTGCAGCCCTTAGCTTGTGGATCAACAACAAATTGGGTGAAGATTTCAATGTTCGTGGACTGTTGAGGAGTTTATAAAGAAAAACCTAAACCTAATGTTAAAAAGAACTTAAGAAAAAGTGTGTTATGGTTTGAGAATTTTTCAAGTGTGTTTTGTTTTTGTATGTCACTCATGTAACTTGTTTGATGCATAGAGTTTGACTAATTGTTCATTGTTCATTGTCAATCACTCATGAGCTTTTAAGAAAAGAGTGTATTGTGTTTAATTGGAAGTGTGTTCTTCTGTTTTGATCTTTTGTTATTATCACTAAGGTGATTGTGGGAAATGAGAGGGGGTTCTCATATCTAGGAGGTTCCTAGGTAGAAATTGAATATGTGGTGATTAGGTGATAAGTTATAAACTAGGGTTGTTTAGCTTTGAACTAATATTATAATAGTGTATTTCCTTCCTGGCTTAGATTCCCCCAGAGTAGGTGATGTTGCACTAAACTGGGTTAACAATTAACTGTATTATTTATTTTCACCGATTTACTTTCTGCATAATTCATAATTTCTGTAAATTCTTGTATCAGGAAGATGATGTCTTAACATGTGTCTTGATATTTTGTTTTGGTGTTGTGACATTTGTCTTAATATCTATTCGAAAGTGCCAGAATTTCATAGATTCATCTTCAGACGCACCAAAATGGAGTGTAAATTTGGACCAAGACCTAATTTCACGCAAAAATATTTCGGAGATACATATACGAAAGGCTTACGTAGATGCATCTCCGACACTCCAGATATCTATCCTCGCACTGCCCTGGATGCTAAACCTCAACGTCTATATCCATGACCTCACAGTGGAGCTGAGGATATGACTCTAAAACCATCTATCAATGTCACCCACAGGAGTCTCTGGACCTAGATGAGGGATGCCCTGCATATAACCATACTGGAGTAGACACCTCTCTGGAAAGTGTCTAGCCACATAGGTCTCCCATATGATATGCCCTGAATACAAAGTAGATACCTCAAATGGACGATGGGGGTGATGAGATGTATAAGGTGTCCAAACGAGATCCTCTACGTCAGTGATTCAGCCTCCTCTTATACTCCATCAAACCTCCAGGATGGGCTTGTTTTCCCTTTCATCTCCTCGCACATGGAAGGGTAGCCGATACACGATGGATATTCCGCTCACAGAATATCGGAAATTTTGAAATTTCCAGTAGTTCTATTTTTTGGAAAAATACCGGAAATTTTGAAATTTCTGGTAGTTTATATTTTCCTAATATTTTCTTAATTTGTAGTGAGGATCTGAGGCATAAATGGTTCTATTGCGGGATGAACCATTGATAAAGTTGATGTTAAAGCCTGGGCTGACGAGGCGCGTGCTTCAAAGCTACATGCTAGACTGTTAGAACATAGTTTGATTCTACAACCCTTAGTTAGAGTTTTGATGATAACAAAATACAAGATTAAATAAATTGTAAGATTTATAAGACATATATGCTACTTAAAATTATGTTGTGTATTTACAGAAACTCTGATGGAATCAGCATCAGAATATCAGTATCAACATCAGCATCAGATGATATGTCTGCATCAGAAGATCAAACATGTGCTACGCTGAAGCCTGATGAACAGAATCTGCGCAAAACATACTCTGACTCTGATCAAGATCCTAACCATGTCATCAGCACTCAGAAACACCAGAATAAGCTAAAGCCAAGAACACTCTGATTAGCATTAGCAGAACTTGTCAGCTCCCTCAGAAGTCACGAGATAGAGCTAGAAGCTGATGAACCTCAAAAGCAAGGTAAGCCATTAGCTTTAAAATCTAACAGAAAATCTGACTCCAAAGTTTTGCAGGCTGTAGAAGAAACCTCTGATGGGTCCTCATCAGAAGAAGATGAATTGTCTCTCCTCTCCAGAAGGGTGAACCAACTGTGGAAGCAGAGGCAAAGAAAGTTCAGGAATCCAAGAAGATCAGAGAATCAGAATGAATCCTCCTCCAGATACAGAAGGTCAGAATCCTCCTCTGGACACAGAAGATCTGAAGGCTCTTCAGGAAGCAGAAAGCCAAACAACAAAGACATCATCTACTATGAATGTAACGAGCAAGGACACTACAAGAGTGATTGCCCAAAGCTTCAGAGGGAAAAGCCCAAAAAGAAGTTTGGCAAGGAAAAGAAGAAAAGTCTCATGGCTACATGGGATGACTCTGACACATCTGAAGCTGACTCAGAATCAGATGATGAGAGAGCAAACATAGATATCATGGCAAACACAACAGAAGACAGTGAAGCTTCTGAATCAGACTCTGAATCAGACACAGAAGAGGTATTTCCTGACTTTGCTATTAACTTTACTAAGGCTGAACTAGCTGAAAGCCTTAATGAAATTTTGGAAAGATATCAGCAGATCAGAGTCAAATTCAGAAACCTGAAAAGGAATCTTGCTTCTGACTCTGATAAAACTGAGAGTCTCAAATTGGAGAATTCTGAGTTGAAAAATAAAATTTCAAAATTAGAAAATCTATTACAAAACTCTCAGAAGGAAACAATCCCTGAAACTCCCAGCAGTGCTGATGAGATCATCAAGGAGTATGATCACAGCTTTCAGAAGTTTTTAGCTAAAAACATAGATAGAAGCAAGATGGCTTCAATGATCTATGGAGTTAGCAGAAATGGCAGAAAAGGAATAGGATACCAAGGTAAGGTACCTACACCAAGGAATGCCATGGATTTAGTGATAAAACGCACTTCACTTGATTCTCACTTTGTATATGGGCACACACATGACATCAAATATACTAGTAGTAATTATTCTGTCAAACCAAAATTCAACCAGAGTTTTGGTAAAACTAACAAATCAGGACCCAAGAAAATATGGGTGCCTAAGGATAAAATAATACATGTTGCAGATATCTTTAGCAGCAAAGCAGAAACACCAGTCATGGTACCTGGACTCTGGCTGCTCACAACACATGACGGAAAGAAGGCATATGTTCCAAAGCCTGGAACTTAAGCCTGGAGGACACGTAGGCTTTGAAGGCAATCAAAGGGGAAAGATCATTGGCTCTGGAACAGTAGGTAACGGAAATATTCCCTCTATAAGTAATGTCTTATTAGTAGATGGATTAATGCATAACCTGTTATCCATAAGTCAATTAAGTGATAACGGTTATGATATAATCTTTAATCAAAATTCATGCAAAGCGGTTAGTCAGAAAGATGGGACTATCCTATTTAATGGAAAGAGGAGAAACAACATTTATAAAACCAAACTTTCTGAACTGAAAAGTCAGAATGTAAAGTGTCTTTTGTCTGTTAACAACGAGTAATGGATCTGGCACAGAAGATTGGGGCATGTTAGTATAAGAAGAATATCTCAGATTAACAAACTCAATCTGGTCAGAGGACTTCCTAACCTGAAGTTCAATTCAGATGCTCTGTGTGAAGCATGTCAGAAAGGCAAGTTTGCAAAACCAGCTTTCAAATCTAAAAATGTTGTTTCCACCTCTAAACCATTAGAACTTCTGCACATTGACTTATTTGGACCAGTTAAAACTGCTTCAGTCAGTGGCAAGAAGTATGGGTTAGTAATCGTAGATGACTATAGCAGATGGACATGGGTAAAGTTCTTAAGACACAAGGACGAGTCACACTCTGTGTTTGTCACCTTCTGCAACCAAGTTCAGAATGAAAAGGATCTTAGAATCGTCAAAGTCAGAAGTGATCATGGTGGAGAGTTTGAATACAAAGATTTTGAATAATTTTTTAATGACAAAGGCATTCTGTATGATTTCTCTTGTCCTAGAACTCCCCAGTAAAATGGAGTTGTAGAACGAAAGAACAGAACATTGCAAGAAATGGCCAGAACCATGATCAACGAGACTAACGTTGCTAAGATCTTCTGGGCAGAGGCAATAAACACAGCGTGCTACATTCAGAATAGAATCTCCATAAGACCTATTCTGGAAAAGACTCCATATGAATTGTGGAAGAATAGAAAGCCCAACATTTCATATTTTCATCCATTTGGATGTACTTGCTTTATTTTGAATACTAAAAATTATTTGAACAAGTTTGACTCTAAAGCACAGAAGTGTATTATGTTAGGATACTCTGAACGCTCAAGAGGGTATAGAGTATACAATACAGAAACACAGATTGTGGAAGAATCAATCAGTGTTCGTTTTGATGATAAGCTTGACTCTCAAAAGTCAAAGCAGAATAAATTACTTACAGGTATGGAAGTTGAATTCACAGGTACTGAAGACAACTCATCAGAAGCTCTTAACAGAGACACTCCCTCAACATCAGAAAGAGGCACTGCAAGAAATCCAGCATCTTCTGTTGATCTACCTCAGAAAAGACCATCCAGAAGCAGTATGGATCACCTAGAAGAAACAATCTTAGGAAGAAAGAAAGATCCAATCAGAACAAGAGCCAGCTTCAGAAACTCTGAAGAATCCCTCATGGGACTTTTTTCTCTAATTGAACCATCAACAATTGATGAAGCACTTCTGGACAATGACTGGATTCTAGCAATGCAAGAGGAGCTGAATCAATTCACAAGAAATGACGTATGGGATCTAGTTCCTAAACCAAAAGGATTCAACGTCATTGGGACAAAATGGGTGTTCAGAAACAAACTGAATGAACAAGGTGAAGTCATCTGAAACAAAGCACGATTGGTAGCACAAGGTTATAGTCAGCAAGAGGGGATAGACTATACAGAAACCTTTGCTCCAGTCACCAGGTTAGAGTCTATCAGACTTTTAATTTCATTTGCTGTTAATAAAGGCATCACTCTGTATCAGATGGATGTTAAGAGTGCATTCTTAAATGGCTATATAGAAGAAGAGGTATATGTGCACCAACCCCCTGGTTTTGAAAGTTCAAAAAATCCAGAATATGTTTTCAAACTAAAGAAGTCACTGTATGGTCTGAAACAAGCTCCCAGAGCTTGGTATGAAAGACTAAGTAACTTTCTGTTAGAAAAGGAATTCATCAGAGGGAAAGTGGACACAACTCTATTCTGTAAGACAGTTAAGAATGAAATTTTAGTATGTCAGATTTATGTTGATGATATTATATTTGGATCTACTAAACCCTCTCTGGGAAGAAAATTTGCTAAGTGTATGCAGGCAGAATTTGAGATGAGCCTAATGGGGGAACTGAAATTCTTTCTGGGCATTCAGATCAATCAAACCCCAGAAGGAACGTACATTCATCAGAGCAAATATGTCAGAGAACTTCTGAAGAAATTTGATCTCTCAGAATTTAAGTCATCAAAGATTCCAATGCATCCCACGTGCATTCTGGAAAGAGAAGAGGTAAGCAAAAAGGTAGAACAGAAGGTCTACAGAGGTATGATTGGTTCTCTTCTTTATCTGACGGCCTCAAGGCCTGATATTTTATTCAGTGTATGCATTTGTGCAAGATTCCAATTAGATCCTAGAGAATCTCACTTAACAGCAGTTAAGCGAATTTTCAAGTATCTGAAAGGTACCACTAATATGGGTTTGTTTTATAGAAAATCAAGTGATTACAGCTTAGTAGGATACTGTGATGCTGACTTTGCTGGAGACAGAGTTGAACGTAAAAGTACTTCTAGAAGCTGCCAGTTTCTGGGAGAAAATCTGATCTCTTGGTCCAGCAAAAGACAATCCACAATTGCTCTATCAACAGCATAAGCTGAATACATAGCAGCAGCTGGATGCAGCACATAAATGCTCTGGATGAAAAGTCAACTTGAGGACTTCCAGATATTTGAGAGTAACATTCCCATCCTCTGTGACAACACCTCTGCTATTTGCTTAAGTAAAAATCCAATTTTGCATTCTAGGGCTAAGCATATAGAAATTAAACATCATTTTATTAGGGACTATATTCAGAAAGGGATTTTAAACTTAAAGTTTATTGACACAGACCATCAATGGGCTGATATTTTCACAAAACCACTTTCTGAAGATAGGTTTAACTTCATTCTGAAACATCTCAGCATGAAGCTCTGTCCAGAATAAAACTGTTTTAATTTTATATATTAACCTTCAAAATTGTGTTTACTTCTATGTGAACTTCTGATCAATCCTCTTTCAGAATTTTTGAAATGCAGATTGTATTAGAATCTATCCATGAAGATCTGAGCGCTTCAGTTCAAGAATAGATGTGTTGTTCACTCAAGCAAACATGTGTCATCCAGTCATCAGCTGTTTCTTGAGGCTGAACACGTGTTCACGCTTCTGAAAAGGCAAAGCGCTGATTGGATGCATTGAGATACATGTCATGGATAACCGTTTAAGTATCTTTCTGAATCCCCTAAAATCAGCTATCATTTAATGCTAATAATCATTATTAATTTCTCTCTCTTAAACGTTTAGGTTTTCAAAAACTTTTTAGAAATCTATTTAAACACTTCACACCATTCACACACTTTTACCGTCACCTTCGTTTTCTATTAACATTTATGATTTCTGTATTCTTACTTTCTCAAGAAAACCTTTCAATCTCTTTCAAAAACCTCGTGTGAACATGGCTTCTTCCAGCAATCCTTCTTCAGGTTCCCAGAAAGATGCATCATCTGAACAATATGAAGTTCCTCTCAGAACGCTTCTCACTCCAATCAAGAACCTTGAAGTTCTGTCTGAAATAATAGTGGATTTCAACAGTCTCAAGGAGAATGGTTTTGATTTATCTGAAGAGGTTCAAGCTCAAGGTTGGGAAAAGTACTTTGACAGGCTGGTGGGTCCAACATTTCCTATTCTGGTAAAGGAATTTTGGATTCACGCTTCTTCTTCAAATCACCAAGTTACATCCTACATCATGGGAAAGAAGATTGTGATTACTGAAGACCTGATTGCAAGACTGATAGGCTACAATGGTGGTGGTATTCCCTGTATTGATATGGCAGAAAGGTGTGCAGATGTTGCTGTAATTGCAAGGTAAATAAATTGTAAGATTTATAAGACATATATGCTAATTAAAAATATGTGTATTTACAGAAACTCTGATGGAATCAGCATCAGAATATCAGTATCAACATCAGCATCAGATGATATGTCTGCATCAGAAGATCAAACATGTGCTACACTGAAGCCTGGTGAACAGAATCTGCGCAAAACATACTCTGACTCTGATCAAGATCCTAACCATCTCATCAGCACTCAGAAACGCCAGAATAAGCTAAAGCCAAGAACACTCTGATTAGCATTAGCAGAATACTCTGAAGTGTCAACGTTACTATGCATTCAAGACATATTAATTACCAACGGCTTTATTCCAAGACAAAGATCTTCTCAAAAAGGAAAGAACGTTATGAGCATTGAAATGGATTTATGGACAGCAACATATATATTCCTAGGCTATTTAAACAAGTCAGTGAGAAAAGAATTGGCTAATACTCTTTACGCACACACGCATACGAAAACTCTCTCACTCAAATTGCTAAAGCTTTCAACCACGCCTACTTAATAGCATTAGTAATCTAGTTTCATCTAAGCTTCATATTGTGTATTATCACAGTTGTGATATATAGTTTTTCTAGAAAACATCAAACACACATTTGTTCATTTATCTGTAAAAGAATTTCCTTGAGATAAACCGGTTTGTGGTTAGACTCAAGAAGGCTTTAACAGTTGTTAAAGCAATTGTGTATTCAGTTGAATATAGTGGATTAAGACCTCGTTGGAGAGAGGCGAAATCACCTTGACAGGTGGACTGGAGTAGTTTGAGATCAAACGAACCAGGATAAAAATAACGTGTTGTCTGCATTTGATTTCAAGTTTTACAATTCAACCCCCCTTCTTATGTTTTTCACATCTTCATAGACGTCGTCCTCCGACCGGTTCTCACCGAAAACGGATGGCTGAGCAGCAGTCAGAGTTATACGCACCCCGTCTTCGGGGTGTTAGAGTATCTAGTGCTGAGGAGGTAGAGGCTCCTACTGAGGAGGTACATGCTCCTATTGAGGACGTACATGCTCCTACTGAGGATGTACATGCTCTTGTTCCTATTGTGGAGTCGGTAGTTGGGGAGCACATTGTGGAGCATGTGATACAGGAGGCTGAGCATGAGGTTATTACTGAGCGAGTTGATGAGGTGTCCCCCGCTGATACAGACACCACGACTCGTGCGTCTATAGAGCCATCCGTACACACTGATAGAGGTTTCTGAGACGCAAGTGCTACAGGAGTTTGGTGAGACTCGGGGATTTCACCTTCAGATGTCTTGGATGAGGAGGTTGTATGGGGAGCTTGTGGAGGCACAAAGGTACCAGGCTGCCGCTAGGGCGTACATGCTACATCTGGTGGCATGTACTCTTTTTACGAACAAGTCTTGAGTTTATAAAAATGTTTGGTACTTATCTCTCTTCAGCGCACTTGACACTCCATATTGAGCTTGGGGAGTGGCGGACTTGACCATGATATACACGACACTTGACGTTGCTTCTCATCCTGAGACCAAGCAGCTTGTTGGTTACCTCATCTTGTTACAGGTATACTATAATTTATTTAATGGTTTTTATTAATTATTTGGGTGTATTTATTTGATAGTTTTTATTAATCATTTGGGTGTATTTATTTGATAGTTTTTATTAATTATTTTGGTGCATTTATTTGATGGTTTTTATTAATTATTTGGGTGTATTTATTTTATGGTTTTTATTTATGCAGTGTTGGATATACGAGCACTTCTCTCACATTTGTGGTTTTAGAGACACATCCTCAACTCCCCTGTGAGATCATGGATACAGTCGTTGAGGTTAAGCATCCTGGACAGTGTGAGGATGGATACTTGGATTGATTTCATAGTGTGTCACACCCTTGGGTCATACCACCGACTGCAGCATTTGATGTTCTGGTGCCTTATGGTGTCAAGGTTTCTACCGAGCCACCACCCCCACCTCCACCACCTGCAGGAGATTAGGACAGCTGCCTCCAATTTATTGCAGTTCATGCTAACAGTCTCATGAGTTTGGTAAACCCAATTGGTAAGATCAATAGAGATTTCGCTAAGTTAGCCAACGTAACCCGTGGAGGGCCTATGTAGATCTATTTTATTTTGGTTGTATTATATGTATATTTTGTGACACACAGATTTCTTATTTATTGTATAATATTTTGGCAATTACATGTTTCGATTCGATGATGAACATAACATAAAATAGTGCAACAAACATTAACCCTAAAATAACTAAACATGAAAATCTAGACACTTCCGGATGACTCTAGATGTTTCAACATCTTCATTATATCGAAGAATCTTCGGATCTGCGCATCCAACTCGATCAGACTTTTAGTTATCCTACGGCGAAATGATTTCCACATGGCCTTCACATCTTCATCATTCTTCAACTCGATTAGGTTGTATTTAACACTTCCATTTGTATCAATCCAATCCTTCTGAAACTCTACATTTGTCACCCTTCTGTTATCGGAATCAGGTAGCAAATTATTCAACATTTCTTTCAAGGTGGCAAAGGATTCAGAGTCATCTCAAAGCTTGAATTCAACATGGAGATTATTGTCGTTGTAATACACTTTTGTCTTAATTAGAAATTGGGGAAGAGACGTTTTTTTAGATGTATTTTCTCTATAACACATGCCCATATTTATATAAATGGTGATGCATTCTAGATCACACAAATGTATTGGTGCAATCAGAACCATCCAAATATGTCGGTAAAATCTCAGTCGTTTAAAAAACCATATTTTTATTATAACTATCGGAAATTTCAGTTAATTTGAAATTTCCGGTACACCGAAAATTTTAAATACACTACCAGAAATTTACACATACCGGAAATTTTGTAGAGGTATATCAAAAATTTGAGTGATACCGGAAATTTCAGTTAATTTGAAATTTCCGGTACACCGAAAATGTTAAATACACTACAACCGAAAAAATTTGAGTGGTACCAAAAATTTCAATTAATTTGAAATTTTCAATACACCGAAAATGTTAAATACACTATCGAAAAAATTACACATATCAGAAATTTTGTAGAGATATATCGGAAATTTTAATCCTTCTACGAAAATTTCGTCTGAAAATAGTGTACATCTCACTTAAAGATAAAAGTGAAATAAAAAAATTAGGAGAATGAAATAAAAAAATTAGGAGAATGACATTTTATTTAGAGAGTTAGGAGAATGACATGTTTAATTTCTCCCACTATAGACGTAACCTAAACTAAGGTTTTCCTATTTCTTGTTTTAAACATAAGATGATTATCATTCTATAGTTTTTTTATTTCTAGTATATTACGTTATAATTTAAACAAAACGAATTACACTATTATACATTTATAATATTAATACTAATAAATTTTCTTACCATTGTAAATTAAATGTAAACTGTACTAAATTAGATTAAATTATTTACAAGTCATCCAAATCAAACAACTTGTAATTTTTATTTTTAAATCAGACAAACTTTTACTTCAAAATTGATTCAAACAAAACTTTACATTATTTTGGACCCGAAATAAGCTTGATTGTAAGAGTTTGATATTGTTGCATGAAGAGGTGGAGTTTAAAATTTTGTTAATGTATTATATTAAACCAATATTTGAGATTAAATTGTTTTATGTATTTGAGAAAATTATTAAATTAAATTTTAAGTAAAAATGTCATTGGTTGGGTTTAATTGATTTAGAGACACATCATAGCAAATCATGGATTTTTGAAAACATTAATTTTTCTTTTTATCAATTATATAATCCTTTTTTAGAAGCCAAAACTGGCATGAGGGTTGTGGCTAATATGGAACACCATCATAGGTGGTCTGTGATGAACTACATTTTCGTTTAATCACTCCCGTCGATCTTACTGTTTCATCAGATGTAACTCTAAGACTCTAGAAAAACAATAAAAGCGTCCATATATTTGGGCTTTAATCACATGATTTACACAAGAAACTACATGTGGCTGGCAAATTTCTATCTGATCAAACTCTTGCAGAAATACTTTCAAGACAGAAGAAGTTAGCCACCATTGCCAAATGAAACTTACAAACATTGTCAAAAGGCTTATCAAATCAGTAGAGATGCTATGGACGAAAAATTCTGATAGCTCTTGTAACTTGAAGCCGACAAAAGGGACACTTTGATACTGCAGAAGAGCATTTCCGACACAACACATGACCACAAGGAACTAATGTTATATCAACCTCATAGCTCAGACAAACCCGACAAGTCCATGCTGCTTTTGCTGTATCAGCCTCTTTTGTTGATCGTTCAACCTTTTCCTGTACAGTACATTATAATGTCGTAAGTCATTTCAAACTAATCCAAATTTCGGTCTACCATATAAATGCATCTCAAAGAATCTGGAAACTATTACTTATTTAAATTAATATAAAACCATTCTCAGTTATTTAAGGCATTGAACGGTTCAGTTATTTAAGGCATTGAACGGTTTACAGAAAGCAAGAGCTTCAAGTTACAATCAATTCCAGAGGCAAATCAATTCTACTAGAGAATATTCGAACATGTCAAATCAATTTTACACCTATAGAATCAACTTTGACTTCTCCAAAAATGAAATCAAGCATAAACATAGACCTAAATTAGAAATTACCAACCTGCTCCAACAGTAGTGCTGCCTGTGATTCTTTCAGATTTTCTTGCAAATCTACTGTTTTTTGGAGTAGAGCCTGCTTCTCAGCATCCATATTGATCCCAGCAGCAGAAAGAATTTCATTTACAGCGTGCACCAGTTCCGCAGCTGAAACTTTGCCAGACTGCTCTCTCAAAGATGGCACCTGCAAACACACAAAATTCTCATTCAGTTTAAGCACATCAAGCAAGACCTACAAGCAATATAAAAAATGCCACAGCATGAATAATACGCTTTGCATGAAAGATTGTGAGTAACAAACAGTTAAAGGAAGATACAGTCTTAAACAATATAGTTAGCAGTTGAAAAGGTATTTCATTTAGACAACATTGCCCGAAACTTATTAATGTTCCCTCAGAACCAAAACAACTAAAATAGTATCACCACTCTCGTATGTGAAGATAAGTATTATTCAGGTCTATGTTATTGGAAAATATGCAATGGGTCATGAATTACAATGCCTGTAATGACTGCAGATTTAATGAAAGAAAAATCCTCTTTCCTAGATAAATAATCAGAAAAGGTGGGAAAAGTTCGAAGCATATAGCACATCAAATAAATTCTAACTAGAAAAAAAAAAAGTCAACACACTGAACCTGAGAGTTGAGTTCTCTCCTTCCTGAACTCTCTGGGAAATCAACGCGGGAGCTGTTACTTGCTAATACGGGGCTATCATGCATCGATGTTTCTTTCAGGGGACTGCTTGCTGATACACTTTTAAATGAAAATACTTGTGATGAAAGGAAAGCTTCTGTAACCCCTGGTGCAACTTCAATTTTAAATCTATACAGAGCTGCTTGACCTGCTGGTGGTCTGACATCCTCAGAAACCCTGCCATATTTCAGTTTTTCTCCATGTTGAGATCGCCATGCAACTATTTCCCCAGAATAAAAGGGCCTCAATGGATGGAACTGCACAAGACGAGCATCTTGTGGCAATAGATCTTTGCCCACCATATTGCTACTTCCATTCACAGATTCAATTTCTTTCTTGTCCGAGCAAAGTTTTAAAACATTAACAACTGCATTCTCAAATCCTTCTGGACAGTCAAATAAGGATCCAATAGGCAATATGATAGGAGAGCCTAATACCTGGCTGACAATTATAGAAATGAGATCGAAAAGGGAAATATATGATGGTGGTTCAGCAATTAGAATACATGATCTTGTTTGGTTCATATAATAGAGAGTTTGATGTGCAGATTCATTATTCCACTCTGGGATAATGAAATCTTTGGATGCACATGTAACATCTACTAAATTCGGCAAGAGCAAAAACCTTGTTTTAAGGTACTTAACAAATTGCAGCTTTTCTGCAATAGAGTTCAATATGCTTTCTATTTCTTCCAATGGGAATCTATTCAATGCAGGAATGTAACTCCCCATACTATTAACAACAGTCCATACAGCACTTTGAAGAGATTTGCTTGACAACTTCTGTTTGATGGTCACTAGTGAAACAGACCCCACAGATCGCAAAGTCTGAAGTATCTGATTCTCATCTAGTTCCTAAAATCACATAGAAACCTTTCGGTAAGTAAAAGCCTCGTCAATTTAAAAATAACATTACATTACATAGGAAAATGCATCTGAAATCTTATTACCTCGATGACGACATCAGACAATTTTTTAATGCCCAGGACAAGACATACTCTCTCAGGAAGATCTGCGTGGACAAATCTAATCCTAGAAGTATTAATACACTTGACATATCGAGAGCCATCAGAATCAACATAGACACAGGATGTGGAATGAACAAGTCTGCAGCCATCGTCAGGTACTATGACTTCTGATTTCCAATCATAACCATTAAATGGGTTCCCCTCACCAATTTGGTCGCAAATAAAATTCAAAATTTCCATCACAGCACGGAGCTCATTGGGATTTAAATGCTGATACCCACAAGCTTTCTGAAGATTTAAGAGAAGATCTTTTGCAGCGGACAGTGTTAGCATATCTTGGAGTCCTAAATCTTTAAGAATCTTTGCAAATGGGAGATATACAGCCGGAAGTTCAAAAGCAAATGGAGACAAATTAATCATCAAACGAGCAAAAAGAGCATCAGCGGTCACTAAGCGTGTTCCATTTGCCGCAGGCAGAAAGGCCACCCCCCTTAGCTCTGCAACATCTGTCAAAGCAAAAATTATTAGAAAATCAATGAACTTGTTTTATACCATCACTAAGCTTCTGTACATGTCAGGTCACTACTGACCCAAATGCAATAAAGTGAGAGTAGTGAAGCACCTGACGGAGAAAGGGAACCCCAGATTTTGTCCAAATACTTTAGAATCTCACAGGTACATTTTTCAATGTCCAATCCTGAAACAATGGGCCAATGAGCAAGAGTATCTTCACCTCCATTTTTTCCAATCACCTAAGATAAAACAATGTTAGAAATTAGAATGAAATTCATATAGTTAAGTCATACAGATAGAGTTTTTTTTAGATGGTGTCATATAGATAAGAGTAAGTGAACCAAAAGTATCAAATTTACTTGCAAGTGCTTCAAAACTGTGGAAAAAGCTGGAGGGCTGCGAAGATGGAGAGCTCCCCAAGAGTACTCTGGAGGCATAACATATTGTCTGCATAGAATGGGAGCACAACTCCAAGCCAGAGGCCAATCTTTAGATAAAATAGCTTCACTATATGAAGCAAGCACCCTCTTGCAACCAACACTTGGAAACCCCAGTTCAGCAGGTACACATGCAATCTTGCCAAGAAGATCACAGAAGTTGTTGCTAAAAAAGAGAGCAAAGTTAGAGAAAACAAATTCAACTACAGATCCTCCCAATGCCCATACTTCTGGTGAAACTTCAGGACGAGAGTTGGTTGTGTCTGCCCCAAAATCATCCAAATCACCTGATTTCATGCACTCAATTCCAAGAAACTCAACTCTTTTGGCACATTCCATAATTACATCTACATCACTAGCAGTTCGAAGCCCAAGTTTCCTTAATATTCGAATCCAACCTTCAGTGCTAAACCTTTCCCCAGGAAACTTTTTTCTTTCACCAAAGAAAATAGATATCAATAAAGCATCACCAGGATCAAATAGTTCCATGGGCTTCAACAGATCTGTTGAAAATTCATCAGAACTTCTAACAAATTTAGTCTCTTTCAAAGCTTCAACAACAGATTGATCTGATTGAAGATCATGCCAATTTTTAAAAACATAAACTAATATTTCCTCTTGCATATTCTGAAGCTTCCTTTCAAAGTGGGGCAAGCCAAACCGTACTAAGATCTGTTGATCATGCAACTCCAGTACCCCAAGGGCTCGAACAAATGAACTTTCATTCGAATCAGTGGCATAAGAAAGACAATGCTCGTCGTATGGTTTAAAAAATGAATTTGAAGGGATCATACACTGATCTTGACCTTGTAACTTAGTATGAGAACCAACAACTGTTTTGTATATAGGAAGAGAACGCAAAACTTCAATTTCTTCCTGTGCATAACGGAAGCCATTGGAAAAGAATTCATCTGAAAAAAGTGAAAAAAGTGCATCACAGTTTGAAGCTGAGAAGTTAGTAGGTTCAGTGAAATATCCAGCTTGCTTTACTGCTACAAGTTTGGATGCAATAGCCAGTCCTAGTGATCTCCCAGGAATAGGAAAACAATTGCTCGAAGCAGCGCAATCTAAAAATGCCTCATCAAATATGGGTATGTTACACTGGTTTAACATTGGCAATAACCAAGGATAACTAGTTTGGAGTCTTTCAAAAGCTGAAATGTAGGACTCAGCTAACTCAGATTCAGAGTTATTATCCCTAGATACACCAGCACCACTCACATCAGTTGATTCTCTTTCTATAATCCTAGCAGTGGATATTGTATGCTCCAAAGGAGGAGGAATGAAGACCAAATGCTGTTCTCTTACACGGCATAAGACTGGCCTACCAAGAAAAGCAGGAATTAGGGGCCAATCAGAGAAAAGAGATAATTCTTCTTGAGAGCCCTTAAAACTTTTCCAGAAAATTCTAACCCAATCAGAGGAAGGACCCCCTTGACTGCCAGAATCAGACAGTTTCTCCCATGAAAGCCACGGAGCCGTATTTGATCCCATTACATGGTTCACCCAATCTTCGTGGAAAATTAGCTTCATGTGATGAGCCAGCAGATTAAGAGAGAAGTTCTGCAATTTCAATAGTGCTTGAAGGGATGTGTTAGAAAAAATGTCACTCAAGAGTTGTCGGTCTAACACTTTAGGATGAACAAATTTTTCTCCCAAGGGAACCATTAATGACTGCTGTTCCTTATTCCCAATCCATAGTTCAGTTACACCCAATTTCTTTAAATGGCCAGTGGCAGTTGGACATGGTAAACCTTTGAGTTCCGCCGCAAACGACATTAACTGGAGGTCCCTAGTTTGACCTATCCCTGTCACATGATTCCTGTAAGCTGACGGTGCTCCTGCTCTACCAATATCATCAACAACCCCCCTTCCAAAATCGAATAAAGCCTTTCCTAAACTTGTCACCATTTCCAATGCATCTGCAGAACTGGCTGCACCCTGAGTGGCTATGCCAGTGGAGCTGTGGGTATTAGACTCCAGCTGAGAAGAAGTGCTTCTGACAGCAGTTTCTGGAAACAAAACATTAGTACTAGCTAGATCAACTGAAAAGTTATCTCTGGGAAAACTAGACGACCCTGTTTGCCGAAAATCTGATAAGCAGTATTCAATAACATCTATATACATGTCAACTGATCGAAGATTGATTGATTTTGATGAAACTTTTAGGAGATCCCGGACCATTTTTGGTCTAATTTCACGCACTGAAAAACCCACAGCTTGAATTTCAGTCACTAATTCCCATGGTACAGAAAATACAGGATAGTGCTCCTTTACAAAGCTGCAAACTGTTGCTGGAAGTAAACTACCAACTATCCCATTCCCAGGCTGTGAAAGAAACATGCCTTCTTCAGCCTTGACTAAATTTCCTGAGTACAATTGCCATACTGGAAGGTCAACAATTCGTGAATAAAATGGATGTATTACCCGTTCTTTAAGGCATTCCCAGTCAGCTTTAAGAACTGTAGTTGAACTTGAAGGGATGTTACTGTGGTCGTCAAGTTGAACATTTAGAACTTCCCTCTCAGAAGAACGTGGCCAGAAGGAGTAGATTTGATCTCCAGAAGCCTTCAGAGATTGACTGGTTGGACGGGTACTAGAATCAATTATAGAACTTGAAGCATCCCTTCTCAGCTTTTGAACTTCCAAAACCATTTCAACATAGGAATCACATACACAGGACATGAGCTCTCTGTTCCATGATTCAATTAACTGATTTCCAGCATCAAAGTTCCCCTCGGCTGAAGCACCCTTGTCTTGGTATTTAAAGAGACAGCGGCCTTTGTTGTGACACACAAGGAAACAACCAAAGACAGTCACAGGTAAGTTTATATGACCAGACAAAGGAAGAGGAGTCATAATTGAGCTAGTTGAGTATATATTTGTATGATGGCCATTTCTTGATATAAGTGCTGCTATTCCAGCAACAGGAGTCAAGTTGTAAGCAAGATATCGTCTGAAAAGTAAATATGAAACTTCAATCATGTTAACTCAAAATCGATTTTAAAAGTCGGAGAAAAAAATGTTATTTAACAAAGCATACAATAAAAAAGACAGTGCATCTCTTAAAAAGGAATAAAGGAAAAAGGAAGTCTTAATTACGACAAAACTACGGAAATGAAAAGAATATTTTCCAAGAAATAAGCCAAATTAAGGAAAATACGACACATTCATAAATTTCTCAGTTTCTAGTTTTCTTATTCGTGACTATTTTATCTTTTAGTTCAACAAAAAACTCCATGCTTCCCAAAAATGATCCATCAATAAGTGAGAAGGTTTTGAAGTTAACAAAAGGCAAAAACAGCCATCAATTAGTTGCGAGATATCAACATGGATTATTGATATCCATGCAATTTGAGCATCATGGTAGACACATTATCCACTACATTTTATATAAAAGAACATACCTATCTAATGCCATATTTCTCGTTTGCCCAGAACCCAAGGTGAGTGCAAGAAGCCATCGATCAATGAATGCAGTTCCTTCTGAACATAAATTCACGTCTATTACATGCATCTTAATTGCAGCATTAGAGCTGCTAAATAGTCTTGATAATTGGAACTTTCTCCATTTCTTTTCTGAAAATGGATTCCTCATAATAGAAGACGATGGATCAATGCTAATTGAAAAATTCTGGCATGGATGTGATTGTCCTTCCTCCCATGTTGATATTGATACCTGTATGGAAGGACAGTTTTTTACTCTGATAGATTTATGAAAGCATTCCAAACAAGCATTTTCTCGAGAAGCAGCAAAGTGTCAATGTCAAACAAGACAAAGTGTGTGTACAAGTGTTTTCTATGATTTTTAAATTAAAAAGATAAATGAGTAAGTATATTATAGAGGATAAGGAACATTCCAAAATGAATCAGTAACTAGACACCTACCCATGCAATGCACGGGTCAACAATACTATATAATTTTATTATTAATTATTCTGAGGGTTTGATCTATTTTTATATGGGTTTATTCTAAGGGTTTGATCTATTATTAATTAAACAAATAATTTGATATATTTTTATATGGATGCTTATTTAAATTTTAAGGGTTTGATCTAGTGATTTAAAAAAAAAAATTGGACTCTAGTCTGATCTGTTAAATCTCATGCTTTTTTTTCATTCTGTATCGATCTACAACAGAATAGTTATAAAATTACCTCCAATACTGACTTCAGAAATAAGAGTGCTCTAGATCCATGCTCCATAAATATGTCGATGATATGCTTTACTCGGTTTGCCCCCAAGTCAGATCCAACCTTCAAGCAATCGGAGGATAGAGGCATCCGAATAATAGTAGAATCAGATAATGACCATAGGTCATTCTGATCGATAAGCATTGGACTAAACTGATCATGAAATCGTTGTTTCAGATCAGTACCTGAAAACCTCAAAAATAAACAACTTAGTTCTACTATTGCATAGAAAAGTGAATATCAAAATTGAAGATATATATTTTCAGATTTCAAAAAGAAATAAATGAATAATAATGTTCTTTTACTTCATTAAAACAAAAATAGTAAGGAAGAAAAACATCAAAGTATAAGATGACAAGCAAGAAACAGTAACACACTACGAATATACATGCAAGTAAGAAGAAAATACTTGCAGGCCTTACAATTTTGTAACACATCAAAGGCCATATCTATGAAACTATCATTAACTGATTACCATTAAAGATGCCTAAGAATAAAACTTCAAATATATTTATGAATTCTTGAAAATGTATTTCCGTTTTAAGAATAACTAACAACTTGAATGACTAATATGTTAATAAAGGGTTGCTCATTAACCACCCTTTATATATCATTAACCAATTGAGTGATTAATTATTCCGAAACTGAAAATTTTCCAGTTTAAGAACAGTAAACAACTTAAATGACTAAATATGTCCATATGCGGTTGCAAACTAACCAGTCTTTGTGTATCATTAATCAACTGAATGATTAATTATTCCAAAACTGAAAATAACTTGAGCCCAAAAGAAATTATTGAGTATTTATCTTCTATAAGTTTCAAAGAATATAACAAAGTACAAATTGTGTACTTTGATAAATTTGAAGAGAAGGTAGGTGAAAAGAAAAAACATTTAGTGAATGATTATAGTTAAGAGTGTTTCCCTCTTTCTTATGAGTATTATTAGGCAAATATTGTACTAGTTGTTTTACAACCGTACTAGTTCAAAATTTTCAGTACAAATGGTGAAAACATACATGCCTACTATTCTTAGAGCCAACAGCCCCAAGCATATGACATTGTATAATATGTTTCGACCTAAAGTACATACTGTACAGTGATATAAGTCAGCAGTGCAGTAAAAAACCATCAACGCGACAGAGAAAGAGAAATAAAGAAAACTATTTTACATTAATATAGACGGTCGCAATATACCTATCAAAGAAAACATCTTTGCTGATGGGGCATTAGTTGAAACTCCAGCAAGTACCAAGCCACGAGGATCAAACATATAAAAGTAGCCACCAGATACAACTGAGAGAAGCTCGCATACTGAATAACAACAAACCAATCCCAAACCATAATTAACTGTGTTTCCACGTAATCTCCATGGAGGAAGGAGCTGGAGACTACTAAATTCCTCTCGACTCAAGCAAGCACCTTCAAAAATTGCTACAAGAGCAGGCCCTTGGAATTCACCTGTATGAATAAAGCATGCCATGTTAATAGCAATTTAGAAAAGTTATAAAAAAACTTAAACACAATATGGTCATTTCACTACAAATAAACAGCACATGAGCAAAAGCAATGGTGTTTGGAACAATTATGCATGAAAGGCTGTGAGCTGTGAACAATGATGTTTCAAACAATTATGCATGAGAAAGAGAAAGGACAGCTATGTGCATGAGGGAGAAAGGTACAAGGCAACAAGGGAAAGCTGCTTCGGTAAGTAGAACCTGTGGCCACCAAGTCACAAGGCAACAACCTAACTGCTGAATGAGAAAGGAAAGGAATCCACTTAGAACCCTCGTAGGCATACCCACTAGATAGGCTAAGTCTTCTATGGTCACATACATAGCTGGTTATGTCTTAAGCAGCTAAGCTCACTACGCAAGTATGGTGTTCTTTCTACTTAGGCCCCTTGTTACATTGGTCTAATTCTTCCTCTGCATCTTTCACCTTTTCTGAAATCGTATAGCTCAACCCACAAACTTGAGTAGGATGGCTAGCATGGTGAGCCCACCAATCCCACCCAGCACGGATACAGTCATTTTCCAAAACCCTGGGGAACCACTTGGGTTACAAAATTTAGGACAACCCTTGACATCTAGAAGAATGTGATATACTCCAAAAAGTACATCAAAATTATTAAAAAATATCTCACCTAAATTGTGCTGAAGCAAAGACTGGCGAGGATGTTCCCTCTTATCATAAACTAGGTGTAACTTCTTGGCTTTGCAGCAATCTGCCAACTCAAGAAGGTCAAACAACAAAAATTCACTGTTTCCATACAAAGCCAAAAGTTCATTTATTTTATTGTAATCCATGCACGGCAGATTTTTAGTCATATCTTCACTGACTAGAGAGAGGCAACGAACCGACTGTACTCCCAGCCTTTCTGCCAAATCATTGCTGATACATGGATGCACAAAATGTCTCCCAACAAGAGAATTGTTTTCCATCCAAGGTGCATCGTTGTATACAAGATCTCCTGAATACATCAGAACTCCAAAAGCATCAGGAATCAACAAGGGACTGTCAAAAGGATCAAAATGTGACTTCTCCGGGCAACATTCTTGTATAGCTTCAAGAACACAGCGAACAAAATTTAACTGATCTTTTGAAAGAGGAACTCCATGCACATCATTCTGCAACTTCTGCAGCACATGAAGATAGTCTGAAATACCAAAACTCAATTTGACTCCTAACTTTATCATCAAATCTTTATACTCGGAAAGTTCAGATGGAACCACATATAGGTAAGGAGTAAATTTTACTGGTGAATCAAATGCAAGTGCATTTGGAGATACAAAATCATCACCAATCCAGATCCAAGAAACACCATCTAACCCTCCTTTCAGTTCAATGAAGTCATCAGTATTAATATATTCTT
Organism: Vicia faba; assembly: GCA_948472305.1. NCBI lineage: Eukaryota > Viridiplantae > Streptophyta > Magnoliopsida > Fabales > Fabaceae > Vicia > Vicia faba. The sequence continues at coordinate 1,214,987,039 of OX451738.1, read as the reverse complement.
GCAATTTTGAATAAAGGCAGGGTATTTCCTTTTGCAAGTGAGCATCAAAATCAGAATCCAGCAATGAATGTGTCTTCAGCTGTGTATAGGACTTAGATAGCTCAATTAATTGTTTTGATAAAACATTTACATTTGGGCAATCCATCCACCCAAGTTTTGTTTGTAGATATGCATTGTCACATTTGCCGTCTAATATAAGCATTGAAGAAGATACCATCCACATCTGTGATTTAGGCCTCACAGTTGTGGGGGATGCTACTTGGTTACTGGATTGTAACCAAGGAAGTCCCCTAACAGGTGGATCAGAAATAACTGGACACCAAGAGATTAACTTCAATTCAGACCAAAATTCTTCTTCTGGCATGTCAAGAATAGAGCTGCTAATAAATGAATCAATATCATTCATGGAGCTCTCATTTTCACAAAAGCCATCACATAGAACAGCATCATCCATTATGTTGCTACTTCCCACAGCCATGCCACTCCACTCATCACCATTCGTACTTTCTTCTTTATTTGAGAGCTTACGCGATAATGTATCTAAAAACCCCAATAACTCTCTACCATTCTTGAAGGCTTCATTGTCCCCAGAATCGTGCAACAAGCTGACTGATCTAGCACAATCAAGCAAACCAGAAAATCCCATACTGGTCCTAAGTCCAAGGCTAACTAAAGTATCCAAAATTTCTGGATCTAAAAATTTGTCAGAGGGAAAAAAAGCATCTGTATGCAGCATCTTTTTAAGCTCAGGAACCCGAGGATCATAAAGCCTGCATTAATATTTTAGTCAGTAATCCAAACGTCAGTTTTGAAGCAAGTAAATTACTTAATCAAGAAGCTTAACCCTTTAAGGATAAATATAATAGACTATATCATGCACCAGAAAATCAATGTTCACGTATTTACAGATGACATGATATCTAATTGCAGCACATTTTTATAAAGCAATTCATATATTACCTGTTTTGGTTTGGTCAACCTCCAACATGAGTGCAAACATATATTGTAGTTAAAGTGTGATTATTTTCAATTAATAAGGTTGCAAGTTAAACACTAAAAAATATTTTATAATATCTTTCATATTATTTCAGAAAATCTTAAGTTATTTCCTAGAATCAATTTATAATCTTAGAGGATCCATTAAGAGGAAACTGAAAAACTTGAATGCAAACCTACAAGTATTCCCATTGAACAAAATTATAAGATGAGCTATGAGGAGGAACGTGCCAAAGTTGACAAGGGTCTGTATCAGAGGCTAGTGGAAAAGTCGATTTATTTGGCACACACTAGGTCAGATTCGGCATATGCAATCAGTATGGTGAGTCAATTCATGCATGATCCAAGGGTGAGTCACTTGCAGGTTGTAGACGTGTTCTACAATATCGCGAAGTCACTACAGGGAGAGGACTCTTGTTTAAAAGAATGGAAGTCTAACAATGGAGGCTTACATAGATGTTGATTATGCAGGTTCAGTGATTCATAGAAGATCTACTTCGGGCTATTGTACCTTCTTGTGTGAAAACCTTGTTGTTTGGAGAAGTAAGAAGCAAAATGAAGTTGCTCGATCAAGCGTAGAAGCAAAATTCAGAGCTATGACATTAGAAATTTGTGAGTTGTTATGGATGAAACAAGTGCTAGAAGATACAGCGTGAAGGCCCTATGAAGTTGTTTTGTGACAATAATCGGCCATCGGTATTGCACATAATTATGTCCAGCATGACCGGACAAGACACGTTGAGATTGACCGACATTTCATATGAAAAGTTGGATACTGGATTTATAACTACCGCCTACATACCTTTTGAGCATTAACCGATAGATGTGTTAACAAAGGATTTGCAAACAGAAGGATTCAACCAACTTATAGATGTTTTACTTTATTAGTACAAGGGCCATTAGATAAGCTCATTAGATAAGTTCAGTAGGTTTATATTTATCTATATTTAAGTGGCTTTATTCTAGTATTGTAAATTGCAACTTTGAAATATATTTTCTACATTATATAATTGTAGAAATATATTTTCTACATTATATAATTGTAGAAATATATTTTATATTTCCTTGTATTTGATGAGAATTACATATATTGTGAAATTCTGGCAACAGATACTTAATGTCACAGCTAATGTTATGACACCGTATCTGACAAATCGTACACAAACCAAACAGTAATTTAAAAGACAGTAAATAACACAATCAATTGTTAACCCAGTTCAGTGTATAACAACACCTACATCTGGGGGCTACCAAGCCAGGGAGGAAATTCACTATAAGAGGTATTAATTTAGGAATAAACCAACCAGTTTATCTCCTTCACTTAAGACCTACCCAATGCAACTTCAATCTAAGTCCTACTTAAACCTGAGTTCCTACTCACTCCCCATCAATCACAGCAGTGATACTAATCTACTGATTAATAAGATTATGAAGACATTCTTCAATACACACGCTTGATTTTGCTTCAAAGCTTTAATCAAGAGACACAACACTCGTGCTTCAAAGCTTTGAGTGATAAATAACCCTTACAACCAAATCCTACTCCAAATCACTTATCAAGTGATAAATGCTTGGCTCACATTAATTACTAAAACTATCACAACTACAAAATGCCTTATTGATCTTCTGTAAAAAGCGCTGCACACCATTAGGATTCTTGAGAAATATATATGCAGTTTATTCTTCATTTTGGGCTTCCATAAAAATAGCTAGGGTTAACCAAAGTTAACCTAAAGACTTGGTCTTGGGCTTTCATCATAATAGATTAGGGTTAAGCAAGGTTAACCTAATATCCACGTAAGCATCTGATCTAGTCAATAAACTTCAACTCAGAAAGACACACCAGATTCCTGAAAATTCTCAGGAACAATAAATCTGCACAACTTGATCAGTACAGGATGTCTTAACATTGGTTATGACATCATGTATCCTGCTCACTGATTTTGGTAGAATCCAGTACATAAGACCGTAACTTAATCATCATGATATTCACTCATACTGAGTTGTTCCTGTAGAACATTCCTTCTGCAGAATTTGTCTTTATCCCAGAATGTTATGACATCAGTCATGACATTCGCAAATCTAGTTTTACCAAAAATTAATGTCAACAAGCAAACACTTACAAACTCTCCATTTGGCAAATTTTTGGCTAAAAACCCCTAAACAATCAGAGATTAGAATGCAGAAGCAACATGCAGATCAGAAATCAAAATGCAGCAGAGTTTTTAATAACAGTTAATCTAACTACCAATATCAAATTCTACCAAAATTACCACAATTACTTCTCCCCCTTTTTAGCCATAAAGAGGCCAAAGGATCTAGTACTTCAAGTTATACAGTCATCAAAAGGAAATCCAAAATACACAGAAACAGAGAGAAGGTATCAAATAGCAGCAGCAAGTTCCAACATCAATCTTTACACCTCAGCAAACACAGACCTTCAGGTGCTGTCATCCCCTGAGGAAGCACTATTATCAGCAGCATCTTTTGGTGAGCTTCTTGCAGAACCATCATGTTGTTCTTCATCAGCATCCTCTTCCCTCATTTGTTCTTCATTCTCCTCCTGTTCCAGACTAGTAATCAGCTCTTCAAGAGTCATTTTTCTTGCATCAAGCTCTCTGCAGGTTTCTTTTAGAACAGCTATAACATCAGCTTTCTTGGGATGAGCTTTGACATTTGATGTCTCAGCAGATGTCATAACAATGTCAGGGACATGTGTTCTCTGAAACAGCTTATAGTGAAAACCAAGTGCAGGGGCTCTTTTGCACACAGAGTCCTTTTCAACCAGAATATCAGGATACTGATCAATGATTATACCACACAGGAGAGAGGGAAAAGCAATAGGACCTTTAATAGCACAGCTCTCAGCATGTTTCATTGTTTGATCAAAGATGTAGTTGCCATAATCAAAGTTTGTTCTGGTTCCAACAGCATAGATAAATCTTCCCAAACCAGTGGAGATGGTGGATTTGTGGTTGGTGGGAACCCAGTTAGCTGCACCAATTTTGTGCAGTATGGCAAACTTCACACTCAGCTTGCTTGCAGTTAGCTTCCCTTTCAAGGGCCAGTGCTTGACTTGCTTGGCAGTGATGGTTTGACAAACCTGGTTGTCAGTAACTTCAAGCTCAGGCTGAGCATCATCAGGCCTCCCTAGGTATTTGTTTATCACAGTAGGAGAGAAATTTACCTTCCTTCCTCTCACATAAACACTCTTAAAATCAGCTGATTTTCCATCAGCACATCCACCAGACAAATTTACTATGAATTCTTTGCAAGAATCTCATAGCAGTTGGAAAACTTGACCACTGTTTTCATCAGGCCAGCAGCTTTGATGAGATCCATGACTTCCTTACACTCAATAGCACTTCTGTTCAGCTCCCTCTTTAAGGCAATCCTTTTCAGAAACACATACTTCCACCTGCTTGCATTTTCTGGATGGTGAAAGGAGATGTTGTCAATGGCAACCTCAGGAACCTTAGACAGTTTGCTAGAAGAGAGTTTCTTCCTGAGAGGAATGTCTGGAACATTGCTCTCAACATCAAAATCAAAGTCTGATTCCTCATCAGATTCAGAGGGTTCAGGAGCCTTTCTTTTCTTGGCTATAGGTTGTCTCAAGGATTTTGAGAGACTACCAACAGATACCCTAGCTTTTACCTTACCCTTCCCTTTGGAAGTTCCAACCTTTTGATCCTTCTCAGCTTCTTCTCTAGCCTTGTTCTCAGGCCTAGCTTTCTCATGAACAACTTCAGTAGCCTTCTCTTTGGAGGGGCTTTGGGCAGCACTCTACTTTTCTTTTCTACTCATCATCCTTCTTGCTATGCTAGGGTTGATATTAGCAATTAAATCATTGTCAGAAAATTCTTCATCAACATCAATGACAGGAGGTTCAACAGCCTTGTCAGTAGGGATCTGGTGATCATCAGGTTTCTCTGGAGATTTCCCAATGTTGTCATCAGGTGTCTCAACATTCTGAGTGACATTGGGATCACTTTCTAAATTAGGGCTAACAGTTTCTTGGTTCAATGGTACAGATACACCAGGAACAGAGTGATTCTCATTAAGAATCCTAGTGACTAGTCTGGCAATAGCTTGATGCACATAAGCAGAACCTTCCCTATTAGCTATCTCTGGAGGAACAAAGGATGGTGGTTGAGAAGATTTACCAGAGGGAGAAGCTTGTGATCGTCTTGCATGTCTGGTTCGCAGCTTCTTAACCTTAGTAGGATCAGCTGCCATTGCACGAAGTGGAGTTACCTCAAGAACATCAGCACCCATGGGGTTTACGATTGCCCTAGATTCGGTGTCAGTGGATGAGGGAGATGCAGTTGCCTTTTATGAAGATGATGACACAGATTGTTGAGACATCTTGAGAGATTGAGAATACAAGTGACAGCAAGTGTGAAATTTTCTTTTGAGGGAATGGAGAGTGATGCAGCAAACTGAGAAGAGGGAGATATAAATATGTCTATTCCTCTTCTTAAACTTTTGGAAAGAAAGAGGGAAACAAATGATTAGCCCAATCAGAATAAACTTGATTAAAGTATCTCTTTCAAACCTTGTATTAAGCAAAATTAATTACTACATCTCTTCATATTGGCAAATACCCAGCTTGCCCCTTAAACTCTCAAACTGACTAGCATCAAGTGCCTTGGTAAAAATATCAGCCAGTTGTAGTTCAGTGGCAACATGTTCCAGCTTAATCACCTTCTCCTCCACAAGATCTCTGATGAAGTGATGTCTAATGTCAATATTGAGATGTGGTTGGGCCTAATTCAACCCTACAAAACCGGCTTGTAGGGTGAGGATTGTCCCCACTTATAAACACATGTTCAGGCCATATATTGTCCGATGTGGGACTCTTAACACACCCCCTCACGCTCAGGACTAGACAACTAGAGCGTGGAAATAAATGGTGGATGGCCCACTGGATCTTAAACGAGGCTCTGATACCATATTGAGATGTGGTTGGGCCTAATTCAACCCTACAAAACCGGCTTGTAGGGTGAGGATTGTCCCCACTTATAAACACATGTTCAGGCCATATATTGTCCGATGTGGGACTCTTAACAGTCAATATGCTTAGTCCTGTTGTGCTGTATAGGATTCTTGGATATGTTAATAGTACTCAAATTGTCACAGTACAATGTCATGACATCTTGTGTGACATTATACTCAGTCAGCATCTGTTTCATCCAAATCATTTGAGAACAGCTGCTACCAGCTGCTATGTATTCAGCTTCAGCAATAGATAGAGACACACAGTTTTGTTTCTTGCTGAACCAAGAAACAAGATTATTTCCCAAAAAGAAGCATCCTCCAGAGGTGCTCTTTCTATCATCAGCACTACCAGCCCAATCAGCATCACAATAACCAGACAGAATTGGTTCACATCCATGAGAGTACAGCATGCCATAATTGTAAGTTCCACTCACATACTTCAGAATTCTTTTCACCTGGTTGATGTGACTTACTTTGGGTTCAGCCTGGTATCTTGCACAAACTCCAACTGCCAAGGCAATGTCAGGTCTGCTGGCTGTTAAGTATAGCAGACTTCCTATCATGCTTTTGTACAAACTTTAATCCACATTTGCCCCACTTGTGTCTTTGGACAACTTTAAATGAGTAGGTGCAGGAGTCCTTTTATGACTGACATTCTCCATCCCAAACTTCTTGACAATATTCTTTGCATACTTGCTTTGAGACAGAAAAATTGAGTCTTCCATCTGTGTGACTTGTAGTCCAAGAAAGTAGGTCAATTCTCCCATGAGGCTCATTTCAAATTCAGCTTGCATCTGGTTAGCAAAATGTTTAACCATTTTATCTGACATTCCTCCAAATACTATGTCATCAACATAAATTTGAGCTACCATTATCTTTCCTCCTTCATTCTTGACAAAAAGAGTTTTATCCAAACCTCCTTTCCTGTATCCTTTGTCAGTGAGGAACTTTGTCAACCTTTCATACCAAGCTCTAGGAGCTTGTTTCAGACCATATAATGCTTTCCTCAATTTGTAGACATGATCAGGACAGTTTGGATCCACAAATCCTTTAGGCTGTTCCACATACACTTCCTCATTTAAGTACCCATTTAGGAAGGCACTCTCCACATCCATCTGAAACAGCTTGAACTTAAGAAGACAAGCAACTCCCAAGAGAAGTCTGATTGATTCCAGTCTGGCTACAGGAGCAAAAGTCTCATCAAAATCAACCCCTTCAACTTGAGTGTATCCTTGAGCAACAAGCCTTGCCTTATTCCTGGTGACAACTCCTTCAGCATCTGACTTGTTCTTGTAGATCCACTGTGTGCCAATGATGTTTGTTCCTTCTGGTCTAGGAACTAACTCCCATACTTCATGTTGCTTGAACTGGTTCAATTCATCTTGTATTGCTCCAATCCAGTATTCATCAGTCAAAGCCTCTTTAACATTTTTTGGTTCAATCTTAGACACAAAACAAGAGTTTGTGATGATTTCTCTAGATCTTGTAGTGACTCCACTGTTAGGATCTCCTATGATGAGTTCCTTAGGATGATCTTTCTGAATTCTGATGGAAGGATCTTTGTTAGCTTCCTTTGATTCAGACTCTGATGGAGTAGGATTAGGCACATCATCCTTTTTAGACACTTGTGTTGAAGTCTCAAAGAATGTCTCAACATCATATGGGACATTTGTTTCCTCATGGTGATCATCAACTATGACATTTATAGACTCCATCATAATTTTGGTCCTGGAATTGAACACCCTATATGCTCTGTTGTTGGTAGAGTATCCTAGGAATATTCCTTCATCACTTTTAGGGTCCATCTTTCTCCTTTGTTCACGATCTGTCAGAATATAGCATTTGCTCCCAAAGACATGGAAGTACTTCACTGTAGGCTTTCTTCCTTTCCATAGTTCATAAAGGGTGGATGATGTTCCCTTTCTCAAGGTGACCCTGTTGTGGACATAACAGGCTGTATTCATAGCTTCAGCCCAAAAATGAATAGGAAGCTTCTTGGCATGTATCATTGCTCTGGCAGATTCCTGTATAGTCCTGTTTTTCCTTTCCACGACTCTATTTTGTTGAGGAGTTATAGGTGAAGAGAACTCATGATTGATTCCTTCTGAGGAACAGAACTCATCAAACTTACTATTTTCAAATTCCTTACCATGATCACTTCTGATTCTGACAATGCATCTTTCTTTTTCTCTTTGAATTCTTTTACACAATTCCTTAAATACATCAAATACATCAGACTTTTCCCTAATGAAGTTTATCCAGGTGAATCTGGAAAAATCATCCACAACAACATAGGCATATCTCTTTCCACCAAGACTTTCCACCTGCATGAGACCCATCAGATCCATATGTAGAAGTTCTAGCACCTTAGAGGTGGTCAGATGTCTTGTCTTTGGATGTGACATTCTAGTTTGCTTTCCAACCTGACATTCACCACAGACTCTCCCTTCATCAATCTGAAGCCTTGGAATCCCTCTGACAGCCTCCATGGATATGATCTTTTTCATCCCTCTAAGATGTAAATGACCAAGTTTTTGGTGCCACAGTTTCACTTCCTTTTCTTCTTTGGCTATAACAGAAGAGTAGTTAGTGTTCTCAGACTCCCATAAGTAACAGTTGTCTTTTGATCTGACTCCTCTCATTACAACTTCTTGTTTTTCATTAGTTACAAGATATTCAGACTTGGTGAAGTTGACCTTGAATCCTAGATCACATAATTGACTGATACTTATGAGATTAGCAGTCAAACCATTTACCAGCAATACTTCATTTAGGTTTGGAACTCCAGGGCAGTCCAAGTTTCCAACTCCTTTGATTTCTCCTCTAGCACCATCTCCAAAAGTGACATAACTAGTAGTATGAGGTTTGACATCATTCAGCAGATTCTTGATTCCAGTCATGTGTTTAGAGCATCCACTGTCAAAGTACCAGTCTTCCTTGACAGAAACTCTAAGAGAGGTGTGAGCTATCAGGGCTGCAGTCTTTTTCTTCCACTGTTGAGTATATGGTGCCTTTTTAGTCTTAGGTTTGACATATGGGGTCTGATTAGGATATCCATATAATCTGAAGCAGAATGGCTTTATGTGACCAAACCTCCCACAATACTGACATCTCCATCTTTGATATTTTTTCTTCATATTTCTCTGTTCTTGATGTTGAGTCCTATGTTGTGACATCTGCTTTGACATTTGTTTATCAGGCCTGGTCTTCTTCTTATCAACAGCAGATATCTTTGCAGCCACAAATCCTAGACCAGACATGTTTCCTGCATTTTGTCCAGCCTGAAGGATTTCTTCCAACTTGTCAGTTCCAGTTGTTAACATCTTGACAGACTTAGTCATCTGATCAAGTTTGGAGTTCAACATTAGAACTTCACCTTTGAGATGGCTTATAGTAGCAGTGTTTGTCTTCTTCTCAGCCTCCAACTTCACTATGAGCTTTTTCTGTTTCTCATTTTGCTGACAGACTTCAGCACTTCTGATACATAACTTCTTGTAGGAGTCAGCAAGTTCTTCAAATGTCACTTCCTCATCACTAGAATCATTATCAGAGTTACAAATACCAGATAGTGCAGTAACTAGTTTAGCAGATTCTTCTTCAGAGTCATTTTCTGAGTCACCATCAGACCAAGTAACAGACATTCCTTTCTTTTGTTTCTTTAGAAAGGTAGGACATTCAGCTCGAATGTGTCCATATCCTTCACATCCATGGCATTGAATTCCTCTGCTTTGATTTCCCTTTTCTTCAGACTTAGTTCTTCTGCTGGAGTCATAGGATCTGCTAATGTCAGAGGAAATGTTCTTGACATTTGACCTTGACTTTGGGTCCATTCTCTTGATGAGTTTGTTGAACTGCCTTCCAAACATAGTTATAGCTTCTGATATATTTTCTTCATCACTCTCCTTGCTTTCATCTTCAGTATTGGATACAAGGGCTATGCTCTTGTTTTTCTTGTCAACATTGTCACTGATCCCCATCTCAAATGTCTGAAGTGACCCAATGAGTTCATCAACCTTCAAGTTGCAGATATCCTGAGCTTCCTCTATAGCAGTCACTTTCATTGCAAACCTTTTAGGCAAGGATCTGAGAATCTTTCTCACCAGCTTTTCTTCTGACATCTTTTCTCCCAATGCTCCTGAGGTGTTGGCAATTTCCAAGATGTTCATGTGAAACTCATGAATGGTCTCATCTTCCTTCATCCTTAGATTTTCAAATTTGGTAGTGAGCATCTGAAGTCTTGATATTTTTACTTTGGATGTACCCTCATGGGTGGTTTTGAGAGTGTCCCAAACATCCTTGGCCAGTTCACATTGATGTACTAGTCTGAATATTTTTCTATCAATTCCATTGAATAAGGCATTCAATGCTTTAGAGTTACTCAGGGCTAACTCTTCTTCTTCTTTGCTCCATTCTTCCTCAGGTTTCAGACTAGTCGTCCCATCTTTCCCAGTTATGGTGGGATGGTTCCATCCTTTGTCAGCAGCTCTCCAAGCTTTATTGTCCAGTGACTTCAAGAAGGCAATCATACGAGGTTTCCAGTAGTCATAGTTTGATCCATCCAGAATAAGTGGTCTGTTCCCAAATCCTCCTTCCTTGTTCATAGCGCCAGAAAATAATATCCCTAGATCTCACCCAGAAAGACAGGCAGGGTGCCTGCTCTGATGCCAATTGAAATTCTGGCAACAGATACTTAATGTCACAGTGAATGTTATGACATCGTATCTGACAAATTGTACACTAACCAAACAGTAATTTAAAAGACATAAAGAACACAATCAATTGTTAACCCAGTTCAGTGTATAACAACACCTACATCTGAGAGCTACCAAGCCAGGGAGGAAATTCACTATAAGAGGTATTAATTTAGGAATAAACCAACCAATTTATCTCCTTCACTTAAGACCTACCCAATGCAACTTCAATCTAAGTCCTACTTAAACCTGAGTTCCTACTCACTCCCCCTCAATCACAGCAGTGATACTAATCTACTGATTAATAAGATTATGAAGACATTCTTCAATACACACGCTTGATTTTGCTTCAAAGCTTTAATCAAGAGACACAACACTCGTGCTTCAAAGCTTTGAGTGATAAATAACCCTTACAACCAAATCCTACTCCAAGTCACTTATCAAGTGATAAATGATTGGTTCACATTAATTACTAAAACTATCACAACTACAAAATGCCTTATTGATCTTCTATAAAAAGCGCTGCACACCATTAGGATTCTTGAGAAATATATATGCAGTCTATTCTTCATTTTAGGCTTCCATAAAAATAGCTAGGGTTAACCAAAGTTAACCTAAAGACTTGGTCTTGGGCTTTCATCATAACAAATTAGGGTTAAGCAAGGTTAACCTAATATCCACGTAAGCATCTGATCTAGTCAATAAACTTCAACTCAGAAAGGCACACCAGATTCCTGAAAATTCTCAGGAACAATAAATCTGCACAACAACTTGATCAGTACAGGATGTCTTAACATTGGTTATGACATCATGTATCCTGCTCACTGATTTTGGTAGAATTCAGTACATAAGACCATAGCTTAATCATCATGATATTCACTCATACTGAGTTGTTCCTGTAGAACATTCCTTCTGCAGAATTTGTCTTTATCCCAGAGAATGTTATGACATCAGTCATGACATTCGCAAATCTGCTTTTACCAAAAATTAATGCCAACAAGCAAACACTTACATATTGTATTTATAGAATACATAAGGCAGGATTTGGAAGAAAAGTCTGAGAATCAGGGGAATTAATTTCCCATGAATGCTAATTCTAATTACAGAAAGGACCAGGAAATAATAGCTAGTTAATTACATTAATCCTAATCTTTAATGAGCTGTACAAACAGAATCATTTGATTTTGTTATGATTATTCCACACTCCCCCTCAATCTGGGTGGTAGGTGTCTATCATATCCAGATTGGATCTGATATTCTCATATATGTTCCTTGGAAGGGCTTTTGTTAGAATGTCTGCAGTTTGCTGACATGATGGAATATGGTTAACACTTATAATTTCATGATCAATTTTCTCTTTGATGAAGTGTCGGTCTATCTCCACATGCTTTGTTCTATCATGCTGTACCGGGTTCTTCGCAATGCTAATAGCAGCCTTGTTATCACATAATATCTTCATGGGGTGATTAGTAGGAATTTTGATCTCATCTAGCATTCGCTTAAGCCAAATTCCTTCACAAATACCTTGTGACATGGCTCTGAATTATGCTTCTGCGCTACTCCCAGCCACAACAGATTGTTTCTTGCTTCTCCAAGTTATCATATTACCCCATACAAATGTGCAGTAGCCTGTAGTCGATTTCCTGTCAGATAAACATCTTGTCCAATCAGAATCGGTGTAGACTTCAATGTCTCTGTTTGAGTTCTTTTGAAAATAAAGTCCTCGGCCTGGAGTACCTTTCAGGTATTGTAGGATTCTATTCACATTTCTCATGTCAGTTTCAGTTGGATTTGACATATAACGACTAGCCATGCTTACAACAAAACCAATGTCTGGTCTGGTGTGAGTTAGATAGATTAGTTTTCCGACTAGACTTTGATATCTATCTTTATTAGCTAGTACATTCTCATCTTCTCTCCTTTTTACTTGTTCTATGGGAGTATTGCCAGCTTTGCATCCAAGCATACTTGTTTCTTGAAGTAAATCCAGAGTGTATTTCCTTTGAGAAACTGAAATCCCATTCTTTGTTCGTGCAATTTCCATCCCTAGAAAATACTTGAGTTGTCCTAAGTCTTTGACTTCAAATTCTTTTGCTAGAAGCTTCTTTAACTGGTTGACTTGTGCATCATCATCTCCTGTAATTACGATATCATCAACATAGACAATAAACAAAGCTATTTTCCCATCCAAAGAGTGTTTTAACATAGTATGGTCTGTTTGACATTGAACAAAACCATCTTGCTTGACAACTTTTGTTAGTCTGTCAAACCATGCCCTTGGTGATTGTTTGAGGCCATATAGAGATTTTCGAAGTCGACACATCATGTTGGAGGTTCCAGGTGATTCAAGTCCCGGAGGAATTTGCATATATACCTCTTCTTCTAATTCTCCATTTTAAAATGCATTCTTTATATCTAGTTGGTGTAGGGGCCAATCTAGATTTGCTGCCAGAGATAGTAGAACCAGACAGAATTGAGCTTCGCAACAGGGGCGAAAGTCTCCTCATAATCCACCCCATACGATTATGTGAACCCCTTAGCAACTAACTGGGCTTTGTACCTGTTTATACTCCCATCAGCATTGTGCTTAATGGAAAATATCCACTTGCATCCTACTGCTTTCTTCCCTTCTGGTATAGCAGTGATCTCCCATGTGTCAATTCTTACAAGTGCTTGAACTTCTTCTGTTACAGCTGCTGCCCATTCAGGTTTCTGCAATGCTTTTTGAATATTATTTGGGATTTCGATGTTGTCAACAGCTGCTACAAAGGACCTGTAACTTTGTGATAGTTTTCCATAGGAGATATATTTTTCAATAGGGTGTTTCGTGCAAGTTCTAACCCCTTTTCTCATAGCAATAGGAATATCAATATCTGTTGTATCAACATGTTCAGAGTTAGGAAGAATATTACCTGTGGGAACTTCATTTTCTAGAGTTTGGTTTGACTCATGGCTTTGCATTGGAGCTATGCTTGACTCTACCTCCTTCCTCCTCCTTTTATAACAAAAACCCTTCCAATTACCTGTTTTTGGATCACAATCCTGTTGAGATGTGGATGAGATTATAATTGGTCCTGCTTCCGTCACAGCTTCTGTTGTCCTTTCACTCGGCTGAATGTTAGAAGCTTGGTCTAGTAATTTTCCAACTGGTTTAGGCATAGGTTCGGTTAGTTCAAGAGGCAAAAGTTGGTATTCTGAATTTTCGATATGATGTATGTATGATTGCTCCCCCTGAATACCAATTTTGGTGTAATAGGGTTGATTTTCAAAGAAGGTTACATCCATAGTGTGGTAAAAAAATTTGGTATGGGGAGAGTAACACCTATATCCCTTTTGGTGAGGAGAGTAACTAAGAAAAATGCATTTTATGGATTTTGGGTCTAATTTGCTTCGGTGAGGGTTGAGGTTATGGACAAAAGTTGAGCATCCAAATATTTTTAATGGAATAGAGGAAAAGATTTTGCTGATTGGAAATAGGTTTTGAAGTGTGGAGAGTGGGGTCTTAAAGTTAAGGATGCGGGAGGGCGTTCGATTTATAAGGTGAGTTGCTAAAAGGACAGCTTCTCCCCAAAAGTGTTGTGGGACATTTGTGGCTAACATGATTGATCTAGTCACATCCAAAATGTGTCTATTCTTCCTTTCTGCTACTCCATTTTGTTGGGGAGTGTCCACACACGAGCTTTGGTGAACAATTCCAACCTTTTGAAGATAGGAATTTAGAGCAAGATTGTAATACTCACGACCATTGTCAGTTCTAAGTATCTGAATATTGCTATGGAATTGTGTTTGTACCATCTTATGATAAATTTCAAATATTCTCCCTACTTCTAATTTTTCGTTCATTAGAAACACCCAGGTGACACGTGTGTGATCATCTATAAAGGTGACAAACCATCTCGAGCCTATAATGTTGTGGACTCGTGATGGTCCCCATACATCACTATGAATTAACGAAACAGGTTTGGAGGGTTATAGGATTGGGGTGAGTAATGGTTTCGGATATGTTTAGACAATTGGCAAATTTCACACTGAAAATGTTCCTTGTTTTTATTGAATAAAGAGGGAAACATTTTTTCCAAGTATATGAATTTGGGTGGCCTAATCTATAGTGCCACATCAGTACAGGATTATTATCACTTGAAACTACAGCTGCAACATGATAATTATTCTTGAGTTTTTCTTCTGATTTTTCCACTTGAAGGAGGTAGAGTCCAACACACTCTTCGGCATTGCCAATCGTCTTCCCCGACTCCAAAGTCTGAAATTCACACAAGTTAGGGAAGAATTTAGTAACACATTTCAAATCTCTTGTAATCTTGCTAATAGACAGCAAGTTACAATCCAGTTTAGGCACATACAAAACTGAGTCAAGTGTAATATTTGGTGAAATGATAATTGATCCTTTACCCATGACCTTAGAATGTGTACCATCAGCTATTCGAACATTATAGTTATATGGACATGGAGAATAACTACTAAACAAAGTAAAATCTCTAGTCATGTGATCTGAAGCCCATGACCTTAGAATGTGTACCATCAGCTATTCGAACATTATAGTTATATGGACATGGAGAATAACTACTAAACAAAGTAAAATCTCTAGTCATGTGATCTGAAGCCCCTGAGTCAACAATCCATGATTTTGTTTTTTCCTTACTAGTGTTTAGAGCATGCAAGTAATTACCTCTTTGAGCCACTACGGCAGTACCACCTTTTTCTGCAGTTAACATGGTTTGCTGAAAGAGTTTTTGAAGAGCCTCCATTTGTTCTTTGCTAAAAAGAGATGGGTTAGAGTATACCTCAGCTTCTTGATTGTTAAATGTTGTGTTACCTCTGCCCTCTTTGCCTTTGAACAATTTGGTCTCTGGAGGTTTTCCATGTATGATCCAACATGTTTCCTTTGTGTGGCCTGGTCTCTTGCAGTGATCACACCAGGGGCGGGTTTTCTTTTGTGGTGGCCAAGGTTAATTCCCTCTTGCTGCCATTGCAGAGCTCTCGCTGTACGGAACTGAGTTGGGTGTTCTCAACATGATTCTCCTCCTGCTTTCTTCCCTTCTCACTTCTGAAAAGGCTTCTCGAATTTTGAGAAGTGGCTTGGTTCCAAGGATCCTTCCACGAACTTCATCTAGGTCCTTGTTTAGCCCCAATAGGAATTTGTAAATCCTATCTTTTTCCACCAGTTCCTTATACTTCTTTTGATCTTCTGTACAACACCGTGTAACTTTTTTATATATGTCGAGTTGCTGCCAATGTTTGTTGAGTATATTAAAATACTCAGTAACAGAAGATTCTCCCTGTCTAGGTCATGAAGAATGCTTTTAATCTCAAATACGACAAATGTATTGTCAACATTTGAGTATGTTTCCTTCACTGCATCTCATATCTCTTTTGCAGTGTCATAGAACATGAAATTCACCAATTTCATTTGTCATGGTATTGAGTAGCCATGTCATTACGTGGCTGTTCTCAAGTTTCCATTTCTGGAAGTTTTTGTCTCCTTTTTCGGGACATTTAGAATCTCATGTGGTGTAGCCTTCCCTTCCTTTTCCTTCGAGGAAGATCTTGACTGACCTTACCCATTGGGTATAGTTTTGGCCATTTAATTTATGGCCTATGATGAGGTGAGTGAGCCCTTCGTGTGAACTGGACGGAAATGATCTAGTCTCCACTTTGAGCGATTCATCAAATTTGGGATCCTCCATAGTTTGGCGGCGCTAGGTTAGGGATGGTTCAGATCGTGCTCTGATACCATGTAGAAACATATTTTATATTTCCTTGTATTTGATGAGAATTACATATACTGTATTTATAGAATACATAAGGCAGGATTTAGAAGAAAAATCTGACCTAAGAATCAGGGGAATTAATTCCCATGAATGCTAATTCTAATTATAGAAAGGACCAGGAAATAATAGCTAGTTAATTACATTAATCCTAATCTTTAATGAGTTGTACAAACAGAATCATTTGATTCTGTTATGATTATTCCACAATAATTATATAATAGCTACTATTAAGAGTCTCACGTCGGATAATATACGGTCTGAACATGTGCTTATAAGTGGGAACAATCCTCACTCTACAAGCCGGTTTTATAGGGTTGAGTTAGGCCCAACCACATTTCTTAACCGCTATAATTTTCAATATTAATGTTAATTATAATACTATATACCAAAAACTACTTAAGAAGGTGAAACGCTTTTGTGATTTTATTTCTAACACAAACATCTGCTACGAAAAAGAAACTAGTGTTATGGAAAATATAGATCACATAAATCTGTACTGAAATTTGTATCCGCAACAGATGAGCGATAGCAGAAAATATTCCTAAAATGGTTGATTAAAATCGGCCATAACAAACAGCCTTCTCGTGGAAAATCAGGAAACAAACCCAGCAGATTTGTGAGATGTCTACAACCTTCTTTTTTCAAAAAATCTAACATAATAGAATATTCAAGTCTTATATATATGCCTTTAAATAACTAGATCAGTCAAAGCATTTAAAAAATTTGAGGAAACATTAAAAATTTGCAACAAAACTTGCTATTAATGTTGTTCCCGTTAAAATACTTAGCATGATAAATGTTGTCCTGGAAAATATTTATCGCTTTGTTCCCACAGCAATTAATGATTTTGTTTCTAGTACAACATTTCAAACATGTTGTCTTGCTTTCTTCCTGGCACTGATAGTATTTAGCAGCAATATCACAGAAAAGATGTTATATAATAAAGAAAGGCATCTTATTTAAGATTTTCTATATTTAAGATTCTATGTTAGAAAAAGAAGAAGAAAAACGGTAATGTTACCTAGATGGTTGTTGCCAAGATCCATTGGCAGCCAGAACAAATGGTACAGCAGAAAGTGTAGACTTGAGAGCGATATCCTCTTTGATCAAATCCTGAACGTCATTCAGAATGGATGACACAACTTCCTGGTTCAAAAGGAACTCTGACATATGATTGAATATGTGATCTTTGAAGAATTCCATTTTTGTTGGTTCCTTTATCCCTAAATACCTTCTCATAATGACCCCTTCCATTTCTGATTCAATTCTTATGAAGCTATCCCTTAAAAGAACTTCGCGAACACCAGTAGGACCAAGCCATTTGATAGGATTAATCAAATTTACAAGTTTTCTGTTTTGGTATGACTCAAATATAGGAAGGTGTTTGATGATTTCAATATGTGTGCTATCGATTTGCTCTTCAGAAAACCATTTTGACTGGAGGATGTAGCTCCGGAGTTCATGAAGCTCTCCTTCAGATACATGTGTAAAAATCCCTTCAATCTTCTGTGGCTCCCCAGCAATAGCCAGAAACACATTTAATACACCTCTTGCTGTAGGTGATTGGACAAAGCATTCCAATTCAGGGTGATCTAGTTGCAGGTCCTGCCTTAAGAATAAACATCCAACCTTCAACAATAAAGAAGACATTTTCTCACTCCAACCATCATTTTTTATCACATTTGAATTTGGTGTTAACTGCATCAAGCAATCATTGCCAACAGGCAATATAGGCCACTTAGAAAAAATTAAAAGATCCTCACAATATGCTTTCAGATAATTCCATAGCAGTTGCAACCATTCTAAACTTGGTTGGCCATGAATACCAGGAGTCCAACTTACTTGTGAAGCATGTTGCCACTCTACAGGAAGTAATTTCACTAGAAGTTTCTCAAGCAAATGGCATGACAAGAAAGAAATATTTGTGCTATCTGTTTGGGCAATGTAACGAAGTTTTTGATGAACTTCTTCTGGAATAGCATTAATTACAAGTTGATGAGGAAGGGAATCTTTGAGAAGGCCATATTCATCGCCACGTGCAATGTAAACTCTTTCTCCAACCCCCTTCTTATCAACTAATGTAAAGGAACCATCTGCGAGTGGCAACAACGGCAGGCCAAAGAGCGTATCAAACTGCATAGATTCTTGCAAGTCATGTAAGCAATATTCAAGCGTCAAAATCATTGCATCCCTGTCCTTGAACTCACGCTTCCTTTTGATTAACAAAGTCCTTAATAGCTTAGGTTTCAGAAAATGCAACGATGGACATATTTCCATAAACTTTTCTAAAAGTGACTGTGGAAGTGAAATGACAGGTAGAGAAGCACCAGACAACGCTTTTATAAGTTCGGCTGCTTTGGGGAAAGTAAAGTCGGGAAATATAGCATATTTGGTTGAAATCCACTGACCTCCTCTAGCTTCAGTATATAATAAACGGAGATCAAATTCAGCTACAAATTGATATAGTTTCCGTACTACTGATGCCCAAGGTTCTAAGCTTATTGTTGTCGGCCATAATGAGAAGAATAAATTGCAAGGGCCAATTTCCAGTGCTACCTTCTCAAGCAAACGACCATAGGCAGGAGCAACAACATTTTCAAGGAGGTATATATTCCAGTCTGACCGCTTTCTTCCATCCCCTGTCATATCAGAACCAAACCAGATATCCCTGCGATTTGATGATAGTTCAAAGTATGCATTTACGTGAGCAGGAAGACCAGTATTGATAGGTAAAGGTAAAAAACAGAATGCGCGACCTTCAAAATTTTCCAGTGGATGTGTAGGCAAACTAGCAATTTGAAAAAGGTCAGGAGAAACTACACAATCACCCTCCACCTCTGCACTATCAAGTAGGTCCCCATCAAGCTTAACAGAATTCAAATATGCAGCAACACAAGCCCAAGGAACAAAATTGTAACAATTGCTATTGGATGCCTCAGATGTGCCCTTTCGAACATACCCACCGCCTAAACATTCTGTGATTATCCAATAGTGCAAATGGTGACCAGATATGCCTTGTTCTGTAATCAGGATTTTTTGGCATTTATAAGGCAACTCTCGGCCAATTGATTGGCTTAGTTTCTTCAGAAACTGGACTCTATTCATTCCAACACGTCTATTTTCCTTGAAAAAGTTGAACGCGTCCTTGGCTTCAGTAGATTCAATTTCAGCCTCACCAATACAGGTCCTGCGTATACGGTGCAGTAGGTGCATTTCATCTCCTGTTCCTTCCTTCACAAAAATAGAGATAGATTTCACATTATGCAAGAAAAGTAATGTTTCAGAAACAGCCTCAGAAAAAGTAGCAAATAGAGATCTGACATCTTCCGGTGTATAAACTTCCTTTTTAATTTGACTCCGGGAGGCAACACTTGCAGTTCTAAGAGGGAATCGGAATAGTGTACCAGGAAAGGACTGTTGCAAGTCACAGCCAAAATGCAACATTGAAGAAAATTGATCTGGAAATTGCTCCAAAATCTGCCGTCCCACAAACTTAATTCGTAAACCAGGGTGGGAAGGAGATATTCCAGGCAAATTACTGGCATGAGGGTCAAACATTACTATATTTTCACCAGAAACAAACATAGGGATGTCTGTAAAGTGATAGACACAATTAAATCCCAGTCCAAATCTTCCTATTGCAAAAGCCTTCTCAAGTTTACTTTCTTGACCAATACGAGAAATTGCATAAAGATCTTGTGGACTAAAAACTGAGTCATTAAAGCAGTACAAAGCAGGACCTTGCCAATCAGCCATTTCAGGAGAGAGAATGGAAGAAGTCCCATATTGAGATTTATCCAAAAGAAATATTACTTCAGAAGCTCCAGCATCTTCTGCATTCTGTACCAGCTCAAACAGAGTCCCAGGTCCATCAGCATACATTTCAAGAATATGTTTAAGCCTCGTTGTCAATGCCTCGTGCTGCCCAAAAGCCTCAGCAGCTCCAGACAGACCAAAATTCATTGAATCTGCACTCTCAGCCAGCAACATCCTGCGAAGAGAACAGACGCCCAACTTCTCTGCCACATCATTAGAAATGTTTCCATGCACAAATTTTTGAACTGTGCTTTTTGCATTCCAACGCACAGTTGATGCATTTCCAAACGAGCCATCAAGATCTTCGGAGCCAAGCAACCAGGGGGCATCATTATAAACCAAGTCACCCGCAAGAAATAGTCTACCTGACACATCTGGAAGATAGAGCTGAACTTTTTGTTCGTGATGATAAACTTCAGCTAGCTGATGCACTATTAGTGTAACAGCCCTAATCTCCTGTGTGTCAAGAGGAGATGAGCCTTTCCTATTTGCCATCCTATGGAGAATATTAGCATAGTCAGCAGGTTGCAAGAATTCACGAATGCCAAGTTCTAGAAACAATTTTTTGAAAACCGCCAAGTCAATTGGTATAACTCGTATATATGGAGCCAAATGAAGAGGACCATCAAGGACAACCTCATCAGAGGTTGTAAATCCGTCTCCCACCCAAATCCATCGACAGCCTTCAAGAACAACCTTAACAATCTCAATCTCATCTGAAGCCATCATTCCTGTCAGTATCGAGTATATCCTTGGCATTGCCAAGGCTAATTCCTGCCTAAGAGCTTGATCAGTCACAATCTCATTATTTTTTCCAAGCTCTAGCAATTGGGCAGCAATTACACCTCCTCCTGGCGGTGACATCCATCCCAGGCTATACAATAAAGCTGTCGAAGAGCATTCACCATCCAGTATCCGCATGCTAGCTGAGACTAACCATAAATCACTTGGTGGCCTTACATGTTTTGGAGGAGCAACCATTGATGAAACAACCTGCCACGGTAACGAGTGAAGTGGAGGGGAGGCTAAGACTGGGCACCAGGAAATCAATTGAAGGTCATTCCAGAATTTTTCAAGATCAGATTTTGTGTTGCGAGACCTAAAAGCAGTTGCTGCTCGTGATAACATCCAGTTAACTCCTCCTTTATTACCATCAACTTGATCAGGAATCCATTTCAATGCATTAACTTCTAGGTAAGAGAAAAGTACTTTCCCTTTTGAATGTGCCTTTTGTTGATCCTCATGCATCAGATGTGCGATACATCGAGCACTTTCTAGAACAGTTTCTGGAGACACTGAAGTTCTAAGGCCCAGGCCACGCAGAATATTAAGGATATCATATTCTCGGAAAGCACCACAAGGGAAACTATCTGAGTCTTCTAGTAACGCATACAGTTCCTCATTACTAGGATCATATAAAACTGAAGGACACTTAAGAGCCCCAGTGAGTGTTGGGATAAATTTCAAATTTCTCAACAGCTCCCTGATAGATACATCCTCAAGAGACAAAAGTGGCAAATTTTGTAGAACGGACAACATTATGCTATCACGAACCTCGGCTTGCAACTCCCCAACTCTATGAAAAACATGCTCCTTGTAAAACTCTGCTTTCCCCATTCTCTCAACTCCATAATACCTAGACAGGATATCCTCCTCTTCAATACTTGAGGATCTGACAATGAATTCAATGTCCACCAGAATAAAATCTGGCACATCCGATGGTGGTAAGTACTTCCGAGGATTTTCTAAGTCAGAGAATCGGCAATCATGAACAGACTCCCTGCCATAGACTTGATATATAGGTAATTTCTTGCAAAAACTTGAGCTGAATTCATCCATAGAGTGTCCAACATACCATTTAGGATCAAGAAGAAATTTGCGGAGTTCATTTCGTTCTTCAGCTATCAGACTGTCAAGTGAAATTTGCATAACATCGGCACTTGAAAATACATTAAAAATTGATTGCAGGACACCTGCTGCACTTCCATCACTTACATAATTGAATAAATCCGGATGTTCAACTACATAACTTGACTTCAATATATTGCATCCAATTTTCACAAGGATGTCCTGTACTACATCCGAGAGATTGCTTCCATGTATCATTTTCAATTGTCTGGAAGGTCTTAAAAGAAATCCAGACGTGGATGGTAAAATTGGCCAATCACTAAATAGTTGCAATGTTTCATTATGCTTTCCTAGATATTGCCAGAATAGCAAAAACCATGATAATGTTGGCTTTTGACACAAGTCTGGATTCCAGAACACTTTACTTTTATATTTCCAGTCAGCTGGCATAAATGCAGGAAATAACTGAACAAAATATTGAATACTGAAAAGAGCAAGATTGGTATTTGAAGACATTGCAACACCAGAGAGTCTGCTCAATATGTTGGAAGGAATGCTACGATCAATCACTCTGTCCGAAACAGGCTGCAGCAGCTTGTACTCTAATTCATCACAAATGAAGTATGAATTTCCTTTTGATGCTTCCAGAAATGATGCAAAACTGCCATTTGCTAAAGGAAGCAAGGGCAGATTGTAAGCCTCTTTACCAACATCATCATCAACCAGGTCCTCAAGGCAATATTCCAATAATAGAAGTTTGAATGATCTGCTCAAATAATCAGATGTTTCACATTCCCTAAGAACTTCACGTACTGTACCAGGAGTAACCACCTTGCTGGAACTATTTTTTAAAAGCATATCAAACAATGAATCGGGCAAATGCACAACTGGCACTCCCAGTTGCATGAGAGCCAAACCAAGGTCCTTGCTTTTGGTGAATTTTTCATCATGAAGAAAGGCTTCGCTCGGTGATACCCATCTTCCTCCATTCAATTCTGAATAGATAACTGGAGCGTGACAAACGCTTTTGTATATTTGTTGAACCAAAATGCTCCATGGCTCTTCAAAGGAACCAATAGGCCATAAAGAATAGTATAAGTCTGTTGGCCCTAACAACTCCTTTACACAATGCAGCATATGCACAAAAGCAGGAACCACAACGTCTTCTAGAAGAAGCCTGTTCCAGATAGAACGAACTTTTCCACTTCTATCCATGTCATCCCCATACCAAATGCCACGACGATTTGATGATACCTCAAAGAAACCATTGACTTGTACGCTTAGTCCAGTTCTAACAGGTAGTGGAAGAAAACAGAATGCCTGACCAGTCCTAAGAACTTTGTTCTGTAAAAACCATACATGGCAATATGAGGGATGAACCATGGAGATATAGCAACAAAGAAGACCTTCACAAAAGAATGTGAAATTTTTAATAGACAGTTCAATTCCCCTTCAAAAACAAGGGTCAGCAGTTCTTAATGTGAAAATCATACACAAAATTATAATTTTCAGACCTTTTCTATTGGATGGATGAATAAGGAACAAATTTACAATTAGAAACATACAAAGGAAGACACCACATCCTACGAGGGGGCAAAAGAAGAGTGAAGGTTCAAAAACAAGAAAAAGGTATACCATATCAGTAAAGAGCTCAATTTGTTGCAATGGCCTAACAAAGATACATCTCTACTTAAATACCTTCATTAAAACCTCACCAAGTGCCAAAAGAAATAATTCAAACAAAAACAGTCATGAATGCATGAGTTTGTTCTTAAGATTCTAATGTCCCCCCAAGACCTGATCACTCCAAGACTCTAACCAGAGCAATAGAATTTTTTCAAACCCTTATAAACAAGGCCAAAAAAAATTAAACTTCAAACAGTTGTATGCCAAACTTTCAATCAAAAGCTGCAGGCAAATTAATTGCTAGGCTGGGTGAACAAAAATGTAGCAAAATAGGTTACTACTTTCCCCATACTCACATTCATAACTGATAAAAGATAAAAGTTAACTAAATACATGCTCCTGGGTGCAGAACCAAAAGTAAAAGACATAAGTATAAGATATTGCAAGTTACTTACAATTGGTGAATTATCAGAAATGCATGCTGCGACTGATGCCCACGGCATTAAGTGAATGTCATGTTCTTTTGATGCAGTTGCAGCAAAAGAACCAATCCTACTGGATGCTGAGGCCATTGTTTGTACCACATAAAATCTCTCTGTTTGTCTCTTTGTTTCACCTCCACTTACTGTCTCACTTACAAATTCCAATGGGAATGCATCCAATTCAGTTGGGGTATTCGAACACTTGGACAATCTGAGGAGTGCCTGCCGATGCCAAACCGTATCATCAGTTACTGAACTAACAGAATATGAATGAATTTTCTTTGGCTCAGGTCGGCCAGCATCCCACACATACATTTCAATGCATAGCACACTCTTTAGAAAGAGAAGTGTCAAAATTCCTTCTTCAAAGAGCTGAACAAACATGGAGGAGATGTCTTCTGGTGAATATGCTTGCCTTGAAAGCTTACTTTTGGCTGCCTGATCTACATTCCTCAAAGGAAAACGGAACAAAGTTCCAGCAAAAGGTCTCTGCATATCACAACCAAACGCACAAAAAGGGAAAAACTGATCCTTGTAAAAGGAGAGGGCAGATGAAGTGGTGAAGTCAATCCGCTTCCCAGGATTCGCTGCAGAAACTCTTGGAAGATAAACACCCTGAGGATCAAATAATACCACGTATTTTCCACTCACAAATGAAGGAAGATCTGTTAAATGGTAAACTGAGTTGAAGCCAACCCTGGAAAACACAGAACAATAATGAACACGGGAAATACTTATGTGAGGAAAAAAGAAGAGAGTGAACATTATTAATTACTTAACCGGCAGTGTTATCTAATTGCCCCGCCATGGCCGCTATGGCGGATATAAATGGCGGTTTTTGGGCTCGCCGTAATGGTGAATATCAGCCGCTATTGTGGGTTTTGGCTCTCCGCCATGGACCGCCATCCGCCATCGACAACACTGTTAACCGGTGCCAATTAGGGTTTTAAATAAAGATTTGGAACCACAATCTAGAACACGACAAGATGGATTTAATGTCCCCGCAATTAACCGCTTTTGAGACTGCATCAGCCGCATTTAACCATGATTCTCCTAAAAATCAAGAATCGCAACGTCACCACAATTCCTACCGAAACCGCTATTTAAAACTTATCACTCACATCTCTCATTAATTTTATGAACAAAATACTATCTAGACATTTCGACACGCCCTGTCACTCTCATTATCAGAACTTTGGCATTGCATTGCAGAAGAGTCCAGCTTTCATTCTCACAGTTTATAATGAAGAAAATAAACAAAACAAACCACGACAAGCCTTCCGCATAAAAAACAAAAAACAAACTACCGCAAGCACAATAACACTAGCAATTACAATACAATACAACTCAACACTTTCAACATCAATCATATATCACTTGTAATGTATCGCCATTAACCATGAAAACAAGTACCTAGCTTAGCTTAGATTCTCAACACCCTAAGTTAACAACATTGGAATTTAAACCAGTTAACAGCACAAAACAAGCACACAACATCAACCTAATAAACCTAATGAATCGAATTCACACTTAAGAACATAAAATTAGTAAAATACCCGAAGCGACCGGTTTTAGAAGCTTGCCCATGCTTACTACTCCCGCCAATTTTAGAGATACTAACGAAATCCTCTTCAGAGAAAACAGCATTGTTGTAGGCCAAAAGCGCGGGTCCTTGCCACTGCGAAAGGGAATCGGAGAGCAGAGAATCGCGGCCGTGGGAGCGGAGGTCGAGACAAAGAGAAACGGTGGTGGCACCGGCGTCATCGGCGTTCTGAATGAGTTCCTTAAGGACGGTTGTTCCCTCGGGGTAATTGAGTAGAACCTCGCGGATGCGGCGGGTGAGGTCGACAGTCTGGCCGAAGTCTTCGAGGAAGATTGAATCCGGCGCCGGAGTCGCCATGTTTGCCGGCGATTCGTAGGAGGAGATGATGATGATGGTTGTGGATTTTGGCTAGGGTTTCAATTGGATTTGCCGGTGCAATTACATGAGAGACTTGACTGGGTCTGGGTGTGATGTTAGACGTAGAGTTTTCGTGTTCAAGTCTGTTAAAAGTGAAAACTCAACAAGTTCTTACATGCTATTCTTTTTCTTTGTTCGTCACCAACATGGCTGGAAAAGTATACAAAAATATTATTTTGTAAGTAAATAAATAAATAAATATTAAAATGTTCGAAGTGATATTTTGTCAATTTAAGGAGAGGACTCAACTAATCATCCATAAACATAGAAAAATGGATTTTTGCATCATAATGAAAGAATGACTCCATTTTGAATAAAGATCAACAAGTATGTCACCAGCTCTTTCAAGCAGAAAATGATCAACATCATATCAACCAATATCATGAAGATAGGAGAATTACATCTCAATTATGAACATAACTCATGTCCAATCTTTGGAAAAAATATTAAAATGAAAAGTCAAAATAGTAAAAATAGTTTGAATGAGTTCGAAATTTTTTTTAAGTCTTTTGAAATTGTTTTAATATATTTAAGAGTGTTTTAGCATTTATTAAAAAAAATAAAGTTTTGAAAATACACTTGACAAAGTCAGATTTTTAATGAAAGTGGTTTAAATTTAAGAAAACAAGAAGGTTTGAAAAATGGAGAAGTTTTGAAAATTAAAGAAGATGGGCAAGAGATGAATGGACTATCCGTAAAGCATAAAATAAAAACAAAGGTAGAAAATATATGATCAAGCTAGAGCAAATATTTCGACATAAGTCAAACTATGCATCCATTCCCTTTGAATTAAGTCACACATAAGCAAGTAATCAAATGAACATTATAAACATCAGATGAAAGTTTAGTGCCCAGGGTGCAAACTCAAGGTCTCAGCATCATATGAAAAACAAAAGGTGCCGATGACTTTCCATGTATCAGATAAAACTTGATGTTTCAGATGAATGTTCCCGCATCAGACAAAACACACAAAAACAAACAAACAGATAAAACCTAATGATCAGGTGAAAGTCCTAAGGTCTCAGATGGATCAAAGTCTCAAGGTCTCATGGTCCAGATGAAAGTCCAAGGGTCTATCCTAAGTCCAAAGGTCCAAATCTTCATAAGCAGTGGATAGTAACCATAGTCCAAAAGATAGCCATTAAGTTTTTTAAGATTCAAGTATTTATTAATGACTTTGAAGAAAGAAGAAAAAATGCGCAAGGAGCAAAAGAAAAAGGATATAAAATAAAGTGCTCAAGGAGCAAAAGAAAATTGGCATAAAAATAAAGACAAGAAAGTAAAATGACAAGAATAATAAAGATGCTAAAAGTAAAGGATATAAAGTAAATTGCGGGAAATTTAAATGACGTAAATTGTAAAGGTGCAGAAAATTAAATGTTAATACAATTATAATTAGTGTTAGTAATTAGTATTTCGATTCAGGACAATTTGACGCTATGTTAAGCAATCATAAGTGAACTTATATAGAAGTTGCACCTATTTGAGTATGGACCGAAATAATATAGGTGTATTGTATATAATGCACACCGTGTTTAAAAGCAACGGTGATCAAGACTAAGTCAACGAGATGAGATCGTTACATCAATCAAATTCTTCATGATACCTTAGGACAAACTTTCACTAATCCAAAGTGTGATCAATTGATCACTTAGAGGTAGATTTGAAATGATGAAAGTTCATCAAGTATCAACCCAAACCTAATTGAACAAAGATGAATCATCATCATCCAATTGATCAAGAAAAGAAAAAAAGAAGAAGAGAGAGATGAAGTAGATATAACAAGAAAATAAATCCTGAATTGGATCAACGCATTAATCAAGTTATCATCAAAATCATTATTTCATTTTGATGGATAGGGTTTTTACCCCATCAACACCCAAGATCCAATAATGTAGATGAAACTTATGATCAAATAAGCTAAAAATCAAGGCCAACCACTCAACAAGAGTCAGACAAAAATTAAAAATGCAATAAACACAAATAAAACGCATGAAAATGATTTTTTTTAATTGATTTTGAAATAAAAATAAAAGGTAAAAATATCAAAGTATACTCAAAATATCAAATTATACTCAAAACATCAAATAAATTTCAAAGAAGACCATAGAAAAATCAGAAATAATATCTAATATTTTTAGAAAAATTTTGGTAATTTTTAGAAACACAAAACTATTTTTAAATCAATTAAAATAAAGAAAATAATCTAAAATATATGAAAAATAGTAAAACTAAAAATAAAAATTCTAAAAAAATAAGAATCAGATGAATAAAAATCAGAGAGAATTTTATAAATTATTTTGAGATTTTTTTGAGTAAAAATGAATTTATTATCAATTTCTAAAGTAAAATGAGTTAAAAATAAAATAAAATAAAAATAAAATAAATCAGAAACCACATAACATTTCAAGTGGCAGCCTCTCATTGGCTGAACCACATAACAACCTCAGACCAACACCTATGTGTTGTACCATAAAATTTTCCATCTCAATTTCTCAAAGATTCTCTCACAAAAATCTCCATTCTCAAAATTGCATAAGGTTTGATCAGCTCAAGACACTTTCTTAACACTGGGCTCAAATTAAGGTTTGGATTTGGACAAGTACAATTGGACTTTTAATGCCTCATATAGTTTCCATGAATCATATTGGGCTCTCAAGCATCAAGTCGAAGATGGAACTTCTGAATCCTCGAAAGGAGGAAGAAGAAACTGTCGATAGGGCAAAGCAGATAAAAAAGGTGTGCAGCTGTAGATAATAGTTCAAATTCAAAATCTGGTTCAGGCTATTCGAACCACATGACTGATCAAAAAGGAGTGGTGGGAAGATTTTGATAAGTCGAAGAAGAGCAAGCTTGCTTCAATTCACAAGCTTTGATTGAGCAATGGTTTCCTTCGAGCAACCTGCTTCAATCCACCTCTAAACCTGCTTCAATCCACATACTAAACCCTTTGACACACATAGTTTCGACACTATGAATTACAAGTTTATCTTCATGCTTGCTTCGACTGGGAAATGGCTTCCTTCGAGCAACCTGCTTCTATCCACATCTAAACCCTTCGACACAGATAGTTTCGACACTATGAATTACAAGTCTTGAGATGCCTGAAAAAACTTTGTGAAGTTTGTTTAGTAGGAAAGTAATCCAGAAATTCTTTTATTTCGACTGTGCCAATGAGATCGTCTTGCATACTCAAAGTGGTACATTCAGATGAATGCGATCCATTTGAAGAACATACAATTGGTGGAAACAATATTGTTTTGTCTATTGATGAGTTTGGTCGAAGGTTGTGTGGTCCATTCGAAGAACATATAATTGGTGGAAACAATATTGTTTTGTCTATTGATGAGTTTGGTCGAAGATTGTATGGTCCATTCGAAGAACATACAATTGGTGGAAAAAATATTGTTTTGTCTGTTGATGAGTTTGGTCAAAGGTTGTGTGGTCCATTTGAAGAACATACAATTGGTGGAAACAATATTGTTTTTTCTGTTGATGAATTTGGTCGAAAGTTGTGGATCTATGTGATCAAAATGAAAGATTGAGTATTCGACCAGAGTAAAGAAAAAGATCAAAGTTCTACAGAGATTAAAGATCTTTGTAGAAGGAATCAATTCGAAGACAGAATTTTGAAGAACATTGATCAAATCCATAGGCCATGCTACATGATCTTGCTTTGCAGGCCTCAAACTTGTGTTTCACTTCATAATTAATTGTTTACACAATTAATTAAACTCTTACCCAAGTGCTTAAAGTATTGTCCAAGCTAATTTTCCCTTAATGGCACAAAGTTACCATTGCCATTTTAGAAAATCAAGCTTTATGCAAAATGTCAATGCATTGAGCCTTGTGACCTTTATCTCTAATTGCAAGCAATATCAAAAGCATGAATCAAATCTCTTGCACCCAACAAACATCAAGCCATACTTGTACTTGAACTTTGGAACCATAAAAATCTATTCAACTTGATTTTTTAATTTTCAAATAAACCATAATTTATTATCTTAAAAATCTGATTACTTCAACTTCCCAAACCTTTTCTCTATAAATGGAGAGACCATTTGCAAGCTAAAGGGGCCAAATTATTGTGTGTTGAAAAATCCTCAAACACTCCCAAACTCTCAAAAACTCAGAACCTGCACACAAGCACAAAACTTGGCACGTTCTAACTTTACACACAGAATCTCAAATCCCTCTGTGCATTTTTTTTGGCCTTTCGATTCACTAAGCTTCCATACACCAGCCTTAGAACACTCCCAAAACTTTTCAAAACTCCTTGAACTCAAAATCTACATCGAAAGCCACATTGCTTGCCATTTCTGACTTTGAAGAGCCAACTCCAAAATCCTTTTGACTTTTAAAGCAAAGTAGTGATCCCACTAGCTCAAGTAAGGTCCATGCAAGCTTAATCCATCATCAAACCATTTCTGGAATTCGTGTAGAAGTCCTTCGAATTTCACTCCAAGAGGTAAGTTTTTCAAACTTGGAACTCTTCATTCAAGCATCATTTGTATATACATTATGAAGAAAAGATATAAATATCATGTCTAGGAAGCTGACCATGTCCATGGTTTTAATTATCTTTGCGTGTACATTGAGAATTTCTTCTCTGATCAGTTAGGTTTTAGTTTTAGTACTGAACAAAATTCATGCTAACCTTCGACCCATATCTTTTGAAAATTATGTGGTTAGATTCGTATTCAAATTTTAGGCAGGTTTGATATTTACATCTTTCGATTTGGCTGAGAAATGAAGCTTTTCGAAGCTTAACAATGGAGTTATGTGTCCCTGCGCGCGCGAAGAATGAAGATGAAGCCATGTTCAAATTTTCAGAAATGAGTTCATTTTATATTTAATGCAAGTTGTATAACTAACAGATGAAACATACCACCCAGTGGTACAAACAGCGCGCGTTAAAGCCTTGCCATATAAAAGGTTCTGGGTTCGAGCCCTAGCGAGACCTTTTGTATTTATTTTGTCATTTTTTCCAAACTAACATGCAGGTTTATAACATGTTGAGTGTTGGCTATTCTGAATGAAAGGTGTGGAGAACTTGGATTCAAATCTTTGCAGGACCAAAACAATTTTTTATCACTTGTTTGTTTTCATTTTTTAACAAACTTCAACATATTCCCAACCAATCAAAATAACTCCTTTTGAGTTGATTTTTTGCACAGTATTTATTTACAATGTCTATTTTATGAATATATAAAAAATGTCACAAAAAATATTTTATTTTCATATTTATTTTAATTATCCAAAAGCCTTCCATAAAAAATCCTAAAAAATTATTTCTTGATTAATTTGATGTCCTTTTAACTTAGGATTAATTTTCCTATTTTTTTTATTAATCATATCTCTTTAGGTTAATTAGGTCAAAACAATTTTCCTAACAAAAATCCAAAGTAAAATTCATTTCTTTTTATCTTCCTTGTACATTATATTCATGTCATTTTTTGTATATTTGTTCAATATGATTGTAATAAATAATTAAGTTTAATTTCTTGCAATCCCCATTTGTAAATTTGTACACCTCATCCCCAAATGATGTAATAGCGTAGTAAATTTACTTTCCGCAATTTATCGCTTTCATATAAATGCTAGTAATTAGGATTTGTATGGAAAGATAAAATTAATGCTTAGAAAACCCTAATTCAAGATAAATCAAGCATGAAAAAATAAACACTTGCACACTTACACCTCTAGGGTTAACTCCACTTGTTGCCTTATAAAAAATGGTCATGTTATGCATGTGATACATCTTAGCAAAAATAATCAAAAATACAAGATCATAGTCCCCTCGATGACGTTACGAATGTTGCCTTATAAATGATCTTGGTCCCTTAAGAGAAATGCTAAGATATCTCACAACATTGCTATTCATGACTATACGATGACCCACGTTCGTCCCTTTACATCCAAAGATAAGGCTTCTTACCAATCAATGGTAAGATAGCAATATCAAAGGAAGGAAGAAATGAACAAAAGACTTTTGAGTGGATAGAACGTTCTTAGTTGCTTGCTCATAATCGATCTTCAAAAAAACAAACATCTTTTCAAACATACCAAACACTTCCAAAACATGAAATATTTTCAAAAATTCCAACACTTTGTATGCATTCTTATAGAGACGAGAATCATTATAAAGTTTGCCTAAACGAAGGCGCTTTTCAAAAATACTTTCAAAACCCACTACAAACACATTTCAAACAAAGCAATTTCAAAAATGATCTAGCAAGCAACTAAGAGTCCATAGATAATTATGGATGAAAAGGGTGCTAACACCTTCCTTTTTCATAATCTACCCCTCGAACTCAAGAAAATATCTCAAAGTTCTTTCATGTTCTTTTCACCCTTTCCTTATTGGATAAAAGAAAAGTCGGTGGCGACTCTTACTATCCACAACAATTGCGATCAAACACAAAAAAAACATGTCAGTTCTCCCACCGTATTACAGAACTGGCAACTCTATTGGGGAATACTTAAAAGTGGGGTTACCTTAGAGCTAGATCACATTTACTTGCTTTCATTGTTTGACTTGATTGCTTTACATTTATAGGTACTTGTTTGGGTTTATATTGATTCTCTACCCGGATCGGAGAACACCATTAAGTAAGTAGCAATAGATTATGGAAACTATGCGGGGTATACTGACATGGTTGAAGTTATGGCTATATTAGTGTGACACATTTGTTGGTACCGGTAGCCCTTGAGTTTAGTCAGGGAGAATACGGGGCCGCTGTGTGGTGTCATGAAGCACTAACTGACCTTAGAACCTTTAATTAAACAACTTGGCCATTAGGAAGTAGTGAGATAGTCGGCTTTGGTACAATCCGAAGTTAGTTGATACTCGATACTACACTCATTAAGATCAGACTTTTGGGATATTTCGGTCGCCAATAAAGAGGCTTGTGCTGAAATAATGCTCGATGAAGAAAGGTCAGTGATATGAGACTCCTTAGAACCAGGTTACTTTCTAGGACGGGTTGAGCCAACTAAACTTCAAGAGGGTACTTACCTATAAACTCCATGCACGTTTAAACCTAAGGATTTGTTTACTTTGTTTGTACATAAACAACTTGTTTGATTTGTTTGTATATGATTACTTGTACATAACATCATGACATCATACCATAGCATTGTCAATAACCATTTCAAGGATCTCAAGGGCCTGTGATGCAGGGTTATGTTAAACTAAACGTCTATCAAGGGGCAAGAGGATTTATTCTCCTCTAATCAAACGCTCTCAAAGACCAAAGCACGATAACTTGAGTCAAGGGCTATGACCCACTTGACATGGTGAGCTTGATTCTCGTGGAAGGACATCTAATGATACAAAGTTCTTCAATCAAATTTGTAATCAAAGTCCAACTTCTGACATATTCTTGTGTTTACCCCGCGAGATCCTTGAAAACATTGCATCTACATATCATGCATGTCATCGTAACAAGTTTTCCCCATACAGGTTTTCTCATTTGCTTACTGTTTATTTCAGTAGAGATGGCTCTAGAGCAAATAGTTAAAGATCTCCAAGCTAAGAATGTCCAATTACAACAAATGTTCCTGAACTTAGCCAAGGGGCGGGAAGATCTGAAAACACTCTTCACCAAAGGGAACAAGAAGAAGACTAAGAAGAAGGTTGTCATCCTCAACATAGGAAGAAGGTTCAAGGGGCCTGCCCAACTAGCTCAAAAAGAAGATGCTTCTTCTGAAGAAGAAGACATTCAATAAGAGGAAGCTAGAAGCACTGGATCTAGTGATAACAAGCTACTAAGGACGAAGACTATTCTGAGGAGCAATACCCACTGGCCGACGAAAAATACAAACAGCTTGAAGACAAACTAAAGGCTGTGGAGATCCAAGTTGTGTCTGGCTTGGACTATGGATACTTGGGTTTGATTCCTGGGGTGGTCATTACCCACAAATTCAAGATCACTATCTTTGCCAAGTATTACAGGGTCTCTTGTCCTAAGATGCATCTGAGGTCTTATGCCCACAAGATTTAGCCACACACCACTGATCAGAAGTTATGGGTTCACTTTTTCGAAGAGAGTCTATCTGGGACGCAATTGAAGTGGTTTTACCAATTGGAAGGGACCAATATCCACATCTGGGAGGATCTGGCTGCTGCTTTCT
This sequence comes from Vicia faba, assembly GCA_948472305.1. Lineage (NCBI taxonomy): Eukaryota > Viridiplantae > Streptophyta > Magnoliopsida > Fabales > Fabaceae > Vicia > Vicia faba. The sequence continues at coordinate 1,214,952,700 of OX451738.1, read as the reverse complement.
ACAAGTAGTACCAATACAATGCTGATCTTGCACCAACTCGTATGCAATTGCAAAATATGACCATGGGTTCCAACGAGGGCTTCAAAGAATATGCCCAAAAATGGAGAGACCTGGATGGCAGGGTGCAACCACTCTTAACTGACAGAGAGCTAACTGATATATTTATGGGAACTTTGATAGAACCTTTCTTCAATCACTTAATCGAAAGCTCTTCAGTTGGGTTTACCGAGTTGATTCTAACTGGGGAACAAGTTGAAAATGGAATCAGAAGCAGAAAGATCCAAGGAGCTACATCCTCTGATACTCAGAAGAAGCCATATAATGGGAAGAAATAGTTTAATGTTGTGTACGGCCAAAAGGGTCGTAACAAGAGTAACCACGATCAATATGTGGGGGTAGTCCTGATTTCTAGTTCTACATCAGTGCAACAACACCAACGGGGAAATCAGCGAAGGCAAGACGAGCCCAAAAGACAGCTTACCAAAATTAACATGCCACTATCTCAAGCTTTGCAACACATGTTGAGGATGAATTTGATCACGTTGATATGACCACATCCAAACCCCAAAACTTCTTCTCCTAACTACAATCCTGACGCAATATGTGCCTGTCATTTTGGCAGTCTTGGGCATGATACTAATGATTGTTGGGTGCTGAAATACAAGATTCAAAACATGATTGACGCCAAGGAGATTGAATTCGGACCTCTAGAGACTTCCAACGTGATCAGTTCTCCCATGTCAAATCATTGAGAGTGTCCAGTTCATTTTGAATTTTCAATTGTAATTTCTATTGTTTGTTCGAAAACTTATTTATTATGTCAAAATTTGTTTCATTAATGCATTGCATATGTTTGTCTTGAATTAATCCATTTGTTTTCACTATATTTAAACTGTGCTTTTTACTCCCTTTATGATATTCAACTCTTGTTTAAAAGTTGTAAGCGTTTAGAGGGAGGATGACAAAAACAATACCATAATCTCATACAATATACTTTTCGACATACCTTGTTGACGATGTACAAGCGTTCTTTCAATCCCTAAACACTGAAGTTATAAGGAAGATGATCCCTGGTCAATCCCTTTGAGCCAAAGAAGTATGAGTTTTCTTTTTCACACAAATTGAAACCTTTAATTAAAACCTGGGACAGGGTAGTTTCTCAGTTAATTCAAATGTGCGTTCAGTCGCAAGGTTTCACTTCGTACACAATGAATGACATCAAAAACATCCTTCTGAATCAAAAGATGACGATGGTTCCCCACAAAATAGACAGTCATCATCTCTCAAAAGAAAAGCCCACTAAGTCAAAACCTATGAAGGAGACTTAAGAAAAAATTGGGGCATCCCGCTGACTATAATCTCAAAACAGTCAGGCAAAAAATAGGGACAATAAATCAAAAAAGGAGGTCGCTACAAATCCTCAACAACAGAAAAATGTTGCAAAAACAACTGCCTTCTCAAATAAACTTCAAAGTTTCCAAACCATCACTTAAAAACCATTCCAAGACTCAATGGGAATCCAAGCGTGCAATTAACTGAGTATAGGGCTGAAGAACATCATAAAGAACAGGCGGGTGCAACTAAACTTTAAGTTTTATCCTTTGTTTCTTAAACCGTGAACCAAGCCGCGCTACAACCCTTTAAAAGTCCTAATTGAAGCATGGGTTAGTTCGAAAGCATATTGTTATAAAAGGTATCCTGACTCCTGTAAGGCTTACTGTAAATCCTAAGTTGAATTCATATTCTTACAAAATTCTTTTATTTGCTAAAAATGCATTTTCAAAACTTCAAGACAAACATAAACTTTGCATTGTTTGAATACCGCTGTTTGTATATAGCCAATTGTTTGACAACGGAGAAATTTGCACGACAAATATCCAATGAACGAAAATCCTCTCAAGAAACATAATCACTTCAAATGGAAAAACACTTCCAATGACAAACTCTCCATAACAAAGGGGGCATGACAGGTTACTGTCCAACTCATCTTGGGCAGTCAAGTCGAGATTCCAAGAAATCTCTCAAGAAGTGTTGAATAACAGGGGCAGGTCTACATTTGAATCACTTGGGGCATTGAACTTGAATTCCAGCAAAAGGGTCATGTACAACCAATCACACATTTTTCTGGCAGCGCTACAACACTTACTATTATGGACAGCGACAAGTTCCTACAGAGCCACCTCTATAAGATTATCCCTACTAAATAATATTCACGGATAAGGGTATAAACCCCTCAAGGCCAAATTCATGGATATCCCCATAAAATTGGATCCATGCAATCCCCATCCAGAGTTTCAGTCTCCGAAAAACCTCTCCTCAGCTGAGTTGGTCTCAAGAATAATTCTAGAGGAGTTCTGCCAAAAGAAAACACCTCCCCGGCAGTTCGTCAAATATTCTCTTCAACAGATTTTATTTCCCCAACAAACTACAGATTTCCCAGCTTAAGTTTGCCTCTCAGGCTATTACAAATTAAGGGACCACAATCCCTAATCCCAGTGAAGTCATCAACAAAGTCAGTGTTATCTCCAAAAGTTGCTAGGAAGCCTGGACCCGACCATAAAATAGTTAAATGTCATCATACTCTTAACTTACTGCGAAACCTGGACCCGACCAGATAACAATAAATCTCAATTCTTAGTTACTGTAAAGCCTAGACCCGACAAGATAGTAGTTTAAAAGCTCCTTCTCCCCCTAGTAGAGTTTCCCAATATCCCTAGTGAGTTGTTGTAAAGCCTGGGATCCGACCAGATAACAAATAACTTCCTTATCCCCAACAAGTTGGTGTGAAGCCTGGAATCTGACCAGATAACAACTAACTTTCAAGAGGTAATTCCCCACTAGAGCAACGAATGACTAAAACTCCTGAACTATTTCCCTCAAGCAGAAATTAACACTCTCCATGGAGTTTCCTTCAAGCAGAGTCAACATTCCCCAGCGAAGTTCTCCTCAAACAATAGAACAGGAATCCTCAGCGGAAACATCATAAAACAAGGTCTGAAGAGGAGCATACTCTTCATCCCCAGCAGCAGTCCGAGATTTCATTTCCCAAGGCTCACCAGCATTTGTCAAGGATTTATTTTCCCAGACAAAGATACACTTCAACAACACTTCATATTTCATACATCATAGCATATGAATACGAAATGCATATAGCACAATCTCATTTATTTTGAGAACATCATTACACAATGCATTTCATACATCATGACATTACATACAATTAACGCTTTACCTTTTCAGGAAAATATCAACCAACAGATAATTATCACCAACAATTTTCAACAGGTCCAAGATTAGTTTTTGAAGCAAGATAGAGCAACTACCTATGTGACCAGATGCAGCTTCACACAGGCTCATCATCAAGCAATATTACACGAGTTCCTTCTGACTTCCAAATGCATCTTTACACGGGCTCATCATGAAGCAATCTTATGTGGATTCCTTCTCATCCTGAAGTGCAACTTTACACGGGCTCATCCCGAAGCAATCTTACACAGATTCCTTCTCAAAATTTCCAGATGCAGTTTCACACGGGCTCATCATGAGGCAATCTTACACGGGTTACTTCTAATTTCCAAATGAAGTTTTACATGGGCTTATCCTGAAGTAATCTTACACTGATTCCTTCTCAAAATTTCCAAATATAACTTTACACGGGCTCATCCAGAAGCAATCTTAGATGGATTCCTTCTACAGATTTACACGGGCTCACCCCGAAGCAATCTTACACGGATTCCTTCTCATATATCTCCAAATACAGCTTTACACGGGCTCATCCCGAAATAATCTTACACAGATTTCTTCTAATTTCCAGATACAATTTCACACGGACTCGTCCTGAAGCAGCCCTACCCAGGTTCCTTCTCATAAAATTCCAGATGAAGTTTCACACAGACTCATCCTGAAGCATCCCTACCCAGGTTCCTTCTCATACATTTCCAGATGAAGTTTCACACGTACTTATCATGAAGCAGCCCTACTCAGGTTCCTTCTCATACATTTCCAGATGGAGTTTCACACGGACTCATCCCGAAGCAGCCCTACCCAGGTTCCTTCTCATACATTTCCAGATGAAGTTTCACACGGACTCATCATGAAACAAGCCTACCCAGGTTCCTTCTCATACATTTCCAAATGAAGTTTCACACGGACTCATCCCGAAGCAGCCCTACACAGGTTCCTTCTCATGAATTTCCAGATATAGTCCCACTCAGATTCATCATGAAGCAGCCCTACCCAGGTTCCTTCTTATACATTTCCAGATGAAGTTTCACACGGACTCATCTCGAAGCAGACCTACACAAGTTCCTTCTCATGAATTTCCAGATACAGTCCCACACAGATTCATCATGAAGCAACCCTACCCAATTTCCTTCTCATACATTTCCAGATAAAGTTTCACACAGACTCATCCCGAAGCAGCCCCACACAGGTTCCTTCTCATGAATTTCCAAATACAGTCCCACACGGATTCATCCTGAAGCAGTCTCATCACAGGTTCCTTCTAATACATTTCTGGACACGGCTTAACACGGATCTGTTCCAGGATGTCAGTCAGAATTAAATTGACCAAAAATTTATTCTAATACTTCTCCCAGTTACAGTCCAGCTTAGACTTACTCTAATTTCTATCAACGATCACCTTTGGATGGAATCTATAAGCCCATCTCCGACAACTCTCTATCATCTGTCCAAATGGCATCTATAAGCCCATTCCTAATTCAACACATCACCGAGTGCAAATTTCTGGGCACTTTAGTGTTCAATCATCTTTCACCTTCAAGTCACGAAAGACAGATCTGCAAATCTCACTCTTTAGGTTCAAGAAGATTGAACATGGGCAGCTGTTGTAACCCAAAATTTTCCCTCTCAATTTCTCAAAGATTTTCTCACAAAAATATCCATTGCTCCAAATTGCATAAGGTTTGATCAGCTCAAGGCACTTCCTCAACATTGGGCTCAAATTACGATTTGGGTTTGGACAAGTATAATTGGACTTTTAATTCCCCATATAGTTTCCATGGATCATATTGGGCTCTCAAGCATCAGGTCGAAGATGAAACTTCTGAATCCTCAAAAGAAGGAAGAAGAAACTATCGAAAGGGCAAAGTAGATAAAAAAAGGTGTGTAGCTGCAGATAACAGTTCAAATTTAAAATCTGGTTCATGTTGTTCGAACCACATGACTGATCGAAAAGGAGTGGTGGGAATATTTTGACAAGTCAAAGAAGATAAATCTTGCTTCGATCTATAAGCTTCGATTGGACAATGGTTTCCTTCGAGCAACCTACTTCAATCCCCTATAAACCTACTTCGATCCACATACTAAACCCTTCGACCCACATAGTTTCGACACCATAAATTACAAGTCTATCTTCATGCTTGCTTCGATCCACAAGCTTCGATTGGGAAATGGCTTCCTTCGAGCAACCTGTTTCGATCCACCTTCAAATCTGCTTCAATCCACATACTAAACCCTTCGACACATATAGTTTAGACACTATGAATTACAAGTCTATCTTCATGCTTTCTTCGATCCACAAGCTTCGACTGGGCAATGGCTTCCTTCGAGCAACCTGCTTTGATCCACCTCTAAACCCTTCGAAACACATAGTTTCGACACTATAAATACAAGTCTTGAGATGCCTGAAAAAACTTTGTGAAGTTTGTTTAGTAGGAAAGCAATCCAGAAATTCTTTCGTTTCGAATATGCCAATGAGATTATATTGCATACTCAAAGTGGTACATTCAGATGAATATGGTCCATTTAAAGAACATACAATTGGTGGAAACAATATTGTTTTGTTTGTTAATGAGTTTGGTCGAAAGTTGTGTGGTCGATTTGAAGAACATACAATTGGTGGAAACAACATTGTTTTGTTTGTTGATGAGTTTGGTCAAAGGTTATGTGGTCCATTCGAAGAACATACAATTGGTGGAAACAATATTGTTTTGTCTGTTGATGAGTTTGGCCAAAGGTTGTGTGGTCCATTTGAAGAATATACAATTGGTGGAAACAATATTGTTTTGTCTGTTGATGAGTTTGGTCGAAAGTTTTGGATCTATGTGATCAAAATGAAAGGAAGGAGTATTTGACCAGAGTAAAGAAAAAGATCAAAGTTCTACAGAGATTCAAGATCTTTGTAGAAGGAATCAAGTCGAAGACAGAATTTTGAAGAACATTGATCAAATCCATATGCCATGCTACATGATCTTGCTTTGCAGGCCTCAAACTTATGTTTCACTCCATAATTAATTGTTTACACAATTAATTAAGCTCTTACCCAAGTGTTTAAAGTATTGTCCAAGCCAACTTTCCCTTAATGGCACAAAGTTACCATTTCCATTTTAGAAAAGCAAGCTTTATGCAAAATGTCAATGCATTGAGCCTTGTGACCTTTATCTCTGATTGCAAGCAATATCAAAAGCATGAATTAAATCTCCTGCACCCAACAAACATCAGGCCATGCTTGTACTTGAACTTTGGAACCATTAAAATCCATTTAACTTGATTTTTTTTCATTTTTAACAAAACCATAATTTATTATCTAAAAAATATGATTACTTCAACTTCCCAAACCTTTTCTCTATAAATCGAGAAACCATTTGCAAGCTAAAGGGACCAGATTCTTGTGTGTTGAAAAATCCTCAAATACTCTCAGACTATCAAAAACTCAGAACCTGCACACAAGCACAAAACTTGGCATGTTCTAACTTTACACACAAAAACTCAAATCCCTCCGTGCGTTTTTTTATCGTTCGATTCACTAAGCTTCCATTCACCAACCTTAGAACACTCCCAAAACTTCTCAAAACTCCTTGAACTCAGAATCTACATTGAAAGCCACATTGCTTGCCATTTCTGACTTTGAAGAGCCAACTCCAAAATCCTTCCGACTTTTAAAGCAAAGTAGTGATCCCACTAGCTCAAGGAAGGTCCAGGAAAGCTTAATCTATCATCAAACCATTTCTGGAATTCGTGTAGAAGTCCTTCAAATTTCACTCCAAGAGGTAAGTTTATCAAACTTCGAACTCTTCATTCAAGCATCATTTGTATATACATTGTGAAGAAAAGATATAGATATCATGTCTAGGAAGCTGACCATGTCCACAGTTTTGATTATCTTTGCTTGTACATTGAGAATTTCTTCTCTTATCAGTTAGGTTTTAGTTTTAGTACTGAACAAAATTCATGCTAACCTTCAACCCATATATTTTGAAAATTATGTGGTTAGATTTGTATTCAAATTTTATGCAGGTTTAGTATTTACATCTTTTGATTTGGCTGAGAAATGAAGCTTTTCGAAGCTTAACAATGGAGTTATGCATCCTTGCGCGTGCGAAGAAAGAAGATGAAGCCATGTTCAAAATTTCAGAAATGAGTTCATTTTATATTTAATGCAAGTTGTATAACTAACGAATGAAACAGACCATCCAGTGGTACAAACAGCGCACGCTAAAGCCTTGCCATGTAGAAGGTCCTGGGTTCGAGCCCCAGCGAGACCTTTTGTATTTATTTTGTCATTTTTTCCAAACTAACATGCAGGTTTATAACATATTGAGTGTTGGATGTTCTTAATGAAAGGTGTGGAGAACCTGGGTTCAAACCTTGGCAGGACCAAAACAATTTTTTTATCACTTGTTTGTTTTCATTTTTTAACAAACTTCAACATTTTTCCAACCAATCAAAACAACTACTTTTGAGTTGATTTTTTGCACACTATTTATTTACAAAGTCTATTTTATGAATATATAAACAATATCAAAAAAATATTTTATTTTCATATTTATTTTAATTAGCCAAAAGTCTTCCATAAAAAACCCTAAAAAATGATTTCTTGATTAATTTGATGTCCTTTTAACTTAGGATTAATTTTCTTATTTTTTTTAATCATATCCCTTTAGGTTAATTAGGTCAAAACAATTTTCCTAACAAAAATCCAAAGCAAGATCCATTTATTTTTATCTTCCTTGTACATTATATTCATGTCATTTCTTGTACATTTGTTCAATATGATTGTAATATATAATTACGTTTAATTTCTTGTAATCCCCATTTGTAAATTTGTACACCCCATCCCCAAATGATGTAATAACATAGTAAATTTACTTTCCGCAATTTATCATTTTCATATAAATGCTAGTAATTAAGGTTTATATGGAAAGATAAAATCAATGCTTATAAAACCTTAATTCAAGATAAATCAAGCATGAAAAAATAAACACTTGCACACTTACACCTCTAGGGTTAACTCCACTTGTTGCCTTATAAAAAATGGTCATGTTATGCATGTGAGAAATCTTAGCAAAAACAATAAAAAATACAAGATCATAGTCCCTCGATGACGCTACGAATGTTGCCTTATAAATGATATTAGTTCCTTAAGAGAAATGCTAAGATATATCACAACATTGTTATTCATGACTATACGATGACCCACGCCCGTCCCTTTACATCCAAAGATAAGGCTTCTTACCAATCAATGGTAATATAACAATATCAAAGAAGGTAAGAAATGAACAAAAGACTTTTTAGTAGGTAGAACGTTATTAGTTGCTTGCTTACAATCCATCTTCAACAAAAAAAAACATCTTTTCAAACACACCAAACACTTTCAAAACATGAAATATTTTCAAAAAGTCCAACACTTTGTATGCATTCTTATAGAGACGAGAAACATTATAAAGTTTTCCTAAACGAATGCGCTTTTCAAAAATACTTTCAAAATCCACTACAAACACATTTCAAACAAATCAATTTCAAAAGTGATCTAGCAAGCAACTAATAGCCCATAGATAACTATGGATGAAAAGGATGCTAACACCTTCCCTTTTCATAATCTACCCCCCGAACTCAAGAAAATATCTCAAAGCTCTTTCCTTTTCTTTTCACCCTTTCCTTATTGGATAAAAGAAAAGTCGGTGGCGACTCTTTCTATCCGCAACAATTGTGATCAAACACAAAACAACCAAGTCAGTTCTCCCACTGTATTACACTATGCCTCTCCGATCATCTTCTCTGGTGATCCCTCACCGGAGTTTCAGTGTTTTGCAACATTTGAGCATCAAACCAACACCATTATGATCGTTTCATCAATGTCAAATCAATTGTGGTTTTAAAATTCATTTATATACACTGTATAAAGATAATTTTGAAGAATAAGAAAGAAAATATAAAACAGATTTTCAAAGATACAAAAGGTAAATGCATCAGTTCAACAAAGTTTAACGTCCAGAAAGCAACAACGTACTCAGAGCTACATTGCAGTATCAAATTGGAAGTCAATGAAAGCTTCTAACTACCTGAATGAAGTGTGGTTGATTTGCTATGAAACTAGACTTGGTGAGAGAGCTTCAGTGCATGATTTGACTTGCTTTTTGTTTGCTTAACTTCAGGGAAGATCAATGATGCTAACAAGGACCAGAGAAGGGATTGAGAAAGGCTTTGAATGTGAAAATGAAACTCCCAATTTGGAAGATTCAAGGTGAGTTTTGGCAGTGTAATTTTGGCTCTCAAAATCATGTAAATGAAGGGAATTGAGTGTGTTATTTATAGGGAAGGCAATGCAGTGATCACATGTGTGAAATCTCTTTTAATTTGTGTGAACCAAGTTTGCATCATGAGTGAGAAATTTGTGACTCAATGTGCATCAAAATGCAGCCAACTTTGGAGTTTTATGAGTCATTTAACTTCATAACACATCACTAAACATGTTTAAGTTCAAAACTTGTGGTGATTTAACATGTAAATGCATTTTGGTTGGGGTGAAAATCTGATCAAAGGTGAAAATAGTTTTCAAGTACTCAACTTCAAGCTTGCATGCCAACCTGAATTCTCAACCTTTATGACTCATTATTTTTGCAATTTGATAACGACGTCACAAAGATCACAATGTGTCAAAAGTTTTGCATTTGGATACTTGTGGAAAAGTTATGATCAATTGAAGTTAGTACAAAATTCCGACAATGCGAGCCTTGAAAATTCTAAGTCCATAATGACCCAAAATGGCCTATAATATTTCAATACTTTCTATGACCTTCCAAGAAAAATTGGAATTTTACCATTGAAGAAAACTTGAAGAGGGAATTGTTGTACCCCAAAATTTTCCCTCTCATTTATCAAATATTTTCTCACAAGATCTCTCTTGGTTCAAGACTGTACAAGGGTTGATCAGCTCAAGACACCTCCTTAAGCACTGATGACTGAAATTAGGGTTTGAGATTGCACAAGGATAATTGAACTTTTAATGCCTCATATGAATTTCATGGATCATTATGGATCCTCAAGATTACTCATGTCAAGTTTCAAGTCTTGGATCACATTTTTACTCAATCAATTGAGCAGTTGACCTAAAATTCAACTATGTTGGGGAAAAAGTCAACTATGGTCAATTTATAGTCAAAATTCATAATTTTTTGATCCATATCAACATTATAAACTCATATGTATCATTTGATCAAGTTTGGACCATAATTCCTCAAGAAATTTGATCAGATCATCAAAAGGGCAAAATGGTCAAAATTAGGGTTTTGATTAAGAAAGGGCAATTTCTGATTTTTGACCTAGAAAATGGTTAATTGGTTTGAGGAATGATCTCAAGAGTTCAATTGCATCATTTTGACCTAATGGCATGACTCAAAACATTGCTCAAGATCAATTGATTGATAGTTGATTTTCAGTCAACTGATCAAAAGTCAACTGTACACTGAAAAGTCAAACTTTGACTTTTTGGTCAAAATCAAGTGTCAAAGATCACAATTCATCAAAAAATGTCAAAATATGAAACTTGTTCATCAAGAAATCAAAAAGTCAAGATTTCATTTTGAAAAGTCAAAGTTTCCAAACTTAGAAATTTTTCTAAGTGTTGAAAACTTCATATTTTTTCACAACTTTGAGCCAATTTTTCACCATGATGCAATATGATTCAAAATAAACTATCAACATGAAAGTTGTAGAGCTCCATGAAATATAAAAAATTTCTTTACACAACTTCTCCTAGAAATGCTTGTATCTCAAGTTATTAATCCATGAAGTCATGGTCATGAAACAAAACACTTAGTGAAAATTTTGCCCTAGTTTAGGCAGGATTTTGACCTAACTTCATGGCAATTTTTCATATAGTTCCCAGGGGAATTTTCAAAAGTGATTCAAATATTTATTATAGAGCACATTACAAGCTTTCTAAAATATCTAAGAACTCCTTGAGACCATTCTTGAGCAAGGAGAATCGAAGAGAGGAAGTTAGGGTTTCAAACTGAAATTATAAGTCATTTTTTTGATGAACAAGAATTCAAATCTCAAGCCTATGTTGCACCATCTTGCTTTGCAGGCCTCTAAACCTCAAGATCTCTCCCTAATCAGAAGATTACACTTTCTTTTGAGCTATTATCCACTTGATTCAAGCTCTATCCAAGATAATTTTCCATTAATGGAACAAAGGCACCATTGCCATTTACATAAAGCAAGCTTTATGCAAAGTTAACTTGCATTGAGCTTTGCACTTGTTCCTTCTGCACAAACTTCCTCTACAAAATCAGATAAGCATGTTTAAAGTTGGTAACCACTCTAGATAGCTTTTTACTATGCATTGAAACCATGTTTGTCAACCATACTTCAAAAACAAGCCAAGAAGCCAAAACATGTGATCTTGTACTTATGACCACCTCAAGTATCCAAACCTTTTCGATACATATACACAAGTTGTTTGCAATAAAATACACGTATACACAAGCCCTAAAACACACAAGAACTTAGAACTGAATAAAAAATCACCATTGTTGCATATTTTGACCAAAAACTTGAAACTCGCATCTGGCTCGTGCGTTTTCAAGCCTTTTGGTTCCTAAAGCTTCTAAATATCAAATATAACTCATCCATGACCCTGTTACACGACTATAACACCATTTGCACCATCCTTTATAACCAAAAACATAGTACTGCACGTTGACTTCTCCAAGCCATTTCAACCACTCTCAACTCAAGCTAACCATTGCATTAGCTTCCTAGGAACTTAAGGAAGCTAACCTGATCATTGCAGCACCTTGAATCAAGCTCATTTGCATTTCATGATTTCTAGTTTTGAGGTAAGTTTTCCTAACTTTGAACTCTTTATACAAACATCATTAATGGTTATTTGTGAATAAGAAGTGTAGATATCATTGTCCTGAAGCTAACCATGTCCTTAGATTTCATTATTGTTGCTTGAGTAGTTAGAATTTTGAATCTGAACCTCTGAAAATATTTAGGTCAGGATTTGGTACCATTAAAAATTCATTCTCATTTTTGAGAATTAGCTTAAGTTATTTACATATTCAGAATCGTGAGAAAATTTCTAACAAGTTTGATGTTGGAAGTTTTATGAATGGTTGAGAAATGATGAAGTTACAGGTCCTTTGGCTGGAGGTTGAAGATGGAGTGTATTCATGACTCATTTTGTATTATATATTTATCATTTCATTTAAGTTAACGAATGTACAACCACCCTAGTGGTAAGGCACCGCGCGTTATTGGTAGAGGTCACGGGTTCGAACCTCAGCGCTGCCATTTGCTCATTTTTTAAAAACATTTTACACCTTTTTTTTGATTTTTTTTACAAGTGCCTGGGCCAACATGGTCTTTGGGCTTAGCTTTTTTGCTATTTCTTATCCCCTGATCACTCTTGCAACTTCTGGCCCATTTTCCTTCTTTTACATTTCATTTTTATTTTCTTTATTATAATAATTATTATTACTATTATTATTTTCTTTATTATTATTATTATTATTATTATTTTTATTAATAAAAATCCAAAAATATTTATATTTATTAGTTTATATTTATTTAGTTTATTTTTCTTCATAAAAATAAAAAGAACAAAAAACATTTCCTTTAATAAATTAATTCCTTTTTTTAATACTTAGATATTTAGTCTTAATTATTATTATATTATTTTCTTGTAAACTAAAATTAATTTAGAACTTAGGACTTTTATTTGATTTACTAGTTTAATTAAATTCACAAAAACTCTAAAAACTTGTTTTCTTTAATAAATTTATTTATTTTATTAACTTGATCTTAATTTTCTTATTTTTAGTTAATTATTTTATTTTTTAGTTAATTAGGTCAAAAAACCCTTTTTATGAAAACCAAACAAAAATCACATTTCTTTTTTACATTTACATTCTTGCATTTTATTTATTCATTTTTGTACAATATTCAATATGGTTGTAATAATTATTTAGATTTAATTTCTTGCAATTCCCCATTTGTAAATTTGTACACCCCCTCCCCTAATAATGTAATAACATAGTAATTTTATTTTCCGTAATTTAATGCTTTATATACAAATGCTAGTAATTAGGGTTTTGTATGGAAAGATTAAAACCAACAAGTAGCAAACCCTAATCAAGACAAATCAAGCATGTAAATTAATACACCTGAACACTTACACCCTTAGGGTAAACCCACTTTGTTGCCTTACAAAAATGGTCATATTATGCATGTGATGTATTGTGATATGGTGGGAGAACTGACTTGATGTTTTGCATTTCGATCGCACTTGTGCGGTTAGCAAGAGTCGCTACCGACTTTTCTTTTATCCAAAAGGAAAGGTAAAAAAAGCACAGGAAAGACCTTTCGAGATTATTTCTCGGGTTCGGGGGGTAGATTATGAAAAGGGAAGGTATTAGCACCCTTTTCATCCATGGTTTTCCATGGGCTCTTAGTTACTCGTTTAGATCACTTGCTTTCATTTGATAGTGTGCTTGTAGTGTGGGCTTTGAAAGTATTTTGAAAAATCTCTTTGTAATGGTTCTCGTCTCTATAAGAATGTATACAAAGTTTTGTTTCGAAAAGTGGTTCAAAGATATGTTTGTGAATCGTGTTTTCGAAAAGTGTTTTGAAAAGATGTTTTGCAATGGTTCCGTCTCTATAAGAACGTATACAAAGTTTTGTCTTTTTGAAAATGTTTTGAAATGGAAGTGTAGGTGTAAAAAGTTTTTATCGTGAGCAAGCGAGTGACTAAGAGCGAATCTATCTACTCGAAAGCTCTTAAATTGTTCTTTTCTTCCTCCTTTTAATGGTGCTATCTTACCATTGATTTGGTCAGAAGCCCCATTGTTGGATGTGAAGGGACAGGCGCGAATCAATTTCACAATCATCGAAAGCAACTTAGGAGACGCTTTAGCAATTTTCGTAAGGGACAAGATCGTTTTAATCGAAGGCAACATCGAGGGTCATCGAGGGACTATGATCTTTTTTTATTGAAGGGTCATTGCGAGAGCGTCCCATATTCGAGGGACATGATTGTATTTCCGAGGCAACGAGCGAGGTTACCCTAGAGGTGCATGTGTGAAAAAGTGTGTTGGTTTCAAGTTATTTTATTCTTTGATTAGGTCATCTAGCGATTAATTTTTGAATCTTGCCATACACGCCTAATTACTATACAGTATATGGAAAACGGTAAATTGCGGGAATTGAAATTCTACGCTATTACAAAATGTTCGGGAATGGGGGTACACTTTTTACAAATGGGGATGAATCAAATGAGATAGGAAGGTCCAAATATCAAACAATACAACCAAATCGAATTTTGTGCGATTTAATTAAACATGATCCAATAAAAGCAACAAAATATGGAAATGAAATGTTAAGTATTTACTTGAAAAGAGAAAAGTAAAACCTATTCTAAAAATAAAAATAATTGATTAAATTAAAATCTCTATTTTTTTGTATTTTATTAATTTAAGTAAATTTAAAGAAAACAAATAAACTAAATTATTATCTTTTGGTGTTTTATTATGAAAATTAAATCTAAAACAAACATTCATAAAAAAGAAAATGATAAAAATTATTTACAAAAAAACCTAAATCAAATTAAAAGTAATATCTTAAGTTATATTAGTAATTTGCATAGCAAAAGAAAAGAATATAAGAAGAAAAACAATTAAAAAAACACAACATGGGCCCAAGATGATTTAGATGTGAGGCCCAAACCAAAATGGTTGTTCTTGCTGTAATAAAGAAACAGGCATAGGGGGGGGGGGGGTACGGCCAGCAAAATGAAAAATGGGCTTAGGGAAATACAAAACAGACGAGCCCAACCTTCTAACTCTGCTTAATTGTTGATTAAGGGAAGAAAGGAATTAGGGTTCTTGGAATCCTTCTCACCCACATGGCGCCGCTCTCATCTTCATTCACTTATCTCTATACCATCCTTTTCTCATATTGATGAAACCTCTAAATCTCTCACTAACCATCCTTGTTTCGTGAGCAAAATTGCTCTTTACCTCTTTGTCTCACTATGGTTTGGCGTTTTTAAAAACCCTAAGTTCGGATTTGAACCCTAAAGGAATGAAATTGATTCATCTGATCTCCCCCCCCCCAACTCTCTGTTGCCGGAACGCCACTAATCTCATCCTCCTAATCAAACTCTAGTGATTTTCTTTGAAAAAAGTAAGGTTCTGCTATTTCCCAATTTTACGAATTTCGTTGATTTTATTTTTATCTTTGTATATTCTGTTAATTAAGTTTGCTCTTTTAAATGCATGAAAATACATGATCATGGAAGATTTGGGAAAGAGAGGGAAACCATACTTGTTGAAGTTCTTTCTGTGAAATGGAAAGGGGACGACGAGATTGAGGACAGTGTTCCTTGGTGGCCAGAGTTGCACGAGGGGAGGAGATGAGGATGAAGGCGTGGGTATTCTGACTCGTCGGTAATCTTTTCTTCTATTTTTCTTTGAAGGATGGTGATTTAACAGTTTTCTGGATTTTGGGATTTTTTTGATTGTTTATCAGGTTTGGTTTGATGGTGGTTTAATGGTGTTTTAAGTTTGTTACAGGTTTTTGGTTATGTTTTTGGTTATGGTGTTTTGTTACTGGTTCAGGTTTTGGATTGATGATGGTTATGTTTGAAATTTGTTAACAGTTTTGGTGAGATTGGTGATGGCTACTGTGTTTTTGTTCACAAGTTTGGTATTGGTTGCAGGTTTTGTTACTGGTTTGGTATTGGTTTTAGGCTTGGTTACAATATTTGAGATTTTTGGTTTTGGAGTCTTTGACAGGTTTTGGTTACAATGTTTGAGATATTTGCTTGAGGCCTGTTTCAGGTTTGATGAGTTTGAGACCTGTGTTTTTCAGCTTGAGACCTTGACAGGTTTTTTTGCTTTTGATGATGGTTCTAGGCTTGTTTTTTTTTTGATGAAGTCTTAACAGGTTTTGTTGGCAGTTTGGGAATTGGATGTTGTTTCTGGTTTTGATTTCTTTTGGTTGTTGGGATTTTTGTGAGGGTTACTGTGTTTGAAACTATATTTTCAGTTGGATATTTTTTGTGTTCTTATGTGTTTGAAGCTTGGTTCAGGTTTTATGAGTTTGATAATGTTTCTATGTTTTTCACTTGAGAGTTGTGTCCACTGTTATATTGGCCCTGCTTCTGTTAAATTCATATTCTAAATGGTGGGAAACCCACAATTGAATATTTTCAGTATATTGTTCCTATGGCCTTTTTGTTGTAGTTTTGTTTTTTAGCATATTCTATGCATCTTATGACAGGCATGGCAGCAAAGTTGTGCATCCCAATAACCTTGGTGACTTCTTTCCTCTCTTCTCTCTCAATGACAATAAGAAAGCCAATTGCTCTTTTGCCTTTTTTTTTCCAATTCTGAAAGGTTTGCATGGAAAATGATGTTTTATGCTTCTCAAGCAAGCTTTGCTATTTTGACTTAGCTGTTTATGTTGCCATACTTCTGCACTGCTGCCTGCTTTAGCTTTTGTTGACTTAGCTGTTTGTTTGGTTTTGATTTGAGGCTGTTGTTTGCTTTTTGACAAAGCTGTTTTGTTTGGTTTTGATTTGAGGTTGTTGTTTGCTTTTTTGACAAAGCTGTTTTGTTTGGTTTTGATTTGAGGCTGCTGTTTGCTTTAGCTTTGTAATATTTGTTTGGACAGTTTACCTGCGAATTTGTTTGGACAGTTTGTACCGTTTGTTTGGACAGTTTGCCTGTGAATTTATTTGGACAACTTTGTAATGCATTTCTTTTCCTCTTTCTATTTGTGAACCAAGAAGGGTAACCTTCTTGTGATTTGCATATAGGAAATAGATTATGATGAAATAAGATGGCCTTCTGATTCCACTTTGCAAACCTTAATGATGAATGCTTTTTTTTTGGAAAATTCTCACTCATGCCCATATGATTTTATACTAATCACATTTTCTTTCTTTTGTTTTCATGTGAGTAAAATGGAGATGACAAAGCAAGGAAGGCAAGAAATCTGTGGCAAGCATGGAAGTCTTGGAGATAAGCAAAGGAACTTCAGTCAAGCTTAGGCATAAATTAATTCTCATAGGCCAATCAAACATTTGGATTTCCTTTGTAATTTAAAGAAAATCATTCTTGTACTGTATCCGATAGTTGTACTAATTCATCTTTTAAATACAATAAGTTGTAAAACATAAAGTATTTAAAAGAATAAATTGTTTTGTAACAACGTTTGAAATTGGAAAAATCTTGAGTTGTAGCATGAAATATTCTGGTGTCGATTGAAATAACTTGAAATCCTTTATCAACAACAACTTGTAATTTCTCTCCTAATTGATTTTTGAAATGCCCAATCAAGATATTTGAAGTAAAATGTTCCAGTCTAGTAACTTACATTCCAAGTAATCCCAATAACTATGTAACTGCATTTCAAACGAACACGCACTGTATATTCCATTTCCTAACCAAACAAAAGTTTTAAAGACGCAAATCATCTGGTCAACTTGGATCAAAATCATGATCGTCCTAAATGACAGTCTTAAACTCCATCTCTTGTCTCAAACAAACCATGCTCTGAGAACAAACACTGACTTTTCAGTAAACTTGAGGAAGCATGAAGACCTGTGAAAACCAATTGAATTTCTGAGGACTCAATTTCTTTTGAGGATTGCAAGAAAAACCCTAATTGCTGGTTTACTGCCACAGAAGAGAATCTGTCTGGTCGATTTCTAAACCGACTTAAATATCCGAGAAACCCTAGGGTTGTGTCTTCTATGAAAAAAGGGAGGGCAAATTTTGGGGTACAACAGCTTCCCCTGTTCAATCTTCTTGAACCTGAAGAGTTAGATTGGTGAGTTTTGCCGTTCGTGACTCGAAGGTAAAAGATGATTGGACACTAGAGTGCCTATAGATTTTCACTTGACAAAGGTGTAGTTGAGGGAATGGGCTTAAAGATGCCATTCAGAGAGCTGTTAGAATCTTGTTGGAGACGGGCTTGTAGATGCCATCCAAGAGTGTTTGTTGTAAGTCAAAAGAATAAGCATCATAATGGTGTCCGTATTTGGAACGTATCTGAACTGTATCTGTACTTTAATCTGAATAAGTAACAGAATGGCCTCCGTGTCTGGAGCGTATCTGAACTGTATCTGAAGGATGAAACTGAATAAGAGATAGAGTGGCTTCCGTGTCTGGAGCGTATCTGGATGGTATCTTGAAATTGAAATTTGAATGAGCGGCAGAATGGCTTCCGTGTTTGGAGCGTATCTGGACGGTATCTTGAAATTGAAATCTGAATAAGTGACAGAATGGCTTCCGTGTCTGGAGCGTATCTGGATGGTATTTTGAAATTGAAATCTGAATAAGTGACAGAATGACTTCCATGTCTGGAGCGTATATGTACTGTATCGATAATTGGAATTTGAATAAGTATCAGGATGGCATCCTTGTCTGAAGCGTATCTGAACTGTATCTGAATGAGTAATAGAATGACTTCCGTGTCTGGAGTGTATCTGTACTGTATCGGTACTTGGAATTTGAATAAGTATCAGGATGGCATCCTTGTCTGGAGCGTATCTGAATTGTATTTTGAAATTGAAATCTGAATGAGTGACAGAATGACAACCGTGTCTGGAGCGTATCTGAACTGTATCTTGAAATTGAAATCAGAATGAGTGACATAATGACAACCCTATTTGGAGTGTATATGGACTGTATCTTGAAATTGAAATCTGAATGAGTGACATAATGGCTACCGTGTCTGGAGCGTATCTGAACCGCATCTGAAGAATGAACCTGAATAAGCGACAGAATGGCATCCTTGTCTGGAGCGTATCTGAACTGTATCTTGAAATCTGAATCTGAATGAGTAACAAAATGACTTCCGTGTCTGGAGTGTATCTGTACTGTATCTTGAAATCTGAATCTGAATGAGTATCAGGATGGCATCCATATCTAGAGCGTATCTGTACTGTATCATGATTGCATATTGTTAAACGGTAGCTGTTAATCTTATCCTATAAAGGGTAAAATGTTAGCTAAAGCACAAAGTTATGATGCATGAAATGCATGATGCAATATATGTACTTTATCAATGTTTATGATATATGGATGTAATGTATGCGCATTATGATAAGGTGGGAGAACTGACTTGAGGTTTTGTGTTTGTTTTCGCATTTGTTCGGTTTAGCAAGAGTCGCCACCGACTTTTTATTTTATCCTAAGGAAAGGTCAAAAAGCACAGGAAAGACCTTTGAGATGTTTTCGTGGGTTCGGGGGGTAGATTATGAAAAGGGAAGGTGCTAGCACCCTTTTCATCCATGGTTATCCATGGGCTCTTAGTTACTTGTTTTAGATCACTTGCCTTTGCTTTTCAATTGTTTGAAATGGTGCTTTGTGTGTGTGGTTTTGAAAATGTTTTGAAAAAGATGCCTTGTCTAGGCAACCTTTGTAATGTTTCTTGTTTGAATATATACAAAGGTGTGTGTCTTTTTGAAAAGATAATTCAATGTTTGAAAGTTGTTTTGAAATTGTTTTTGAAGTTGTGTTATGAAGTGTGTTTTGAAAAATGGCAAGGATGTTTTGCAAGATTTTTTAGCAAGTAACTAAGAGTTGTCTACCCTATTTTACTCAAAGATTTTCTTATGTTTTAACCCTTTTAACAGTGTTGTTTCACCATTGTGTTTGATGAATAACCTTGCATTAGGATGTTGAACGGGACAGACGCGGGTCATCGTATACAATCATTGAAGGCAACTTGTGAGATGCTCTAGCAATTTTGTAAGGGACGAGATCGTTTTATCGAAGGCAACATCGAGGGTCATCGAGGGACTACGATCTTTGTTTATCGAAGGGACATTTTCTAGAGTGTCTCATACTCGAGGGACATGATTGCATTTTCCGAGGCAACAAGCGAGATTACCCTAAGGGTGCATGTGTGCAAAGTGTGTTTTATTGCATGCATTTAGTCTTTGATTAGAGGTTGTCTACTTGTTGGTTTTATCTTGCCATACACACCTCGTTACTAGCATTTGTACAAAAGTAACAAAAAGTGCAAAAAAAATAAATCCTACACTATTA
This sequence comes from Vicia faba, assembly GCA_948472305.1. Taxonomy (NCBI): domain Eukaryota; kingdom Viridiplantae; phylum Streptophyta; class Magnoliopsida; order Fabales; family Fabaceae; genus Vicia; species Vicia faba. Next base: position 1,214,932,391 of record OX451738.1, on the reverse strand, counting down.
CAACCATATTGAAGTGCATAGAAATGTAAAGGTAAAAATAAAATAAAAGCAAGAAAAATGAGGGTCTTTCGATTCAGGCAGAAGAACTCTTCGATTCTGCACTTTCTGGCTCTCTTCGATTTGGCCTGAAAAGGGTGAAGGCATGACTTTCGACTGAGGCCTCACGGTCAGCATGTTGTGCCTTTCGATTGGGACCAGCAGGACAACATGTTGTGCCTTTCGACTGGGCCTGGAACCAGTATAAGATGCAATCTGCCTTTCTGCCTCCTTCGATTGGGCCTGGAGAAAGGGGGTAGAAGACAGAAGCTTCGCTTCCTATTTCCTATTTCCTGTTTCATGTTTCTTTCATTTCAAGCATTAAATGGCAACATGGCCTGAGGTCATGCTAGTATTTGTCTTGTAAACAATTTAATAGTTAAAGCAAGTTCAGGTAAACAGAAAGCAAAACGAAAGGCTTAGTTATAAAAAATATGTTAAAAAAGGGTGGAAACGAAAGGAACAATGGTATGTACATGTTTCAAACGAAAGGGAAAATTACTATGCCATGAAACGAAAAGTTCAATGGTAAGAATAACTTACCTTGCTTCAGGCCTTTAATGGAGGTGGGTTTCGAACTTGAACTGCTACCTGGATGTTTCTGGAATTCGAAGAGTAGTCATAGGGGGTTTGCTTTTGGTTTGAAGAGTTGTCACAGAAGGTTCTCTTTGAGTTTGAACAAACTTCTATGTGTGGGGTGTTCTTCAGAATCAAAAGAGGTGAGTGTTTGGGATTCTATTTTTTATTTTATTTCTCAAGTGTTGATGAACTTGAGAGTTTTGTTGTGTTTGAGAAAATTTGGGGGGATTCGTTCCTCTGGTCCAAAGATCCTCTCCTAGCTTTGTAAATGTTCCTCTATTTATAGAGAAAGAATGGACATGTTGTCCAAAGCCAGCCTTGCAAATAAATGATAAAATAATGTAACGTGAAAGTACATGTGGGGGGCCTCTTGGCAGTTGGGGTGCAGAAGATGTGACTTATGCTTCTGACGTTGCTTGTGCTTAGACCAAAATCAGGTTGAAAGCTGATTTTGTGACTAAAGTACTCTCTATGAAAGGAAAGAGCATGTAGCCTTTAACCAATAATAGTAGTATTTAAAAGACAAAGTTTAAAACCCTTGTACAAGCTTCTGACTATGTAAAGATTTGGATGCAACATAGCCTGGCAAACAAGATTTGGTCTTGAGTCAAATGCAAGAATGAGATCAAAGCGTACTTGTTCGAAGGAAGCCTTTGCCTCAGTCGAAGCTTGTGGTCGAAACAAGCTTACTCGAAGGAAGCTAATGCCCTGTCGAAGCTTGGATCGAAACAAACATATTACCCAATCGAAAGACTGTGTTCTAAGGAAGCAATGTTTCCTAATCGAAGCATGTGGATCGAAACAAACATAAAGGGAGTCATTGCCTTTTAGCGTGAGGGAAGTTCTCGACTTCTGAGTTGAAGGGTGTTCCTTCAAGGGAAGCAAGAACTTAGTCAAATCTTATATGAATATATCTCTTGGCTCAAACGAAGCTTGTGAGAGGTAAAGTCTGCAAGAGGCCCTTGGTGCAAGTGGATTCGAAGGAGGTTTCAAATCCAAACGAAGGATGTACCTAAACTTACATTCGAAGGAGGTTTCAAATCCAAACGAAGGATGTACCTAAACTTGCATTTGAAGGAGGCTTAGAGTCAGTCGAAGGGTGCTAAATCGAAGGAGACATGTTTTCCTCCAAATTTGTCAAAATATTAATTTTATCTGTTTTCCCCCTTTTTGACAGTTTCCTTTTAATTTTTGTACTGGAAAATCCCAATGCACTTGTGCAAGCTTGAACCTTGAGAATCCTTGTGAGAAAGGCCTTGAAGAATGAGAGGGAAAATTTTGGGGTACAACAGTTGCCCCTGTTCAATTTTCTTAAACCTGAGGATATAGATTGGCTTTCGAGCCTTTCGTGATCCGAAGGTGGAAGATAATTGAACACTAGAGTGCCCAAAAATTTGCACTCGCATGGTGTAGTATCAGCATTATGATGTCGGGAATGGGCTTACAGATGCCATTTGGAGAGATGATGGATAGTTGTCGGAGATGGGTTTAAGATGCCATCCAGAAATGATTACTGGACTGTATTTGAATGAGTGACAGAATTACATCCGAATCTGGATCGTATCTGGACTGTTATTTGAAGGTCTCTGATTGCCTGTCATTAACTGGAAGAAATAAATCTAACCAGAAGAGGTCTTTAGTTGCATGTTTTAACTGGAAGAAATAAATCTAACCAGAGAAGGTCTTTTTTGATAATGATGTGTGATAAAGGAATCTGAGACGATTGCTACTCCAAACAGATGATGAAGGAATCTTGGACGATTACTACCTCAGCAGGATGATGAAGGAATCTTGGATGATTACTACCTCAGCAGGATGATGAAGGAATCTTGGATGACTACTACAACAGCAGGATGATGAAGGAATCTTGGATGACTTCTACCTAAGCAGGATGATGAAGGAATCTTGGATGACTACTACCTCAGCAGAATGGTGAAGGAATCTTGGATGACTTCTACCTCAGCAGGATGATGAAGGAATCTTGGATGACTACTACCTCAGCAGGATGATGAAGGAATCTTGGATGACTACTACCTCAGCAGGATGATGAAGGAATCTTGGATGACTACTTCAAACAGATGATGAAGGAATCTTGGATGATTACTACCTCAGCAGGATGATGAAGGAATCTTGGATGATTACTACCTCAGCACGGTGATAAAGGAATCTTGGACGATTACTACCTCAGCAGGATGATGAAGGAATCTTAGATGACTTCTACCTCAACAGGATGATGAAGGAATCTTGGATGACTACTACCTCAGCAGGATGGTGAAGGAATCTTGGATGACTTCTACCTCAGCAGGATGATGAAGGAATCTTGGATGACTACTACCTCAGCAGGATGATGAAGGAATCTTGGATGACTTCTACCTCAGTAGGATGATGAAGGAATCTTGGATGACTACTACCTCAGCAGGATGGTGAAGGAATCTTGGATGACTTCTACCTCAGCAGGATGATGAAGGAATCTTTGATGACTACTACCTCAGCAGGATGATGAAGGAATCTTGGATGACTTCTACCTCAGCAGGATGATGAAGGAATCTTGGATGACTACTACCTCAGCAGGATGGTGAAGGAATCTTGGATTATTACTACCTCAGCAGGATGATGAAGGAATCTTAGATGACTACTACCCCAGCAGGATGATGAAGGAATCATGGATGACTACTACCTCAGCAGAATGATGAAGGAATCTTGGATGACTACTACCTCAGCAGGATGGTGAAGGAATCTTGGATGATTACTACCTCAGCAGGATGATGAAGGAATCTTGGATGACTACTACCTCAGCAGGATGATGAAGGAATCTTGGATGACTACTACCTCAGCAGGATGATGAAGGAATCTTGGATGACTTCTACCTCAGCAGGATGATGAAGGAATCTTGGATGACTACTACCTCAGCAGGATGATGAAGGAATCTTGGATGACTACTACCTCAACAGGATGATGAAGGAATCTTGGATGACTACTACCTCAGCAGGATGATGAAGGAATCTTGGATGACTACTACCTCAGCAGGATGATGAAGGAATCTTGGATGACTTCTACCTCAACAGGATGATGAAGGAATCTTGGATGACTACTACCTCAGCAGGATGGTGAAGGAATCTTGGATGACTACTACCTCAGCAGGATGATGAAGGAATCTTGGATGACTACTACCTCAACAGGATGATGAAGGAATCTTGGATGACTACTCCAAACAGATGATGAAGGAATCTTGGACGATTACTACCTCAGCAGGATGATGAAGGAATCTTGGACGATTACTACCTCAGCACGGTGATGAAGGAATCTTGGACGATTACTACCTCAGCAGGATGATGAAGGAATCTTGGATAACTTCTACCTCAACAGGATGATGAAGGAGTCTTGGATGAATACTACCTCAGCAGGATGGTGAAGGAATCTTGGATGACTTCTACCTCAGCAGGATGATGAAGGAATCTTGGATGACTACTACCTCAGCAGGATGATGAAGGAATCTTGGATGACTTCTACCTCAGTAGGATGATGAAGGAATCTTGGATGACTACTACCTCAGCAGGATGGTGAAGGAATCTTGGATGACTTCTACCTCAGCAGGATGGTGAAGGAATCTTGGATGACTTCTACCTCAGCAGGATGATGAAGGAATCTTGGATGACTACTACCTCAGCAGGATGATGAAGGAATCTTGGATGACTTCTACCTCAGCAGGATGATGAAGGAATCTTGGATGACTACTACCTCAGCAGGATGGTGAAGGAATCTTGGATGATTACTACCTCAGCAGGATGATGAAGAAATCTTGGATGACTACTACCTCAGCAGGATGATGAAGGAATCTTGGATGACTACTACCTCAGCAGGATGATGAAGGAATCTTGGATGACTTCTACCTCAGCAGGATGATGAAGGAATCTTGGATGACTACTACCTCAGCAGGATGATGAAGGAATCTTGGATGACTACTACCTCAACAGGATGATGAAGGAATCTTGGATAACTACTACCTCAGTAGGATGATGAAGGAATCTTGGATGACTACTACCTCAGCAGGATGATGAAGGAATCTTGGATGACTACTACCTCAACAACATGATGAAGGAATCTTTGACGATTACTACTCCAAAAGGTGATGAAGGAACCTTTGATGATTACTACTCCAAAAGGTGATGAAGGAATCTTTGACGATTACTACTCCAAAAGGTGATGAAGGAATCTTTGACGATTACTACTCCAAAAGGTGATGAAGGAATCTTTGACGATTACTACTCCAAAAGGTGATGAAGGAATCTTTGACGATTACTACTTCAAAAGGTGATGAAGAAATCTTTGACGATTACTACTCCAAAAGGTGATGAAGGAATCTTTGACGATCACTACTCCAAAAGGTGATGAAGGAATCTTTGACGATTACTACTCCAAAAGGTGATGAAGGAATCTTTGACGATTACTACTCCAAAAGGTGATGAAGGAATCTTTGACGATTACTACTCCAAAAGGTGATGAAGGAATCTTTGACGATTACTACCCCAAAAGGTGATGAAGGAATCTTTGACGATTACTACTCCAAAAGGTGATGAAGGAATCTTTGACGATTACTACTCCAAAAGGTGATGAAGGAATCTTTGACGATTACTACTCCAAAAGGTGATGAAGGAATCTTTGACGATTACTACTCCAAAAGGTGATGAAGGAATCTTTGAGGATTACTACTCCAAAAGGTGATGAAGGAATCTTTGACGATTACTACTCCAAAAGGTGATGAAGGAATCTTTGACGATTACTACTCCAAAAGGTGATGACTTTTATCTGTCGACCGATCTTTCCTGAAAAGGTAAAGAGTTAGTTGTATGCAATGTCATGATGTATGCATTGTGTAATGATGTTCTTAAAATAAATGAGATTTATGTTATATGTATTTTGTATGCATATGCTATGAATGTTATTGAAATGTAATTTTGTCTTGGAGAATAAATTCTTGACAAGTGTCGGGGAGTTATTAAATCCTAGACTGCTGTTGAAGAGTAGGTATGTCTTCGAACTTTGCTTAGAATGTTTCCACTGAGGATCCTTGTTTTGTTGAGGAGAACTCCGTTGGGGAAAGTTGTGAACTCTGTGGAGAGTATTGATTCATTCTTGGGGAACAAGTTCAGGAGTCTCGGTTGTCCGTTGCTCTACTGGGGAGTCAAAGTTAAACTGACATCTGGTCGGGTCCAGGTTTCACAGTAACTTGCTGGGAATTGTAGAGTAGTCTACTGGGGAAGAGGAGTTGTGGTCCTTTAATTTGTAGTAGTCGGCGAGGCAAACTCAAGCTGGGGATTTCTACCATTTGTTGGAGAAATAAACCCTGTCGTCAGTCTGCTAGAGATGTGACATCTTCGTTGGGGGAAGTCCTCGAGGATTCTTGAGGTTGATTCAGCTGGGGAAAGGGGGTCAGAGATTATACTCTTGCTGGGGAATCATCCTATGAGAAGGACTTTGGGGAGACTTGTCATTGCCCCTAGTAGCGAATGTTTGTGGCATTGCCAAAAAGTTTGATTGTATGTAACCCTTTGTCGGGGTTGACGTTCAATGCCCCAAGTGACGGAGATGGAGGCCTGCCCCTGGTTACTATGTAATTCTTGAGAGATTTCTTGGAATCTTGACTGGACTGCCTCAGGTGTGCTAGATAGTGACATGTCATGTCCCCTTGTTGATAGGAGATTTGTCAATGGAAGTGTCATCCTTCTTGAATTGATTTTGTTCACTGAGAGAGCTTTTGTTCACTGGATATTCATTGTGTAAATTTCTCCACTGTTAAACAAATAGCCATATGCAAACAATGATATTCAAGTAATGCAAAGTTTATGTTTGTCTTGAAGTTTTTTGAAAATGCGTTTTAGCGAGTAAAGAAATTTTGTTAAGAAAATTCAAACTCAGGATTTAGAGCAAAGCCTTACAGGAGTCAGGATACCTTTTGTAACATTATGCCTTCGAACTAACCCATGCTTCAATTGGGACTTTTGAAGGGTTGTAATGTGGCTTGGTTGACGGTTTAAGAAACAAAGGATAAAGGCTCAAAGTATATTTGTACCCACCCGCTCTTCGTGATGTTCTTCAATCCTAAACTCAGTTAATTGTGCGTCAAACTCTATTCGAATTTGGAACGACGTTTTGGTGATGGTTCACACAAGTTGGATTTTGGAAGGCAGTCATCATTTTTTTTTGCAACATTTTTCATGTTGTCGAGGATTTGTAATGACCTCGTTCTTTTGATTTATTATCCCTAATTCTTGCCTGACTGTTCCTGTTTTCGAGATTACAGTCAGCGGGATGCCCCAAATTTCTTAAGCCTCCTTTATAGGTTTTGGCTTAGTGGGCTTTTCTTTTTTGAGAGATAATGACTGCCTATGAGATAAGGAACCATCAATGTCTTTTGATTCCAGAGGAATGTTTTTGATGTTGTTCGTTGTATTACGAACTGAGAGTTTGCGACTTTAATGCGCATCTTTTTTTTTTGAATTAACTGAGAGACTACCCTGCCCCAGGTTTAAATCAAAGGTTTCAATTTGTTTAAAAACAGAAAACTCCTACTTCTTTGGCTCTAAGGGGTTGACTAGGGATTATCTTCCTTATAACTCCAGTGTTTAGGATTTGAAAGAAATGCCTGTACATCGTCAGCAAGGTTTGTTCAAAAGCATATTGTATGAGATTATGGCATTGTTTCATCATCCTCCCTCTAAAGGCTTGTAATTTTTAGCAAGAGTTGAATGTCATAAAGAAGGTAAAAAGCATAGTTTAAATGTAATGAAAATGAAAGGATGAATTCAAGACAAACATATGCAATGCATTAATGAAACAGAGTTTGACATTAATAGATAATTGTTTGAATAACAAAAGAAATTACAACTTGAAAATTCAAATGAAACAAAGACATTCTCAATGATTTGGCATAGGAGCAGTGATCACATTTGGGGTCTTCGGAGGGTCAAACTTGATCTCCTTGGCATCAATCATGTCTTGAACCTTGTTCTTCAGAGCCCAACAGTTGTTTGTGTCATGCCCTGGGCTGTCAGAGTGGTATGCACACCTTTCATTGGGATGATAGGTAGGAGCATAAGTATTTGGGTTCCGGAGAGGAGCCTTTAATGTAATCAGCTCTGCCTTCAACATGTGTTGTAGCGCTTGAGTCAGTGACATGTTGATCTTAGTGAATTATCTTTTAGGCGCGACCTCCTTACGCTGATGCCCCTGTTGACGATGGTGAGGTTGTTGCTGGGCTTGTGACCCTGAAGCAAGTTGAGGAGATTTTCCCTTGTCTTCTTGGTTCGAAGGAGGTTGAGTGATGACTTGATCTTCAACCTTAGATGTTTGCCCCACTTGGTTGTCTCGAAGCAGTTTGTTGACGAGAACCCTGAGTTCTTCTTGTCTTTGAGCTAGGTTTTGAATGAGAGCCATCCGGCCCACCAGTTGTCCCATCATCTGGATCTTCATTGTTGCCAGCTCAATCTGTAGTTCTTCCAACTGATCATTCCTGACACTGCTTGAATTCCCTAGGACCATGCCCCTTGTGAGGAGAGCTTTCACTTCTTCTTGCCCCTGGGACAGGTTCAAGAACATTTCTTGAAGTTGAGCATTTTGATCCTGGATATCTTTGACAGTCCTCTCTAGAGCCATCTCTACTGAAATAAACAGTAGGAGAATAAGGAAACCTGAAAAGGAAAACCTGTTATGATACAATGCATGATATGTGGATGCATGTTTTCAAGAATCTCGCAGGGTAAACACAAGAAAATGTTAGAGATTGAACTTTGATCAACATCTTTGATTGGAGAACTTTGTATCGGTGGATGTCTTTCCACGAGAATCAAGCTCACCATGTCAAGTGGGTCATAGCCCCCGATTCAAGTTGTTGCACTTGATCTTTGACGAAGTTTGTTTAGAGGGGAACCCTCTTGCTCTTTGGTAGACGTCTGGTTCAACGTGCCCCTGTATCAAAAGACCCTCGAGATCCTTGAAATGGTTATTGAAAATGCTATGGTATGATGTTATGATGTTATGATGTTATGATGTTATGATGTTATGTACATGTATGCAGAAGTAAGCAAGTGTATATACAGGTAATCATATTCACACAAAGCAGACAAGTCCTTAGGTTTAGGCTTGCATGAGGTTTGTAGGTAAGTACCCTCTTGAAGTTAGTTGGCTCAACCTGTCCTAAAATAGAAACCGGGTTCTAAGGAGCTCAATATCACTGGATTATTTTCTATGTTCATTGTTTTGGCTTATCCACTTAACTGGCGACCAAAATATCCCAAGAAAACAATCCTCAATGAGTGTAGTATCGAGTATCTACCAACTTCAGACTGCACCAAAGTCGGTCATCTCACTACCCCTAAAAAGGCCAAGATGGTCAAGTAAGGTTCTAAGAGTTCGTTAGTGCTTCATGACATCACTCAGCGGCCCCGTATTCTCTTTGATTAACTCAAAGGCTACCGGTACCCACAAATATGTCACACTAATGTAGCTAATGCTTCAACCATGTCGGTATACCCCGCATAATTCCCTCACAGTTTATTGCTACTTACCTAAAAGGTGCCCCCAAATTCGGGTGTAGGATTTAAAACAAACCCAAGCAAGGAACCCAAAAAGTAAAGCAATCAAAGCAATCAAGTTAAGCATGTAAAGGTGATCTAAAAACCCTAAGGTAACCCCACTTTTAGAAGATTTTCCCCAGCAGAGTCGTCAGTTCTGTGATACGGTGGGAGAACTGACTTGAGGTTTTGTGTTTGTTTTCGCATTTGTTCGGTTTAGCAAGAGTCGCCACCGACTTTTTATTTTATCCTAAGGAAAGGTCAAAAAGCACAGGAAAGACCTTTGAGATGTTTTCGTGGGTTCGGGGGGTAGATTATGAAAAGGGAAGGTGCTAGAACCCTTTTCATCCATGGTTATCCATGGGCTCTTAGTTACTTGTCTTATATCACTTTCCTTTGCTTTTCAATTGTTTGAAATGGTGCTTTGTATGTGTGGTTTTGAAAATGTTTTGAAAAAGATGCCTTGTCTAGGCAACCTTTGTAATGTTTCTTGTTTGAATATATACAAAGGTGTGTGTCTTTTTGAAAAGATAATTCAATGTTTTGAAAGTTGTTTTGAAATTGTTTTTGAAGTTGTGTTGTGAAGTGTGTTTTGAAAAATGGCAAGGATGTTTTGCAAGATTTTTGATCAAGTAACTAAGAGTTGTCTACCCTATTTTACTCAAAGATTTTCTTATGTTTTAACCCTTTTAACAGTGTTGTTTCACCATTGTGTTTGATGAACAACCTTGCGTTAGGATGTTGAACGGGACAGGCACGGGTCATCGTATACAATCATTGAAGGCAACTTGTGAGATGCTCTAGCAATTTTGTAAGGGACGAGATCGTTTTATCGAAGGCAACATCGAGGGTCATCGAGGGACTACGATCTTTGTTTATCGAAGGGACATTTGCTAGAGTGTCTCATACTCGAGGGACATGATTGCATTTTCCGAGGCAACAAGCGAGATTACCCTAAGGGTACATGTGTGCAAAGTGTGTTTTATTGCATGCATTTAGTCTTTGATTAGAGGTTGTCTACTTGTTGGTTTTATCTTGCCATACACACCTAGTTACTAGCATTTGTACAAAAGTAACAAAAAGTGCAAAAAAATTAAATCCTACACTATTACAACCATATTGAAGTGCATAGAAATGTAAAGGTAAAAATAAAATAAAAGCAAGAAAAATGAGGGTCTTTCGATTTAGGCAGAAGAACTCTTTGATTTTGCACTTTCTGGCTCTCTTCGATTTGGCCTGAAAAGGGTAAAGGCATGAAACACAAGTGTAAAGAAAAAGGCAAATAGTTTTCTGTACTTTGAAAGAGATATCTTTGTATTTACTTTGAATAAGTATTTTGTACAAAGGAGACAGACATCCTAGTAAGAGGATGGTGTCATAAATAAGAAAAATTTACAAAGAAAGATAGCTATGTGTAATAATCCCATGGGGTTCCCATTCTGATATAGCCTCCGTATCTCTGAATATCTTTTCCATTTGTTGCTTCGTCCAAAGATGATTGAATTGATCAGAAGCTCCGAGTTTGTCAGTGAAGAGATTATCCTTAAAGTGATTCGACGAGACATAGTCATACGCTTTAATACCCTAACTTTTGCCTGGACCGCCCTTTCGGGTTTTCAGTCCACCGGGAAACCCTTTTTTGCCCAAGTCGCCCTTTCAGGTTTTCGACTTGCCGAGTGTACAGATTCTTTTTGTTTTATCCCTAATTTTTGCCCGAACCTTTTGGTTCGCCAGGATGCCCTTGTTTTGCCTAGGTGTGTCAACCTAGCGGGTCTCTTATGCGTAGTATCTTTTGATTATGTCTATGTTCGCAGGGTGTGGCAGGTCGTCACCGTCCATGGTGGTTAAGATCATCGCCCCACCAGAAAAGATTTTCTTGATTACAAATGGTCCTTCATAGGTATGAGTCCATTTGCCCCTGGGATGACCTTGTGGCAAGATGATGCGCTTGATCACAAGATCTCCAACTTGATACACTTGGCGTTTGACTTTCTCGTTGAAATCCTTGATCATCCGCTTTTGATACGTCTGACCATGGTAAACAGCAGTAAGTCTCTTCTCATTAATTAAGTTCAACTGATCAAGTCGGGTTTGGATCCAATCGTCTTCACTCAAACCTGCATCCTTCATGATTCTTAAAGAGGGGATCTGGACCTCAATAGGTAAAACAACCTCCATGCCATAAACCAAAGAATAGGGTGTTGCCCTAGTTGATGTGCGAGCCGTGGTACGATACCCGTGGAGAGCAGACGGTAACATCTTATGCCAGTCCTTGTAGGTGACTGTCATTTTTTGTATGATCTTTTTGATGTTTTTGTTCGCAGCTTCGACAACACCATTCATCTTTGGCCGATAGGGATATGAATTGTGATGTTGAATTTCGAACTATTTGCACAAAGCGGTGATCATAGTATTGTTAAGGTTTGTACCATTATCAGTGATGATCCTTTCGGGGATACTGTACCGGCAAATAAGGTTCTGCTTGATGAAGCGGGCAACAACATTCTTAGTAACAGATGCGAAGGAAGTTGCTTTGACCCACTTGGTGAAATAATCAATGGCTACCAGAATGAAGCGGTGTCCATTGGATGTTGTAGGCTTGATCTCCCCAATCATATTGATTCCCCATATAGTGAAGGGCCAAAGAGCTGTTAAGACATTTAGAGGAACCGGAGGCACGTGCACCTTGTCTGCATAGATTTGACACTTATGACAGGTCTGAGAGTGTTGATAGCAGTCTGCTTCCATGGTAGACCAATAGTAGCCTGCCCGTAGAATTTTCTTTGCCATCGTATGCCCACTAGAGTGAGTGCCAAAGGTACCTTCATGCAATTCAGCCATAATCCTTTCATCCTCAGCCTTGTCCACACAATGGAGCATAATAGAATCATGATTGTGTTTGTACAAGATGCCATTACTTAGGAAGAACTTAGCTGAGAATCTCCTTAAGAACTTTTTGTCATTGACTGAAGCTCCTTCAGGATATTCTTGAGCCTCGAGATACCTTTTGACTTCATGAAACCAAGGCTGGTCCACTACTTCTTCGATATTAATCTCGTGACAGTATGCAGGTTTGTCCATCCGTTCAATGGTGATCTGGGTAGCCTCGTTATCCCAATTAAGTTTAAACATGAATGAAATTGTAGCTAGAGCATCTGCTAGCTGATTTTATTCTCGCGGGAAGTGCTCGAAGGTAATCTGCTCGAAATGTGGTAACAATGTCAAGACATTTCTTTGTAAGGGATGAGGTTTGGATGCTTAGTATCCCATTCTCCTTTGATCTGACTGATGACCAAAGCTGAATCCCCAAACACAACTAAAGATTTGATTCCCAAGTTTATGGCAGCCTTGAGTCCAAAGATGCACGCTTCATACTCTGCCATGTTGTTCGTACAGTTGAAGCAAAGTCTGGCGGTGAAAGGAGTATGGCATCCTTCCAGAGATATAAGCACAACACCGATACCGTTACCAAGCACATTGGATGCCCCATCAAAGTACAAAGTCCATCGGGATCCTTGTTCAGGTCCGTCATATGGTCTGGAATCTTCAACATTGTCCAATGTCATGATGTCTTCGTCAGGGAAGTCAAACTTCATGGATTGATAATATTCTACAGCTTGATTGGCCAGATGATCAGCTAGCACACTGCCTTTTATAGCTTTTTGGGTAGTGTACTATGTGTCATATTCCATTAGGATCATCTGCCATCTAGCTATCCTTCCAGATAAAGCAGGCTTTTCGAAGATGTATTTGATCAGATCCATCTTAGATATCAGCAAAGTGGTATGAGTCAACATGTACTGCCTTAGCCGGCGAGCAGCCCATACCAAAGCGCAACAAGTTTTCTTGAGCAGTGAATATCTTGTTTCACAATCGGTAAACTTTTTGTTAAGGTAATAAATGGCATGCTCTTTTCGGCTAGACTCGTCATGCTGCCCCAGTACGCACCCCATTGAATTCTCTAGGACGGTCAAATAAATGATTAGCAGTCTTCCTTCGACTGGTGGCATCAAGACAGGAGGCTCTAGCAGATACTCCTTGATTTTATCGAAAGCAATTTGACAGTCATCATTCCATCTAACTACCTGATCTTTCTTCAACAGCTTGAAGATTGGTTCACAAGTAGATGTTAGGTGAGAAATGAACCTAGCAATGTAGTTTAGGCGTCCCAAGAAACCTCTGACCTCTTTCTCGGTGTGAGGAGCAGGCATTTCTTGTATAGCTTTGACTTTGGCAGGATCAACATCGATGCCTTTGTTGCTGACAATGAAACCTAAGAGCTTACCGGACCGGACTCCGAATGTGCACTTGTTTGGATTCAATCTTAGCTTGTACTCCTTCAACCTGACAAACAGCTTTTGCAAGTGATCAAGGTGTTCTTCTTCAGTTTGTGATCGGGCTATCATGTCATCTACGTAGACCTCTATCTCATGATGTATCATATCATGAAACAAAGCTACCATGGCGCGTTGATAGGTTGCCCCGACATTCTTCAGTCCAAATGGCATCACTTTGTACAGAATGTACCCCATTGTGTGACAAAAGTAGTTTTCTCCATGTCCTCAGGTGCCATTTTGATCTGGTTATAGCCTGAGAATCCATCCATGAAAGAAAATACTTTGTGTTGGGCTGTATTATCAACCAGGATGTCAATGTGTGGAAGTGGAAAATCATCTTTAGGGTTGGCCCTGTTTAAGTCTCTATAATCGACGCACATTCTCACTTTGCCATCCTTTTTAGGCACGGGAACCATGTTAGCAACCCATTGTGGATAGGAAGTAACATCCAGAAATCCAGCATTGAACTGCTTCATAACTTCTGCTTTGATCTTCTCTGACATGTCAGGTCTCATGCGGCGGACTTTTTGCTTCACTGGTGGACAGTCTTCTCTAGTGGGTAGACGATGTAGCACAATGTCTGTATCGAGTCCCAACATGTCTTCGTATGACCAGGCAAAGATCTCAACATAATCATGCAATAGCTGAATTAGGCGCTCCTTGACACTCAGTTCTAGATTGGAACCCACTCTGATTTCCTTTATGTCTTCCTCAGTACCCAAGTTGATTGTCTCCAACAGCTCCTCATGAGGTAGAATAACCCTTTCCTCTTGTTGTAGAAGTCTAGCCAATTCCCCTGGCACCTCACAATCTTCCTCACCTTCGTATTTGACTTGGTAGATCAGATCTTCAGAGTCACTGAAGGCTATAGCAGTATCGTTACCCATGGGATCCGGAATGGAAGGGTACCTGCATTTGTGAGTGTGGGTGTGTGTAAGGGTATAGCCATCTTAAAACAAAAAAATGTAAAAGAAAGACAATGAGCACAAAAGGTTTATATATGAAAAAAGCGCCCATGATTCATTGAAATGACATATGAAAATGAAATAAGAACCCTTACAAATGGACCATTGTGTCTCGGGTAAGACACAAGGTTGAAAAAGTACGAATTGTTTGTGAATTATTACAAGTCCAACATAAATGTAAATGATAAATTACTGCGGTATGAAAGTAATCGGGATGAAGTCTTTGGCTTCCCAGTTGCACAGTCCTCCGCTGACAGTAGGAAATATCCAATCTTCTAAGCTGCCCTCCTCTTCACCGTCTTCCTCAATAGCATTGGCATCGTGACCATGCCTAGGCATTGGAGCGGAGATAACATTCGGTTTCTCTGGCCCTTCAAACTCAACTTCCTTCGCATCTATCAAGTCCTGAATTTTGTTCTTCAGAGCCCAACAGTTGTTGGTGTCGTGCCCTAGACTTTCAGAATGGTACGCGCATCTGGCGTTGGGATGGTAGTGTGGAGACGTAGTATTAGGATTCTTTGGGGCCTCTTTTAGCATGGCCAGATTCAACTTCAGAAGATGTGATAGGACTTGAGCGGGAGTCATATTAATCTCGTTGAATTGCTGCACTGGCCTTTCCACCCTTTGCTGATTACTTCTCGGCTGATTATTTCTTGGCTTGTCTGATGCAGGCTTTTGAATCATAACGGCCCCCACTATTGGTCGGCACTCAGTTCTTCCCTGATTTCTCTGAATAGGCAGCAGACACTTCCTTCTTCCCAACAAAAGGTTTCTTTACCAAACTTGTGGATGCATCTCTTTGAATTTTGCTGCTTTTTATGCTGGCTTCGACCCGCTCACTAGTCATGATTAATTCGGTAAACCCAAATGAAGAGCTCCCAATCAGGTGATTGAAAAATGGTCCTGACAAGGTGCCAAGGAACATATCCACTAATTCTATGTCGGATAGAGGGGGCTGGACTCTACCTGCGAGATCCCTCCATTTTTGAGCATAGGTTTTGAAACCCTCATCTATTCCCATAGACATACTCTGTAACTGTGTCCTAGTCGGGGCCAAATCAGCATTGTACTGATATTATTTGTAGAAAGCGGCAACCAACTCTTCCCAATTACGAACATTGGACCCCTCTAATTGGTAGAACCAATCCAACTGAGTCCCCGATAAGCTTTCCTGGAAGAAATGCACCCACAGATTTTTGTCAGCCGTGTGGGGATGAATCTTTCTGACATATGACCTCAGATATAGTTTTGGGCAAGAGATACCATCATACTTGGCGAAGGTTGGGACCTTGAATTTTTGTGGGATGACAACCCCTGAGAGGAGTCCTAATTCTTCAAAATCCAAACTGGGTACTCTCCGAATCTCCATGGCATTCAAACGATCCTCTAGCTGTTTGTATTTATCATCAGCAGGAGGATATTGCTCCTCAGAGTAATCAGGCTCTTCCTCTCCTTCGGATACTGGGTCGTCGTTCACTTCCTGGGTCTCGGCCCCTCGGTTATCTCCTTCACCCGATGATGTTGCAAAATCCAAGGTTCGCCTAGTCTGTCCTTTAAACCTTATTCCCATAATCACAACCCCGGTTGGTTTCTTCGTCTTCTTTTTCTTCTCTTTGGCTAGAAAAGTATTCTACTCCTCTTGCCCTTTTGTCAGAGCCATAAGCATTTGTTGAAACTGGGCATTCTGCGCCTGAAGATCTTTCACAGTTTGTTCAACATCCATCTCACTAAAATAAACAGTAGGAGGATAAGGCGACCTGTTATGAGAAACCTGTATGATGTTATGATGAATGAAGGTGCAATATGCAAATGATTTCAAGGAAATTTAGAAGATTTAAATTTGTCCAAACCAAAAAAGAACACACGTCATATTAAATAAAACCAAGTTTGAATACATCAGGCCTCCTTGGGCTTACAAAGAAAGAAACAAAATACAATAAAAACTCTTAAGACAAAAAGACTGAACGCATCCTTTTTGGAGCAATGTAGGTATTCAGATTCTTCTCTTCATAAAGCAGTTTGGTGAGCTCCAGAACCTTCTTCTCGCTGGCGTAGTACTGGGTTTCAAATGTGTCTCGCTCTTCCTTCAACTGAATCCAGGCTTTCTGCAGGTCTTCGAGAGAGGTAGGCATGTCAGGATGAATAACGGTGTATGGGATGTCTCCTTCAATAACAGGCTCAATGATGACAAGAAGGATGGAAGGGTAAGGCATTAAGAGACTCTGGGCACGAGCCCGTACCCACTTAAGGTAAGGCTCGAGAGGGATAGAGTTTTTATGTTCCAAAGTCCTACTGTCCACTTTGTTCACCATTCCCCAAGCACGTGTAAACCTCTGGTGGTAACCTTGGTCTTCTTTGTCATAGTCGAAAACCAGACCTTGGACGAGTATCTCATGAGGGCCGTCTATTCGGGCATACCCAAACTGCCAAAGATCTAAACAAGGTTTGTAGGTGAAGGGTAAGAGGATCTGAAAGCTCTCCTTCTCAAAGACAAGGGGGCCAGTCTTGAAGAAGACCATGATATGGGTATTGATGAAGCTGACTACTCCGAGGAACAATATCCTCCCGCTGATGACAAGTACAAACAGTTGGAGGATCGCCTCAATGCTATGGAGATTCAACAAATACCTGGCTTGGATCTAGGAGACATGGGTTTAGTTCCTGGATTGATCATTCTGCCAAAGTTCAAAGTCCCTACCTTCGCCCTGTACGATGGAGTCTCTTGCCCTCAGATGCATCTAAGATCTTATGTCCGCGAGATTCAACCATACACAGCTGATCCAAAGCTTTGGATCCATTTCTTCCAAGAAAGCCTGGTAGGGACTCAACTCGAGTGGTTCTATCAATTGGAGAGTTCTCGCATCCACACCTGTGAGGATTTAGCTAGGGCCTTCTACAAACAATATCAGTACAATGCTGATCTTGCACCAACTCGTATGCAACTGCAGAACATGACCATGGGTTCTGACGAGAGCTTCAAAGGATACACTCAAAAATGGAGAGATTTGGCTGGTAGGGTGCAACCCCCTTTAACTGACAAAGAGCTGATTGACATCTTCATGGGAACTTTGACAGGGCCTTTCTTCAATCACCTGATTGGAAGCTCCTCAGTCGGGTTCACCGAGCTAATACTGACCGGCGAGAGGGTCGAAGCTGGCATCAAAAGTGGAAAGATCCAAGGAATTACATCCTAGGATACTCAGATAATTCACTACAACGGAAAGAAAGAGTCTAATACTGCAAACAGTCAGAAGGGTCGTCATGATCAACATGCAGGGGCAGTCCTAATCTCCGGTTCTACGTCACGCCGACAATAGCCAAGAGGAAATCAACAAAGGCCAGACGAGCCTAAGAGACAGTTCACTAACATCAACATGCCGCTATCTCAAGCACTGCAACACTTGTTGAGGATGAATCTGATTGCATTGATAGGGCCTCATCCAAACCCCAAGACTTCATCTCCTAACTACAATCCTAATGCAACATGTGCTTATCATTCTGACAGTCCCGGGCATGACACTAACGACTGTTGGGCATTGAAGTACAAGATTCAGAATCTGATTGATGCCAAGGAGATTGAGTTTGGTCCTCCAGAGGCCCCAGCATGATCGCTGCTCCTATGCCAGCTCATTGAGATTGTGTTTGTTTCATTTTGAATTTTCAAAGTTGTAATCTTTTGTTATTCGAACAATTGTCTTTTAATGTCAAACTCTGTTTCATTAATGCATTGCATATGTTTGTCTTGAATTCATACATTCGTTTTCACTACTCTTATGCTTTCTTTATGATATTTCACTCTTGATAAAAAGCTGCAAGCCTTTAGGGGGAGGATGACGAAACAATACCATAATCTCATACAGTATGCTTTTGAACAAACCTTGCTGATGACGTACAAGCATTTCTTTCAATTCCCAAACACTGGAGTTATAAGGAAGATAATCCCTAGTCAACCCCTTCGAGCCAAAGAAGTAGGAGTTTTCTGTTCTAAACAATCGAAACCTTTGATATAAACCTGGGGCAGGGTAGTCTCTCAGTTAATTCAAAAAAGGTGCACATTGAAGTCGCAAACTCTCAGTCCGTAATACAACGAACGACATCAACAAAAAAAGCATTCCTCTGGAATCAAAAGGCAGTGATGGTTCCCTATCTCATAGGCAGTCATTACCTCTCAAAAGAGAAAAGCCCACTAAGTCAAAACCTGTAAAGGAGGCTTAAGAAAGCTGGGGCATCCCGCTGACTGTGATCTCGAAAATAGGAACAGTCAGGCAAAAGTTAGGGATAACAAATCAAAATCAAAATAGAGAGGTCATTACAAATCCTCAACAACATGAAAAATGTTGCAAAAAGAAAAAAAGGAGATGATGACTGTCTCCCAAAATTCAATTGGTGAGCCATCACCCAAAAAGTCGTTCCAAACTCGAATAGAGTGCGACATACAATTAACTGAGCTTAGGATGGAAGAACATCACGAAGAGCGGGTGGGTACAAATACACTTTGAGCCTTTATCCTTTGTTTCTTAAACCGTGAACCAAGCCACGTTACAACCCTTCAAAAGTCCTAATTGAAGCATGGGTTAATTCGAAAGCATACTGTTACAAAAGGTATCCTGACTCCTGTAAGGCTTTGCTCTAAAATCTTGTGTTGATTTGTCCTATAAAAAGTTTTCTGCTAAAAAATGCATTTTTCAAAACTTCGAGACAAACATAAACTTTGCATTGCTTGAATATCATTGTTTGCATTTGACTATTTGTTTGACAGCGAAGAGATTCATATAGCGAATGTTCAGAGGAACGAAAAATCTCTCAGTGAACAAAATCACTTCAAAAGGATGACACTTCCATTACAAAAATCTCCTATAAAAAAGGGGCATGAAATGTCACTATCCAGCACACCTGGGGTAGTCCAGTCAAGGTTTCAACAGATCTTTCAAAGTTCAGTTAACCTGGGGCAGTCCAGTCAAGATTTCAACAAAATCTCTCAATTACAGATTAACCTGGGGCAAGTATCCTTCATCGTCACTTGGGGCATTCAAATGTTAAAAGTGTTCAACAATTCCTTCATCACCTGTTGGAAGATGCAGTTTTACACGGACTCATCATGAAGCAACCCTACACAGGTTCCTTCTCAAAATCCAAGATGCAGTTTTACACGGACTCATCATGAAGCAACCCTACACAGGTTCCTTCTCAAAATCCAAGATGCAGTTTTACACAGACTCATCATGAAGCAACCCTACACAGGTTCCTTCTCAAAATCCAAGATGCAGTTTTACACAGACTCATCAAGAAGCAACCTTACACAAGTTTCTTCTCAACCTCAGATGCAGTTTTACACTGACTCATCATGAAGCAACCCTACACAGGTTCCTTCTCAAAATCAAAGATGCAGTTCTACACGGACTCATCATCATGAAGCAACCCTACACAGGTTCCTTCTCAAATCCAAGATGCAGCTTTACACGGACTCATCATCAGGAAACCCTACAGCGGTTCCTTATCAAACTCAGATGCAGTTTTACACGGACTCATCATGAGGCAACCCTACACCGGTTCCTTATCAAACTCAGATGCAGTTTTACACGGACTCATCATGAAGCAACCCTACACAAGTTCCTTCTCAAAACCAGATGCAGTTTTACACGGACTCATCATCAGGAAACCCTACGCCGGTTCCTTCTCAAACTCAAAAGACTCTTGCAATCCCCAGCCAGAGAACCTTCCAGAATCTAATTCCCCTCAGAGTCAAGTTTCAAGATCCCCAACGGAGCTAAAACTTCCAACTATCAATCTCCAAGCAGAGTGAAGACTCTCATTCTAAGTTCCTCGCAGGATATTCGAATAATCTCCAGGGAAGATCTCCTCAAGACAGGAATCCCCAGTAGATTGGCATACAACCCAAGCTTCTGATTCCCCAACAGTGGTCCCAGGACTTCTCATCTGCAGCAATCAAAAGATTCTTGCCCTCCCCAGCAGCAGCCAAGGAATTATTCTCCCCGACAGCAGTCAAGATTCTTTTGTCTCCCGCTATCCAGGATTCATCTATCCTCAGCAAGACAGCTCATCAGCTTACATGCGCATCCATCACATTCATATCATAAACATTGATAACATACATTGCATCATGCATCATGACATTGCATACAACTAACTCTTTACCTTTTTAGGTAAGATCAGTTGACAGACAAAGATCATCATCTTCCGAGATTCATCCAGAAATAGTTCAGATATGACCCAGACACGGCGACATTCTGATACTTATTCCAGATTCATCCAGATGTAGTTTTTCACGGACTCATCATCAGGAAACCCTACACCGGTTCCTCTTCAACTCCAGATGCAATTTTACACGGACTCATCTTCAGGAAACCCTACACCGGTTCCTCTTCAAACCCAGATGCAGTTTCACACGGACTCATCATCAGGAAACCCTACACCGGTTCCTCCTCCACTTCAGGACTTCTGAAAACAGTTCACGGGTTTTCCAGTAACGGATGTTAACCTATCGCTTGTTCAGATTCTTCTCAACTTTTGAAAACAGTTCACGGACGCTTCCCAACAACGGATGCTGCTCTATTGCTTATTCAACTTCAACTCCTGAAAACAGTTTACGGATTCTCCAAACATGGATGTCAATCTACTGCTTGTTCGGACCCCCAGTTCAGAGATGTTCCAAAACATGGATACTTTTCTGATACTCGTCCACTCACCAATGACATACAGTTCAACAATCACCTTCAGATGTCATTTATAAGCCCATCCTCCTCCAAACATTTCCAGATGGCATCTTCAAGCCCATCCTCCTACCAGCAACTTCCAAATGGCATCTTTAAGCCCATTTCCAGATGGCATCTCTAAGCCCATCCCCCGACAAGGTTCTGTCACATCTCCAGATGGCATCTCTAAGCCCATCTCCAAATGGAATCTTTAAGCCCATTCCCTCTACCATCACGTCACCGAGTGCAAATTTTTGGGCACTCTAGTGTCCAATCTCCTTTTACCTTCTAGTCGCGAACGACAAACTTGCCAATCTAACTCTTCAGGTTCAAGAAGATTGAACAGGGGCAACTGTTGTACCCCAAAATTTGCCCTCGTATTTTTCCACAAGAAATCACAGCTTCGGGCTTTTCCTGATTTTTTCGGACTGGCTCAAGAATCGGTCAAACAGACTTTTCTCGTCAGTCAGACAAAATTTAGGGTTTTCTTTGACTTTAAAGCAGTTCAAACAGATTGCTTAGGGTTTGGTTGAGTTGGCTCGGGTTTTGATCAGGCAGACGCTTCTCTGACAATTTAATCAAGAACTAGGGTTTGTGCGCATATTTCTCAAAAAGAATTAATTCTACAGTGCTTTTCAAGTTATTCTGAGATATGAGCTGAGGCAGTTGAATTAAGAATTTGCAGTGCTTGATTTAATCAGTAAAAGAAAAAGGACATGTGGATATTTGTTTAGCTTTGCAATGCTTTGGATATTTGAAACGCCGGGTTTATTATTGATTGACCACAGTGTTTATTAATTGTTTATTTATTCTAAGTTAGGATAATTGGGATTTATTTCCATTTATTATAATTTAAGAATTTATGAGTAATTAAATAGACAACTGGAAAAAGAATTAACTGATCAAAATTGAATTTCATTCATCTTTAATTATTTGTTACAATTGTTATTTAAATACAGTATTTATTTACAAAGTATTTATAATAATAATGGTTACAATGATTAAAATTGAAATAAAATTGTCCTAAATTTCCTAAGTCTTCATCTTCTATCCAATGCTCCTTTGCTCAATTATCTTTACCTGCAAAAACAAAGAAAAGAAAAAGTCAAATGCAGATAAAATAATTAAAGAGCAGACATATAAAAATTGGACTCATCATTAAAAGCAACTGGCCGGAATCAGTTTGCCCTCTCTGCAAATCACAAGATTTCTCTTGGTTCACAAAGAGGGATAGAAGTTGCTTGCAATTAAGGAATGAAATGCACAAAAAGTTATAATTGCACAAATTCAAAATTGTCACACATGCTGCCTAGTTTCAAATTTTCAACCAAAGGAGGCAAATCAATTGAAAAGTGCACAAAGCTGCATAGTTCATAAATTATTAACAAAGTCCAAATTGAACTAATTGCAAACTGAATGAAACTGGCCACAAGCTACCCAAAAGCTGTCAAGAAGTACAAAGAAGCATAAAATCTGGAAAAAGAGATAAGAGATATGCAGAGTAAACCAACTAGTGCAAGCAACATCAAAAGTTACATCACTTTCCAAAGGCCAGTCACCTTTTCAGAAATGCAGTCATAAGCAATATAATATGCTTAAATCTGGAGGCAGAAATATCACAAAGAAAATAGAACTTCACAAACTATCAAAAAGAAACAGAGCTGCCTTAAACGATAACCCTGTAATAAAACCTTTAACAGCATAAGCCTTACCAAACACATAACTCACAAATCAACATCAAACTTTCAATAACCATTCAAAGCTCAAGCCAATCTGCATAAGTTATCCACACCAAACCAGAAGCCATAAAACACAAACAAGCTTACAGCCATAACCTTAGAACATACAAACTGAAATAGCATTCAAACTGCTCAAGCCCAAAACCTACATCCAACACTTAAGCCTAACCTGTGTCAAGCCTTAGACAGAAGCCCTGTCCAAAAAAACCAGAAGTTCAAGCTTCCAGTCTTACCTACTGCAAACCCAACCTGTAAAAGGCCAAGCCCCTTCAAGAACACAAACATCAAAACCTGCCTGAACTGCCAAGCCTCAAACTGAAGCCAAGGCCTGTAACTTCAAAGCCTAAATCAGTACCAAGCCTGTAAACAACTGAAGCAACCAAGCCCTCAGAACTTTCTTCATCACTGGGTAAAAATATCATCAAAACATCTCAGCAAGCTCATAGTGGAAGAGGAAAAGAGGTGAACAATATACAAAGCAATACTCAGCATTCAAGGCAACTCAAGCATATCAAGCAAAAATCAGCATATCAAGCAATCAAAGGCAACTGAGGCAAAGGGTAGAAGAGGAAAAGGAAAATATATCAAACATTTCAAGGCATCTCAGCAAGCATACAGAAGCGAGCGTTCAAGTGGACAGAAGAGGAAAATAAATTAAAGCAAGGTTTTCAGATGTTCATCATGAAACTCTAAAGAAGCAAAACAAAGGTACCAGGTTTTCCAACAAAGCAAGCTAGCTCAACATCACGTGTTTCCCCTCCGCCTCTGGCTACCGGAAGCGCCGCCGTTCTCCTCCATCCCTTCTCCCAAAGGTATAATCTTCTCTTCATTTTCACACATATCAAACAAAAACAAGTAATAAAAATCAATCAGAACTAATAACATATGAGTTGAAACCCCAAAAAAAAAAACGTTAAGTCAACGAAGCTCAAACTCATACCTTTCATGTCATCACTGTTTTGCCCAACCTTGAGAAGAGGGAGACGGAGGCAACGCCTAGCAACTTGAGGCGAGGAGACAAGCTTTCAGAGTCCATGGCTTGAGAAAGAATGGAGGAAACGAAGTGAAGACGAAGAAGATGAGCGCCGCTTCTGTATTCAACAAACCCTAACTCATTCCCAAATGAAACAAATTCAAGTAACCCTAAACAAAAAACGTTATGAAATAAAATGGGCCTTTCCCTTTCCTAATCAGACTAAAGCCCATTTCCAATTCCACGCATACCCCCCTTTTATGCTTCTGATCAATTTTCGCTTGGGCCAAACAAAACCCTCTAAGGCCCATTCCTTTTTTTAACTAAAAAATATTACTCTTTTTATCACCCTATACTTTTTTTTATATATAACTTATTTAATATACTAATTTTAATTTTTCCTTAACAATACTTTTTTATATATAACATAATTAAATTTTGTATAGAAACTAAAATTCAAATAATAATTTTCTTTAAATTTAAGACAATTTTCCTTTCTTTTAATTAAAATTTTGTATACAATACATTAACTAAAATACAAATAATATTTTTTTCTTTAAACTTAAAACATCTCATTTTTTTAAAACTTTTGTACATAAAAATACTAACATAAAACATTAATACATAGAACTTAAAACATTTTCTTCTCTTTTAATTAAATTTTCTTGTTTGAACATAATTAACAAAATCAAAAAGAGAAGATAACAATACTTAATTTTGCATTAAGTTCACGTTTCGCACTTGTAAATAATTACATGCACTTACACAAATACGTTAATACATTTACATTGCTCTTATACATTTGCTTATTCTTATACCTTGATACATATTACATTTGAGATCGCAATTCGATTTGGTTGTAAATTTGATTTGGACACTACTCTCCTATTTAAGTCTCATCCCCATTTGTAAATATTTGTACCCTCACTCCCGGATACTTATTTTTAATAGCGTAGACTTTAAATTCTCGCAGTTTATCGCTTTCAAATATACCATGGTTAGACCTAGGGTTTGTATGTACATAAAATCAAACGCTAGATAACCTAATACAAAACAAATACATGAAATCAATACACAATCACACTTGCACCCCTAGGGTAATCCCACTCGTTGCCTTCCAAAATGGGCCATGCTTGCACGTCGAGTTTCTTTGGCAAAACAATTCAAATGATCATAAGTCCCTCTGACGCTTTAGAAAGTTGCCTATCAAAATGATCATAGTCCCTTCAAGCAAAATTGCCAAAGACCCTTGGCACTATTGCATTCATGGTCCATACGATGACTCGCGCCTGTCCCGTTAAACATCCTAACACAAGATTGTCCACCAAATACAATGGTGGAACAAAATTGTTAAAAGGGTTAAAACATAGAAAAAACCTTTGAGTAAATTTAGGGGTAGACAACTCTTAGTTACTTGATCAACTTGCAAAAACACACTTGCCTACTTTTCTAAACCACACTCCACAAACACTTTCAAAACAAACTTTCCAAAAACATTTGAAACATCTTTTCGAAAAGATACACACCTTTGTAAAACACTCAAACACGAGTCATTACAACGGTTTCCTAGACAAGGCGTCTTCTTCAAAAACATTTTCAAAACACACACACACACACACACACACACATCATTTAAAGCAATTGAAAATCAAAGGCAAGTGATCTAAAACAAGTAACTAAGAGCCCATGGATAACCATGGATGAAAAGGGTGCTAATACCTTCCCTTTTCATAATCTACCCCCCGAACCCATGAAACATCTCAAAAGGTTTTTCCTGTGCTTTTTAACCTTTCCTTAGGATAAAATAAAAAGTCGGTGGCGACTCTTGCTAAACCGAACAAGTGCGAATACAAACGCAAAACCTCAAGTCAGTTCTCCCACCGTATCACAGAACTGGCGACTCTGCTGGGGAGTCTTTTAAAAGTGGGGTTACCTTAGGTTTTAGATCACCTTTACATTCTTGCTTTAATTTCCTTGATTGCTTTACTTTTTTTTGGGTCCTTGCTTGGGTTTGTTGTAAATCCTACACCCGGATTTGGGGCACCTTTTTAGGTAAATAGCAAAAAAACTGTGAGGGAACTGTGCGGGGTATACCGACACAGTTGAAGCAGTAAGCTATGTTAGTGTGACATATTTGTGAGTACCGGTAACCCTTGAGTTCAGTCAAGGAGAGTACGGGGCCGCTGAGTGATGTCATGAAGCACTAACGAACTCTTAGAACCTTAATTGACCATCCTAGCCTTTTTAGGGGTAGTGAGATGACCGACTTTGGTGCAGTCCGAAGTTGGTAGATACTCGATACTACACTCATTGAGGGTTATTTTCTTGGAATATTTTGGTCGCCAGTTAAGTGGCTAAACCAAAACAATGAACACAAAATAATCCAATGATATTGAGCTCCTTAGAACCCGGTTTCTATTTTAGGACAGGATGAGCCAACTGACTTCAAGAGGGTACTTACCTACAACCCCATGCAAGCCTAAACCTAAGGACTTGTTTGCTTTGTGTGAATATGATTACCTGTATATACACTTACTTGCTTTTGCATGCATGTACATAACATCATAACATCATACCATAGCATTTTCAATAACCATTTCAAGGATCTCGAGGGTTCTTTTGATGCAGGGTTACGTTGAACCAGACGTCTACCAAGGGGCAAGAGGTTTCTCCTCTAAACAAATGCCATAAAAGATCAAGTGCAACAACTTGAATCAGGGGCTATGACCCACTTGACATGGTGAGCTTGATTCTCGTGGAAAGACATCCACCGTTGCAAAGTTCTCCAATCAAAGATCAAGTGCAACAACTTGAATCAGGGGCTATGACCCACTTGACATGGTGAGCTTGATTCTCGTGGAAAGACATCCACCAGTGCAAAGTTCTCCAATCAAAGATCAAAGTTCAACCTCTAACGTCCTCTTGTGTTTACCCCAAGAGATCCTCGAAAACATTGCATATATATCACACATAACAGGTTTCTCCCATGCAGGTTTTCTTATCTTCTTACTGTTTATTTCAGTAAGATGGATATGGAACAAACAGTGAAAGATCTCCAAGCTCAAAATGCTCAATTCCAACAAATGCTGCTGGCTATGGGTAAAGGGCAAGAGGATCTGAAAGCTCTCCTTCTCAAAGACAAGGGGCCAGTCTTAAAGAAGACCATGATATGGGTATTGATGAAGCTGACTACTCCGAGGAAAATATCCTCCCGCTGATGACAAGTACAAACAGTTGGAGGATCGCCTCAATGCTATGGAGATTCAACAAATACCTGGCTTGGATCTAGGAGACATGGGTTTAGTTCCTGGATTGATCATTCCGCCAAAGTTCAAAGTCCCTACCTTCGCCCTGTACGATGGAGTCTCTTGCCCTCAGATGCATCTAAGATCTTATGTCCGCAAGATTCAACCATACACAGCTGATCCAAAGCTTTGGATCCATTTCTTCCAAGAAAGCCTGGTAGGGACTCAACTCGAGTGGTTCTATCAATTGGAGAGTTCTCACATCCACACCTGGGAGGATTTAGCTAGGGCCTTCTACAAACAATATCAGTACAATGCTGATCTTGTACCAACTCGTATGCAACTGCAGAACATGACCATGGGTTCTGACGAGAGCTTCAAAGGATACGCTCAAAAATGGAGAGATCTGGCTGGTAGGGTGCAACCCCCTTTAACTGACAGAGAGCTGATTGACATCTTCATGGGAACTTTGATAGGGCCTTTCTTCAATCACCTGATTGGAAGCTCCTCAGTCGGGTTCAGCGAGCTAATACTGACCGGCGAGAGGGTCGAAGCTGGCATCAAAAGTGGAAAGATCCAAGGAATTACATCCTAGGATACTCAGATAATTCCCTACAACGGAAAGAAAGAGTCCAATGCTGCAAACAGTCAGAAGGGTCGTCATGATCAACATGCAGGGGCAGTCCTGATCTCCGGTTCTATGTCACGCCGACAACAGCCAAGAGGAAATCAACAAAGGCCAGACGAGCCTAAGAGACAGTTCACTAACATCAACATGCCGCTGTCTCAAGCACTGCAACACTTGTTGAGGATGAATCTGATTGCATTGATAGGGCCTCATCCAAACCCCAAGACTTCATCTCCTAACTACAATCCTAATGCAACATGTGCTTATCATTCTGACAGTCCCGGGCATGACACTAACGACTGTTGGGCATTGAAGTACAAGATTCAGAATCTGATTGATGCCAAGGAGATTGAGTTTGGTCCTCCAGAGGCCCCAGCATGATCACTGCTCCTATGCCAGCTCATTGAGATTGTGTTTGTTTCATTTTGAATTTTCAAAGTTGTAATCTTTTGTTATTCGAACAATTGTCTTTTAATGTCAAACTCTGTTTCATTAATGCATTGCATATGTTTGTCTTGAATTCATACATTCGTTTTCACTACTCTTATGCTTTCTTTATGATATTTCACTCTTGATAAAAAGATGCAAGCCTTTAGGGGGAGGATGACGAAACAATACCATAATCTCATACAGTATGCTTTTGAACAAACCTTACTGATGATGTACAGACATTTCTTTCAATTCCCAAACACTGGAGTTATAAGGAAGATAATCCCTAGTCAACCCCTTCGAGCCAAAGAAGTAGGAGTTTTCTTTTCTAAACAATCGAAACCTTTGATATAAACCTGGGGCAGGGTAGTCTCTCAGTTAATTCAAAAAAGGTGCGCATTGAAGTCGCAAACTCTCAGTTCGTAATACAACGAACGACATCAACAAAAAAAGCATTCCTCTGGAATCAAAAGGCAGTGATGGTTCCCTATCTCATAGGCAGTCATTACCTCTCAAAATAGAAAAGCCCACTAAGTCAAAACCTGTAAAGGAGGCTTAAGAAAGCTGGGGCATCCCGCTGACTGTGATCTCGAAAACAGGAACAGTCAGACAAAAGTTAGGGATAACAAATCAAAATCAAAATAGAGAGGTCATTACAAATCCTCAACAACAGGAAAAATGTTGCAAAAAGAAAAAAAGGAGATGATGACTGTCTCCCAAAATTCAATTGGTGAGCCATCACCCAAAAAGTCGTTCCAAACTCGAATAGAGTGCGACGTACAATTAACTGAGCTTAGGATTGAAGAACATCACGAAGAGCGGGTGGGTACAAATACACTTTGAGCCTTTATCCTTTGTTTTTTAAACTGTGAACCAAGCCACGTTACAACCCTTCAAAAGTCCTAATTGAAGCATGGGTTAATTCGAAAGCATACTGTTACAAAAGGTATCCTGACTCCTGTAAGGCTTTGCTCTAAAATCTTGTGTTGATTTGTCTTATAAAAAGTTTTTTGCTAAAAAACGCATTTTTCAAAACTTCGAGACAAACATAAACTTTGCATTGCTTGAATATCACTGTTTGCATTTGACTATTTGTTTGACATCGAAGAGATTCATACAACGAATGTTCGGAGGAACGAAAAATCTCTCAGTGAACAAAATCACTTCAAAAGGATGACACTTCCATTACAAAAATCTCCTATCAACAAGGGGCATGACATGTCACTATCCAGCACACCTGGGGCAGTCCAGTCAAGGTTTCAACAGATCTTTCAAAGTTCAGTTAACCTGGGGCAGTCCAGTCAAGATTTCAACAAAATCTCTCAGTTACAGATTAACCTGGGGCAAGTCTCCTTCATCGTCACTTGGGGCATTCGAATGTCAAAAGTGTTCAACAATTCCTTCATCACCTGTTGGAAGATGCAGTTTTACATGGACTCATCATGAAGCAACCGTACACAGGTTCCTTCTCAAAATCCAAGATGCAGTTTTACACAGACTCATCATGAAGCAATCCTACACAGGTTCTTTCTCAAAATCCAAGATGCAGTTTTACACGGACTCATCATGAAGCAACCCTACACAGGTTCCTTCTCAAAATCCAAGATGCAGTTTTACACGGACTCATCATGAAGCAACCCTACACAGGTTTCTTCTCAACCTCAGATACAGTTTTACACGGACTCATCATGAAGCAACCCTACACAGGTTCCTTCTCAAAATCCAAGATGCAGTTCTACACAGACTCATCATCATGAAGCAACCCTACACAGGTTCCTTCTCAAATCCAAGATGCAGTTTTACACGGACTCATCATCAGGAAACCCTACACCGGTTCCTTATCAAACTCAGATGCAATTTTACATGGACTCATCATGAGGCAACCCTACACCGGTTCCTTATCAAACTCAAATGCAGTTTTACACGGACTCATCATGAAGCAACCCTACACAAGTTCCTTCTCAAAATCAGATGCAGTTTTACACGGACTCATCATCAGGAAACCCTACGCGGTTCCTTCTCAAACTCAAAAGAGTCTTGCAATCCCTAGCCAGAGAACCTTCCAGAATCTAATTCCCCTCAGAGTCAAGTTTCAAGATCCCCAGTGGAGCTAAAACGTCCAACTATCAATCTCCAAGCAGAGTGAAGACTCTCATTCTCAGTTCCTCGCAGGATATTCGAATATTCTCCAGGGAAGATCTCCTCAAGACAGGAATCCCCAGTAGATTGGCATACAACCCAAGCTTCTGATTCCCCAACAGTGGTCCCAGGACTTCCCATTTGCAGCAATCAAAAGATTCTTACCCTCCCCAGCAGCAGCTAAGGAATTATTCTCCCCGGCAGCAGTCAAGATTCTTTTGTCTCCCGCTATCCAGGATTCATCTATCCTCAGCAAGACAGCTCATCAGCTTACACGCGCATCCATCACATTCATATCATAAACATTGATAACATACATTGCATCATGCATCATGAAATTGCATACAACTAACTCTTTACCTTTTCAGGTAAGATCAGTCGACATACAAAGATCATCATCTTCCGAGATTCATCCAGAAATAGTTCAGATATGACCCAGACACGACGACATTCTGATACTTATACCAGATTCATCCAGATGCAGTTTTTCACGGACTCATCATCTAGAAACCCTACACCGGTTCCTCTTCAACTCCAGATGCAGTTTTACACGGACTCATCATCAGGAAACCCTACATCGGTTCCTCTTCAAACCCAGATGCAGTTTCACATGGACTCGTCATCAGGAAACCCTACACCGGTTCCTCCTCCACTTCAGGACTTCTGAAAACAGTTCACGGGTTCTCCAGTAACGGATGTTAACCTATCGCTTGTTCAGATTCTTCTCAACTTTTGAAAACAGTTCACGGACACTTCCCAACAACAGATGCTGCTCTATTGCTTATTCAACTTCAACTCCTGAAAACAGTTTACGGATTCTCCAAACATGGATGTCAATCTATTGCTTGTTCAGACCCCCAGTTCAGAGATGTTCCAAAACATGGATACCTTTCTGATACTCGTCCACTCACCAATGACATACAGTTCAAAAATCACCTTCAGATGGCATCTATAAGACCATCCTCCTCCAAACATTTCCAGATGGCATCTTCAAGCCCATCCTCCTGCCAACAACTTCCAAATGGCATCTTTAAGCCCATTTCCAGATGGCATCTCTAAGCCCATTCCCCGACAAGGTTCTGTCACATCTCCAGATGGCATCTCTAAGCCCATCTCCAAATGGCATCTTTAAGCCCATTCCCTCTACCATCACGTCAGAGTGCAAATTTTTGGGCACTCTAGTGTCCAATCTCCTTTTACCTTCAAGTCGCGAACGGCAAACTTGCCAATCTAACTCTTCAGGTTCAAGAAGATTAAACAGGGGCAACTGTTGTACCCCAAAATTTGCCCTCGTATTTTTCTACAAGAAATCACAGCTTCGGGCTTTTCCTGATTTTTTCGGACTGGCTCAAGAATCGGTCAAATAGACTTTTCTCGTCAGTCAGACAAAATTTAGGGTTTTCTTTGATTTTAAAGCAGTTCAAACAGATTGCTTAGGGTTTGGTTGAGTTGGCTCAGGTTTTGATCTGGCAGACGCTTCTCTGACAATTTAATCAAGAACTAGGGTTTGTGCGCATATTTCTCAAAAAGAATTAATTCTACAGTGCTTTTCAAGTTATTCTGAGATATGAGCTGAGGCAGTTGAATTAAGAATTTACAGTGCTTGATTTAATCAGTAAAAGAAAAAGGACATGTGGACATTTGTTTAGCTTTGCATTGCTTTGGATATTTGAAACGCCGGGTTTATTATTGATTGACCACAGTGTTTATTAATTGTTTATTTATTCTAAGTTAGGATAATTGGGATTTATTTCCATTTATTATAATTTAAGAATTTATGAGTAATTAAATAGACAGCTGGAAAAAGAATTAACTGATCAAAATTGGATTTCATTCATCTTTAATTATTTGTTACAATTGTTATTTAAATACAGTATTTATTTACAAAGTATTTATAATAATAATGGTTACAATGATTAAAATTGAAATAAAATTGTCCTAAATTTCCCAAGTCTTCATCTTCTATCCAATGCTCCTTTGCTCAATTATCTTTACCTGCAAAAACAAAGAAAAGAAAAAGTCAAATGCAGATAAAATAATTAAAGAGCAGACAGATAAAAATTGGACTCATCATTAAAAGCAACTGGCCGGAATCAGTTTGCCCTCTCTGCAAATCACAAGATTTCTTTTGGTTCACAAAGAGGGATAGAAGTTGCTTGCAATTAAGGAATGAAATGCACAAAAAGTTATAATTGCACAAATTCAAAATTGTCACACATGCTGCCTAGTTTCAAATTTTCAACCAAAGGAGGCAAATCAATTGAAAAGTGCACAAAGCTGCATAGTTCATAAATTATTAACAAAGTCCAAATTGAACTAATTGCAAACTGAATGAAACTGGCCACAAGCTACCCAAAAGATGTCAAGAAGTACAAAGAAGCATAAAATCTGGAAAAAGAGATAAGAGATATGCAGAGTAAACCAACTAGTGCAAGCAACATCAAAAGTTACATCACTTTCCAAAGGCTAGTCACCTTTTCAGAAATGCAGTCATAAGCAATATAATATGCTTAAATCTGGAGGCAGAAATATCACAAAGAAAATAGAACTTCACAAACTGTCAAAAAGAAACAGAGCTGCCTCAAACGATAACCCTGTAATGAAGCCTTTAACAGCATAAGCCTTACCAAACACATAACTCACAAATCAACATCAACCTTTCAATAACCATTCAAAGCTCAAGCCAATCTGCATAAGTTATCCACACCAAACCAGAAGCCATAAAACACAAACAAGCTTACAACCATAACCTTAGAACATACAAACTGAAACAGCATTCAAACTGCTCAAGCCCAAAACCTACATCCAACACTTAAGCCTTACCTGTGTCAAGCCTTAGACAAAAGCCCTGTCCAAAAAAACCAGAAGTTCAAGCTTCCAGTCTTACCTACTGCAAACCCAACCTGTAAAAGGCCAAGCCCCTTCAAGAACACAAACATCAAAACCTGCCTGAACTGCCAAGCCTCAAACTGAAGCCAAGGCCTGTAACTTCAAAGCCTAAATCAGTACCAAGCCTGTAAACAACTGAAGCAACCAAGCCCTCAGAACTTTCTTCATCATTGGGCAAAAAAATCATCGAAACATCTCAGCAAGCTCATAGTGGAAGAGGAAAAGAGGTGAACAATAAGCAAAGCAATACTCAGCATTCAAGGCAACTCAAGCATATCAAGCAAAAATCAGCATATCAAGCAATCAAAGGCAACTGAGGCAAAGGGTAGAAGAGGAAAAGGCAAATATATCAAACATTTCAAGGCATCTCAGCAAGCATACAGAAGCGAGCGTTCAAGTGGACAAAAGAGGAAAAGAAATTAAAGCAAGGTTTTCAGATGTTCATCATGAAACTCTAAAGAAGCAAAACAAAGGTACCAGGTTTTCCAACAAAGCAAGCTAGCTCAACATCACGTGTTTCCCCTCCGCCTCTGGCTACCGAAAGCGCCGCCGTCCTCCTCCATCCCTTCTCCCAAAGGTATAATCTTCTCTTCATTTTCACACATCTCAAACAGAAACAAGTAATAAAAATCAATCAGAACTAATAACATATGAGTTGAAACCCCACAAAAAAAAACGTTAAGTCAACGAAGCTCAGACTCATACCTTTCATGTCATCACTGTTTTGCCCAACCTTGAGAAGAGGGAGACGGAGGCAATGCCTAGCAACTTGAGGCGAGGAGACAAGCTTTCAGAGTCCATGGCTTGAGAAAGAATGGAGGAAACAAAGTGAAGACGAAGAAGATGAGCGCCGCTTCTGTATTCAACAAACCCTAACTCATTCCCAAATGAAACAAATTCAAGTAACCCTAAACAAAAAATGTTATGAAACAAAATGGGCCTTGCCCTTTCCTAATCAGACTAAAGCCCATTTCCAATTCCACGCATACCCCCCTTTTATGCTTCTGATCAATTTTCGCTTGGGCCAAACAAAACCCTCTAAGGCCCATTCCTTTTTTTAACTAAAAAATATTACTCTTTTTATCACCCTATACTTTTTTTTTATATATAACTTACTTAATATACTAATTTTAATTTTGCCTTAACAATACTTTTTTTATATATAACATAATTAAATTTTGTATAGAAACTAAAATTCAAATAATAATTTTCTTTAAATTTAAGACAATTTTCCTTTCTTTTAATTAAAATTTTGTATACAATACATTAACTAAAATACAAATAATATTTTTTTCTTTAAACTTAAAACATCTCATTTTTTTAAAACTTTTGTACATAAAAATACTAACATAAAACATTAATACATAGAACTTAAAACATTTTCTTCTCTTTTAATTAAATTTTCTTGTTTGAACATAATTAACAAAATAAAAAAGAGAAGATAACAATACTTAATTTTGCATTAAGTTCACGTTTCACACTTGTAAATAATTACATGCACTTACACAAATACGTTAATACATTTACATTGCTCTTATACATTTGCTTATTCTTATACCTTGATACATATTACATTTGAGATCGCAATTCGATTTGGTTGTAAATTTGATTTGGACACTACTCTCCTATTTAAGTCTCATCCCCATTTGTAAATATTTGTACCCCCACTCCCGGATACTTATTTGTAATAGCGTAGACTTTAAATTCTCGCAGTTTATCGCTTTCAAATATACCATGGTTAGACCTAGGGTTTGTATGTACATAAAATCAAACTCTAGATAACCTAATACAAAACAAATACATGAAATCAATACACAATCACACTTGCACCCCTAGGGTAATCCCACTCGTTGCCTTCCAAAATGGGCCATGCTTGCACGTCGAGTTTCTTTGGCAAAACAATTCAAATGATCATAAGTCCCTCAATGACGCTTTCAAAAGTTGCCTATCAAAATGATCATAGTCCCTTCAAGCAAAATTGCTAAAGACCCTTGGCACCATTACATTCATGGTCCATACGATGACCCGCGCCTGTCCCGTTAAACATCCTAACACAAGATTGTCCACCAAATACAATGGTGGAACAAAATTGTTAAAAGGGTTAAAACATAGAAAAAACCATTGAGTAAATTTAGGGGTAGACAACTCTTAGTTACTTGATCAACTTGCAAAAACACACTTGCCTACTTTTCTAAACCACACTCCACAAACACTTTCAAAACAAACTTTCCAAAAACATTTGAAACATCTTTTCAAAAAGATACACACCTTTGTAAAACACTCAAACACGAGTCATTACAACGGTTGCCTAGACAAGGCGTCTTCTTCAAAAACATTTTCAAAACACACACACACACACCATTTCAAGCAATTGAAAATCAAAGGCAAGTGATCTAAAACAAGTAACTAAGAGCCCATGGATAACCATGGATGAAAAGGGTGTTAATACCTTCCCTTTTCATAATCTACCCCCCGAACCCACGAAACATCTCAAAAGGTTTTTCCTGTGCTTTTTAACCTTTCCTTAGGATAAAATAAAAAGTCGGTGGTGACTCTTGCTAAACCGAACAAGTGCGAATACAAACGCAAAACCTCAAGTCAGTTCTCCCACCGTATCACAGAAGGCAATGCAAGATGTCTCCTAGGAAGGTGGGTATAGGGTTGCGAGAGAGAAAGACTTTGATGGCATTAACGTCTATGAATTGATCTGAATTAGGAAACAAAACCAAACTATAAATGAGGAGAGCTAGCATGTCTTCAAAGGCTTGGAAATCCATGTCATCCCAGAATGAACGAGCTTTTTCCAACAGAAACTTAGCTAAAAAACCTTTAACCTCACTTCTTGTCTCCCAATTGTCTATGACTTCGGCCCTCTTCACATGTAAAGCTTCGGCGATGACTTCAGATTTCGGAATCCCTTCTAGACCTGTGAACGGTATCTGATTAAGCACGGGAACCCCTAAGAGTAGAGAGAACTCTTCCAAAGTAGGTACCAACTGATAGTCCGGAAAAGTGAAACAATGATGTGTGGGATCAAAGAATTGGAACAGTACACACATCATTTCTTCTTGGAAGTTGGATGTAGCCAAACTGAGGAGTCGACCATACTTCTTGGTAAAAGGATAATCCCCGGGAACTCTTGAGACTAGCTCTTGAAGTTGAGGATGTGCTTTTACAAAGCTGATTCAGATGGTGTTTCTTCAGAGAGAATTCATATCCTACAAAACAAAAACAAAGATAAATTTCTAAATCCTTGAAATGGTTAGTGAGCATGCATATGATGTTGATGATGTTAATGATGTTTATGTACAAGCAAACATATACATACACAACAAACAAATCCTTATGTTTCAGGCTTGCATGAGTTTGTAGGTAAGTACCCTCTTGAAGTTTTAGTTGGCTCAACCTGTCCTAGAAATAATGATCGGGTTCTAAAGGATCTCAATATCACCGACCTTTCTTTTAGGCATTGTCTCAGCTCAACAATATTTTCTTGCGGCCGAGATATCCCAAAAGTCTAGCCTCAATGAGTGTAGTATCGAGTGTCAACCAATTTTCAGCTTTACACTGAAACCGGTTACCTCACTACGTCCTAATGGCCAAGTTTGTTCAATTAGGGTTCTAGGGTTAATTAGTGCTTCGCGACGCCACTCAGCGGCCCCGTATTCTCCTCGATTCACCATGAGGGATACCGGTACCCACAAATACGTCACTCTAACATAGTCATTGTCTCAACCATATCGGTCTACGCCGTACAGTCTCCATAATCTATTGCTATTTACCTAAAAAGGTGCCCCAAATTCGGGTGGAGGATCAAAGCAAGCCCAATACAAAGAACTGAATATAAAGCATACAAATCAAATAATGAAAGCGAGTAAAAGTGATCTATCCCTAAGGTAACCCCACTTTTAATTTTTATCCCCAGCAGAGTCGCCAGTTCTGTGATATAGTGGGAGAACTGACTTGATGTTTTGCGTTTCGATCGCACTTGTGCGGTTAGCAAGAGTCGCCAGCGACTTTTCTTTTATCAAAAAAGGAAAGGTAAAAAAAGCACAGGAAATACCTTTCGAGATTATTTCTCGGGTTCGGGGGGTAGATTATGAAAAGGGAAGGTATTAGCACCCTTTTCATCCATGGTTTTCCATGGGCTCTTAGTTACTCGTTTAGATCACTTGCTTTCATTTGATAGTGTGCTTGTAGTGTGGGCTTTGAAAGTATTTTGAAAAATCTCTTTGTAATGGTTCTCGTCTCTATAAGAACGTATATAAAGTTTTGTTTCGAAAAGTGGTTCAAAGATGTGTTTGTGAATCGTGTTTTCAAAAAGTGTTTTGAAAAGAGGTTTTGTAATGGTTCTCGTCTCTATAAGAACGTATACA
The DNA here is from genome assembly GCA_948472305.1 of Vicia faba. NCBI lineage: Eukaryota > Viridiplantae > Streptophyta > Magnoliopsida > Fabales > Fabaceae > Vicia > Vicia faba. Next base: position 1,214,894,773 of record OX451738.1, on the reverse strand, counting down.
AAGTTTTGTCTTTTTGAAAATGTTTTGAAATGAAAGTGTAGGTGTAAAAAGTTTTTATCATGAGCAAGCGAGTGACTAAGATCGAATCTATCTACTATAAAGGTCTTAAATTATTCTTTTCTTCCTCCTTTTAATGGTATTATCTTACCATTGATTTGGTAAGAAGCCCCATCGTTGGATGTGAAGGGACAGGCGTGGGTCAATTTCACAATCATCGAAAGCAACTTAGGAGACGCTTTAGTAATTTTTGTAAGGGACGAGATCGTTTTAATCCAAGGCAACATCGAGGGTCATCGAGGAACTACGATCTTTTTTTATCGAAGGGTCATTGCTAGAGCGTCCCATATTCGATGGACATGATTGTATTTCCGAGGCAACGAGCGAGGTTACCCTAGAGGCGCACGTGTGAAAAAGTGTGTTGGTTTCAAGTTATTTTATTCTTTGATTAGGTCATCTAGCGATTGATTTTTGAATCTTGCCATACACGCCTAATTACTATACAGTATATGGAAAACGGTAAATTGCGGGAATTGAAATTCTACGCTATTACAAAATGTTTGGGAACGGGGGTACACTTTTTACAAATGGGGATGAATCAAATGAGATAGGAAGGTCCAAATATCAAAAAATACAACCAAATCGAAATTTGTGCGATTTAATTAAAGTTATGATGATCCAATAAAAGCAACAAAATATGGAAATGAAATGTTAAGTATTTACTTGAAAAGAGAAAAGTAAAACCTATTCTAAAAATAAAAATAATTGATTAAATTAAAATCTCTATTTTTTGTATTTTATTAATTTAAGTAAATTTAAAGAAAACAAATAAACTAAATTATTATCTTTTGGTGTTTTATTATGAAAATTAAATCTAAAACAAACATTCATAAAAAAGAAAATGATAAAAATTATTTACAAAAAAACCTAAATCAAATTAAAAGTAATATCTTAAGTTATATTAGTAATTTGCATAGCAAAAGAAAAGAATATAAGAAGAAAAACAACTAAAAAAACACAACATGGGCCCAAGATGATTTAGATGTGAGGCCCAAACCAAAATGGTTGTTCTTGCTATAATAAAGAAACAGGCATAGGGGGGGTACGACCAGCAAAACAAAAAATGGGCTTAGGGAAATACAAAACAGACGAGCCCAACCTTCTAACTCTGCTTAATTGTTGATTAAGGGAAAAAAAGGAATTAGGGTTCTTGGAATCCTTCTCACTCACACGGCGCCACTCTCATCTTCATTCACTTATCTCTGTATCATCCTTTGCTCATATTGATGAAACCTCTAAATCTCTCACTAACCATCCCTGTTTTGCGAGCAAAATCGCTCTTTACCTCTTTGTCTCACTATGATTTGGCGTTTTTGAAAACCCTAAGTTCGGATTTGAACCCTAAAGGAACAGATTTGATTCATCTGATCTTCCCCCCAACTCTCTGTTGTCGGAACGCCACTAATCTCGTCCTCCTAATCAAGCTCTAGTGATTTTCTTTGAAAAAAGTAAGGTTTTGCTCTTTCCCAATTTTACGAATTTCGTTGATTTTATTTTGATCTTTGTATATTCTGTTAATTAAGCTTGCTCTCTTAAATGCATGAAAATACATGATCATGGAAGATTTGAGAAAGAGAGGGAAACCATACCTGTTGAAGTTCTTTTTGTGAAATGGAAAGGGGACGGCGAGATTGAGGACGACGTTCCTTGGTGGCCGGAGTTGCACGAGGGGAGGAGATGAGGATGAAGGCGTGGGTATTCTAACTCGTCGGTAATCTTTTCTTCTATTTTTCTTTGAATGATGGTGATTTAACAGTTTTCTGGATTTTGGGATTTTTTTGATTGTTTATCAGGTTTGGTTTGATGGTGGTTTAATGGTGTTTTGAGTTTGTTACAAGTTTTTGGTTATGTTTTTGGTTATGGTGTTTTGTTACTGGTTCAGGTTTTGGATTGATGATGGTTCTGTTTGAAATTTGTTAACAATTTTGGTGAGATTGGTGATGGCTACTGTGTTTTTGTTCACTGGTTTGGTATTGGTTGCAGGTTTTGTTACTGGTTTGGTATTGGTTTTAGGCTTGGTTACAATATTTGAGATTTTTGGTTTTGGAGTCTTTGACAGGTTTTGGTTACATTGTTTGAGATATTTGCTTGAGGCCTGTTTCAGGTTTGATGAGTTTGAGACCTGTGTTTTTCAGCTTGAGACCTTGACAGGTTTTTTTTGCTTTTGATGATGGTTCTAGGTTGTTTTTTTTAATGAAGTCTTAGCAGGTTTTGTTGGCAGTTTGGGAATTGGATGCTGTTTCTGGTTTTGATTTCTTCTGGTTGTTTGGATTTTTGTGAGGGTTACTGTGTTTGAAACTATATTTTTAGTTGGAGATTTTTTGTGTTCTTATGTGTTTGAAGCTTGGTTCAGGTTTTATGAGTTTAATAATGTTTCTATGTTTTTTGCTTGAGAGTTGTGTCCACTGTTATATTGGCCCTGTTTCTGTTAAATTCATATTCAAAATGGTGGGCAACCCACCAATTGAATATTTTCAATATATTGTTCCTATGGCCTTTTTGCTGCAGTTTTGGTTTTTAGCATATTCTATGCAACTTGTGACAGGCAGGGCAACAAAGTTGTGCATCCCAATAACCTAGGTGACTTCTTTCCTCTCTTCTCTCTCAATGACAATAAGAAAGCCAATTGCACTTTTGCCTTTTTTTTCCCAATTCTGAAAGGTTTGCATGGAAAATGATGTTTTATGCTTCTCAAGCAAGCTTTGCTATTTTGACTTAGCTGTTTATGTTGCCATACTTCTGCACTGCTGCCTGCTTTAGCTTTTGTTGACTTAGCTGTTTGTTTGGTTTTGATTTGAGGCTGCTGTTTGCTTTTTTGACAAAGTTGTTTTGTTTGGTTTTGATTTGAGGCTGCTGTTTGCTTTTTTGACAAAGCTGTTTTGTTTGGTTTTGATTTGAGGCTGCTGTTTGCTTTAGCTTTGTAATATTTGTTTGGACAGTTTGCCTGCGAATTTGTTTGGACAGTTTGTACCGTTTGTTTGGACAGTTTGCCTGTGAATTTGTTTGGACAACTTTTTAATGCATTTCTTTTCCTCTTTCTCTTTGTGAACCAAGAAGGGTAACCTTCTTGTGATTTGCAGATAGGAAATAGATTGTGATGAAATAAGATGGCCTTCTGATTCCACTTTGCAAATCTTAATGATGGATGCTTTTTTTTTGGAAAATTCTCACTCATGCCCATATGATTTTGTACTAATCACATTTTCTTTCTTTTGTTTTCATGTGAGTAAAATGGAGATGACAAAGCAAGGAAGGCAAGAAATCTGTCGCAAGCATGGAAGTCTTGGAGATAAGCAAAGGAACTTCAGTCAAGCTTAGGCATAGATTAATTCTCATAGGCCAATCAAACATTTGGATTTCCTTTGTAATTTAAAGAAAATCATTCTTGTACTGTATCCAATAGTTGTACTAATTCATCTTTTAAATACAATAAGTTGTAAAACATAGAGTATTTAAAAGAATAAATTGTTTTGTAACAACGTTTGAAATTAGAAAAATCTTGAGTTGTAGCATGAAATATTCCGGTGTCGATTGAAATAACTTGAAATCCTTTATCAACAACAACTTGTAATTTCTCTCCTAATTGATTTTTGAAATTCCCAATCAAGATATTTGAAGTAAAATGTTCCAGTTTGGTAACTTACATTCCAAGTAATCCCAATAACTATATAACTGCATTTCAAACGAACACGCACTGTATATTCCATTTCCTAACCAAACAAAAGTTTTAAAGACGCAAATCATCTGGTCAACTTGGATCAAAATCATGATCGTCCTAAATGACAGTCTTAAACTCCATCTCTTGTCTCAAACAAACCATGCTCTGAGAACAAACACTGTCTTTTCAGTAAACTTGAGGAAGCATGAAGACCTGTGAAAACCAATTGAATTTCTGAGGACTCAATTTCTTTTGAGGATTGCAAGAAAAACCCTAATTGCTGGTTTACTGCCACAAAAGAGAATCTGTCTAGTCGATTTCTGAACCGACTTGAATATCCGAGAAACCCTAGGGTTGTGTCTTCTATGAAAAAGGGGAGGGCAAATTTTGGGGTACAACATGTATCTTAGCAAAAACAAGAAAAAATACAAGATCATAGTCCCTCGATGATGCTATCAAAGTTACCTTTCAAAAATGATCTTAGTCCCTAAAGAAAATTCTAAGATATCTTACAACATTGCTAATCATGGTTATACGATGACCCACACCCGTCCCTTTTACATCTAAAGATAGGGTTACTTACCAAATTAATGGTAATATAACAATGTCAAAGGAAAGAGGAAATAAACATGAAATACTTTTGAGTAGGTAGATTGTTCCTAGTTGCTTGCTCAATTTCAAAACCAAAACATCCTTGCTATTTTCAAAACAAACACCAACACTTTCAAAACACCTTTCAAACTTGAAAACATTTTCAAAATATCAACACCTTTGTATACATTCTTACGAACGAGAATCATTAGAAAGTTTTCCTAAATGATGGCATCTTTACAAAATACTTTCAAAAAACCACACAAAGCACATTTTCAAACAAAAGTAAGTGATCTAGCAAGCAACTAAGAGCCCATGGAAAACCATGTATAGAAAGGGTGCTAACACCTTCCCTTTTCATAATCTACCCCCCGAACTCAAGAAAACATCTCAAAGGTCTTTCATGTTCTTTTCAGCCTTTCCTTTTGGATAAAAGAAAAGTCGGTGGCGACTCTTGCTAAACCGCAACATTTGTGATCAAACGCAAAACGACCAAGTCAGTTATCCCACCTCTTTACAGGAATCAATAATGATATTATGCAAAAAGAATCAGCATCAAATGATAAAAATTGAAAGAGTTATAATTCTTGAAAGTTGGGCAAAGTTCACTTGAAAATAGGTTAAAAATTTCTAAGTCCACAAGATGACCTATAATGTATCCAAACTTTTGATGATCTTTCAAACATAATTGGGTATTGACTTATAAAAATAAGTTGTATAGGATATTAGGAAGATTCACATTCCCAAATAATCACTTAAAATGTTGAATATTATGGCAGTTGTGATCTCTTGAACTTGAACTTGAAATGTTAACTTTTTGGTCAAAACCCACTTTGAATCAACTTGCATACTTGATATTTTCTTTCATTTCAAAGAATGATGATACACACATGAACTTAGAATGATAAATCATCTATTAAACTTTGATCAAACATGTCCAATCTTAAGGTTACTTGATGATGAAGGCATGGAAATAAACACATGAACCTTTGACTTTTCTTGAGAAATGAGTAACCAAACTTGGGGAGTTCTTGATCAATTAAGATTGAATTATGTTTTAAGATGATATAACCTAAGATTATAGGCCAATATATAATGCACGGGTCTTTGAAAATCAATGTTGACCCTACTTTGACTTTGGTAAGATAAAACCCTAGCTGAGGGAACTTGTTTGATCCACTTGGTTCACACTTCTTCTTGCAAAATAAACAAAGGAAAACAAGACTTTTAATTCTATATTTTTATGATTGAAATTAATTTTGGCATAACTAACTTGGCAACAACATGTTGAATAAGATGTTATAACTTGCAGTGAAACATGTTGAATAAGATGTCTTATCCAGAAGATTCAACATTGTGTTTGTTACGTTGTAACAAGTTGTAGTTTGGATTTATTTGGTTACTAAATATTTTGTGAATATTATGTTATCCTATGTGGCGTTCAAGATTGAGGAATCAGAGATTCTATTTGAAATTCAAAGATATTATGTGTTTCTAAATATGGAGACATTTTAGGAAACTCTTGATTGAAGACCTATTGTTATGCAGAAAATTATGGATACTTTTTCAGCAGTTGCCTTGTTGCGTTTTTGAAGCCCAAATCCAGTCCATAAGTTATTTTATAAATAGAAGATCACAAACCTAATTTTTTTGGGGGGGGGGGGGGGGGGGGGCATGTAGTATTGTTTTAGGGTTTGCGTGTTATTTATGAGCCTCTCGGATATCATCTTGATATAAGAGTATGAGTGTCTCTTTTGATTTGTAAGTTCTGTTAATCACTCTTAAGCTTTTATACATTGAGTGATTGTGTGTCTTTAAAGTGCGACTTTTGAAATATTCTAAGTATTAGTGTTTTTATCATTGTTGTGATTTAAATGGAATTGAGAAGGGTCTCATACCTAGGTGAGGCTTAGGTAGAAGTTAAGCACGGGTAGTGATTAGTTGAGTAGATTGTAAATTGGTTATAGTTTGTTGTGGATCTATAAATTGATACTATTTAGTGGACTTCCTCCCTGGCTTTGTAGCCTCTAGACTAGGCGTTGTTGTACACCAAACTGGGTAAACAATTGTGTGTGTTCGTTTACTTTCAGTATTCTTAACTGTGTTTATCTTATCATTGTGTTTTGATGAGATATCAGTGTCTCAACATCTCTTAGGACATCTGATATCTGCATATCAGAATTTCAAAGACATATTTTTGTATTTTGATTAGTAGTTAGTAAAACATAAAGTATATAGAGACAAATTCAAAAGATACACAATAGGCTTCTTGGTGATCCCACAAAGATAACCTTAAAGGGGAGAGAGAAAGAAAAAGTTTGGGAGGCAACCCAAAGTTTTGATCTTGATGTGATGCAAAGAAATATGCAAATGATATGGGATCTTAGGGGAAAATTAAGGTATAACAGCTTCCCATATTTAAGTGTCTTCTATCCGGAGATATGAAGGTTAAAATCTTCGTCTCGATGTGATTGAAGATACTTAAATACAAGAAAAATCCATTTGGCCCTAAGATGCCATGCAATGTTTATGATTGTGAATGCCAAAAGGAACACTCTGCAGGGGAAGACAAGACACCGCTAGGAATAAAAGAATGTAGAAAAAACTACTACTCGAAACTACCAAGAAGATGGTTTAGCCAGGAAAATAACTCACTAGGGGAATAACATAACTCTGAGGCCGACTGTGTGATGGGGAAAACCAAAATCACAGACAGAAAAGCAAATCAACTATGATTCCACTGGGGAAATCTCAACTTTATTGAGACAACCTAATGAGGAGAGAGTTCAGATCTATTAGGAACAAGTCAAAAAGAAAGAAGCTAAAACTCATCTCTATTTGGACCAACCGAAGGAGGAGAAAATTCAAATCTATTAGGAACAAACCAAGAGGAATGAAGCATAAAAGTAAACTCTATTGGGACCAACCCAAGGAGGAGGAAGCTCAGATCTATTAGGAATAACCTAAAAAGAATGAAGCAGAAAACTCAACTCTATCGGGACCAACCAAAGGAGGAGAAAGTTCATATCTATTGGTAACAACCCAAAAAAGAACAAAGCAGAAAACTAAACTTTATCGGGAGCAACCCAAGAAGGAGAAAGTTCAAATCCATTGGGAATAACCCAAAAAAGAATGAAGCAGAAAACTCAACTCTATCATGAACAACCTAAGGAGGATAAAGTTCAGATTTATTGACAACAACCCAAAAGGAATGAAGCAGAAAACTTAACTTTATCAGGAGCAACCCAAGGAGGAGAAAGTTCAAATCCATTGGGAACAAACCAAAAAGAACGAAGAAGAAAACTCAACTCTATTGGGACCAACCCAAGGAGGAGAAAGTTCAAATATATTGGGAACAACCCAAAAAGAACGAAGCAGAAAACTCAACTCTATCGAGATCAACATGATCCATTATCGCGCACGGATCAAAAACGAGTAAATTTTTAATGTAGTTATGGTAACAACAACTCGAGTATTATATCACAAGGATTCTTGATTTTATTAACCAACTGAAATGAATATGGGGGTTTGTTTTGGTTTAGGATTCTATTAAGAAAACATATTAAAAAGTGATTATCGAAATAAGTGATTATAACAGGTTAATCTACTGGTTCGACCTCTAACTTATCATTGGTCATTAAAATTCCAATTCCCTAAACAGTTCCAATTCATATTCGATTACAATACTAGAGAAACAAGCATCGACAATACTACACAAGTTATGTTCCTAATCACCGAATTAAGCAAACGGTTCACCGAATTAAGCAAACGGTTAAAGATAGCGCGAATTAATGAAAAAGCTAAGTTAAATGCGATTAAAGTAAGGAACATACATTAATCGAATTAAATCTAATCTATTCTATAAGAAATGAATTAAGCAAACAAAAATCATAGAACAAATTAGAAAGGAACTGAATTAAATTGAAATTTATAAGAACCTCAAAGTTTGGAATTCGAATTCGGTAGATTTCCCTTAGGATTAGTTCTCCATGAACAATTTGTACAAAGCAAAATTTATATCGTGAATATTGCATAAAGTGTACAATACAACAACTGAAAGCTCTTAAAGAAAATAAGTATTTTCAATTCTAATTCAAATCGGTTCGGAAGACATAAAATCGTCCCAAAAATGACCCAAAACTAAAGGTTTCTAATGTCTGGAACTTCAACAAATTAATCGAGACTTCTACACTCTGAATCAGTTTTTGTATTCAACATGAAAGTTATAGCTCTTCCTATAAGCTTTCCAATGCATATGATAACGCGTCAATTCGATTCTCGTAGCTCCAGTTATAATTTTTTTAGTAAAATCTGTTTATGCGGAAAATAAAATAAAGGGAAAAATAAACTAAAATATGAAAACTCACTAAAACAGTAAAAATAATAAAACAAAGTAAATAAATTCTTAAGTACAATAGTAGGAGAATATGCATCAAAATGAACTAATCAAATTCCCCCACACTTAAACTTTTACACTTCGAGCAAAGTAGCATCAAGACTCATGAAAACCAATAACATTTGTGTTGTACCTCAAAATTTGCTCTCCAATTTTCCTCAAGTTATTCTCATGAGGTCCCCATTTGCTCAAAACTACTCAAGAGTTGACTAGTCAAAATCCTCCTTCTAAGCAATGAGCCCACAACTAGGGTCTGGTGTTTCTCAAGGATGTTTGGGTTTCAAGGGTCTCAAATGGTTTTCATGGTTCTTCAAATGTTTCCAAAGATACAAGTTGTTGTACCCCAAAATTTTCCCTCTCATTTTCTTAAGATTTCTCTCACATGTGTGATTAAAACACCTATTTAAAGGAAAAGAAAAAAATGAAAAAAATTGAAGATGTTAATGTGCCTTTCGACAAGACAAAAGTTTGTTTGAATCCACATCCTTTGATTGGATTTCTGGCTTCTTTCGATGCAAGCTTGGCTTACATCCTTCGATTGTGCATTGGCATATGACACGCTGGCTTTGATTCACAAAGCAAGAGCTTCTTGCATGCAACCTTCGATTACACCATTAGCCTCACATGTTTCACAATGCAATGGTTGCCTGCATGCCTTTTTCGTTTGAACATTTGATCTCTCCATGCTTGCTTTGATCCACAAAGTAATGGCTGGCTGCATACAACCTTCGATTGAGCCATAGCTTCCTTCTTGCACGCAAGAGGATCCCACAAGGCCAGCAGGCACAAGGCAAAAAGCCTCATGTAGCCTCCTTCGATTCAAAGAGGAAAAGCCTCCTGCACACAAGCTTCGATTGCACCACTGGCCCCTTACATGTTTGCCTTGAGTCACAAATCAGTGACCTCCTGCATGCAGGCTTCGACAGGGCATTGAATCTTCATTCAAACCTTCATTTGAGCAATGACCTCTTGTATGCTTGCTTGGAGTTTCAAAGTAGTGACCTCCTACATGCAGGCTTCGACATGGCATTAGTTATGTTTACACTAGCTTCGACTAGACAATATTTCCCTTTGAAATAGTTTGCTTCAATTCCACCCTTGAAAACCTTCAACACATATGGTTGGTGCCCCCTTTAAAGGACATGTATTGGTGGATTTGAAGGGCATACATAGGAGTCCCTTTCAAAGATACCCACATGACCCATTCAAAAGACATGTTTGTGTGTCCTATTCGAAGGACATGTTTGATGGTCCATTCGAAGGACCTGCAAGCCATACCTTAAGAACATGTTTTTGTGACCCATTCAAGGGGCACACATTTGGCTCCTTCGAAGGATGCACACAAGTGATCCATTTGAAAGACACTTGAAAATCAAATAATATTGCTTGAAGAAGGATCTGGTCGAAGATGGTCAAAACGAAAGGTGGAGATATCAAAAGATGCTTGTTGCCAAGTTCAAGCATGATACATTAGCCATAAAACTCCAAAACTGCTGCACAACAGTCCTGTAACACTGCCCCTATTCTTACACCAATTTGGCATACGAACACTGCCCCTCAAAAGCTACAAAAAATAGTTTACCCATTTTGTTCAAATTATTTTGTTTTCCCTCCTAAACCTCAACCAACATTCACCTATAAATAAGAAGCTCCATAACATGTATAAGGGTGCTGGACAACACATCCAGAGACTTTGGGGCATGGAGAAAAAAATCGTCAAACTCTTAAATTATTAAGCATTCCCAACATTTAAACACATATTCAAACCCATAGTCAAACGAAACTATACACTTATTTCTTCCCTTCAAATCCAAAACCCAGTGAAACACCAACTCAACACTTGGTTCCTTCTTTCGAATCCAACACTAGAAACATTACCCTTGTTTCTTTTCTTCGAATCCAAGGACACTCAAGGTCCAGAACACACGTTCCAGTCTCAAGCAAGGTAAGTTTCTCTTAACCTTTGTGATCGGTGGAAATAGAACTGACTGTTTTAAAGCTGGTTCGCGAAATGTCGCGGTAAGCAAGAGTCGCCACCGTATTTTATTTTCTCCAACAAGGAAAGGAAAAAAGCACAGCAAAATTCCTTTTCGAGATGTTTCTCGGTTCGGGAGGTAGATTTATAGAAAGGAAAGGTGTTAGCACCCTTTTTATCCGTGGTTATCCACGGGCTCTTAGGTACTTGCTCACTATGATTTCAAAATTTGTTTACTTTTCAAGTGTTTGTGGGTTTTGAAAAAGTTTAGTTTGAAAAACTTCTAGGTAACTCTTGTATCAGTCCTCAAGAGTGTATGAAGTATTTGTTTGAAAACTTTTTGAAAGTGTAGGTGCGAAAAGATGTTTTTGTTTTTTGAAAGAGCAAGTACCCAGGAGAAATCTACCTACTCTAAGGAATTAAGCTGTGTAAGAGTCCTTTAGACAGTACTATCCCACTATTGAGAAGTAGGTAGCACCGTCGTTGGAGTTATTCGGGTCAATTCGATTATAGGGACAATGTGGTCACCAAAGCAATAGTAGGACGCCTTAGCGGTAACCCTAATGTCCTAGATCCTTTTTATCCGAGGCAACCGTTTCGAGGCAAATGGATCTTTAGACAGGAGGGCGACCTCTAAAACACCCTATACTTAATGACCACCTCGAGGCAACCAAGTGAGGCGTACCCTAGGAGTGGCATGTGCACGTGTGTCAAATTCAGTAAAGATTATCTTATACATGTTATTTGTGAGCTACGGATTGATTTTATTTTTCAGTCAAGTCTTGTCATGCATAATTAACAGTTAATAAGTGCGGAAAATTGAATCTACGCTATTACAAGGCGTCGGGTATTTACATCGCCAAAAACATAACCCTTGAAAATAAATTGTGGAAAGTAAAGAAAGAGATAAAAGCCTAATTACCTATTACATTCTCGGAGCAGATACATAAATATAATCAAAAATAGATATGCGCGCGAAGAAATTAAATCGGGACGTCCTTAGGGTTTTGACCCTTTTTTTTAGAGATAAAGAATGAAATTTGTCCTTTTTGCAATTAATTAAATATTAAACCTAATAACTAATTAATTAACTAATTAAAAGAAAAAAGAAAAGTATTTTTTATGTTTTTTACGTCTTAATGAGAATAAAATAAAAGGTCAAAAGTTAGTAAAAACAACCTAATTCTAATTTATTTTATTTATTGTAAAAGAAAATTAACATTAAACCTAATTAGACTAAATTAATTTGGGTTAGTGTTTATTTACAAAATAATGATTTAAGATGAAATTAATAATTAATAATAATAAAAAAAAATATTGTTTTCTGAATTAATTATAAAAATAATTATTTGTTAGTTAAATAATAATAATAGTAATTAATAACAATAATTAGTAAAAGAAAATAATTAAAAGAAAACAAAATAAAAAGAAAAGAAGTAATTAAACCAGGGGGGTGATGGGCCCTTTTGGAGGTTAGAAAGGCAATCTGAAGCCCATTAAGCACAAAGCCACGTTTGACTTCTGAAATTGTGTGTGTAAGCGTTGATTGGGGATCATGAGGACTGTCACCTCCTGGCCATCAGATTGGTGTTAGTGGCCACTTGGCAAGATGATGCCTGGAGCGCATGGTGGACTCTTTCATGAAGCCTGCATGTGAACATAGAAGAAAAAATAGAAACAAAGGTTTGGGGGACCTGGGAATCGAACCCAGGTCCCAATGGTCACCAGACAACTCATCCTCCACTACGCCAGCTGAATGCCTTTGTTATTATAGTGATCAATAAATATAATATTAAGAACAAACAATATGCTGGACAAAAGCAACACGCGCGCCTTTTTGTTTGAATGGGCCAGTGGTATCTTAACACGTCTTCATCTTCCCCAGATTCCCTGTAAAAACAAAGTTAAATAGCGGGGATTTTTAACCCCCACAACCTGCATGGACAAAAAATAGCGAACAGGCCTATGGTTAATATAAATTGTTCGCGAGCATGGTTTTAGCTTCGTCTGGTTGCAACGATTACGACCATAGGCATGAGAAGTCTCAATTTTGCTGGACGTGGATAACCCCAATTTTGAGATTCAAGAACCCTAAAATCCTCCAATGGCAATTCACGATTCTGGACACCATAATGCAATTCACCTATACCATTAGCTTCAGAGAGGTTCCAGCAATGCAAATCAATGATTATAACATGTTAATGATGCATAAAATGTGAGTTTCGATTCTGAAAAAGTTAAGTAAACCGTGGGTCTGTGAATGGTGATTCTTGAGCTTTGGCGTGTGATTTTGATTGCAAATTGTTCCTGGGAGTTCCTGCAATATATTAGAAACAAGAACAAGCTTTGAATCACGTTAAATTATGGAATTCAGTTTTGAGTTTTCTTTGATTTTTTTGGAATTAGTTATGGCTTTTTGCAGCAGCTTTTTACGTTCCAGGCATTAGGTTTGACTTCAGTATATATAATGGAATGAAACTAGGGTAAATCTTGCACATGGAATCCCTTGCATTGATGTTTCAATATTTGATTGAAAATCAAATATTTTTCAATCTTTTTGATTGAGAAAACTTGCCAAACATGGAGATTTTTGTCTCTTTGATTGATACACGAATTTTCCAGCTTGCCCTGCGCTTGTTTGCTTCACAAGAGATTTGAAAAAACATATCTTTGAATTTCCTACATTTTAAATCAATTAAAGGAATTAAAATCAATTAAAAATCCAATTAATTAATAAAAAATAAGAAAATAATTTCAAATAATCTTAATGGGTCGTGCATGAGCTTTGGACAAAGTTTCAGGAAGGAATTTGAGGCCCATTAGCAAAAATGATATGTTTTGAGCAAAGTTGACTTTTGCAAATTCACAAAAATTTCCCAACTTCTCCAATGCATATCTTGCTCAATTTTGATCCTATGAACATGTTCTTGGACATTTTGGAAAGGTATTGAAGTCCTCTAACCAATGCCTTTGGTCCCATGTCATTTGGATTTACCAATCTCAAGTTATGGTCTTTGACTTAAAGTACATTTTTGTTGACTTTTGAAATTGACCTATAATGTAGAAATTAATAACTTTTTGTGAGAGCATTTATTGGACTTGGAATGTGAATATGAGTTGTAGGAAATGTCATCCCCTTCAAAATGAGCATTGGATGGGATTTTTCTGATGAACCATAAAAAAGTTATGCCTTGGTCAAAATACAGTTGACTTTTCTACTGTCCAAAAATAGTAACTTTTGCATCTTTGATGATTTTTGAGCCATGCTTGAGGAATCATGATCAAGACTTGATTAAATGATGATTGTGTGCTCAAAATAAGATGTTGACCAATTTTTTTGACTTTTGACTGTAAAATGACCATTTTACCCCTACAGTTGATTGTGAAGCAAATAGGGTTTTTGACTGTGGATCCTGACACTGTGAGTCTTGAAACTTGACATGTAGATGCTTGACAATGTATATAGGCCTATGGGACTTGATTGGACCACTGAAAATTTCAAATTCCTTGAGAGAACCACAACCCTAATTTTGACTGGCTTAGGAGGCAGTTGGACTGTGCAACCCTTGAGAAGTCTTGAACCATTTGAAGGTGATTCTTGATAAACTTTGAAGAATATGGGAGGGAAAATTTTGTGGTACAACAGTTGCCCTTGTTCAATCTTCTTAGACCTGAGGATGTAGATTGGCTTGCGTGCCTTTCGTGATCCGAAGGTGGAAGATGATTGAACACTAAAGTGCCCAGAAATTTGCACTCGCATAGTGGAGTATCAGCAATGTGATGTCGGGAATGGGCTTACAGATGCCATTTGGAGAGATGATGGATATGAGGATGGGCTTATAGATGCTATCTGGAGATGTAATGAATAGTTGTGAAGATGGGCTTAAAGATGCCATCCGGAGGTGTCGATCGCGTAAGAGATTCCTTAGCGAGAACTTGCGTACCTGAGAAAGAAAGATAATTTCCCGGCCTGTTACAGGGGTTGACCTTCAAACTACTCATGTAGATACCTTTCCTGTCTGGTTTCAGGTATAGGTCTACAATCAGTCGCTCACAGATATGCCCTGGCTAGATACAGGTATCGAATCTGGAACTTCAAAAGGTTGGTTGAGATAGCTTTCCTGTCTGGATATAGGCGTAGACCTCTAATCAGTCGCTCATAGACATGCCCTGGCTAGATACAGGTATCGAATCCGGAACCTCGTCTACAGATATGCCCTGGCTGGATACAGGTATCGAATCTCTAAACTCTTCATGCAGATATGCCCTGGCTAGATACAGGTATCGAATCTACAATCAATCACTCACAGATATGCCCTGGCTAGATACAGGTATCGAATCTGGAACTTGTCGTCTACAGATATGCCCTGGCTGGATACAGGTATCGAATCTCTAAACTCTTCATGCAGATATGCCCTAGCTAGATATAGGTATCGAATCTACAATCAACCGCTCACAGATATGCCCTGGCTAGATACAGGTGTCGAATATGGAACTGCAAAAGTTGATGGTAATCGTCTTTTGATTGACCTTTTCCTGAAAAGGCAAAACATTAGTTGTATGCAATGTCATGATGTATGAAATGCATGATGTCATGAGATCGTGTCGTATGCACTTTATCACGTATGTAAGCAGGATGTATGAAATGTGAAATGTCCATGAATGTATTTTCGTCTAGGAAAATAAATCCTTGACGAATGCCGGGAAGTTCGTTGAATCCTGGGCTGATGCTGAAGAGTGGAGTTCTTCATTTCCGTTGGGGATGATGATTGCAAGAATAAACCGGTAGGAGAAGATGACTCCGTCGGGGAATAAACTTGTTGGAGAGATTACTCTGCGAGGAATTACTCTGTGGGAGGAGATACTTCGCTGAGGTTTTGATGATAACTCCGCTGGGGATACCGTTGATAAGCTCTGTTGGAAGATTTGATGAACTCCGCTGGGGGATAGGAAGAACTTCGCCGAGGACGATCTTTCCGTTGTAATTAGCTGAGGATAACCCAGTTATAGGCTCTGGTGGGGAATAACCTCTGAATATGGCTGGAGAGATGTAGGTACTCTGCAGGGGATAAGCTTCCAGACTCTACTGGGGATAAGCTTCCAGAATCTACTGGGGATAAGCTTCCAGAATCTACTGGGGAGATGGTTTAACTCTCTTGGGGAAACTTTTGGATTGTACCGGGGAAGTGGCTCTACTGGGGTGTCTGTATTCTGCCGGGGAACAATCTTATATTAAGACTGCCGGGGATGCTTGCTGAGGAACATTTGTACTCCGCTGGGGAATGTTGAGATTTTCTGGGGGTACCCAACTTCCTTAAGGCTGACAGTAGACTAACTCTTCTTGGGGAGAGTATCGCTGACTTGCTGGAGATACTGTGCCTTTTTGGGGCTGATGGGAGACCAACTCTGCTTGGGGAGAGTATTGTTGATTCTTGTCTTACTCAGCGGGGAGTGAAGGTATCTTGGTCACGTTCTTCAGCCGAACCTACCTTGGTACCTTGGTGGGTAGAGCAACTAAACCGCTTTAGACAATTATTATTGCCCCTGTTTCTGATGTCACCTGTAATTAGTCCTTTGTTTCGCATGCAAATATTTATGAGTTAGCAATTAATGTCAAATGCATATATCAAAAATGAACATTGGACGTTCTTTGCAAAACAAAACAAAAAAGGAAAAACAGTTGGCAATTTGTATGGAAAAGTGAGCTTGTATTGATTTTTGGAATTTCCCTGTAAATAGGCGTTTTGTGTACAAGAGGCTGACGTCCTAGTAAGAGAACGCTGCCGAACAACATAGAGTTTATACAATTTGTACAAAGGAAAACAAAACAGCTATGTGAAAAATCCCACTGGGTTCCAACTCTGCTATCGCCTTTATGTCTTCAAGCGTCTCATCACTTTACTGCTTAGTTGAAGATGAAGCTGACTGATTGGTGCCGTCTGAACCTGATAGTTGATACCGAATTTTGGATGCAAGGTGATCCAATTAGAAATAATATTATGCTTTAATCCCTAACTTTTGCTTGGACCGCCCTTTCGGGTTTTCAGTCCACCGGGATACCCATTTTTGCCCAAGCCGCCTTTTCAGGTTTTCGACTTGCCGGGTGTACAGATTTTTTCATTTCATCCCTTATTTTTGCCCGAACCCTTTTGGTTCGCCGGGAAGCCCTTATTTTTGCCTAGGTGTGTCAACCTAGCGGGTCTTTAGTCATGCGTAGTATCTTTTTACTATGTCTGCATTGGCGGGGTGAGGAAGGTCGTCACCATCCATGGTAGTTAGAATCATAGCTCCTCCTGAGAAGATATTCTTAACCACAAATGGCCTTCGTACGTGGGGGTCCATTTGCCCCTGGGATCACCTTAAGGTAGAATGATGCGCTTTATTACCAGGTCCCCAACTTGATACTCTTGTCGTCTGACCTTCTTGTTAAATGCCTTGATCATCCGTTTTTGACACGTGTGACCATGACAAATAGCAGTGATTCTCTTTTCATCGATTATATTTAATTGATCAAGTCGAGTCTGGATCCAGTCATCTTCGCTCAAATCTGCATCCTTCATTATCCGGAGAGAGGGTATCTGGACTTCAATAGGCAAGACTGCCTCCATGCCATAGACCAAGGAAAAGGGTGTTGCCCCTGTTGACGTCCTTGCTGAGGTACGGTACCCATGAAGAGCAAACGGTAACATCTCGTGCCAATCTTTATAGGTCACTGTCATCTTCTACACAATCTTCTTAATATTCTTATTTGCCGCTTCGACAACCCCATTCATCTTCGGCCGGTAGGGAGAAGAGTTGTGGTGCTGTATCTTGAATTGCTCGCAGAGCTCATTGATCATCTTGTTGTTAAGATTGGTACCATTATCCATAATGATCCTCTCAGGTACACCGTAGCGACAGATCAGGTTGTGTCGAATGAACCGTGCCACGACGTTCTTGGTTACGGTAGCATAGGAAGTTGCTTCGACCCACTTCGTGAAGTAATCAATCGCTACCAGGATGAAGTGATGCCTGTTGGATGCCGTAGGTATGATTTCGCCGATCATATCAATTCCCCACATTGCAAAAGGCCAAGGTGCTGTCAAGATATTCAGAGGAACTGGAGGAACGTGCACCTTATCAGCATAGATCTGGCATTTGTGACACGTCCGAGAATATTGGTAACAGCCAGCTTCAATTGTGGACCAGAATATCCTGCCCGGAGGATTTTCTTTGCCATGGTATGTCCACTGGAATGTGTTCCGAAGGTACCCTCACGCAGCTCTACCATGATTCTTTCTGCTTCTGTCTTATCCACACAACGCAGTAAAGTTGAATCATGGTTTTGCTTGTAGAGAATTCCGTTACTGAGGAAGAATTTTGCCGCGAACCTTCTCAGAAACTTCTTGTTATTAACGGATGCGCCTTCGGGGTATTCTTGAGCTTCCAAGTACCTCTTTACTTCATGATACCAAGGCTTTTCAGTTACCTCTTCAACCTCAAGATCACAACAATGTGCAGGTTCATCCAATTTCCAAATGATGATCCGGAGAGCTTCGTTGTCCCATTTTACTTTGAACATAGAAGACATCGTAGCTAGCGCGTCCGCCAACTAATTCTCATCTCTCGGGAAGTGTTCAAAAGTTATCTCTTCGAAATGGGGGATCAATGTCAATACATACTCCTTGTAAGGAATAAGGTTTGGGTGTTTCGTATCCCACTCGCCTTTGATCTGATTGATCACGAGAGCGGAATCTCCGAAGACCCTCAGAAACTTGATCCTTAAGTCAATTGCAGCTTGAAGACCCATGATGCAGGCCCATACTCCGCCATGTTGTTGGTGCAGTTGAAACATAGTCGGGCAGTAAGTGGAGTATGAGTGCCTTTAGGGGATATGATCACAGCGCCAATGCCGTTTCCCAAAGCGTTTGAGGCTCCGTCAAAGTGCATAGACCATCGGGATCCTTCCTCAGGTCCTTCATCCGGTCCAGGTACTTCACAATCAGTCACTACCATGATATTCTCGTCTGGAAATTCAAAGTTCATAGATTGGTAGTCATCCACTGCCTGGTGTGCCAAATGGTCTGCTAACACACTTCCCTTGATTGCTTTTTGGGTCGTGTACTGGATGTCATATTCTGTCAAGATCATCTGCCATCTTGCTATTCTTCCGGACAAGGCAGGCTTTTCGAAGATGTACTTTATTGGATCCATTTTTAAGATCAACAGGGTAGTGTGAGTCAACATATACTGCCTCAGCCAGCGAGCAACCCATACCAAAGCGCAACAAGTTTTCTCGAGCAGTGAGTATCGGGTCTCACAGTCGGTAAACTTTTTGCAAAGGTAATAAATGGCGTGCTCTTTTCGGCCAGACTCGTCATGCTGCCCCAGCACACACCCCATTGAGTTGTCAAGTACTGTCAAGTATAAGATTAGAGGTCTCCCTTCAACCGGTGGCATAAGAATGGGTGGCTCTTGGAGATACTCTTTGATTCTTTCGAAAGCGGCCTGACATTCATCATTCCAACGTACTACTTGATCTTTCTTCAGCAGCTTGAAGATTGGTTCACAGGTAGCAGTTAGATGTGAGATGAATCAGGTAATATAGTTCAGCCGTCCTAGAAAGCCTCTGACTTCTTTCTCTGTCTCGGGAGTTGGCATCTCTTGTATGGCTTTCACTTTGGCAGGGTCCACTTGAATAACTTTGTCGCTCACGACGAAACCTAGTAGTTTTCCAGATCTCACCCCGAAGGTGCACTTGTTCGGGTTCAACCTCAGCTTGTACAACTTCAGACGGTCAAACAGCTTCTGTAG
This sequence comes from Vicia faba, assembly GCA_948472305.1. Taxonomy (NCBI): domain Eukaryota; kingdom Viridiplantae; phylum Streptophyta; class Magnoliopsida; order Fabales; family Fabaceae; genus Vicia; species Vicia faba. The sequence goes on along the minus strand of OX451738.1, from coordinate 1,214,875,303 downwards.
ATGGTCAAGGTGTTCCTCCTCAGTTTGGGACCTTGCAATCATATCATCGACATATACTTCGATCTCGTGATGGATCATGTCATGAAATAAAGCAACCATGGCACGTTGGTAGGTTGCCCCAGCATTTTTCAACCCAAAAGGCATGACCTTGTAGCAAAAGGTGCCCCACTGAGTAACAAAGGTGGTCTTCTCCATATCTTCGGGGGCTATCTTGATTTGATTATAACCGGAGAAACTGTCCATGAAGGAGAATACTTTATGCTGAGCAGTATTGTCAACCAGAACGTCGATATGAGGTAGAGGGAAATCATCCTTTGGGCTCGCCCTGTTCAAATCCCTGTAATCAACACACATTCGGACCTTACCATCTTTCTTCAGCACTGGAACCACGTTGGCAACCCACTGAGGGTAAGAAGTCACTGCTAGAAACCCAACATCAAATTGTTTCATAACCTCAGCCTTGATTTTCTCGGACATCTCTGGACGCATGCGGCGGACCTTCTGTTTTACCGGATGATAGTCTTCCTTGGTAGGCAAGTGATGAACCACAATGCCAGTATCCAACCCAGGCATGTCTTCGTAAGACCAGGCAAAGATCTCCACATAATCATGCAACATCTGAATCAACCGTTGTTTCACACTGAGCTCCAGATTGGCACCAATCTTGACTTCCTTTCTGTTTGTCTCAGTACCCAGATTTACTGTTTCCACTGGCTCTTCATGTGGCCGAATGGCCCTCTCTTCCTGGAGCAGCAGTCTTGCAAGCTCACCAGGCACTTCGCAATCATCTTCACCTTCGTCTTCGGCTAAGTTGATCGGATTTTCGAAGTCATAACTGGTAGTAGCAGAATCGTTACCAGTGAGATCCAGAGTGGATTGGAACCTGTATAGGTGAGTGTGTGTAAATATAGCTGTTTTGCAATATATAATAAATAAAGACAAGGAGCGCAAGATTTGAAATGCAAAAAACGTCCAATGCTTTTATTAATGATATATGAAAGTGACACACAAAAGCCCTCACGAATGAAGCCACGGTGCCCCGGGTAAGACACCGGGCCATAAAGTTTCAAATTATTGTTCGTTACAAATTTAAAACAAAGGAGTTCATTACTGAGTGACAAAAGTAATAGGTATGAAGTCTTTCGTAGTCCAGTTGCTTGGTCCACCGTTGGTCATTGGGTAGATCCAGCTGTCGAATTCGGATTCCTCCATGTCGTCTTCAATAGCATTCACTTCCGGGTTGGTGATGAGCACATGAGGTCTTCCAATCCTTGCCTTACGCACAACCCTCTGAGCTTCTGCAGTGAAACCCAAACCAAACTTGTCAGTCTTCGGAGTAAAATCAGGAAGTCGGCCCCAGTTTGCACACTCACCCTTCTCAATCACAGCCCGGGCATCCTTCAAGGAAGCCATCTTCAATGGAGAATCTTCTTCAGTCACAGTCTCTGCTGACGCCAGTGTCTGAGGCACCTCTTCAAAGTGTTGAAAGGGGGTCTCAATGAACTCCCCATCCATCTCTACGTACCGGAACAAGTTGAGGTGGCTGACCATATATTCTTCTTCCCCTTGAACTGTTACGATCTTCCCTCTGACCGGGTACTTAAGCTTCTGATGTAATGTGGAGGTCACAGCTCCAGCCTTGTGGATCCATGGACGACCCAACAAACAAGAATAGGATGGTCGGATGTCCATCACATAGAAAGTAGAATCAAAAACTTGAGAACCAACCCTGATTGGAATGTCAACTTCCCCATGTACCATCCTTTTCGACCCGTCAAAGGCCCGGACAACAATGTTACTAGGCTTGAGCTCTAAACCCTCACAATCCAACCTGTCTAGGGCCTTCTTGGGTAATACGTTCAACGAAGAACCAGTGTCTACCAACACATGGGCAAGTGTAGTGCCCCTGCATTCAATGGAGACATGCAGGGCGTCGTTATGGTTCTTTCCTTTGGCAGTCAGATCGACGTCAGAGAAACCCAACCCATTATCAGCAGTCAAGTTGGCCACACATTCGGTAAATTGATCAGCAGACGTTTCTTGTGGCATATGGGCCGTCTTCAGGAAGGAAATCAGGGCCTTGGCATGGGCCTCTGAACACAATAACAGTGATAGCATAGAAATTTTAGAGGGGGTGTGCCCTAGCTGCTCAACTACATTGAAATCACTCTTCTTGATAATTTTAAGAATCTCTTCCATCTCTTGCTTGGAAGCTTCAACATTGACGGTCTTCGGTGCCTCCGTCTGGGCAGGCACATCAGTAGCAATCCCTTTGCCCCGAGCGTCAGATGACTCGACAGCAGGGGTAGAAATAGGAACTTGGTCAGGCAGGGAAGTGGGCACACTTGCAGGTGTGATGACAATAGGTCTCTGAATAGCTAGAGGTGCAATATCTGGTGAGAAGAGCCTGCCGCTACGAGTAACCTTAGCAGGCCCGGTAATGTTACTGACGCCGGTACTTGTATCGAACTCTTGTTTAACTCTAAGCACATAAACATCTGCCCCATAGTGCCACGGGACAGCTTTGTCGGATGTATAGGGGAGGGGCCCCGAAACAGTGATGATGATAGGAGCAATCTTCTGAGTAGACATGATTTTGACAGGCTTCTTTGAGGGAGCCTTAGGAGAGTAAATATTAACAATAGACACTTCTTCAGTGGGGGTAGCAGGAACAACAATTTTCTCGAACAAGATCTCTTTGTTATCCATCAGGTTTTGGACGCCTGACTTCAACAAAGGACAACCAGCAGGTGAAACAGAACATAGAAGGCAACCTTTACTACATCCCGGAAATAAACCGGCCAGCAACAGGTTCCTTTTGACAGTCAATAACGGAGTAACAATATCATCCACAGAGTTCACATACCGGTCTTCTTTCACAACATTCACTTCATGCTGGGGCATGGGAGCAGTCACAACATTGGGCCTTTCGGGCGCCTCGAACTGTATTTCTTTAGCATCAATAAGGTCCTGAACCTTATTCCTCAGAGCCCAACAATCATCCGTAGTATGCCCCGGGCTGTCGGAGTGATAAGCGCAGCGGGCGTTGGGATTGTACTTTGGAGATGTTGTGTTCACTACCTTCGGAGCTTCTTTGACAGTTACCAGATTGGTTGACAGTAGTTGCAACAATATCTGAGACAGGGTCATACTGAGCCGAGTGTACTGCCTTTTGGGCCTCTCACCCCTTAGTTGGTTATATTGCTGAGGAGCAGCAACGGGCTTTGAAATTACCACCGCGTTGATAGCTTGGCGGCGCTCCGGTTTATTTTGTCTTCTTGACCCATACACATCACTAGATTCTTTCTTGAAGGGCTTCTTTTCAGTGCTCGAGGAGGCACCCTTTTGTATCTTCCCCGACTTGATACCAACTTCTATCCTTTCACCAGTCATAATGAGGTCTGTAAACCCTGCAGAAGAATTACCAATCAAATGGTTGAAGAATGGACTAGACAGGGTCCCCAAGAACATGTCCACAAGTTCATGGTCAATCAACGATGGCTGCACCCTGCCAGCCAGGTCTCTCCACTTTTGCGCGTACTCCTTAAATCCTTCTCCCGTCCCTAGCGACATACCCTGGAGTTGGGTACGCGTAGGAGCGAGGTCAGAATTATACTGATACTGCTTATAAAATGCAGTAGCCAAGTCCTCCCAGTTACGAATACTGGTTCCATCCAGCTGATAGAACCATTCGAGTTGAGTCCCTGAAAGACTATCCTGGAAGAAATGGATCCATAGATTCTTGTCTGCAGTGTAAGGTTGGATCTTCCTTACATATGATCTGAGATGTAGCTTAGGGCAGGAAACCCCGTCGTACTTCGCAAAGGCAGGTGCCTTGAACTTGTGTGGGATCACCACCCCAGAAGATAAACCTAGATCTCCAAAATCTAACCCAAGCACATGTTGAATCTCCATAGCACTTAGACAGTCCTCTAGTTGCTTGTACCTATCCTCAGCAGGAGGGTACTGCTCATCATTATAATCTGTCTCGTTGTCGGAGACCACGGGACTAGGAACCCTTCTCTCTTGGGGACTATCCTTCCCTACGGAGGAAGTAGCCAGATCAGCCTCATTCTGCAGTGTATTCCCATATCTGCGTCCGGTGTTAAACAACACAGTCCTCTTCTTCTTCTTCTTCAAAAGCAGAGTCTTCAATTCCTGTTGTCCCTGGGCTAAGCTCATGACCAACTCCTGGAACTGGGCGTTCTGGGCCTGGAGGGCCTTGATAGCTTGTTCTGTAGTAGGTTCAGAATTCATGATGATTGCTGAAATAAACAGCGAAGAAGATTAAGCAACCTGTAAAAAGAGAGTACCTGTTATGCACATGATGCATGATATGTTATTTATGCAATGCATTCAAGGGTTCGAAAGTTCAAATTCGTTGTAGACAAAAAAGAACACACGTTATATTAAGAAATAATCTGTTCAGTACATCAGGGCCTCATGGGCAAAACATTACAAAATGATTAATCCCAAAAGACACTGCGCATCCTCTTTGGAGCGATGTAGGTGTTGAGAGTCTTTTCCTCGTGAAATAGGCGAGTTAGCTCCAAGACCTTCTCCTCACTGGCATGTAGACTGGTTTCAAGAGAATTCTGTTCCTCCTTGAGTTGGATCCAGCTTTTTTGCATTTCCTCCCAAGATGTTGGCATGTCAGGATGTTGAATGGTGTAGGGCACCTCTCCTTCCAAAACTGGCTCTTTGATCACGGGGAGAACATGAGGATATGGCATCACCAGCTTCTGGGAGCGGGCTCGTACCCACTTGAGATAAGGTTCAAGGGGGATGGAGTTCTTGTGCCCCAGTGTCTTACTATCTACCCTGTTGGGCATCCTCCAAGCTCTGATGAATATCTGGCGAAGTCCTTGTGCATCGTTGTCGAAGTCAAAAACTATGTCAGGAATCAACATGTCATGAGGGCCATCCCTCCGAGCATATCCAAACTGTCTCAAAGCCAGACATGGGTTGTAAGTAATGCCCCCCCTAATTCCAAGTAAAGGAACATTAGGGAACTCTCTGCAACGATCAATGATAGTGACATTTTCTCTGGACCGAGAACACCAATGTATATCAGCATGTGTAAGAGTCATTAATTGTTGTGACCATCTCAAACCCCGCTCGTTCTTCAAAACTGATTGTGGAAGGTGCGAAATAAACCACCTTGCCAGGAGAGGAGTGCAGCACATGAGAACACCTCTTTTTCTCATGGTTCGAGTGTAACATGAGTGGAGGATGTCCCCGAGCAACGTAGGTATAGGATTCCTGGACATGAAAATCTTGACAGCATTGATATCTATAAGCTGATCCGGATTCGGGAACAACACCAACCCATAGACAAGGAGTGCCACAACTTCTTCAAAGGCTTGTAGGTCAAGGGAATCCCAACATTCTTGTGCCTTCTCAAACAGGAACTTTGCCAAGAATCCTTTGATACCACTTCTGGTTTCCCAATGCCCCTTGATGTCAGATGGTTGTAGGCGTAATGCTTTAGCAACCTCTTCAAGTTTTGGTTCCCTTTCCGTACCGTTGTAGGATAGTTGACTGAGAATGGGAACCCTCAGAAGCTGAGAAAACTCTTCCAAAGTAGGTACTAATTGATAATCCGGGAAAGTAAAACAGTGGTGCAAAGGGTCAAAGAACTGGAAGAGAACTTTTATCATATCTTCTTCAATGTTGGTGTTGACCAAGCTGATGAGTCTACCATGCCTTTCACTAAAGGAAGAGTTCTCGGGAATCCTGGATGTAAGCTCCTTAAGCTGAGGAGGGATCCTTACAAGATTGATCTGAATTGTCTTTCTGCGGATAGTTTCCATGTCCTACAAAACAAAAACAAAGATGAAGATTCGAACCCTTGAAGTGGTTAGTAAATGCGTATGATGCTTTATGATGTTATGATAAAAACACACAAAAGGCAAACATGATAAGGCACACAAGTCACACCAGACAACCCTTAGAGTTTAGGCCAGCATGAGGTCTAGGTATTACCCTCTTGAAGTTGGTGGGCTCAAGACCTGTCCTATCAAAAGTAACCGGGTTCTAAGGAGCTCAATATCATTGGGTTGTTTTCTATGTTCATTGTTTTGATTTAGCCACTGAACTGGCGATCAAAATATTCCAAGAAAACAACCCTCAATGAGTGTAGTATCGAGTATCTACCAACTTCGGACTGCACCAAAGTCGGTCATCTCACTACCCCTAAAGAGGCCAGGATGGTCAAGTAAGGTTCCTAAGGTCAGTTGATGCTTCACGACACCACGCGGCGGCCCCGTACTCTCCTTGACTTGACTCAAGGGTTACCGGTACTCACCAAAGTGCCACATCAATGTAGCAACTGCTTCAACCGTGTCGGTATACCCCGCACAGTTCCCTCACAGTTTGTTGCTACTTCTAAAAGGTATCCCCCAGATCCGGGTTAGGATCTATGAAACTCCAAGACAGGCCCACAATATTAAAGCAAACAAAGCAAGCAATTGAAAACAAGAGTGGTCTAATCCTAAGGTACACCTCACTTAAAAGTGTCCCCAGCAGAGTCGCCAGTTCTGGGATCGATGGAAATAGAACTGACTGTTTTAAAGCTGGTTCGCGAAATGTCGCGGTAAGCAAGAGTCGCCACCGTCTTTTATTTTCTCCAACAAGTAAAGGACAAAAGCACAACAAAATTCCTTTTCGAGATGTTTCTCGGTTCGGGAGGTAGATTTATAGAAAGGGAAGGTGTTAGCACCCTTTCTATCCGTGGTTATCCACAGGCTCTTAGGTACTTGCTCACTATGTTTTCAAAATTTGTTTTCTTTTCAAGTGTTTGTGGGTTTTGAAAAAGTTTAGTTTGAAAAACTTCTAGGTAACTCTTGTATCAGTCCTCAAGAGTGTATGAAGTATTTGTTTGAAAACTTTTTGAAAGTGTAGGTGCGAAAAGATGTTTTTGTTTTTTTAAAGAGCAAGTACCCAGGAGAAATCTACCTACTCTAAGGAATTAAGCTGTGTAAGAGTCCTTTAGACAGTACTATCCCACTATTGAGAAGTAGGTAACACCGTCGTTGGAGTTATTCGGGTCAATTCGATTATAGGAACAATATGGTCACCAAAGCAATAGTAGGACGCCTTAGCGGTAACCCTAATGTCCTAGATCCTTTTTATCCGAGGCAACTGTTTCGAGGCAACTGGATCTTTAGACAGGAGGGCGACCTCTAAAACACCTTATACTTAATAACCACCTCGAGGCAACCAAGTGAGGCGTACCCTAGGAGTGGCATGTGCACGTGTGTCAAATTCAGTTAAGATTATCTTATACATGTTATTTGTGAGCTACGGATTGATTTTATTTTTCAGTCAAGTCTTGTCATGCATAATTAACAGTTAATAAGTGCGGAAAATAAATTGCGGAAAATTGAATCTACGCTATTACAAGGCGTCGGGTATTTACATCGCCAAAAACATAACCCTTGAAAATAAATTGCGGAAAGTAAAGAAAGCGATAAAAGCCTAATTACCTATTACATTCTCGGAGCAGATACATAAATATAATCAAAAATAGATATGCGCGCGAAGAAATTAAATCGGGACGTCCTTAGGGTTTTGACCCTTTTTTTTGAGAGATAAAGAATGAAATTTGTCCTTTTTGCAATTAATTAAATATTAAACCTAATAACTAATTAATTAACTAATTAAAAGAAAAAGAAAAATATTTTTTTATGTTTTTTATGTCTTAATGAGAATAAAATAAAAGGTCAAAAGTTAGTAAAAACAACCTAATTCTAATTTATTTTATTTATTGTAAAAGAAAATTAACATTAAACCTAATTAGACTAAATTAATTTGGGTTAGTGTTTATTTACAAAATAATGATTTAAGATGAAATTAATAATTAATAATAATAAAAAAAATATTGTTTTCTGAATTAATTATAAAAATAATTATTTGTTAGTTAAATAATAATAATAGTAATTAATAACAATAATTAGTAAAAGAAAATAATTAAAAGAAAACAAAAAAAAAGAAAAGAAGTAATTAAACCAGGGGGGTGATGGGCCCTTTTGGAGGTTAGAAAGGCAATATGAAGCCCATTAAGCACAAAGCCACGTTTGACTTCTGGAATTGTGTGTGTAAGCGTTGACTGGGGATCATGAGGACTATCACCTCCTGGCCATCAGATTGGTGTTAGTGGCCACTTGGCAAGCTGATGCTTGGAGCGCATGGTGGACTCTTTCATGAAGCCTGCATGTGAACATAGAAGAAAAAATAGAAACAAAGGTTTGGGGGACCTGGGAATCGAACCCAGGTCCCAATGGTCACCAGACAACTCATCCTCCACTACGCCAGCTGAATGCCTTTGTTATTATAGTGATCAATAAATATAATATTAAGAACAAACAATACGCTGGACAAAAGCAACACGCGCGCCTTTTTTTTTGAATGGGCCAGTGGTATCTTAACACGTCTTCATCTTCCCCAGATTCCCTGTAAAAACAAAGTTAAATAGCGGGGGTTTTTAACCCCCACAACCTGCATGGACAAAAAATAGCGAACAAACCTATGGTTAATATAAATTGTTCGCGAGCATGGTTTTAGCTTCGTCTGGTTGCAACGATTACGACCATAGGCATGAGAAGTCTCAATTTTGCTGGATGTGGAAAACCCCAATTTTGAGATTCAAGAACCCTAAAATCCTCCAATGGCAATTCACGATTCTGGACACCATAATGCAATTCACCTATACCATTAGCTTCAGAGAGGTTCCAGCAATGCAAAGCAATGATTATAACATGTTAATGATGCATAAAATGTGAGTTTCGATTATAAAAAAGTTAAGCAAACCGTGGGTCTGTGAATGGTGATTTCTTGAGCTTTGGCGTGTGATTTTGATAGCAAATTGTTCATGGGAGTTCCTGCAATATATTAGAAACAAGAACAAGCTTTGAATCACATTAAATTATGGAATTCAGTTTTGAGTTTTCTTTGATTTTTTTGGAATTAGTTATGGCTTTTTGCACAACTTTTCACGTTCCAGGCATTAGGTTTGACTTCAGTATATATAATGGAATGAAACTAGGGTAAATCTTGCACATGAAATCCCTTGCATTGATGTTTCAATATTTGATTGAAAATCAAATATTTTTCAATCTTTTTGATTGAGAAAACTTGCCAAACATGGAGATTTTTGTCTCTTTGATTGATACACGATTTTCCAGCTTGCCCTGCGCTTGTTTGCTTCACAAGAGATTTGAAAAAACATATCTTTGAATTTCCTACATTTTAAATCAATTAAAGGAATTAAAATCAATTAAAAATCCAATTAATTAATAAAAAATAAGAAAATAATTTCAAATAATCTTAATGGGTCGTGCATGAGCTTTGGACAAAGTTTCAGGAAGGAATTTGAGGCCCATTAGCAAAAATGATATGTTTTGAGCAAAGTTAACTTTTGCAAATTCACAAAAATTTCCCAACTTCTCCAATGCATATCTTGCTCAATTTTGATCCTATGAACATGTTCTTAGACATTTTGGAAAGGTCTTGAAGTCCTCTAACCAATGCCTTTGGTCCCATGTCATTTGGATTTACCAATCTCAAGTTATGGTCTTTGACTTAAAGTGCATTTTTGTTGACTTTTGAAATTGACCTATAATGTAGAAATTGATAACTTTTTGTGAGAGCATTTCTTGGACTTGGAATGTGAAGATGAGTTGTAGGAAATGTAATCCCCTTAAAAATGAGCATTGGATGGAATTTTTCTGATGAACCATGAAAAAGTTATGCCTTGGTCAAAATACAGTTGACTTTTCTACTGTCCAAAAATAGTAACTTTTGCATCTTTGATGATTTTTGAGCCATGCTTGAGGAATCATGATCAAGACTTGATCAAATGATGATTGTGTGCTCAAAATAAGATGTTGACCAATTTTTTTGACTTTTGACTGTAAAATGACCATTTTACCCCTACAGTTGATTGTGAAGCAAATAGGGTTTTTGACTGTGGATCCTGGCACTGTGAGTCTTGAAACTTGACATGTAGATGCTTGACAATGTATATAGGCCTATGGGACTTGATTGGACCACTGAAAATCTCAAATTCCTTGAGAGAACCACAACCCTAATTTTGACTGGCTTAGGAGGCAGTTGGACTGTGCAACCCTTGAGAAGTCTTGAACCATCTGAAGGTGATTCTTGATAAATTTGAAGAATATGGGAGGGCAAATTTTGGGGTACAACAACCTTGAACCTTTCGTTTCTAGCATAACATGTGAATAGTCACTCCTTTCGTTTCAAGCATGTACATGACATTTGTTTACTTTTCGTTTATGACCTTTTTGTTTGTTTTCTTGTCAAATATATGGTAAGACTAACCAATGTAGGCCCCAAACTAAAGAATGAGTTTTTGTGTCAAACGAAGCCTCAAGCTTCACCCCCTTATTGCTTCACAGTCCAAACGAAGGAACAAGAAGGGAGAAACAAAAGGTGTTCACACTGATTCCCTGGCCCAATCGAAAGCAGCAGCCAGAAGGAGGAATCAAAGGCTGCCTCTCACGCTAACTTCCAAGCCTCAAATGAAAGAGACAGCCAGAAGGATGTCCATATTGACTCCCGAGCCTCAAACAAAAGAAGCAACCAGTAGGATATCCATAATGACTGCTAGGCCTCAAACGAAAGAGATGGCTAGAAGGGTGGCCACACTGACTTCCAGGTCCCATTCGAAAGAAACAGGAAAGGGGTGAAATTGAAAGACATGTCCTTACTACTTCCAAGCCAAATCGAAGGAAGCCAGGAAGGGAAGGATCGAAGGGTGTTTCTGCCTGGATCGAAAGGCTCATTTTTCCTCCTTTTATTTTGTTTTGTCTTTACATTTTCTTGCTATTCAATATGGTTGTAATAGTGTAGGATTTATTTTCTGCATTTTTATTGCTTTTGTAAAAATGTTAGTAATTAGGATGTATGGCAAGATAAAACTAACAATTAGACAACCCAAAAATCAAAGACAAAATGTATGCAATCAAAGACACTATTCACATATGCACCCCTAGGGTAATCTCACTCGTTGCCTCTGAAAAATAGTCATTTCCCTCGAATATGGGGGTTTTAGCAAAGACCCTTGATAAAATATTGTAGTCCCTCAATGACCCTCAATGTTGCATTCGATAAACGATCCAGTCCCTAAACGACATTGCTAAAACGTCCCATAGGTTGCCTTCTATGACTATACAAACGTCCCACACCCGTCCTTTCACATCCAATGATGGGGCTTCTTACCAAATCAATGGTAAGATAGCAACATCTAAAGGAGGAGGAAAAGAATATTAGACCTTTTGAGTAGGTAGGATGCTCATAGTTGTTCGCTTGTTCACAACCAAAACATTTTTACACACCAACACTTTCCTTTGAAACATTTTCAAAAGTTAAAACACTTTGTACGCATTCTTATAGAAACAAGAGTCATTACAAAGACACTTTTCAAAATCACTTTCAAAAATACATTCCACAAACACCTTTTTAAAATAATTTTAAAACCAACACTTTGTACGCGTTCTTATAGAATGAGAACCTTTACAAAGACATTTTCAAAATACTTTCAAAACCCACACCACAAGCACATTTTCAAACAAAAGCAAGTGATCTAACAAGCAACTAAGAGCCCGTAGATAACTACAGATGAAAAGGGTTCTAACACCTTCCTTTTTCATAACCTACCCCCTGAACTCAAGAAATAATCTCGAAAGGTCTTTCATGTTCTTTTCAACCTTTCCTTATTGGATAAAAGAAAAGTTGGTGGCGACTATTACTATCCGCAACAATTGCGATCAAACGCAAAACACCCAAGTCAGTTCTCCCACCGTATTACAAAACTGGCGACTCTACTGAGGATTACTTAAAAGTGGGGTTACCTTAGGGCTAGATCACCTTTACTTGTTTTTCATTGTTTAACTTGCTTTCTCTATATTATGGTTCCTTGTTTGGGCTTGTTATGATCCTTTACCCGGATCTGGGGCACCTTTTAGGTAGTTGCAATAAGTTGTGGAAACTGTGCAGGGTTTACCGACATGGTCAAAGAAATAGCTACATTAGTGTGACATATTTGTTGGTACCGGTAGCCCTTGAGTAGTCAAGGAGAATACGGGGTCTCTGTGTGGTGTCATGAAGCATTAACTGACTTTAGAACCTACTTGAAAAACTTGGCCATTAGGAAGTAGTGAGGTAGCCGACTTTGGTGCAGTCCGAAGTTGGTTGATACTCGATACTACGCTCATTGAGATTGGACTTTCGGGATATTTCGGTCGCCATTAAAGAGGCTTGCGTTGAAACAATGCCCGATGAAGAAAGATCAGTGATATTTAGATTCCCTAGAACCCAATTATTATTACTAGAACAGGTTGAGCCAACTACACTTCAAGAGGGTACTTACCTACAAACTCCATGCAAGCCTAAAACTAAGGACTTGTCTGCTTTGTGTGTATATGACTATTTGTACATAATAACTTGCTTGATTTACATACTTGTACATAACATCATGACATCATACCATAGAATTTTCAATAACCATTTCAAGGATCTCAAGGGCCTATGATGTAGGGTCATGTTGAACCAGACGCCTATCAAGGGGCAAGAGGATTCATTCTCTAAGCAAAATGTTATCAAAGACCAAAGCACGGAAACATGAGTCAAGGGCTTTGACCCACTTGACATGGTGAGCTTGATTCTTGTGTAAGGACATCCACCGATATGAAGTTCTCCAATCAAAGCTGTTGATCAAAATTCAACTTCTAACATCTTCTTGTGTTTATCCCACGAGATCCTTGAAAACACGTATCTATATACCATGCATCATATCATGATTGGTTTCTCCCATATGGGTCTCCTTATCTTCATATTGTTTATTTAAGTAAGATGTATATGGAACAAACTGTGAAGGATCTTCAAGCACAAAATGCTCAATTCCAACAAATGTTCCTGACTTTGGCTAAAGGGCAAGAGGACCTGAAGACTTTTCTTCTCAAAGACAAGAAGAAAAAGAAATCAGTGGGCGTCCTGAATTTGGGTAGGAGGTTCAAAAGACCAACAGAGCAAGCTCTAGGATTCGCAACTCTGTCAACTGAGGGGGACAATTAGACAAAAGAAGGGGAACACTGTCTGGAGTCTAATGAGGAAGAGGTTGACTATGCTGAAGAGCAGTATCCTCCCGCGGACGACAAATACAAACAGTGGGAGGATCGTCTCAACACCATGGATATCCAGAGAGTAACTAGTTTGGACTTTGAAGAAATGGGATTGGTTTCTGGAGTGATCATACCACCAAAGTTCAAAATCCCTACCTTTTCCACGTACGATGGGGTCTCTTGTCCTAAGATGCATATGAATTCTTATGTCTGCAAGATTCAACCATACACAACTGATCAGAAGCTCTGGATCCATTTCTTCCAAGAGAGCTTAGCTGGGACGCAACTTGAGTGGTTCTATCAATTGGAGAGTTCCCACATTCACACTTGGGGAGATCTAGCTGCTGCTTTCTACAAGCAGTACCAATACAACACTAATCTTGCACCAACTCGTGTGCAGTTGCAGAATATGACCACGCATTCTAACAAGGGCTTCAAAGAATACGCCCAAAAGTGGATGACCTGGCTGGCAGGGTACATCCACCCTTAACTGACAGGGAGCTGATTGATATCTTTATGGGAACTTTGACGGGAACTTTCTTCAATCACCTAATCAGAAGCTCCTCGGTCAGGTTCACCGAGCTAATACTGACTGGAGAAAGAGTCGAAGATGGCATCAAAAGCGGTAAGATCCAAGGAGCTACATCCTCTGGTACTCAGAAAAATCCATACAATGGGAAGAAAGAGTCAAATGTTGTGTACAATCATAACAAGAGCAACCACGACCAACACGTGGGGGCGGTTCTGATCTCCAATCCCGCATTGGTGCCACAACGTCAACAGGGAAATCAACGTAAGGAAGTCGTGCCTAAAATACAATTAACCAAGATCAACATGCCACTGGGTCAAGCATTACAATACATGTTAAAATCAGAGTTGATTACGTTAAAGGCTCCTCTCCGGAACCCCAACACTTCTGCTCCTACTTATCATCCCAATGAAAGGTGTGCTTACCATTCTGATAGTTCTGGATACGACACAAATAATTGTTGGGCTCTGAAGAACAAGATTCAAGACATGATTGACGCCAAGGAGATTGAATTTGATCCACCTACTACTCCCAATGTGATCACTGCTCCTATTCAAAATCATTGAGAGCGTCATTTTCATTTTGAATTTTCAATTGTAATCTCTTTTGTTGTTCAAACACTTATCTATTAATGTCAAACTTTGTTTCATTAATGCATTGCATATGTTTGTCTTGAATTAATCCATTCATTTTCATTATATTTAAACTATGCTTTTTACTCCCTTTATGATATTCAATGCTTGTTTTAAAAGTTGCAAGCCTTTAGAGGGAGGATGACGAAAACAATGCCATAATCTCATACAATATGCTTTTGGACAGACCTTGCTGACGATTAATAGGCGTTCATTCAATTCCTAAACACTAGAGTTATAAGTAGGATAATCCCTAGTCAACCCCCTCCGAGCCAAAGAAGTAGGAGTTTCCTTTTTACACAAATTGAAACCTTTAATCAAAACCTGGGGTAGGGTAGTCTCTCAGTTAATTCAAATGCGCATTCAGTCGCAAACTTTCATTTTGTATACAATGAATGACATCAAAAACTTTCCTCTGGAATCAAAAGACGGTGATGGTTCTTTATCACATAAGAAGTCATTACCTCTCAAAAGAAAAGCCCACTAAGTCAAAAACTGCGAAGGAGACTTAAGAAAAACTGGGGCATCCCGCTGAATGTAATCTCAAAACAAGAACAGTCAGGCAAAAAATCAGGGATAGTAAATCAAGAAGAGGTCACTACAAATCCTCGACAACATGAAAAGTGTTGCAAAAATGATCGCCTTCTCAAATAAACTTCCAAATATCTGAACCATTCATTCCAGATTCAATAGGAGTTCAAACGCACAATTAACCGAGTTTAGGGACTGAAGAACATCACGAAGAAAATGCAGGTATAAATACACTTTTTGAGCCTTATCCTTTGTTTCTTAAACCGTGAACCAGACCATGATATAACCTTTCAAATTCCTAATTGAAGCATGGGTTAGTTCGAAAGCATACTGTTACGAAAGGTATCCTGACTCCTGTAAGGCTTACTCTAAATCCTAAGTTGAATTTACATTCTTACAAAAATTCTTTTATCTGCTAAAACGCATTTTCAAAACTTCAAGACAAGCATAAACTTTGCATTATTTGAATATCATTGTTTGCATATGGCTAATTGTTTGACAATGGAGAAATTCACACGACGAATATCCAGCGAACGAAAGCTCTCTCACTGAACAAAATCACTTCAAATGGGATGACACTTCCAACGACAAATCTCATATTAAGCAAAGGGGCATAAAATGTCATTGTCCATTTCGTCTGGGGGAAGTCAAGTCAAAATTCCAAGAAATCTCCCAAGAAATGCTGAATAACTAGGGGCAAGTCTGTATCGGAATCACTTGGGGCATTGAACGTGAATTCCAACAAAGGCTTACGTACAATCAGGCAAAAATTTCCTGACAATACTACAAACACTTGCTACTAGGGGCAGTGACAAATCTCCCACAAAGTTCTTTTCATAAGGTGATCCCCAGCTAGAGTTTAAATCTATGAAAATTTCTCTCCAACTGAGTTGATCTCAAGAATCCTCGAGGAGTTCTGCCAAAAGAAAACACCTCTCCAACAGATTGCTGACATGGTTTATTTCCCCAACAAACGACAAGATTCCCCAGCTTGAATTTTCATCTCAGACTATCACAAATCCAGGGACCACAACTCCTCTTCCCCGGTAGACTGCTCTACAATCCCCAGTGAGTTGCTGCAAAACCTAGGAGACAACCAGATAACAATTAATTTCTTTGTCCCCCAACAGGTAGTTAACCCCCTTTCTCTTCCATCAAGGGATAACTCCCCAGTAGAGCAACAGACAACTGAAACTCCTGAACTCTTTTCCCCAAGCGGAAATCAACACTCTCCATGGAGTTTTCTTCTCAAGCAAAATCAACATTCCCCAACGGAGTTCTCCTCAAACAACAAAACAGGAATCCCCAGCGAAAACATTCTAAAAACAAGGTCTGGAAAGGTGTGCATACTCCTCATCCCCAACGGCCATCCGAGATTCAGCTTCCCAAAACTCCCCAACACTTGTCAAGGATTTATTTTCCAAGACAATATTACATTCTGACAGCATTTCATGCATCATATTTACATACATGATAAATGCATACAACATAATCTCATTTATTTTGAGAAAATCATTACGGAATGCATTTCATACATAATGACATTGCATACAACTAACTCTTTACCTTTTCAGGAAATATCAAACAACAGATAACTATCGTCAACAATTTTCAACAGTTCCAGATTAATACTTGTAACAAGCGAGCAAAACTATCTATGAACGACTGATTGTAGATTAATTCCTGAAACAAGCCAGGATAACTATCTACACGACCAACTGAAGCAATCCTACACGTGCTCCTTCTCATACTCTCTTCTAGAAACAGTTCAGATGCGATCCAGATACGACTGACATTCTGATACTTATTCCAATACTCTCTTCTAGAAACAGTTTAGATGCGATCCAAATACGGATGACATTTTAATACTTATTCCAGACTCTCTTCTAGAAACAGTTCAGATGTAATACAAATACGACTAACATTCTAATACTTATTCCAGACTCTCTTCTAGAAATAATTTAGATGCGATCCAGATACGACTGACATTCTGATACTTATTCCAAACTATCTTCTAGAAACAATTCAGATGTGATCCAGATACGACTGACATTCTGATACTTATTCCAGACTCTAGAAATGGTTCATATGCGATCCAGATACGGTTGACATTCAGATACTTACTCCAAATTCTCTTCTAGAAACAGTTCAGATGCGATCCAGATACGACTGCCATTCTGATACTTATTCCAGATTTACTCCCGAAATAGTTCAGATACGATTAAGAGACGAATATTATTCTGATACTTATTCTAGATTTTTCTCTTAGAAACGGTTCGGATACGATCTAGATACAAATATAATTCTGATTCTTATTCCAGCTACCTTTCAAATATAGTCCAATACGATCCAGATATGGATGTCATTCTGATGCTCATTCAGTACATCTTTCAGATACGAGTCAGATACAATCCATTTATGGATATTATTATGATGCTCATCCCACTACATCTACTGTTTCAGTATAAATTCACCAGAGATTTATTCTGATACTTCTTCCAATTTTTGTCAACAATCACTTTTGGGTGGCATCTATAAGCCCATCTCCGACAACTCTCCATCATCTCTCCAAAGGGCATCTTTAAGCCTATTCCCTACATAACCAACCACCACATCATCGAGTGCAAATTTCTGGGCACTCTAGTGTTCAATCATCTTCCACCATCAAGTCACGAATGACGGACTCACCAATCTAACTCTTCAGGTTTAAGAAGATTGAACAGGGGCAACTGTTGTACCCCAAAATTTTCCCTCTCATTTTCTCAAGATTTCTCTCACATGTGTGATTACAAACACATATTTAAAGGAAAATAAAAAAATGAAAAAAATTGAAGATGTTAATGTGCCTTTCGACAAGACAAAAGTTTGCTTTGAATCCATATCCTTCGATTGGACTTCTGGCCTCTTTCGATGCAAGCTTGGCTTGCATCTTTCCATTGTGCATTGGCCTATGACACGCTGGCTTTGATTCACAAAGCAGAATCTTCCTACATGCAACCTTCGATTACACCATTGGCCTCACATGGTTCACAATGCAATGGTTGCCCGCATGCCTTTTTTCGTTTGAACATTTGATCTCTCCATGCTTGCTTTGATCCACAAAGTAATGGCTGGCTGCATACAGCCTTCGATTAAGCTATAGCTTTCTTCTTGCATGCAAGAGGCTCCCAACAGGACAACAGGCACAAGGCAAAGAGCCTCATATAGCCTCCTTCGATTCAAAGAGGAAAAGCTTCCTGCACGCAAGCTTCGATTGCACCATTTGCCCGTTACATGTTTGCCTTGAGTCACAAAGCAGTGACCTCCTGCATGCAGGCTTCGACAGGGCATTGACTCTTCATGTAAACCTTCGTTTGAGCAATGGCCTCTTATATGCTTGCTTGGAGTTACAAAGTAGTGACCTCCTGCATGCAGGCTTTGATAGTGCATTGGTTATGTTTAACCTAGCTTCGACTGGACAATATTTCCCTTTGAAATAGTTTGCTTCAATTCCGCCCTTGAAAACCTTCAACACACATGGTTGGTGCCCCCTTTAAAGGACATGTATTGGTGGATTTAAAGGGCATACATAGGGGTGAAGAATTGAAAAACACAAGAGGGGGGGGGGGGGTTGAATTGGGATCTTAAAAATCAATGCAAATGACACGATGTTTTTTATCCTGGTTCGTTTGATCTCAAACTACTCCAGTCCACCCTCCAAGGTGATTTTGCCTCTCTCCAACGAGGTCTTAATTCACTAATCAAACTGATTACAAATCTACTTTGATAACTGCCAAAGTCTTCTTGAGTACAACCACAACCTGATTTATCTCAAGGAATAACACTAACAAAAGTATGAACAAATTAGTGTACAATATGTTTTTCGTTGAAAAAATAGTATCACAAACTTGTGATGTATTACACAGTTTAAAGAATAATTTGAATAATGAGTAGCAGCGTTGAAAGATTGTGAATTGCAGTGTTATAAATCGTAAACGATATAACCTTTTCCTTTGTTTAAATAGGCGCAGCAATCTTGTGCAATTGGAAACTTGATAAATGTCAGTTAATGCACTTTCCTCAATTAGAAGATCCTTGTCTGTTTGTAGCCGTTGCAATTGATACAACTTTGATGAATAGTAACACTTAAGAACATTAAGGAATCTGTTTGCTTCTTTGCTTCAGAACTTGAAAGGTCAGAATCATAAGGTCCTGTTTGCAGCATTAGACTTACGTTCAGTGTTAAAATGTCTTTCCCTTAGCGTAAATTCTGATCTTCATTCACCAAAACATTCTGAGATTAGTCTATGTTCACAACAGGAACGACCTTGTAGCTTAACTTCTGATCTACTTCCATCAGAACTTCTCTACAAAATAGAATATAATTGTAGAGTGCATATTTGTTCTTTGTGTTTGTTATCATCAAAACTCTTACGAGGGTTGTAGAATCAAACTATGTTCTAACAATCTCCCCCTTTTTGATGATGACAAAAACTAGGATTTTTCAATTAAAATAGACAAAACATAAAGCATTTAGAGAGTCTCCCCCTGAGTTGAGTACTTAGATAGAGATGAATTACTTCCCTGAAGTTCATTCTGAACAGAGCTTTTGATTCATCTCCTTCTGTCTTCATCAGAGTTTTGTTCCTGTTTTGCTTTCAGAGAAAAAAGAAAACAAGAAGTTATGATATTTAAAATGTTTGATACCTTTTCTCGATATACTGTTATTGAAAATATCTTACGTTCTCCCCCTTTTTGTCAGGAATCAAAAAGCAGTATAAACACTAATATTTAGAGTCAAAAAGATGATTTATATTAAAACATGATTTTAATAACATTTTCAGAGCCAAATGAAACAAGATAATGAATGCATAAAACAAGTTATAAAAAATCTAAGATTGATGAGGGGGAAGTCGTGTGAACAACGCTTCCAACAAGCTCTTAATCTGAGTTCTTGATTCCTCTTGTTTTCCCAACATTTCCTTGATTTCTTTGATCATGTATTCTTGCTTGTCCAATCTCTATTTGATTATAACATTCTCTTTCTTTAACTCTTCCAGAGTTTGCATAACCAAAGATGAAGCTGGTGTATCCACAGAAGATGCAAGTTTCTCAGAACACTCTAGCATTTTCTGATTCAGTTGCTTCTTCAGTTGTTTTCTTTTTATTGAATAATAGCCAGAAGAATATTTTCAGAGCATGGTTCAATAACTTCTGAAGGTTGGTGCTCTTTCCAGGGAGCATTGTCCAGCAGAAGGATAGATTTCTTTTCCCAGTGACTCAGAACTTGATCCTTGAAAACTTTCAGCTGTTCACAAAAGTTTTGTTGAGCCAGTTCATAACTTAATTCTTTGAGCTTCTGGGATTCTGAGTTGAACCATCTTCTGAACCGATTCCAGTGAGAATCAGAAGCAGTAGGATTTGGATTTTCTAAACTTGCTTTCTTCAAAGAGTTAACCCATTCCATTAATTCTGTTTCAAAAATTAATAAGTTTCTACCAATATCTACTTTGGTTATAGTTGGTTTAGGTTTAGGAATGGCAATTTTGTAAGATGTTAAGGCTAGGTGATCCAGCGCTTCTAAGTCAATGATTGTTCTGAGGTGATCATCTGGACGGTTAATAGGAGAGGGAATAGGCGAATCAGAAATGATGGTTGGTGATCAGGGTGTGTTTGGTGGAGTGGAATGATAAGGTGATGGAATTTCTAGAATGTCTAGAATGGAGAGAGGTTGACAAACCATGAGAGGTTATGTTATTCCAAGAATTGGTGTGGTGGTATCAGAGTCTGTGTGATCGGTGGATCTGGAACTGACTGTTTAACGCTGGTTCGCGAAATGTCGCGGAAGCAAGAGTCGCCACCGTCTTTTATTTTCTCCAACATGGACAGGACAAAAGCACAGCAAAATTCCTTATGAGATTATCTCTTGGTTCGGGAGGTAGATTTATAGAAAGGGAAGGTGTTAGCACCCTTTCTATCCGTGGTTATCCACGGGCTCTTAGATACTTGCTCATTTGTGTTTTCAAAATGTTTGCTTTTCAATTGTGAGTGGGTTTGAAAAAGTTTCGTTTAAATTTTCAGATCGACTCTTGTATCAGTCCTCAAGAGTGTTTGAAAAATCGTTTTGAAAGCTTTTTGAAAGTGTCGGTGTGAAAAGAGTTTTGATTTGTTTTTGAAAAGAGCAAGTATCCATGAGCCATCTACCTACCCTAAGGAATTAGGCTGTGTAAATGTCCTTAAGGTAGTGCCATCCCACCATTGAGAGGTAGGTAGCACCACCGTTGGAGGTGTTCGGGTCAATTCGTTTGTAGGGACAGTGTGGTCACCAGAGCAACAGTAGGACACCTTAGAAGCTACCCTTATGCCATAGATCATGGACATAAGGACTTACTAAAACGTCCTATGCTCGACGACCACGTTTCGAGGGGCAAGGCAACAGTGAGGCGTACCCTAAGAGTAGTGTGTGAATTTGTGTATTGTTTTCAGTTATGTTTTATCTTGTCATGCATTTGGTGAGCTACGCATTGCTTTTAATTTAGGCCATTCATTCTTTCATGCAAAGTTTAGCAGTTTTAAGAGTGCGGAAGTTAAAGTGCGGAAAATAAAGTCCTACGCTATTACAAGGCGCGGGTCTATACATCACCAAATTAACAAAGACCCGTTTTGAATAAAAATGCGGAAAGTAAATAAATTTCCTAATTACTATTACAAGGCTTGGGCAATTACATAATATTTACAAGAAACATAAGAATAAACGTGCGAAAGGAAATTAGAATCGAATGTTCAAGGGCGTTGGACCCTTTAAAGAAATTAAATGAAATTAAAAATTAATTAATTATTTAATAAAGAAAAGAAGTTATTTTTTATGGTTTTTGGTATTTATGAAATAAAGAAAATTAATTAAAATTAGAAGTTAAACGAAACCCTAGTTCTAAGTCGTTTTTAATTGTTAAAGAAAAAATATTCAAGTTTTAACCTAATTTACACTAGTTAATTAATTACATGAGTACTTACAAAATAATTAATAATTAATAATAATAATAAGAAGAAGAAATTATTTATTAAGAAAAAGATAAAAATGCTAAAAACCTAATTTCTACATATTTTAGTTATTAAGAAAAGATTACAATTAAAACCTAATTTTACTAAATTGATTATTAAAAATTTATTTACAAAAATATTAATGAATTAAATAATAATTAAACATATTTTTGATTTTTCTGTATTTTATACTGTAAAAAAAATTAATTTATGAAATTAAGGAAAACAATTAAAAAAGAATAATTGAAAAGAATAAAAGAAAAGAAAATTAAAAGAAGAAATACAAACAAGGAGGGGTGTCTGGCCCTTTTTGGAGGTGTATTGGAGTGATTTTTGGCCCAAGAATGCAGGGCCCGCGTTGACTTTCCAATTTGCGTGTAGATCCATTGACTGGCGTGCATGGTGGAATTCACGTGATGGCCATCAGATTGGGGCTCCTGGACACTTGGCAGACTTGGACGTGGGGTTGCATGATGGACCCTGGGAGAAGCGCTACACATAAGCATGTTATGGAAAAAATTATGAGATATAATAGGGGACCTGGGAATCGAACCCAGGTCCCAATACCTGCAAGCCAAATCACCAACCAACTGAGCTAGTGCGCGCATCTGTTATTATTATGGAGCATAATTAATATAAGAGAAAGCAAGCGCTATTGGTAGAAAACAAAAATCACGCGCCAATATTTAAACTATCCAGTAATGCTTTGACACGCCAACTTCGTCTTCTCCATCTGCCTGTAAATAAAAACGAATAGCGGGGGTTTTAAACCCCCACTAAACTCAACCTGAAAAAATAGCGAATGGGATATAGGCAAACATAAAAAGGGCGCGAGGTGTGAGTTATCTTCGTTTGGATGTCACGAATCCATTGGTACCAATTTGAAGGGCTAATTTTTCCAGATGAAGAAACCCCTCTTTCAAAGTTTCTGAAACCCTAAAATGCATTAATGGTGGATCACGATACAGGCCTTGTTAGTTTAATCAAAGGATACCATTAGCTTCAGAACGTTCATATTAGTATAAATCAATGGTTAAAAATCACAAATAATGCATGGAATTTGAAACACGATTATGAAATTTTTTGTGAAAAGTATGACTTTGTTCTACCAATTCTTGAGGTCTGGAGATCAGCTCTTGATTGTAACACGTTCCTGGATGTCTTGGCAAGCTTTTGGAATGCTTTTCAAGCCTTGAATTGCACTCTAGGTATGAAAACAGTTTCAAGGTTTTTTGGCCAAAATTGCAAGTTTGTTCTTTATTTCCTGCGCAGCTTTTCTGTCTAATGGAATAGGTTTCACTTGTGCATAAGTAAGTGAGTGAATTAGGTTAAGAAAACCAGCCCATAATCCATGCATTCATGTTTTTGATATTTGATTTCCAATCATATAAAATCCAATCTTTTTCAATCCTTTTTTATGCCAATTGTGATCGGTGGATCTGGAACTGACTGTTTAACGCTGGTTCGCGAAATATCGCGGAAGCAAGAGTCGCCACCGTCTTTTATTTTCTCCAAATGGAAAGGACAAAAGCACAGAAAAATTCCTTAAAGAGATTGCTCTCGGTTCGGGAGGTAGATTATAGAAAGGGAAGGTGTTAGCACCCTTTCTATCCATGGTTATCCATGGGCTCTTAGATACTTGCTCAATGTGTTTTCAAAATGTTTTGTTTACTTTTCAATTGTGGGTTTTAAAAAGTTTCTTTGAAAAATTTCAGTTCGACTCGTACGTCAGAGTGTTTGAAAAATTTTCTTTGAAAGCTTTTGAAAAAGTGTCAGTGTGAAAAGGTTTTTTTTGTTTGTTTTTGAAGAGAGCAAGTATCCATGAGAACCTACCTACCCTAAGGAATTCGTCTGTGTAAATGTCCTTTAAAGTAGTGCCATCCCACCATTGAGAGGTAGGTAGCACCACCGTTGGAGGTGTTCGGGTCAATTCGAGTTTATAGGGACATGGTGATCACCAGAGCAATGGGAAGACACCTTAGAAGCTACCCTCATGCCAGGTTCCCGGATCATGAGGACTTACTAAGACATCCTCTACTCGACGATCACCTTTTGAAAGGCAACAATGAGGCGTACCCTAGGGGTGGTGTGTGCGATTCGTGTGTCATGTTCATTGATATTTGTCTTGTCATGTTCATTGGTGTTCTACGCTTGATTTTATTTTAAGTCCATACATTCTTTCATGCTTTTGTTAACAGTTAAGAGTTGCGGGAAAAGTAAATCTAAGACTATTACAAATGGCGCGGGTCCACATCGCCAAAATTAAACCGGACCCGATTTGACGGAAAGTAAATAAAAAAGAAATAAAAGTGTGAGAAGTTTAAGTTACAACGCTTTGGGAGAGATACATAATGAATTAAGCGAAATAAAACAAATGTGCGAATAAAATAAATTACGAACGAGGGCGTTGGACCCTTTTGCAAAAGATTAATATTAATGAGGAATTAAAATTAAAATTAAATGTTTTTGTTTTTTTGGTATTTTTATGTTTTTTAAGATTTAAAAGAAAAAGAATTAATTAAAAACCAAAATGAAATGTTAAAACTTAGTTCTAATTATTTTTAAGTTTATTATGAAAGTATTAAAATTTAACCTAAATGCAACCCTAATTAGTTTACAAGTTTAATTATGAAAATAAATAAATCACTAATATTATGGCAAAAAAAAAAGGAAAATTAAAAGGAATAAAAAGTTATTAAACCTAATGCTATATTTTTGGATTTTTTATGAAAAAAAAAAAGAATTAATATTGCAAACCCTAATTCTAATGGCTTTTAAATTTATTGTGAAAATATTAAGTTTTAACCTAAATTAAATCTAAGTTAATTTATGTACAATTTAATTGTGAAAATGAAGTAAATAATATTATTATTATGAAAAAGAAAAATTGAAAGGAATGAAATTTATTAAACCTAAATTCTATGTTTTTTTGGATTTTTGGTTATTAAAAAAAAAGAATTAAAGTTAAAACCTATTTTACTAAATTTATTTACATGCACTTTTATGAAAATAATTAAAAGAAATAAATATTATATTCTTCTCTTTTTCTGATTTTTTTGTGTATTTTATAATTTGTAAAATATAATTAATTAGGATTAAAACAATTGAATAAAATAAAATAATAATTAACAATAAAATAAAAATAAGTAAAAAAAAAGAGAAAGAAATTGCAAACCAGGGGGTTTCAGTCCCAATTGTGAGGTATAGTCCAAGCAAATCTGGCCCAAAATATCTTGAGTCCGTTTGACTTTTTGAATCATATGCTGAAGCGTGGACTAGGGTACAGCATGCTCCTTAGATCTGTGCCTTTGGTTTGGTCATCAGGGACGCGTGGACGTTGGATGATGGAGATGCATGGTATGCCTTATCATAAGCGGCGTTAGTGGAGAGAAACGCGCGAAATTCAAACGCTCCAATCGCTTGTGGCCACGTCTTCGTCTCTTTCACATTCCCAATTCCTGGAGTTTGAGTTGATGTTAGGGATTGCAATGTGATCAGGAGGGCTTGAGGAAGCTATTGGAAAAACTTTTATGCCTTGAATCCACCTAGAACATTGATTTCAGATTTGAGTTTTATGGCAATTTTTTCAAGTTTTCAAAGTGTTCTTGGGCGCAGCATTCAGTGTGTGGGCATTAGGTTTTGACTCAGCACTTATGAGGGAAGGGAATTAGGTCATTAGCTAGCCCTGATCCATGCCCATGAGAGAATTAGTCTTAGGTCTTTCACCATTAACAAACTTTCCCTTTTTTAAGCAAAACCAAGACTTGGTGTACAACCTAACCCTAGCATGAGTTTTTGAGCTGGCACATGATATATGGAAGCTATTCCAATTCAAATGACACTATTCCATTGATTTTTAAATTTTATTTGAATTTTTAAAGATTTAAAATGACTTAAATTATCAAAAATTAAATAAAATAGAAAAATCAATGTTTGATCTTGAAATTAATCATGGGACACGTGTGTGGCATGACAAGGCTGAATCAAGTGGAAGAAAGTGGGCCCTTTTGTCAAAAATTGAAGTTTCAAGGATAGTTGACTTTTGCCATTTCACAAAAATTTCCCAACTTCTCCAATGCATAACTTGCTCAATATTTAAGCTTTTCTCATGTTCTTGGACATTTTGGAAAGGTCTTAGAGTCCTTTAACCAATTCCTTTGGTCCCATGTCATTTTGATTTTCCAATCTCAAGTTATGGCCTTTGACTTAAAGTCCCTTTTTGTTGACTTTTGAAAATGACCTATAATGTTGAAATTGATAACTTTTTGTGAGAGCATTTATTGGACTTGAAGTATGAAGATGAGTTGTAGGAAATGTCCTTCTCTTAAAAATGAGCTTTGGATGGAATTTTTCTGATAATCCATGTGAAAGTTATGCCCTGGTCAATTTCAGTTGACTTTTTCAGCTGTCCAAATAAGGAAACTTTTGCATCTTGATGATTTTCTGAGCCAAATTTTGAGAATCATGATCAAGCATTGATCAAATGATGTTTGTGGCTTCAAAATGATATGTTGACCAAAAATTTGAACTTTTGACTGTCAAATGACCATTTTGCCCCTACAGTTGACTGTAGTGCAATTTAGGGTTTTGACTGTGCAATTTTGAGCTGAATGCCTTGAAACTTGATATGAGGATGCTTGACCATGTTTGTAAGCATATGAGACTTGATTAGGCCTTTGAACACTTCCTTTTCTTGATCAGACTCAAAACCCTAATTTTGACTGTTTAGGAGGCCCTTGCACTGTGCAACCCTTGGGGAATTTTGTGACTTGGCTTGGCAATTTCTTGAAGAATATGGGAGGGCAAATTTTGGGGTATAACAATTGCCCCTGTTCAATCTTCTTAGACCTGAGGATGCAGATTGGCGGACGTGCCTTTCGTAATCCGAGGGTAGAAGATGATTGGACACTAGAGTGCCCAGAAATTTGCGCTCACATAGTGGCAGTGATGGTGGAATGGGCTTATTGATGCCATCTGGATGTTTGATTGCGTAAGAGATTCCTTGGCGAGAACCTGTATACCTGCAAAACAGAAAATGAGTACCTGACACGTTGCAGGAGCTGATTTTTAGATGCCTGGTATAGATGTGTCCTGACTGGTTACAGGAGCTGAGTCTGGAGCTTCAAACGGCGATGAAAGAACCAGGGACGGTTACTACCTTAGCATGAATGGTAAGAGAACCTTGGGCGACTTTAACTTCAACAACGCTCGTTGAGAAAAAATCTTGGGTGTCTTCTACTTCAACAACGCTCGTTGAGAAAAATCTTGGGTGACTTTAACTTCAACAACGCTCGTTGAGAAAAAATCTGGATGTCTTCTACTGGGATAAGAATCAGGGAGATCTTAGGGTCGATCTGACTGAACCAGAGAGGCCTTTGACTGGGTAAGAATCAGGAAAATCTTAGGGTCGACTTAACTGAACCGGACAAGGTCTTGAAATATCTTCAACTGGATAAGCATCAGGGAGATCTTAGGGTCGATCTGACTGAACCAGAGAAGGTCTTGGAATATCTTCAACTGGATAAGCATCAGGGAGATCTTAGGGTCGATCTGACTGAACCAGAGAAGGCCTTTGACTGGATAAGCATCAGGAAAATCTTAGGGTCGATTTAACTGAACCGGACAAGGTCTTGGAATATCTTCAACTGGATAAGCATCATGGAGATCTTAGGGTCGATCTGACTGAACCAGGGAAGGCCTTTGACTGGACAAGCATCAGGAAAATCTTAGGGTCGATTTAACTGAACCAGAGAAGGTCTTGAAATATCTTCAACTGGATAAGCATCAGGGAGATCTTAGGGTCGATCTGACTGAACCAGAGAAGGCCTTTGACTGGATAAGCATCAGGAAAATCTTAGGGTCGATTTAACTGAACCGGACAAGGTCTTGGAATATCTTCAACTGGATAAGAATCAGGGAGATCTTAGGGTCGATCTGACTGAACCAGGGAAGGCCTTTGACTGGACAAGCATCAGGAAAATCTTAGGGTCGATTTAACTGAACCGGTCTAGGTCTTGAAATATCTTCAACTGGATAAGCATCAGGGAGATCTTAGGGTCGATCTGACTGAACTAGAGAAGGCCTTTGACTGGATAAGAATCAGGAAAATCTTAGGGTCGATTTAACTGAACCGGTCTAGGTCTTGAAATATCTTCAACTGGATAAGCATCAGGGAGATCTTAGGGTCGATCTGACTGAACCAGAGAAGGCCTTTGACTGGATAAGCATCAGGAAAATCTTAGGGTCGATTTAACTGAACCGGACAAGGTCTTGAAATATCTTCAACTGGATAAGCATCAGGGAGATCTTAGGGTCGATCTGACTGAACCAGAGAAGGTTTTTGACTGGATAAGAATCAGGAAAATCTTAGGGTCGATTTAACTGAACCGGTCTAGGTCTTGAAATATCCTTAACTGGAATAAGTGTCAGAACGTCGCCATATCTGGTTTACATCTGGAACTATATCTGGAAGGAGATCTGGAAGCAGCATCAGAACGTCACCATATATGGGTCATATCTGAAACTAAATCTGGAAGGAAATCTGGAAGCAGCATCAGAACGTCACCATATCTGGATCATATCCGGAACTATATCTAGAAGGAAATCTGGAAGCAGCATCAGAACGTCACCATATCTGGGTCATATCCGAAACTATATCTAGAAGGAAATCTGGAAGCAGCATCAGAACGTCACCATATCTGGATCATATCCGAAACTATATCTAGAAGGAAATCTGGAAGCAGTATCAGAACGTCGCCATGCCTGGGTCATATCTGAAACTATATCTGGAAGGAATTATGGAAGCAGTATCAGAACGTCACCATATCTGGTTTACATCTGAAACTATATCTGGAAGGATATCTGGAAGCAGTATCAGAACGTCGCCATGCCTGGGTCATATCTGAAACTATATCTGGAAGGAATTATGGAAGCAGTATCAGAACGTCACCATATCTGGTTTACATCTGAAACTATATCTGGAAGGATATCTGGAAGCAGTATCAGAACGTCACCATATCTGGTTTACATCTGAAACTATATCTGGAAGGATATCTGGAAGCAGTATCAGAACGTCACCATCTCTGGGTCATATCTGAAACTATATCTAGAAGAGAATTGCGATAGTTGGTAGTAATCGCTTTTGTATTGATCTTTTTCCTGAAAAGGCAAAACATAATTGTATGCCTAATCATGATGCATGAACTGTATGTCTTCAAAATTAATGAAATTCGTGTAGTATGACGCATATGCATGCTATAATTTATGAAGATGTGATGTTTATGAATGTATATTTGTCTAAGAAAATAAATCCTTGACGGGTGTCGGGAAGTCGTATCCTGGGCTGATGTTGAGGAATAGATTTTGCTTCCGCTAGGGATGATAGTTGCAAGTATACCGGTAGGAGAAGATAACTCCGTTGGGGAATGAACTTGGCAAATGACGGATTCTGCGGGGAGAAAAGATACTCTAGTGACCATGCTGAGAAGCAATACTCTGTGGGAAGAGGGATGCCTTGCTGCGTTGTTGATAACTTGCTGAGGATACCGTTGTTATGTTGGAAGTATTGATGGACTTCGCTGGGGATAGGAAAGAACTACGTTGACGACGACCTTTCCTTGGCTTTTGGCTGAGGATAACCCAGTTATATCCTGTTGAGGAAATAACTCTTTAAACCAAGCCGGACGACGCGTTCATGCTCTGCGAGAGGATAAGCTTCCAGAATCTACTGGGATAAGCTTGCTGCTTGGGGATATGAATTCCAGCTTTCCTGGGGAGACTAGATTGGACTCTCCTGGGGAAGTATTGAACTGTGTTGGTTATGTTCTTCAACGGAACCTACCTTGATACCCTGGAGGATAGAACAATCAGATCGCTTAGACCATCCATTACTGCCCCTGTTTCTGATGTGGGAGCGGAAGATACCTGTGGAGGTGCTTGATAGTTGTTGATGAGCAAACCTTCTTCTGGTAGGCAGGTGACAAGATGACAGGACATAGTCGTACGCTTTGATCCCTAATTTTTGCCTGGACCGCCCTTTCGGGTTTTCAGTCCACCGGGATACCCATTTTTGCCCAAGCCGCCTTTTCAGGTTTTCGACTCGCCGGGTGTACAAATTATTTTCATTTCATCCCTTCATTTTTCCCGAACCCTTTTGGTTCGCCGGGAAGCCCTTATTTTTGCCTAGGTACGTCAACCTAGCGGGTCTTTGATTTTGCGTAGTATTTTTTCGACCATGTCCGTGCTTTCAGAATGTAGGGATGTGCCCCTGTCAGTAGCATTGTGTAGCCATATTACCAGAAGATGTCTGATCGTGCAAGATTTGTTGCTGGAATTCCTGTCCAATGCCCCAAGTGACTTAGGCGGAGATTTGCCTCAGGCTATTTGGCCTTTGAGAGATTCTCCGAATCTTGACTGAATTGCCCCAGATGATGGACAATAATCACGTCTGCCCCTTGATTGGAATTGCTTTTGTTCACTAGGTATTCATCGTGCGAATTTCCCTGCTGTTCAAACAAAAAGTCATATGCAAACAAAGTTATGTTAAAAATGCAAAGCTTATGTCTGTCTTGAGGATTTTTTTTTAAAAAAATGCATTCTTTTTCATAAAACAAGTGAATGTTTGTAAAACGTGATGTCAACTCCGTATTTACCGTAAGCCTTAAGGAGTCAGGATACCTTTCGTAACAGTATGCTTTCGAACTAACCCATGCTTCAGCTAGGACTTTTAAGGGTTATAACGTGGCCTGGTTCACGGTTTAAGAAACAAAGGATAAAGGCTCTAATTATTTGTACCCACCCGCTCTTCGTGATGTTCTCCAAACCTAAACTCAGTTGATCATATGTTAGACTTTGTTTGAGTTTTTTTGCTCTGATTTTCCGGTGATGGTTCGGATGTTGACAATTTATTTGAATAGGCAGTCATCTCCCTTTTTTTGTTGAGGGTTTGTGAGCCCTCTTTCTTTTGATTTTTTGTTATCCCTTTCTTTTTTGCCTGAACTGTTTCCTTTTTTGGAATTACAGTCAGCGGGATGCCCCAGTTTTGTAAGTCTCCTTCATGGGTTTTGACTTAATGGGCTTTTCATTTATGATTTTTTTGATAATGACTGCCTGTCCTTATGATTGTTCGGAGCCATCACTGTCTTTTGTTTTTTTGGAAAAACTCATTTGGTGCCATTCATTGTGCACTTGGATCAACTGAGAAGACTACCCTGCCCCGGGTTATGATTAAGGGTTTTAAATTTCGAAAAGAAAAACTCCTACTTCTTTGGCTCAGAGGGGTTGGCGAGGGATTATCATCCTTATTACTCCAGTGTTTGGGAATTGAAACAATGCCTGTACCTCATCAGCGGGGTCTGTTCAAAAGCATACTGTAGATTATGGTATCGTTTTCGTCATCCTCCCTCAAGAGGCTCAGAATTATTAACCAAGAGTTGATCATCAGAAAAAATATGAAAAGAATTTTGAATATAATGAAAACAATTGTATTAATTCCCAAAACAGACGTATGCGATGCATTAATAGAATAAAAGAGTTTGCTATGACAGTAATTGTTTGTATAAGCAAAGAAAAATACAACTCAAAAATTCAAATAAACAAAGGCTTCAACGATTGGGTAACGGAGCAGTGATTATGTTCGGAGTCTCTGGCACTTCAAACTGAATCTCTCCGGCGTCAATCATATCTTGGATCTTGTTCTTGAGAGGCCAGCAGTTGTCTGTAGTATGCCCCGGGCTATCGGAATGATACGCGCACCTATCATTGGGATGATAGTTGGGAGCAGAAGTGTTCGGATTCCGGAGAGGAGCCCTTAAGGTGATCAGTCCTGCTTTCAACATTTGTTGCAGTGCTTGATCCAACGACATGTTGAGTTTGGTATACTGTCGTTTCTCCTTGCGCTGCTGCCCCTGTCCTTGTTGAGCAGGTCCAGGATTGGAGATCTGGATTGCCCCTGCCTCATGACGGCTCTTTTTACCGTGCACAACATTGGATTCTTTCTTTCCATGATGAGGCTTTTTATCAGAGGGTGCAGCCTCTTGAATTTTCTCAGATCGGATGCCAGCTTCTATTCGCTCTCCAGTCAAGATAAGATCTGTGAATCCAGTAGACGAATTCCCAATTAGGTGGTTGTAGAACGGACCAGACAGGGTCCCCAAGAACATATCGACAAGTTCCCGATCAGTCAGAGGTGGTTGTACCCTTCCAGCAAGATCCCTCCATTTCTGCGCATATTCTTTAAAACCTTCACTTGATCCTAACGACATACCCTGGAGTTGGGTACGCGTAGGAGCAAGGTCGGCATTATACTGATACTGCTTGTAGAAAGCAGTAGCCAACTCCTCCCAGTTACGAACCTTGGTCCCATCTAGTTGATAGAACCATTCGAGATGAGTCCCTGAAAGACTCTCCTGGAAGAAGTGGATCCACAGGTTCTTGTCCACCGTATATGGTTGAATCTTCCGAACATAGGACCTGAGATGTAACTTGGGACACGACGCCCCGTCATACTTGGTAAAGGATGGTGCTTTAAATTTCCGAGGAATAACCACACCAGTTGACAAACCCAGATCTCCAAAATCCAGCCCCGGTACCTGTTGGATCTCCATAGCATTCAGCCTATCCTCCAACTGTTTGTACTTGTCCTCAGCCGGAGGGTATTGTTCGTCGTTGAAATCTGTCTCATTGTCAGAGACCACTGGACTGAGAACCCTTTCCTCTTGATGACTGCCTTTCCCCACAGATGGAGTTGTCCTCTCAGCTTGATCCTGCAGGGTGTTCCCAGATCTGCGTCTAGGGCTGAACAAAACAGTCCTCCTCTTCTTCTTTTCTTTCTTCAAGAGCAGAGCCTTCAGATCTTGTTGCCCCTGGGTCAAGTTCATGATCAACTCTTGGAACTGGGCGTTCTCAGCCTGGAGGGCCTTGATGGACTGCTCAGCTGATGATTCAGGATTCATGACGATCGGCTGAAATAAACAGCGAAGAAGGGTAAGCAACCTGTCAAAGGGATACCTGCAATGCAATGAGATGTATGACATGCATGCAATGATTTCAAGGACCTCGCAGGGTAAACAGAGAAACTTGTTAGAGTTGGAAACTGGCAACTTGATTGAATGAACTTCCTGTTGTAGAGAGCCCTTCTTTAAGGGTCAAAGGCTCACCATATCCAGTGGGTCATAGCCCCTGACAACCCTGGGTAGAGGAAAATAAATCCTCTTTGCCCCTTGCTGGGATAATTGATTCGCCATGACCTGCATCACAAGCCCTTGAGATCCTTGAAATGGGTTAGGATGTATGCAATGGTATGATGTCATGCTATGCATGGGGTGATGTAGGTAAACCCTGTTATGAGTCCCAATTAAGGACTATAAACAGACCCTGCAAGAAATTCAGTATACTCTGTTATGAGTCCCAATTAAGGACTATAAACAAAACCTGCAAGAGATCTAGTAAACCCTGTTATGAGTCCCAATTAAGGACTATAAACAACCCTGCAAGAAATTTAGTACCCTGTTATGAGTCCCAATTAAGGACTATAAACAAGACCTGCAAGAAACAAGTGTCAGGTAACAAGCACGCAGATAGTCAAGTACGAAGGCACACAAGTCACACAAAAGAGCCCTTAGGGTTCAGGCCAGCATGAGGTCTAGGTATTACCCTCTTGAAGTTGGTGGGTTCAACCTGTCCTAATCAAAGTAACCGGGTTCTAAGGTTCCCAATATCACGGGATCGCTTTCATTGTTCATCGTTTCGATTTAGCCACTGAACTGGCGACCAAAATATCCCAGGAAAGCAACCCTCAATTGGGTGTAGTATCGAGTATCAACCAACCTCGGACTGCACCAAAGTCAGTTATCTCACTACCCTAAAGAGGCCAAGATAGTTCAATTAAGGTTCCTAAGGTCTGTTGATGCTTCACGACACCACGCGGAGGCCCCGTACTCTCCTTGACTGAACTCAAGGGTTACCGGTACACACCAAAGTGCCACATCAACGTAGCAGACTGTTTCAACCATGTCGGTATACCCCGCACAGTTCCCTCACAGCCTTGTTGCTACTTTCTAAGAAAGGTATCCCCAGATCCGGGTTAGGATCTATAGAACTCCCAAGCAACCCACAATAATAAAGCAAGCAAAGAAGACAATTGAAAACATAGTTATGACCTAGCCCTAAGGTATACCTCACTTTAAGTTTAATATCCCCAACAGAGTCGCCAGTTCTGTGATCGGTGGATCTGGAACCGACTGTTTAACGCTGGTTCGCGAAATGTCGCGGAAGCAAGAGTCGCCACCGTCTTTTATTTTCTCCAAATGGAAAGGACAAAAGCACAGAAAAATTCCTTAAAGAGATTGCTCTCGGTTCGGGAGGTAGATTATAGAAAGGGAAGGTGTTAGCACCCTTTCTATCCATGGTTATCCATGGGCTCTTAGATACTTGCTCAATGTGTTTTCAAAATGTTTTGTTTGCTTTTCAATTGTGGGTTTTAAAAAGTTTCTTTGAAAAATTTCAGTTCGACTCGTACGTCAGAGTGTTTGAAAAATTTGCTTTGAAAGCTTTTGAAAAAGTGTCAGTGTGAAAAGGTTTTTTTTGTTTGTTTTTGAAGAGAGCAAGTATCCATGAGAACCTACCTACCCTAAGGAATTCGTCTGTGTAAATGTCCTTTAAAGTAGTGCCATCCCACCATTGAGAGGTAGGTAGCACCACCGTTGGAGGTGTTCGGGTCAATTCGAGTTTATAGGGACATGGTGATCACCAGAGCAATGGGAAGACACCTTAGAAGCTACCCTCATGCCAGGTTCCCGGATCATGAGGACTTACTAAGACATCCTCTACTCGACGATCACCTTTCGAAAGGCAACAATGAGGCGTACCCTAGGGGTGGTGTGTGCGATTCGTGTGTCATGTTCATTGATATTTGTCTTGTCATGTTCATTGGTGTTCTACGCTTGATTTTATTTTAAGTCCATACATTCTTTCATGCTTTTGTTAACAGTTAAGAGTTGCGGGAAAAGTAAATCTAAGACTATTACAAATGGCGCGGGTCCACATCGCCAAAATTAAACCGGACCCGATTTGACGGAAAGTAAATAAAAAAGAAATAAAAGTGTGAGAAGTTTAAGTTACAACGCTTTGGGAGAGATACATAATGAATTAAGCGAAATAAAACAAATGTGCGAATAAAATAAATTACGAACGAGGGCGTTGGACCCTTTTGCAAAAGATTAATATTAATGAGGAATTAAAATTAAAATTAAATGTTTTTGTTTTTTTGGTATTTTTATGTTTTTTAAGATTTAAAAGAAAAAGAATTAATTAAAAACCAAAATGAAATGTTAAAACTTAGTTCTAATTATTTTTAAGTTTATTATGAAAGTATTAAAATTTAACCTAAATGCAACCCTAATTAGTTTACAAGTTTAATTATGAAAATAAATAAATCACTAATATTATGGCAAAAAAAAAAGGAAAATTAAAAGGAATAAAAAGTTATTAAACCTAATGCTATATTTTTGGATTTTTTATGAAAAAAAAAAAAGAATTAATATTGCAAACCCTAATTCTAATGGCTTTTAAATTTATTGTGAAAATATTAAGTTTTAACCTAAATTAAATCTAAGTTAATTTATGTACAATTTAATTGTGAAAATGAAGTAAATAATATTATTATTATGAAAAAGAAAAATTGAAAGGAATGAAATTTATTAAACCTAAATTCTATGTTTTTTTGGATTTTTGGTTATTAAAAAAAAAGAATTAAAGTTAAAACCTATTTTACTAAATTTATTTACATGCACTTTTATGAAAATAATTAAAAGAAATAAATATTATATTCTTCTCTTTTTCTGATTTTTTTGTGTATTTTATAATTTGTAAAATATAATTAATTAGGATTAAAACAATTGAATAAAATAAAATAATAATTAACAATAAAATAAAAATAAGTAAAAAAAAAGAGAAAGAAATTGCAAACCAGGGGGTTTCAGTCCCAATTGTGAGGTATAGTCCAAGCAAATCTGGCCCAAAATATCTTGAGTCCGTTTGACTTTTTGAATCATATGCTGAAGCGTGGACTAGGGTACAACATGCTCCTTAGATCTGTGCCTTTGGTTTGGTCATCAGGGACGCGTGGACGTTGGATGATGGAGATGCATGGTATGCCTTATCATAAGCGGCGTTAGTGGAGAGAAACGCGCGAAATTCAAACGCTCCAATCGCTTGTGGCCACGTCTTCGTCTCTTTCACATTCCCAATTCCTGGAGTTTGAGTTGATGTTAGGGATTGCAATGTGATCAGGAGGGCTTGAGGAAGCTATTGGAAAAACTTTTATGCCTTGAATCCACCTAGAACATTGATTTCAGATTTGAGTTTTATGGCAATTTTTTCAAGTTTTCAAAGTGTTCTTGGGCGCAGCATTCAGTGTGTGGGCATTAGGTTTTGACTCAGCACTTATGAGGGAAGGGAATTAGGTCATTAGCTAGCCCTGATCCATGCCCATGAGAGAATTAGTCTTAGGTCTTTCACCATTAACAAACTTTCCCTTTTTTAAGCAAAACCAAGACTTGGTGTACAACCTAACCCTAGCATGAGTTTGTGAGCTGGCACATGATATATGGAAGCTATTCCAATTCAAATGACACTATTCCATTGATTTTTAAATTTTATTTGAATTTTTAAAGATTTAAAATGACTTAAATTATCAAAAATTAAATAAAATAGAAAAATCAATGTTTGATCTTGAAATTAATCATGGGACACGTGTGTGGCATGACAAGGCTGAATCAAGTGGAAGAAAGTGGGCCCTTTTGTCAAAAATTGAAGTTTCAAGGATAGTTGACTTTTGCCATTTCACAAAAATTTCCCAACTTCTCCAATGCATAACTTGCTCAATATTTAAGATTTTCTCATGTTCTTGGACATTTTGGAAAGGTCTTTGAGTCCTTTAACCAATGCCTTTGGTCCCATGTCATTTTGATTTTCCAATCTCAAGTTATGGCCTTTGACTTAAAGTCCCTTTTTGTTGACTTTTGAAAATGACCTATAATGTTGAAATTGATAACTTTTTGTGAGAGCATTTATTGGACTTGAAGTATGAAGATGAGTTGTAGGAAATGTCTTTATCTTCAAAATGAGCTTTGGATGGAATTTTTCTGATAATCCATGTGAAAGTTATGCCCTGGTCAATTTCAGTTGACTTTTTCAACTGTCCAAATAAGGAAACTTTTGCATCTTGATGATTTTCTGAGCCAAATTTTGAGAATCATGATCAAGCATTGATCAAATGATGTTTGTGGCTTCAAAATGATATGTTGACCAAAAATTTGAACTTTTGACTGTCAAATGACCATTTTGCCCCTACAGTTGACTGTAGTGCAATTTAGGGTTTTGACTGTGCAATTTTGAGCTGAATGCCTTGAAACTTGATATGAGGATGCTTGACCATGTTTGTAAGCATATGAGACTTGATTAGGCCTTTGAACACTTCCTTTTCTTGATCAGACTCAAAACCCTAATTTTGACTGTTTAGGAGGCCCTTGCACTGTGCAACCCTTGGGGAATTTTGTGACTTGGCTTGGCAATTTCTTGAAGAATATGGGAGGGCAAATTTTGGGGTATAACACCAATCATTTCCAATCATGTAGAATCTTTCCTTTTTGAATGATGCACGAAATATTGAGCACATAATGAGTGAATTCTCTGCACAAAAAGATTTGAAAGGTATTATTTGCTATTTTTTCATATTTAATTTTAATTAAGTGAATTAATAATAATAAAAATTCAAATAATTAATCAAAAATGAGAAAATAACTCCCTTGGAGGTCAATGGGTCGTGCATGGCCTTTGGGTAATGATTCATGGAAGAAATTGAGGCCTATTAGCATTTTTGAAGCCTTTTGTGCAAAGTTGACTTTTCAAAATTCCCAAAAATTTCCCAACTTCTACAAGGCATATCTTGCTCAATTTTTAAGCTTTGATCATGTTCTTGGACATTCTGGAAAGGTCTTGAAGTCCTCTAAACAATGTCTTTGGTCCCATGTCATTTGGATTTACCAATCTAAAGTTATGGTCTTTGACTTGAAGTGCCTTTTTGTTGACTTTTGAAAATGACCTATAATGTTGAAATTGATAACTTTTTGTGAGAGCATTTCTTGGACTTGAAGTGTGAAGATGAGTTGTAAGAAATGTCATTCTATTCAAAATGAGCTTTGGATGGAATTTTTCTGATAAACCATGTGGAAGTTATGCCCTGGTCAATTTGCAGTTGACTTTTTCAACTGTCCAAAAATAGAAACTTTTGTATCTTGAGACTTTTTGAGCCATGCTTTGAGAATCATGATCAAGAATTGATCAAATGATGTTTGTGGCTTCAAAATAAGATGTTGACCAAAAATTTGGACTTTTGACTGTCAAATGACCATTTTGCCCCTGCAGTTGACTGTGGAGCAATTAGGGTTTTTGACTGTGCAATTTGACGCTATGAGTCTTGAAACTTGGCATATGGATGCTTGACAGTGTATGTAGGCATGTGGGACTTGTTTGGACCCCTGGAAACTTCAATTTCTTTGCCAGCACCAAAACCCTAATTTTTGACTATTAGGAGGCAATTGGACTGTGCAACCCTTGGGGGATTTTGAAGCATGATCTTAGCAAACCTTGAAGAATATGGGAGGGCAAATTTTGGGGTACAACAGTTGCCCCTGTTCAATCTTCTTAAACCTGAGGGTGTAGATTGGCTGGCGTGCCTTTCGTAATCCGAAGGTGGAAGATGATTGAACACTAGAGTGCCCAGAAATTTGCACTCACATAGTGGAGTGTCAGCAGTATGATGCGGAGAATGGGCTTACAGATGCCATTTGGAGACTTATGGATGGGAGAGATGGGCTTATAGATGCCATCGGGAGGTTGTCGATCGCATAAGAGATTCCTTAGCGAGAACTTACGTACCTGAGAAAGAAAGTAAATACCTAGCCTGTTACAGGAGTTGGCCTTCAAACTCTTTATGTAGATGTGCCCTGGCTGGATACAGGTATCGAATCTTTAAACTCTTCAGACGTGCCCTGGCGGGATACAGGAATCGAGTCTAGAGAATGTAGTCGTCAACAGATACACCCTGGCAAGATACAGGAATCGGATCTTCAAACTCTTCAGACGTGCCTTGGCGAGATACAAGAATCGAGTCTGGTAATGTTGGTCGTCAACAGATACACCCTGGCGAGATACAGGAATCGGATCTTTGAACCCTTCAGACGTGCCCTGGCAAGATACAGGAATCGAGTCTGGTAATGTTGGTCGTCAATAGATACACCCTGGCGAGATACAGGAATCGGATCTTCGAACCCTTCAGACGTGCCCTGGCGAGATACAGGAATCGAGTCTGGTAATGTTGGTCGTCAACAGATACACCCTGGCGAGATACAGGAATCGGATCTTCGAACCCTTCAGATGTGCCCTGGCAAGATACAGGAATCGAGTCTGGTAATGTTGGTCGTCAACAGATACACCCTGGTGAGATACAGGAATCGGATCTTCGAACCCTTTAGACGTGCCCTGGCCAGATACAGGAATCGAGTCTGGTAATGTTGGTCGTCAACAGATACACCCTAGCGAGATACAGGAATCAGATCTTCGAACCCTTCGGACGTGCCCTGGCAAGATACAGGAATCGAGTCTGGAATCAGTCGTCAACAGATACACCCTGGCAAGATACAGGAATCAGATCTTTAGTTGCGACCGTTGATAGTAATTATCTTTGTATTAACCTTTGTCCTGAAAAGACAAAACGTTAGTTGTGCGTAATGTCATGATGTATGACATGCGAGATGAGATTGTATGTTCATGATGCGTATATGCATGCTGTAATGTATGAAAATGTGTTGTTTATGAATGTATGTTTTTGTCTAGGAAAGTAAATCCTTGACGGGTGCGGGAAGTTAAATCCTGGGCTGATGTGGAATAGAGCTTCGTTGTTTCCGCTGGGGATGATGGTTGTAAGAATACCGGTAGGAGAAGATGACTCCGTTGGGGAATAGACTTGGAGATTACTCTGTGGGGGGGAAATTACTCTAGCGACCTTGTTGGGGAACAATATTCTGTGGGAAGAGAGGTACTCTATTGAGATGTTGATGGTAACTTCGCTGGGGATACCGTTGTTATGTTGGAGGTTTTAATAGACTCCGCTGGGGATAAGAAGACTTCGCCGAAGACGATCTTTCCATGGATTTTGGCTGAGGATAACCCAGTTATATCCTGATAGGGAAATAACCTTTGAATAAAGCCGGGAGACGCGTTCGTGCTCTGCAGGGGGGAAACTTCCAAAATCTACTGGGGATAAGCTTCCTGCTGGGGAGATGGATTCCACTTTCCTGGGGGAACTTTTGGACTGGACTCTCCCGGGAAAAATTTTGAGATGTACTGGGAAGTGGCTCCACTGAATGTCTGGTATATCGCCGGGGAACAATTTTAGATCAAGACTGCCGGGGATGCTTGTTAAGAATGTTTGTATACTCTGGTGAGGAATGTTGAGATCTGCTAGGGATACCCAATTTCCTTAAGGCTGACAGTATAACTCTGCTTGGGGAGAGTGTATTGACTTGCTGGCTCACTTTCTGGGGATTTAAGATATCTTGGTTATGTTCTTCAGCTGAACTTACCTTGGTACCTTGGTGGACAGAGCAATTAGATCGCTTAGACGACTCATTATTGCCCCTGTTTCTAATGTTACCTGTAATTAATCCTTTGTTTCGCATGCAATTATTTATGAGTTAGCGATTAATGTCAAATGCATATATCACAGATTGAACCTTGGACGTTCTTCGCAAAACAAAACAAAAAAAGGAAAACAATTGGCAATTTGTCTGAAAAGTGAATTTATATTGATTTTTGAATTTGCCTGTAAATAGGCGTTTATGTACAAGAGGCTGACGTCCTAGTAAGAGAACGCCGCCGAACAAAAGAGTTTATACAAATTTGTACAAAGGGAAAACAAAACAGCTATGTGAAAAGAATAATCCCACTGGGTTCCAACTCTGCTATCGTCTTTATATCTTCGAGCGTCTCATCACTTTGCTGCTCAGTTGACGATGAAGCTGATCGATCGATGCCGTTTGAACTTGATGTTGATACCGGATTCTGGATGCAAGGTGATCCAATAAGACACAGTATTACGCTTTATCCCTAACTTTTTCCTGGACCGCCCTTTCGGGTTTTCGGTCCATCGGGATACCCATTTTTGCC
Organism: Vicia faba; assembly: GCA_948472305.1. Lineage (NCBI taxonomy): Eukaryota > Viridiplantae > Streptophyta > Magnoliopsida > Fabales > Fabaceae > Vicia > Vicia faba. Next base: position 1,214,834,222 of record OX451738.1, on the reverse strand, counting down.
CAAGCCGCCTTTTCAGGTTTTCGACTTGCCGGGTGTACAGATTTTTTATTTCATCCCTCATTTTGCCCGAACCCTTTTGGTTCACCGGGAAGCCCTAATTTTTGCCTAGGTATGTCAACCTAGCGGGTCTTTTATCATGCGTAGTATCTTTTTACTATGTCTGCATTAGCGGGGTGAGGAAGGTCGTCACCATCCATGGTGGTTAGGATCATGGCTCCTCCTGAGAACACATGTTTAACCACAAATGGCCCTTCGTATGTGGGGGTCCATTTGCCCCTGGGATCACTGAGGAAGGATGATGTGCTTGATTACCAGATCCCCAACTTGATACTCTTGTGGTCTGACTTTCTTGTTAAATGCCCTGATCATCCGTTTTTGGTACGTTTGACCATGACATATAGCAGTGAGTCTCTTTCCGTTGATTAGATTTAACTGATCAAGTCGTGTCTGGATCCAATCATCTTCGCTTAGATCTGCATCCTTCATTACCCGGAGAGAGGGTATTTGCACTTCAATCGGTAAGACTGCCTCCATGCCGTAGACCAAGGAAAAAGGAGTTGCCCCGGTTGACGTCCTTGCTGAGGTACGGTATCCATGTAGAGCAAACGGTAACATCTCGTGCCAATCTTTATAGGTCACTGTCATCTTCTGCATAATCTTTTTGATATTCTTATTCGCTGCTTCTACAACCCCATTCATCTTCGGCCGGTAAGGAGAAGAGTTGTGGTGCTGTATCTTGAACTGCTCGCAGAGCTCAGTGATCATCTTGTTATTGAGATTGGTACTGTTGTCCGTAATAATCCTTTCCGGGATGCCGTATCGACAGATCAGGTTATGCCGAATGAACCGTGCCACAACATTCTTGGTTACAGTGGCGTAAGAAGCTGCTTCAACCCACTTTGTAAAGTAATCAATCGCTACCAGGATGAAGCGATGTCCGTTGGATGCTGTAGGTTTAATCTCGCCGATCATATCAATGCCCCACATAGCAAAAGGCCAAGGTGCAGTCAAGACATTCAGAGGAACTGGAGGAACGTGCACCTTATCTGCATAAATCTGGCATTTATGACATGTCCGAGAATGTTGGTAACAGTCAGCTTCCATAGTGGACCAGAAATATCCACCCCGAAGGATTTTCTTTGCCATGGTGTGTCCACTGGAATGTGTTCCGAAGGTACCTTCATGTAGCTCTGCCATGATCCTTTCTGCTTCAGTCTTATCCACACAGCGCAGTAAAGTTGAATCATGGTTTCTCTTGTACAGAATGCCGTTGCTAAGGAAGAACTTTGCTGCGGACCTTCTCAGAAACTTCTTGTCGTTGACAGATGCACCTTCAGGGTATTCCTGAGCTTCCAAGTATCTCTTCACCTCATGGTACCAAGGTTTTTCAGTTACTACCTCAGCCTCAAGATCACAACAGTATGCCGGTTCGTCCAGTTTCCAGATAATGACCCGGGGAGCCTCATTGTCCCATTTGACTTTGAACATGGAAGACATCGTAGCTAACGCGTCCGCCAACTGATTCTCCTCTCTTGGGAAATGTTCAAAAGTTATCTCTGTGAAATGGGGGATCAATGTCAATACACATTCTTTGTAAGGAATAAGATTCGGATGTTTCGTATCCCACTCGCATTTGATCTGATTGATCACGAGAGCGGAATCTCCAAAGACACTCAGAAACTTGATCCTTAAGTCAATCGCAGCTTGAAGACCCATGATGCATGCCTCATACTCCGCCATGTTGTTGGTGCAGTTGAAACATAGCCAGGCAGTAAGTGGAGTATGAGTGCCTTGAGGGGATATGATCACATCGCCGATATCGTTACCCAAAGCGTTGGAGGCTCCGTCGAAGTGCATAGACCATCGGGATCCTTCCTCAGGTCCTTCATCCGGTCCAGGTACTTCACAATCAGTTACTATCATGATACTCTCGTCTGGAAACTCGAAGTTCATTGACTGATAGTCATCTACTGCCTGGTGTGCCAAGTGATTTGCCAATACACTTCCCTTGATAGCTTTCTGAGTTGTGTACTGGATGTCATATTCTGTCAAGATCATTTGCCATCTTGCTATTCTCCCAGACAGAGCAGGCTTTTCGAATATGTACTTTACCGGATCCATCTTTGAGATCAACAAGGTAGTGTGAGTCAGCATATACTGTCTCAGCCGACGAGCAGCCCATACCAAAGCGCAGCAAGTTTTCTCGAGTAGTGAGTATCGGGTCTCACAGTCGGTAAACTTTTTGCTAAGGTAATAAATGGCGTGCTCTTTTTGGCCAGACTCGTCATGCTGCCCCAGCACACACCCCATTGAGCTGTCCAGTACTGTTAAGTATAGTATCAAAGGTCTCCCTTCAACCGGTGGCATAAGAATGGGTGGTTCTTGGAGATACTCTTTGATTCTGTCGAAAGCAGCCTGACATTCATCATTCCAACGTACTACCTGATCTTTCTTCAGCAGCTTGAAGATTGGTTCACAGGTAGCTGTTAGGTGTGAGATGAATCGAGCAATGTAATTCAGGCGTCCTAGAAAGCCTCTGACCTCTTTCTCTGTCTTAGGAACTGGCATCTCTTGAATAGCCTTAACCTTGGCAGGGTCCACTTGAATACCCTTGTCACTTACAACGAAGCCTAGCAACTTTCCAGATCTTACCCCGAAGGTGCACTTGTTCGGGTTCAACCTCAGCTTGTACAATTTCAGGCGGTCAAACAACTTCTGTAGATGGTCAAGGTGTTCCTCCTCAGTTTGGGACCTTGCAATCATGTCGTCGACATACACTTTTATCTCATGATGGATCATGTCATGAAATAAAGCAACCATGGCACATTGGTAGGTTGCCCCAGCATTTTTCAACCCGAATGGCATGACCTTGTAGCAGAAGGTGCCCCACTGAGTAACAAAAGTAGTCTTTTCCATATCTTCAGGAGCCATCTTGATCTGATTATAACCTGAAAAACCATCCATGAAGGAGAATACCTTGTGCTGAGCAGTATTATCAACCAGAACATCAATGTGAGGTAGGGGGAAGTCATCCTTGGGGCTGGCCCTGTTCATATCCCTGTAGTCAACACACATTCTGACCTTACCGTCTTTCTTCGGCACCGGCACCACGTTGGCAACCCACTGAGGGTAAGAAGTCACTGCAAGAAACCCGGCATCGAATTGCTTCATAACCTCAGCTTTGATCTTTTCGGACATCTCTGGACGCATACGGCGGACCTTTTGCTTAACCGGAGGGCAGTCTTCCTTGGTAGGCAAGTGATGGACCACAATGTCGGTATCTAACCCAGGCATGTCTTCGTAGGACCAGGCAAAGATCTCCACATAATCATGCAGCATCTGAATCAACCGTTGTTTTACGCTGAGCTCCAGATTAGCACCAATCTTAACTTCCTTTCTATCTGTCTCAGTACCCAGATTTATCGTTTCCACTGGCTCTTCATGTGGTTGAATTGCCCTCTCTTCCTGGAGTAATAGTCTTGCAAGCTCGCCAGGCACTTCGCAATCATCTTCACCTTCGTCTTCGGCTACGTTGATCGGATTTTCGAAGTCATAACTGGCAGTAGCAGAGTCGTTACCAGTGAGATCCAGAGTGGATTGAAACCTGTATAGGTGAGTGTGTGTAAATATAGCTGTTTTGCAATATATAAAGAAAGAAAGAAAGAAAGGTAGCACAAGATTTAAAATGCGAAAAAACATCCAATGTCTTTATTCATGATATATGGAAATGACAGTTAATAAGCCCTCACAAATGAAGCCAACGGTGCCCCGGGTAAGACACCGGGCCATAAAGTTTCAGTTTATTGTTCATTACAAATAAAAAACAAAGGAGTTCATTACTGCGTAACAAAAGTAACAGGTATGTTGTCTTTTGCGGTCCAATTGGTCAGTCCACCGTCGGTCGTCGGGTAGATCCAGCTATCGAACTCTGATTCTTCCACTTCATCTTCATCCCTAATAGCATTCACTCCTGGATTGGTGATGAGCACAGGAGGTCTTCCGATCCTAGCTTTGCGCACAGCCCTCTGAGCCTCTTTCTCAATTACAGCCCGGGCATCCTTCATGAAGGCCATCTTCAAAGGAGAACCCTCTTCAGTCACTGCTTCTGCTGCTGCCAATGTTGGAGGTACCTCTTCAAAATGTTGAAAGGGGGTTTCAATAAACTCCCCGTCCATTTCAATATACCGGAATGAATTCAGATGGCTAACCATATATTCTTCCTCCCCCTGCACCGTGACAATCTTCCCTCTGATAGGGTACTTAAGCTTCTAGTGTAGAGTGGAAGTCACTGCCCCAACTTTGTGAATCCAAGGTCGACCCAACAAACAGGAATAAGATGGACGGATGTCCATCACATAGAACGTCGAGTCAAATACTTGAGAACCCACACGAATAGGAATGTCTACCTCACCATGAACCATCCTCTTCGACCCGTCAAAGGCTCGGACAATGATGTTACTAGGCTTCAACTCCAGTCCCTCACAATCCAACCGGTCTAAGGCCTTCTTGGGCAATACATTCAGGGAAGAACCGGTGTCCACCAATACGTGCGCGAGAGTAGTGCCCCTGCATTCAATAGAGACATGCAGGGCATTATTGTGGTTCTTTCCCTTAGCGGTAAGATCAGCATCCGAGAAACCCAAACCATTGTCAGCTGTCAGATTAGCCATACAGTCAGTGAACTGATCTGCAGAAGTTTCTTGTGGCACATGAGCCGTCTTCAGAAACGAAATCAGGGCCTTGGCGTGGGCCTCTGAGCACAGCAACAAAGATAGCATAGAGATCTTGGAGGGGGTATGCCCCAGCTGTTCAACGACATTGAAGTCGCTCTTCTTGATTATCTTAAGAATTTCCTCCATCTCTTGCTGGGAGGCTTCAACATTCACAGACTTCGGTGCCTCCATCCGGGCAGGCTCATCATCAATCCCTTTAACCCGAGCATTAGATGACTCGGCATTAGGGGTAGGAACTGGATCAGAAGTGGAAACAGGCGCACTTGCAGGTGTAATTATGAGAGGTCTTCGAATAACTGGTGGCGCAATGTCAGGCGAGAAGAGCCTGCCACTGCGAGTTACTTTAGCTGGACCAGTGATATTGTTGATATTGGTACCAGTGTTGAACTCTTGCTTTACTCCAAGTACATATACATCTGCCCCATAGTGCCATGGGACAGCCTTGTCAGATTCATAGGGGAGAGGCCCCGGAACAGTAATAATGATGGGTGCAACAGACATGATTTTAACTGGCTTCCTCGGGGGAGCCTTGATTAGATTGTTGAAAATTGTAACGACAGATACTTCTTCCACAGGAACAAAAGGAACAGCGGTCTTCTTGAACAGAATTTCTTTGCTATCCATCAGGCTTTGGATGCCTAACTTCAGCAACGGACAACCAGTAGGGGTAACAGCACACAAAAGGCAACCCTTGCTACAACCCGGAAATAAACCGGCCCGCAACAGGTTCCTCTTAACAGTCAACAGAGGGGTAGCAACATCATTCACAGAAACGACATACAAGTCTTCATCAATGGCATTTACTCCATGCTGGGGCATAGGAGCAGTCACAACATTTGGCCTCTCAGGCGCCTCAAATTGTATTTCCTTCGCATCGATAAGGTCTTGAACCTTATTTCTCAGGGCCCAACAGTCATCAGTAGAATGCCCCGGGCTATCAGAGTGATAAGCACAGCGGGCATTTGGATTATACTTAGGAGATGCAGTATTCACAACCTTCGGAGCCTCTCTGACGGTCACCAAGTTGGTTGATAGCAATTGTGGCAAGATTTGTGACAAGGTCATACTCAGTCGAGTGAATTCTCTTATGGGTCTCTCACCCCTTGGTTGGTTAGGTTGCCGAGGAGCGGCAGCAGGCTTAGAAATTACCACCGCGTTGACAGCTTGGCGGCGCTCTGGTTTATCTTGCCTCCTAGGCCCATACACAGCACTGGCTTCCTTTTTAAAAGGCTTTTTCTCAGAACTTGAGGACGCACCTTTCTGAATTTTTCCTGATTTCATACCAGCCTCTATCCTTTCCCCAGTCAGAATGAGATCTGTGAACCCTGCAGACGGATTGCTAATGAGATGATTAAAGAACGGCCCGGATAGGGTCCCCAAGAACATATCCACTAATTCACGGTCGGTTAATGGTGGCTGCACCCTGCCATCCAGGTCCCTCCATTTCTGCACATACTCTTTAAAACCTTCTCCCGATCCTAACGACATACCCTGGAGTTGGGTACGTGTAGGAGCGAGGTCGGCATTATACTGATACTACTTGTAAAAAGCAGTAGCCAACTCCTCCCAGTTACGAACCTTGGTTCCATCCAGCTGATAGAACCATTCGAGATGAGTCCCTGAAAGACTCTCTTGGAAGAAGTGGATCCACAAGTTTTTGTCCACTGTATACGGTTAAATCTTCCGCACATAAGATCTGAGGTGTAGCTTAGGGCAGGACGCCCCGTCATACTTTACGAAAGATGGTGCTTTGAACTTGTGTGGGATGACCACACCAGAAGACAGACCCAAGTCTCCGAAATCCAAACCAGACACTTGTTGAATTTCCATGGCATTCAGACGGTCTTCCAACTGCTTGTACCTGTCTTCAGCTGGAGGATACTGCTCCTCATTAAAATCAGTCTCGTTGTCAGAGACCACCGGACTTGGAGCCCTTCCCCCCTGGGGACTGTCTTTGCCTACAGAAGAACCAGCTGGATCAACAACCTCATTCTGCAGTGTGTTACCAAACCTCCGGCCCGTGTTGAATAGAACAGTTCTCTTCTTCTTCTTCTTGACCAGTAGAGCCTTCAGCTCCTCTTGACCTTGAGCCAAACCCATGATCAGCTCTTGAAATTGGGCGTTCTGAGCCTGAAGGGCCCTGATAGACTGCTCGGTAGATGATTCAGGGTTCATGATGCTGAAATAAACTGCGAAGAACATTAAGCCACCTGAAAAGAAGAGTACCTGTGATGCACATGATGAATGGAATGCGTATGATTTATGTTTTCAAAGACAATCGGGAATCAACTTTGTAAACAAAAAGGAACACACTTCATTAGATTCAACTTTGAAATTCAAATTGTTCATAAGGTTGCCCTTAGGCATTACATAAAATGGAAATACTGAAAAGGGAAATAAAAACTGTAAAAGAACATCCAAAGTTCATCACTGATCCCAGGGTCTCCTCTTCTCAGTACGTATGTAGTCATTCAAAGCTCGCTCGTTCTCCAACTGCTTTGTCAGCCTCTGGATCTTCAATTCCTGCTCGTTGAACTTTTCCCGATAAGAATCCCGTTCTTCTCGCAGTTGCGCCCAAGACCTCTTTAGTGTATCATAATCAGTAGGTATCTGAGGAGGGAGGACAGTTGGAGGAGCCCCATCTTTATCAGGATACTCAAGAATGACGGGTCTGACAGCTTCATATGGCATACCTAACTTCTGAGCACGGATGCGGACCCATTTGTAGTAGGCTTCCATAGGTAGAGAAGTCTTTGGTCCCAACTCTTGTGGGTCAGCTTTATGAATTCTGTCCAAAGCCTTGATGAACCTACGACGCAGCTCGTCACTATCTACCAGAAACTCAAAACTGATGTGAGGCACCAACATCTCATGAGGCCCTGCTCTTTTGGCCCTTCCAAACTGACGGAGAGCTAGACATGGATTATAAGAGATTCCTCCTTGGGTACCAATCAAAGGAACATTAGGATATTCTCCTCAACGATCAATAACAGCTACCTCATCCAAACCTCTGAGAGTCCAAATGATGTCTTTATCAGTGAGAGACATTAACCTATGGGCCCAACCTCTTCCTTCTTTGTTCTTCAGCACGAACTTAGGGAGGTGCGAAATAAACCACCTCACTAACAAAGGAATACAACACCACAAAGTTCCTCGTCTTCGGGTAGTACGAGCATAAAGTTGTTGCAGGATGTCACCCAAGAGAGTGGGCACAGGGTTCCGAGACATGAAGATCCTTATGGCAGTGACATTAATGAAGTTATCAGGATTAGGAAACAAGACTAGACCATAGATTAAGAGAGCCAGAATGTCTTCATACGCCCTAAAGTCCAGGTCATTCCAGAAACTGTTAGCCTTACCAATCAGAAACTTGGCCAAGAAACCCTTAATTTTGCTTCTAGTCACCCAGTTGTCCATTACCTCCTTGTGGGTCAAGGGCAGAGCTGCAGCAATCTCCTCAAGCCTAAGAGTCTTTTCCCAACCAGTGTAGGGAGTCTGATCCAAGATAGGGATGCCAAGCAAATCAGAGAACTCTTCCAGGGTAGGGACCAACTGGAAGTCTTGAAAGGTGAAGCACTGGTATAGAGGGTCATAGAACTGGGTCAGGACACTCATCAGCTGTTGGTCCCACTTTTCCGTGACTAAACTGAGAAGAGAACCATGCCTCTGGATGAAGGAAGTAGTATTTGGAATTCTGCTAACCAACTTTTCAAGTAACTCAGGTGGGTGAACAAAGTTGAACCAGATAGTATTCCTTCACATAGGCATCATGATGTCCTACAAAACAGAGCAAAGGTGAAACCCTCTTGTCTTTGAAATGGTCAATCCTTATGCAGGATATATGCAATGTTTATGATGGCATGATGTTATGATAAAGCACACCATAAATATTTACAAAGGCAAATATGATAAGGAACACAAGTCACACAAGACAAGCCCTTAGAGTTTAGGCCAGCATGGGGTCTAGGTATTACCCTCTTTCAGTTTGTTGGTTAAGACCTGTCCTATCAGAAGTAACCGGGTTCTAGAGGATCCCAATATCACTGACTACCCTCAATCGGTCATAACTCCAGCATTACAATCTTTTCTTGCGGCCAGAACCATCACAAGAGTTTAGCCTCAATGGGCGTAGCATACTGCTACTGTTCTATTGGCCAAGTTGGGTCATTTAAGGTTCTAAGGTCGGTTGGTGCTTAATGACTCCTCAGAAGACCCATATTCTCCTCGTTGCGACACAAGGGATATCGGTACAGACCAAGGTGCCACACCAACGTAGCCACTGCTTCACCCATGTCGGTATACGCCGGACAGGTCCCTCACAGCTTATGCTACCTAACAGGGTATCCCCAGATCCGGGTTAGGATCTATGTAACTCCAATGCAACCCACAATTTAAAGCAAACAATTCAGGCAATTGAAAACACAAGTGATTTTAGTCCTAAGGTACACCTCACTTTAAAATTTAGTCCCCAGCAGAGTCGCCAGTTCTGTGATCGGTCGGTGGATCTGGAACTGACTGTTTAACGTTGGTTCGCGAAATGTCGCGGAAGCAAGAGTCGCCACCGTCTTTTATTTTCTCCAACATGGACAAGACAAAAGCACAGCAAAATTCCTTATGAGATTATCTCTCGGTTCGGGAGGTATATTTATAGAAAGGGAAGGTGTTAGCACCCTTTCTATCCGTGGTTATCCACAGGCTCTTAGATACTTGCTCATTTGTGTTTTCAAAATGTTTGCTTTTCAATTGTGAGTGGGTTTGAAAAAGTTTCGTTTAAAGTTTCAGATCGACTCTTGTATCAGTCCTCAAGAGTGTTTGAAAAATCGTTTTGAAAGCTTTTTGAAAGTGTCGGTGTGAAAATAGTTTTGTTTTGTTTTTGAAAAGAGCAAGTATCCATGACTCATCCACCTACCCTAAGGAATTAGGTTGTGTAAATGTACTTAAGGTAGTACCATCCCACCATTGAGAGGTAGGTAGCACCACCGTTGGAGGTGTTCGGGTCAATTCGTTTGTAGGGACAGTGTGGTCACCAGAGCAACAGTAGGACACCTTAGAAGCTACCCTTATGCCATAGATCATGGACATAAGGACTTATTAAAACGTCCTATGCTCGACGACCACGTTTCAAGGGGCAAGGCAACAGTGAGGCGTACCCTAAGAGTGGTGTGTGAATTTGTGTATTGTTTTCAGTTATGTTTTATCTTGTCATGCATTTGGTGAGCTACACATTGCTTTGAATTTAGGCCATTCATTCTTTCATGCAAAGTTTAGCAGTTTTAAGAGTGCGGAAGTTAAAGTGCGGAAAATAAAGTCCTACGCTATTACAAGGCGCGGGTCTATACATCGCCAAATTAACAAAGACCCGTTTTGAATAAAAATGCGGAAAGTAAATAAATTTCCTAATTACTATTACAAGGCTTGGGCAATTACATAATATTTACAAGAAACATAAGAATAAACGTGCGAAAGGAAATTAGAATCGAATGTTCGAGGGCGTTGGACCCTTTAAAGAAATTAAATGAAATTAAAAATTAATTAATTATTTAATAAAGAAAAGAAGTTATTTTTTATGGTTTTTGGTATTTATGAAATAAAGAAAATTAATTAAAATTAGAAGTTAAACGAAACCCTAGTTCTAAGTCGTTTTTAATTGTTAAAGAAAAAATATTCAAGTTTTAACCTAATTTACACTAGTTAATTAATTACATGAGTATTTACAAAATAATTAATAATTAATAATAATAATAATAAGAAGAAGAAATTATTTATTAAGAAAAAGATAAAAATGCTAAAAACCTAATTTCTACATATTTTAGTTATTAAGAAAAGATTACAATTAAAACCTAATTTTACTAAATTGATTATTAAAAATTTATTTACAAAAATATTAATGAATTAAATAATAATTAAACATATTTTTGATTTTTCTGTATTTTATACTGTAAAAAAAATTAATTTATGAAATTAAGGAAAACAATTAAAAAAGAATAATTGAAAAGAATAAAAGAAAAGAAAATTAAAAGAAGAAATACAAACAATGAGGGGTGTCTGGCCCTTTTTGGAGGTGTATTGGAGTGATTTTTGGCCCAAGAATGCAGGGCCTGCATTGACTTTCCAATTTGCGTGTAGATCCATTGACTGGCGTGCATGGTGGAATTCACGTGATGGCCATCAGATTGGGGCTCCTGGACACTTGGCAGGCTTGGACGTGGGGTTGCATGATGGACCCTGGGAGAAGCGCTACACAGAAGCATGTTATGGAAAAAATTATGAGATATAATAGGGGACCTGGGAATCGAACCCAGGTCCCAATACCTGCAAGCCAAATCACCAACCAACTGAGCTAGTGCACGCATCTGTTATTATTATGGAGCATAATTAATATAAGAGAAAGCAAGCGCTATTGGTAGAAAACAAAAAGCACGCGCCAATATTTAAACTATCCAGTAATGCTTTGACACGCCAGCTTCGTCTTCTCCATCTGCCTGTAAATAAAAACGAATAGCGGGGGTTTTAAACCCCCACTAAACTCAACCTGAAAAAATAGCGAATGGGATATAGGCAAACATAAAAAGGGCGCGAGGTGTGAGTTATCTTCATTTGGATGTCACGAATCCATTGGTACCAGTTTGAAGGGCTAATTTTTCCAGATGAAGAAACCCCTCTTTCAAAGTTTCTGAAACCCTAAAATGCATTAATGGTGGATCACGATACATGCCTTGTTAGTTTAATCAAAGGATACCATTAGCTTCAGAACGTTCATATTAGTATAAATCAATGGTTAAAAATCACAAATAATGCATGGAATTTGAAACACGATTATGAAATTTTTTGTGAAAAGTATGACTTTGTTCTACCAATTCTTGAGGTCTGGAGATCAGCTCTTGATTGTAACACGTTCCTGGATGTCTTGGCAAGCTTTTGGAATGCTTTTCAAGCCTTGAATTGCACTCTAGGTATGAAAACAGTTTCAAGGTTTTTTGGCCAAAATTGCAAGTTTGTTCTTTGTTTCCTGCGCAGCTTTTCTGTCTAATGGAATAGGTTTCACTTGTGCATAAGTAAGTGAGTGAATTAGGTTAAGAAAACCAGCCCATAATCCATGCATTCATGTTTTTGATATTTGATTTCCAATCATATAAAATCCAATCTTTTTCAATCCTTTTTTATGCCAATCATTGCCAATCATGTAGAATCTTTCCTTTTTGAATGATGCACGAAATATTGAGCACATAATGAGTGAATTCTCTGCACAAAAAGATTTGAAAGGTATTATTTGCTATTTTTTCATATTTAATTTTAATTAAGTGAATTAATAATAATAAAAATTCAAATAATTAATCAAAAATGAGAAAATAACTCCCTTGGAGGTCAATGGGTCGTGCATGGCCTTTGGGTAATGATTCATGGAAGAAATTGAGGCCTATTAGCATTTTTGAAGCCTTTTGTGCAAAGTTGACTTTTCAAAATTCCCAAAAGTTTCCCAACTTCTACAAGGCATATCTTGCTCAATTTTTAAGTTTTGATCATGTTCTTGGACATTCTGGAAAGGTATTGAAGTCCTCTAACCAATGTCTTTGGTACCATGTCATTTTGATTTACCAATCTCAAGTTATGGTCTTTGACTTGAAGTGCCTTTTTGTTGACTTTTGAAAATGACCTATAATGTTGAAATTGATAACTTTTTGTGAGAGCATTTCTTGGACTTGAAGTGTGAAGATGAGTTGTAGAAAATTTCATTCTATTCAAAATGAGCTTTGGATGGAATTTTTCTGATAAACCATGTGGAAGTTATGCCCTGGTCAATTTGCAGTTGACTTTTTCAACTGTCCAAAAATAGAAACTTTTGTATCTTGAGACTTTTTGAGCCATGCTTTGAGAATCATGATCAAGAATTGATCAAATGATGTTTGTGGCTTCAAAATAAGATGTTGACCAAAAATTTGGACTTTTGACTGTCAAATGACCATTTTGCCCCTGCAGTTGACTGTGGAGCAATTAGGGTTTTTGACTGTGCAATTTGATGCTATGAGTCTTGAAACTTGGCATATGGATGCTTGACAGTGTATGTAGGCATTTAGGACTTGTTTGGACCCCTGGAAACTTCAATTTCTTTGCCAGCACCAAAACCCTAATTTTTGACTATTAGGAGGCAATTGGACTGTGCAACCCTTGGGGGATTTTGAAGCATGATCTTAGCAAACCTTGAAGAATATGGGAGGGCAAATTTTGGGGTACAACAGTCTGTAAGAATCTTCTGGTTGGTTAGCGGTAGCGTTTGGATTTTATGGGTGAGTGGTTTGGAAGTTTAGCTTTTCGGGTTGAGGAGTTTGAAAGTTTGGATTTTCTGTTTGGGGAGTTTGAAGGTTTAGATTTTCCAGGTTAGGAGTTTGAAAATCTGGATCAAATAGATCAATATCAGAAAGAACTCTATCAAGTTCTGGCTGATTTTGTTCTAGATTTGGATTGGGAGAGTGAGGTCCGTTTAGGATGTTTTCTAGAGTTACAAAAGGATCAAAATCTTCAAAAGTTTGAGGTGAGGGATATTCTATTGGTTTCAGTGAGGAGGGTGTTTCAGATGTTGGAAAAACTACTGATTCTACAACAGAAATAAAAGAAGTGTTCCCTTTCTTTTTAGCAGCTTTTGGAGTCCTCTGAGAAGATCCTTCTTCTGCAGATTTTCTCTTTCTAGACTTATTTAAAACAACACCTGGAGCTTGCTGGTGTAGATCACAAATATTATGTTCTGGAGCAGTTCTATCCTTCTTGCATGCTTATAAGTATCTGACCACTATTTCTGGTGTAACATCAATCTCAGAAAATAGAGGAAAATCTTTCAGAGGGATTCTCCTTGTAGTGATGACTTCATGTGTAGCAATGGTTGGTTCCTTCTTAATGTTGTCAATAATCTTCATCTTTTCCAGGTTCTTGTCATTAAGGGGTTTTCCAGCACATGCCTCTAGCGTGCTTATCTGCTGAGCTTCTATCAGATGCTCTATTAACCTGTTCTCAGTCAGAATATCAGAAATTAACCTGCCCAGAGGTATCCAATCCCTCTTGGTTCTTTCATCTTCTCTTGTTTCCTTCACGCTTGTTCTCAGATAATTGAAAAGCAAGTGAGTAAGGTTTATTCTTATCTTCTTCGAAATGAAATAAAACAGAAACTGTTGATCAATATTGATGTAGTCAGGAGAGCTTGTTGGCTTCCTGTGGTTGATACAGCCCATAATAATCTTAGCCCAGATTCCGTAGTAGTCCTTCAGATCTCTAATCTTGTTGGATGGATGTCCAGAAGTGAAAATTACTCTTGATATGGCTTTTTGGTCAGAACATTTCTCAGCCATGGTGTTGCACCTAATTCCTCTGCCATTGTAACCAATCAGCTTTGCAATCAAATCTTCAGTAATTGCAATTTTCTTCCCCATTACATAAGACGTTACTTGGTGATTAGAGGAGGTTGCATGAATCCAAAATTCCTTTACCAGAATTGGGAACACTGGACCTAGAAGACGATCGAAATACCTGTTCCATCCTTGAGCAGCTACATCTGCAGAAAGATCAAACCTATTCTCCTTCATGCTTTAAAAGTCAATGATATGCTCACAGAGAACCTCAAGAGAATCAATTGGAGTGAGTAAGGTTCTTATCGATTCTTCGTACTGTTCTGCTGTTGATGATGAACCAGGAGCACATTGAATATTTTTAGCGCTTGAAGAAGATGCCATTGTTCACACCGACTGTTTGAGATTTCTGAGAAAAAGGGTTTTTGTAAACGAAAACTAGAGAGAAAAATAGAAGCGAGAATAAGTGAAAGTGATAGTGATTGTGTATTTATAATCAATTTGAAAACTTAATCAATAAGAAAGAGAAAACAAATTAATGATTACACAACAATTATGAATCCTGAAAATAGGGGTTGGCGTGGAGATAAGAAACAGTTACCAATGACACGCGTCTCAATGCACCCAATCAAAGCCTTAGAACCTTCAGAATTTGAACGCGTGTTTAGCCTTAGAAGGACACTTATGAGAGGATGACAAATGTTGATAATGTGAAACACACGCCTCTATCTTTGAAATGAACCGTTCAGATCTTCTTAGATAGATTCTGATGCAACTGTTCTTCTAACTTCTGAAGACTTGTGGATCAGATGTTCACAAATAAAACATAAAATTCTGAGGGTTAATTAATATATAAATAAAACTCTTATTCTGGACATAAACCTATCTTCATAAAGTGGTTTAGTAAAGACATTAACCCATTGATGGTCTGTGTCAATAAATTTTAAGGAAAGGATTCCTTTCTGAATACAGTCCCTAATAAAGTGATGTTTTATTTCTATATGCTTAGCCCTAGAATGCAAAATTGGATTCCTAGATAAACATATTGCAGAAGTATTATCATAGAATATAGGAATGTTACTATCAAATATGTTGAAGTCTTCAAGCTGACTCTTCATCTAGAGCATCTGTGTGCTACATTTAGCAGCTGCTATGTATTCAGATTCAGCTGTTGACAATGCAATTGTGGATTGCCTCTTGCTGGTCCATGAGATCATATTTTCTCCCAGAAACTAGCAGCTTCTAGAAGTGATTTTTCTTTCTACTCTATCTCCAGCGAAGTTAGCATCACAGTACCATACTAAATTGTATTCACTAGTTTTTCTATAAAATAAACCAAGATTAGTAGTACCTTTCAGATACCTGAAAATTCGCTTAACAGCTGTTAAGTGAGATTCTCTAGGATCTGATTGGAATCTGGCACATAAGCATACACTGTATAAAATGTCAGACCTTGAAGCTGTAAGATATAAGAGAGAACCAATCATACCTTTGTAGATCTTATGTTCTACCTTTTTTCTTACCTCTTCCCTTCTCAGAATGCATGTGAGATGCATTGGAGTCTTAGATGGCTTACACTATGATAGGTCAAATTTCTTCAGAAGTTCTCTGACATATTTACTCTGGTGTATGTAGGTTCCTTCTGGAGTTTGATTGATCTGAATACCCCGAAAGAATTTGAGTTCTCCCATCAAGCTCATTTCAAACTCTGCCTGCATAGACTTAGAAAATTCTCTTCCCAGAGAAGCTTTAGTAGATCCAAATATTATATCATCTACATAAATTTGACAAACTAAAATGTCATTCTTAAATGTCTTACAAAACAAGGTTGTGTCCACTTTCCCTCTGGTGAATTCCTTTTCTAACAGAAAGTTACTCATTCTTTCATACCAAGCTCTGGGAGCTTGTTTCAGACCATAAAGTGATTTCTTTAGTTTGAAAACATATTCTGGATGTTTGGAATTTTCAAACCCAGGGGGTTGGTGCACATAAACCTCTCCATCAATGTATCCATTTAAGAATGTACTTTTGACATCCATCTGATAGAGAGTGATGCCATTATTTATAGCAAAAGAAATTAAGAGTCTGATAGATTCTAACCTGGCGACTGGAGCAAAGGTTTCTGTATAGTCTATCACTTCTTGCTGACTATAAACTTATGTAACCATTCGTGCCTTGTTTTTGATGACTTCTCCTTGTTCATTCAGTTTATTTCTGAATACTCACTTTGTTCCAATAACGTTGAACCCCATTGGTTTGGGAACTAGATCCTATACGTCATTTCTGGTGAATTGATTTAATTCCTCCTGCATAGCCAGTATCCAGCCGTTGTCCAGAAGAGCTTCATCAATGGTAGTTGGCTCAATTAGAGATACCAATCCCATGAGAGATTCTTCAGAATTTATGAATGTTGATCTTGTTCTGATTAGATCTTCGTTCTTTCCCAGAATTTTGTCTTCAGGGTGAGCTAGGCTGCTTCTGGATAGTCTTTTCTAGAGATGTTCTTCAGAAGTTGATGTAGTGTTTGTGACATTTCCTTCTGATGTTGTTGGTGAGTCTTTTTTAGGAACTTCTGATGAATTGCCTTCAGTACCTGTGAATTGAACTTGTATATCTGCAAGAGATTCATTTAGCTTTGACTTTTGAGGGCCAAGCTTGTCATCAAATCTAACACTGATTGACTCTTCTACAATTTGTGTTTCTGTATTGTATACTTTGTAGCCTCTTGAGCGTTCAGAGTATCCTAACATGATACACTTCTGTGCTTTAGAGTCAAACTTGTTCAGATGTTCTTTGGTGTTAAGCATAAAACAAATACAACCAAAAGGATGGAAATATGAAATGTTGGGCTTTCTATTCTTCCACAATTCATATGGAGTCTTATCCAGAATAGGTCTTATAGAGATTCTATTCTGAATGTAACATGCTGTGTTATTTGCTTCTGCCTAGAAGATCTTAGCAATGTTAGTCTTGTTGATCATGGTTCTGGCCATTTCTTGTAAAGTTCTGTTCTTTCGTTCTACAACTCCATTTTGTTGGGGAGTTCTAGGACAAGAGAAATCATGAGAGATGCCGTTCTCATTAAAAAATATTTCAAATTTTTTGTTTTCAAATTCTCCACCATGATCACTTCTGACTTTGACAATTCTAAGATCTTTCTCATTCTGAACTTGGTTACAGAAAGCAACAAACACAGAGTGTGGCTCATCCTTGTGTCTTAAGAACTTTACCCATGTCCATCTACTATAGTCATCTACAATCAATAACCCATACTTCTTGCCACTAATGGATGCAATTTTCACTGGTCCAAATAGATCTATGTGCAGAAGTTCTAATGGTCTAGAGGTAGAAACAACATTTTTTTGCTTTAAAAGGAGGTTTTGCAAACTTTCCTTTCTGACATGCTTCACACAGAGCATCTGAGCTGAACTTCAGATTAGGAAGTTCTCTGACCAAATTGAGTTTGTTAATTTGAGATATTCTTCTCATACAAACATGCCCCAATCTTTTGTGTCAGACCCATTGCTCGTTGTTAACAGAGAGAAGGCATTTCACATTCTGACTCTTTAGTTCAGAAAATTTTATTTTATAAATGTTGTTCTTTCTCTTTCCATTAAATAAGATAGATCCATCTTTCTGACTAACATCTTTACATGAATTTTGATTAAAGATTATATCATAACCGGTATCACTTAATTGACTTATGGATAACAAGTTATGCATTAATCTATCTACTAAAAAAACACTATTAATATAAGGGAGGTTATCGTTATCGACAGTTCCAGATCCAATGATCTTCCCTTTCTGATTTCCTCCAAAACTCGCGTAGCCTCCAGATTTAAGTTCCAGACTTTGGAACATATGTTTTCTTCCCGTCATGTGTCGAGAGCATCCAGAGTCCAGGTACCATGGCTGGTGTTTTAGTCTTGCTGTCAAAGATATCTGCTACATATATAATTTTGTCCTTAGGTACCCATATCTTTTTGGGTCCTTGTTTGTGAGTGTTACCAAAATTCTATTTGAATTTTGGTTTAGCAGAAAACTCATTACTGGTATATTTCAAGTCATGTGTGTGCCCATAAGTAAAGTGAGATTTTAAAGGTGAGCGTTTAATAACAAAATCCATGACTTTCTTAGGTTGGGATACTTTACCTTTGTATCCTATACCTTTTCTGCCATTTCTGCTAACTCCATAGATCATTGAAGCCATCTTGCTTCTATCTATGTTTTTAGAAAGCAACTTCTGAAAGCTATGATCATATTCCTTTATGATCTTATCAGAGTTACTGGAAACCTCTGAGATTGTTTCCTTATGAGAGTTTTGTAAATCATTTTCAAGTTTTGAAATTTTTTCTTTTAACTCGGAAATTTCTAATCTCAGATTCTCAGTTTCTTTAGAGTCAGAAACTAGATCCTTTTTCAGGTTCTTAAATTTGACTCGAAGCTGCTGATATCTTTCAAGAATTTCACTCAGATTTTCTCCTAATTCAGCTTTAGTAAAGTTAACAATAAAGTCAGAAAACACCTCTTATGTGTCTGATTCTAAGTCTTACTCTAACTCAGATGATTCTGTATCTTCTATCACGTTAGCCATAAGAGCAATGTTGGCTCTTTCATCTTCTGATTCTGTGTCTGCGTCAGAAGTATCTGAGTCATCCCATATTGCCATGAGACTTTTCTTCTTCTCATTGAAGAACTTCTTTTTGGGTTTCTCCTTCTGAAGCCTTAGACAATCGCTTTTGTAGTGCCCTTGTTCATTGCAATCATAGCAGAGAACGTCCCTGTTGCTTAACTTTCTGTGTCCAGAAGAAGATTCAGACTTTCTGTGTCCATAAGAAGATTCATACTTTCTATGTCCAGAAGAAGATTCATACTTTCTATATTCAGAGAATGATTCATTCTGATTCCCTGTTCTTCTGGGGTTTCTGAACTTCCTTTGCCTCTGCTTCTACAGTTGATTCTCTCTTCTGGAGAGAAGAGACAATTCATCTTCTTCTGATGAGGATCCACCAGAGGTTTCTTCCATAGCCTGCAAAACTTTAGAATCATATTTTTTGTTAGATTTTAGAGCTAAAGGCTTACCTTTCTTCTGAGGCTCGTCATCTTCTAACTTTATCTCATGACTTCTGAGTGAGCTGACAAGTTCTTATAGAGATATCTTGTTAAGATCTTTCGCCAGTTTGAGAGCAGTGACCATGGGCCTCCATTGCTTTGGTAGACTTCTGATGATCTTCTTTACATGATCAGCAGCTGAATACCCTTTGTCCAGAACTCTCAGCCCAGCAACTAGAATCTGGAATCTTGAGAACATTGCTTCAATGGATTCACTTTCTTCCATCTTGAAGGCTTCGTATTTCTGAATGAGCGCAAGGGCTTTGGTTTCTTTTACTTGCATGTTGCCTTCATGCGTAATTCTCAGAGAATCAAACATGTTTTTAGCTGTCTCTCTATTTGTGATCTTCTCATACTCTGAATGTGAGATGGCACTCAGGAGAATCGTTCTGGCCTTATGATGATTTCTGAAGTCACGCTTTTGATGATCAAACATTCTTTTTCTATCAATCTTCTGACCACTTTCATCCACAGGATGCATGTACCCATCAATTACCATATCCCAGAGATCAACATCATGAGCCAGAAAGAAGCTTTTAATTCTGTCTTTCAAGTAGTCAAAGTTCTCTCCATCAAAGATTAGAGGTTTGCCGCTGATTCTGTCTTTATCATCATGGTAGTCATTGCTGATATTCTGACTTGGTCCCACCATAATGTTTTTCTTAGATTGGATCTTGTACTGACACGGTTAAGTGCTTGAACTCATAACTAGGCGCTCTGATGGAAATTGAAGAATTGAAAAACACAAGAAGGGGGAGGGGGGGGGGGGGGGGGGGTTGAATTGGGATCTTAAAAATCAATGCAAATGACATGATAATTTTTTATCCTGGTTCGTTTGATCTCAAACTACTCCAGTCCACCCGCCAAGGTGATTTATCCTCTCTCCAACGAGGTCTTAATTCACTAATCAAACTGATTACAAATCTACTTTGACAACTGCCAAAGTCTTATTGAGTACAACCACAACACAGTTTATCTCAAGGAATAGAACTAACAAAAGTATGAACAAATCAGTGTACAATATGTTTTTTGTTACAAAAACAGTATCACAAACTTGTGATGTATTACACAGTTTAAAGAATAATTTGAATAATGAGTAGCAGCGTTGAAAGATTGTGAATTGCAGTGTTGTAAATCATAAATGATTTAACCTTTTACTTTGTTTAAATAGGCGCAACAATCTTGTTCAATTGGAAACTTGATAAATGTCTATTAATTCACTTTCCTCAATTAGAAGATCCTTGTCTGTTTGTAGCTATTGCAATTGATACAACTTTCATGAATAGTAACGCTTCAGAACATTAAGGAATCTGTTTGCTGCTTTGCTTCAGAACTTGGAAGGTCAGAATCATAAGGTCCTGTTTGCAGCATTAGACTTCCGTTCAGAGTTAAAGCATCTTTCTCTTAGCGTAAATTATGATCTTCATTCATCAGAACATTCTGAGATTAGTTTACGTTCACAGCAGGAACGACCTTGTAGCTTAACTTCTGATCTGCTTACATCAGAACTTCTCTATAAAATAGAATATAATTTTAGTGTGCATATTTGTTATTTGTGTTTGTTATCATAAAAAATCTTACGAGGGTTGTATAATCAAACTATGTTCTAACAAGGGGTCCCTTCGAAGGACACACATATAGTCCAATCGAAGGGTACATATTTGGCCCTTTCAAAGATACCCACATGACCCATTTAAAAGACATGTCTGGGTGTCCCATTCGAAGGACATGTTTGATGGTCCATTCGAAGGACCTGCAAGCCATACCTTAAGAACATGTTTTGGTGACCCATTCAAGGGGAACACATTTGGTTCCTTCAAAGGATGCACAAAAGTGATCCATTCGACAGACACTTGAAAATCAAATAATATTGCTTAAAGAAGGATCTGGTCGAAGGTGGTCAAAACGAAAGGTGGAGATATCAAAAGATGCTTGCTTCCAAGTTCAAGCCTGATACACTGGCCATAAAACTCCAAAACTGCTGCACAGCAGCCCTGCAACACTGCCCCTATTCTTGCACCAATTTAGCATACGAATACTGCCCCTCGAAAGCTACAAAAAACAATTTACCCATTTTGTTCAAATTATTTTGTTTTCCCTCCTAAACCTCAACCAACATTCACCTATAAATAAGAAGCTCCATAACATGTATAAGGGTACTGGACAACACATCCAGAGACTTTGGGGTGTGGAGAAAAAATCATCAAACTCTCAAATTATTAAGCATTCCCAAAATTTAAACACATATTCGAACCCAGAGTCAAACGAAACAATACACTTATTTCTTCCCTATCCAAAACCCAGTGAAACACCAACTTAACACTTGGTTCCTTATTTCAAATCCAACACTAGAAACATTACCCTTGTTTCTTTCCTTCGAATCCAAGGACACTCAGGGCAGCCACTCAAGGTACAACACACAAGTTCCAGCTTCAAGCAAGGTAAGTTTCTCTTAACCTTAAACCTTTCATTTCTAGCATAACATGTGAATAGTCATTCCTTTCGTTTCAAGCATGTACATGACATTTGTTTACTTTTCGTTTCTTCCCTTTTCGTTTGTTTTCTTGTCAAATATATGGTAAGACTAACCAGTGTAAGCCCCAAATGAAAGAAGTAGTTTTTGTGTGAAACGAAGCCTCATGCTTCACCCCCCTTACTGCTCCACAGTCCAAACAAATGAACAAGAAGGAAGAAACAAAAGGTGTTCACACTGATTCCCTGGCCCAACCGAAAGCAGCAGCTAGAAGGAGGAATCAAGGGCTGCCTCCTACGCTAACTGCCAAGCCTCAAACAAAAGAGGCAGCCAGAAGGATGTCCACATTGACTTCCAGGCCTCAAACAAAAGAAGTAGCCAGTAGGATATCCACACTGACTGCTAGGCCTCAAATGAAAGATGCAGCCAGAAGGATGGCCACACTGACTTCCAGGTCCCATTAGAAAGAAATAGGAAAGGGGTGAAATCGAAAGACATGTCCTTACTACTTCCAGGCCAAATCGAAGGAAGCCAGGAATGGCAGGATCGAAGGGTATTTCTGCTTGGATCGAAAGGCTCATTTTTCCTCCTTTTATTTTGTTTTGTATTTACATTTCTTGCTATTCAATATGGTTGTAATAGTGTATGATTTATTTTCTGCATTTTTATTGCTTTTGTACAAATGTTAGTAATTAGGATGCATGGCAAGATAAAACTAACAATTAGGCAACCCAAAAATCAAAGACAAAATTATGCAATCAAACACACTATTCACACATGCACCCCTAGGGTAATCTCACTCGTTGCCTCTGAAAAATAGTCATGTCCCTCGAATATGGGTGTTTAAGCAAAGACCCTTGATAAAAAATCGTAGTCCCTCGATGACCCTCAATGTTGCCTTCAATAAATAATCTAGTCCCTAAACGACATTTCTAAAATGTCCCATAGGTTGCCTTCTATGACTATACAAACGTCCCACGCCCGTCCCTTCACATCCAATGATGGGGCTTCTTACCAAATCAATGGTAAGATAACAACATCTAAAGGAGGAGGAAAAGAACATTAGACTTTTTGAGTAGGTAGGATGCTCACAGTTGTTCGCTTGCTCACAATAAAAACATTTTTACACAACAACACTTTCCTTTGAAACATTTTCAAAAGTTAAAATACTTTGTACGCATTCTTATAGAAACGATAATCATTACAAAGACACTTTTCAAAATCACTTTCAAAATAACATTCCACAAACACCTTTTTGAACTATTTTTAAAACCAACACTTTGTACGTGTTCTTATAAAAACGAGAACCATTACAAAGACGTTTATAAAATACTTTCAAAACCCACACCACAAGAACATTTTCAAACAAAAGCAAGTGATCTAGCAAGCAACTAAGAGCCCGTAGATAACTACGGATGAAAAGGGTGCTAACACCTTCCCTTTTCATAACATACCCCCCGAACTCAAGAAATAATCTCGAAAGGTCTTTCCTATTCTTTTCAACCTTTCCTTATTGGATAAAAGAAAAGTCGGCGGTCACTCTTGCTATCCGCAACAATTGCGATCAAACGCAAAACACCCAAGTCAGTTCTCCCACCGTATTAAACAAGTGGTTGATGGTTAAAGAATTGAATCAATTAATGAAAAGTCAACAATCACTAAAAAGTCAAACTTTGGCTTTTTGGTCAACATCGAAATTCAAAAATCAAGAATCATAAAAATATTTAAAATTATCAAGCTTGATCATCAAGAATCAACAAAGTCAAGAAAAGGTCAACAAAAATCAAAGTTGTAAAATTTTCCAACACTTAGAAATTTTTTAAGTGTTTTGTTCTTAACAAAGTCACTACTTCGTGGCCATCCTTTGATAAGATGCAAGATAATTCAAGGAAAACTTTCAACATGAAAGTTGTAGGGTTTGATGAATTCTACAACTTTGTCCTTGAGGGTTTATATCTAAAAAATTCTTGTATTCAGAGATATTGGCCCATGAAGTCATGATGTTTTTATCTAACACTTAGAAAAAATTTCAACAGGTTTTGGTCAGTTTTTCATCCCAACTTCTTGCCCAATTTTCACCAATTTCCCATTTGATTTAGCCAAAGTGCTCAACATGAAAGTTGTAGATAATGTTTCAAGCTTTCCAAAATGTCCAAGAGCACAAATTTATCATTCTTGAGCTAGAATATTTGAAGAGATGAAGTTGGGCATCCATACTTGAATTATAGGTCATTTCTATGATAACTATGAGACAAAATCTTCATGCCATGCTGCATAATCTCACTTTGTAGGCCTCTAAACCTTCAAATCTATCCATAATCAGATGATTACACATACTTTTGAGCCATGATCCAAGAGATTAAATCTTTATCCAATCCATTTTTCCATTTAAAGTAGAAAGGTTAGACTTCCATTTTAATAAAGCATGCTTTAATCACAATGTCAACTACTTAAGCCTCTCAATGGTTTATTCTGCACATACACAATGACAAAGCAAGAAGAAACCATCTACAACCTGCAAATCACCCCTAAAATTAGGTCATGTCCATATTGGAACTATGGAATGGCCATGAACCTTCACTTACAATCCAACCAAGCCATAACTCCATAATTTGTAAACCTGATAAGCTCTTGTCCTCAAATCTTTTCTCTATAAATAGAGAGGTTATTTGAAAGAAAAAGAACAAGTTCACAAGCCCTCTAACCCTCTCAAACTCTCCCAAGTCAAAATTGTACACAAAACCTACATTTTTGAGCTTTGAAGTCCAAATCTTTGAATCTCTCAAACATTGCAAATCTTGTCCAAACAAATCATCCAAATACTTCACATACATCATATAGAAGCTGTCTAAACACAAAAACAACTTTTGTAACATTATCATCACCATCTTCCAAATTCAAAAACAGTACCTTGCAAGTTGACTTGATTGGGAAGATTCAAACACTTTCAACATAAAGTAAGGATTGAAACAATTTCAAAGAGGTCCTAGGAGGCTTAATCAATTATAATATTGCACCTGGAACAACTAGAAAATGCTTCAAACTTTTCTCTAAAAGAGGTAAGTTTTCCCAAACTGTGATATCCTTATCCATACATCATTTGCTTTCGATTTCAAAAGAATAAAACAACACAAATCGGGGCAGAAGAGTGCAATTATCCAAAATTCCAAAAAAATGCTTCAGAAGCCCTGACACGGATGGCCGTGTCAGGGAGAAGATTTGGCAAGAAGGAAAAACAGATTCTGACACGGGCGCTCGTGTCACATGACACGACCCGTGTAACTCAGCTGGACTAAAAAACATGCAAAAGGCAATGGACAGATTCTGACACGGGTTCCCGTGTCTGATGACACAACCTGTGTCAGCCTAGGCGCTAGAAATCCTAATTTTGAATTTTTGTTGTTAGTTTTGATCATTAAGGGTACATTGGACATTTTGCTTTGCTGGGAGATGACCTAACACTATAAAACTTTTTCCAAATAAAAAACCAAAATATTTTCTAAAATATTCAGATTTCCTTAAGTTTTACTTAATTAATTTAATTTTCATAAATAAAATTATTTAATCACACTTTGTTTTATTTTAAACAATTAATTTGTAAATAAAATTAGAATTACGTCAAACTTTTTATTTCATATTTCGAATATTTTCTAAATAAAGAAACAACAAAATATTTTCTTAAAATATTTAGAATTCTTAGGGTTCTCGCATCTTTCCCCTTTCTATCTCCGTGCATTTGTTTATTTTTTTACTATTACAATTATGTAACTGTCAAAGTTTGTAATAGATAATTAGGGTTTATTGCTTTCCTCCCCCATTCATAAACTTGTATCCTCATCCCCGAAGCATTGTAATATCATAGGACATTTAAATTCTATAATTTACCACTTTCCTTATTACTATTAATTTAATAGGATCGTATGGAAAGATTTAAAACCAAACATTAGATAACCATAAATCCAAGACAAATTAAATAAAATCAAAATTTTATTCACACACACACACACACACACCTCTAGGGTAAACTCATTTGTTGCCTACGGATAAATTAGTCATGTCCCTCGAACATGAGATGCTTTAGCAAAGACCCTCGGTTAAAAGATCATAGTCCCTCGATGACCCTCCGATGCTGCCTTCGGTAAACAATCTTAGTTCCTTACGACAATTGCTAAAATATCTCACAAGTTGCCTTCTATGATTGTACAATGACCCGCGCCTGTCCCTCACATCCAATGATTAGGGTTTCCTACTAACTAATTGTAGGGTAACACTATCTAAAGGAGGAGGAAAAGAACAAAGACTTTTGAGTAGGTAGATCGCTCGTAATCTCTTTCTCACAAACTAAAACAATTTCCACACTTCACACTTTCAAAACAACTAATTTTAAAACGCTTTATAAACACTCTTGAGAACTGATACAAGGGTTATTATAAACCAAACTGCCTTACATTGGCATTTTTAAACATCTTTTCACAAAACAACTTTTTTCTCCAAAAATATCTTTTGAAAACAAATATTTTATATATATTCTCAACGATACGAGAATAATTACAAAACTATCGCACTTAGGCCTTTTCAAAATATTTGCAAACATACATAAACACAAAGCATTATTTCAAAGTGAGCTAGCAATTAAGAGCCAATAGATAACTACAGATGAAAAGGGTGCTAACACCTTCCATTTTCATAACCTACCCCCCGAACTCAAGAAAATTCTAAAAAGGTCTTTCCTGTCCTTTTCACCCTTTCTTTTATTGGATAAAAGAAGAGTCGGTGGCGACTCTTTCTATCCGCAACATTTGCGATAAAACGTAAAACCTAATTCAGTTCTTCCACTGTATTACAGAACTGGCGGCTCTGTTGGGGAGATTAATAATAAAAGTGGGGTTACCTTAAAATCTAGACCACCTTTATTGATTTACTTGTTTGCCTTGTATGCTTTATATTTTGGGATATGCTTGGGTTTATTACTTGTATAGATCCTATACCTAGATCTTGGTCATTTTAGGTAAGTAGCAATAGATCGTGGAAACCGTACGGTGTAAACTGATATGGTTGAAGCGATGGCTACTTTAGCGCGACACATTTGTTGGTACTGGTGTCCTTTGAGTCAAGTCAAGGAGAATACGGGGCCCCTGTGTGGTGTCACAAAGCACTAATTAACCGTAGAACCTTAGTTGACACAACTTAGCCATTAGAAAGTAGTGAGATAACTGACTTTGGTGCAGACTAAAGTTGTTTGATACTTGATAATACACTTATTGAGATTGGACTTTTGGGATATTTCGGTTGCAATTTAGATACTTGTGCTGAAACAATGCCCGAGAGAAAGATCAGTGATATTGAGGCTCCTAGAACCCGATTACTTTTTTTAGGATAAGTTAAGCCTACTAAAACTTCAAGAGGTTACTTACCTATAAACTACATGCAAGCCTAAACCTAAGGCCTTATGTGCTTTGTTTGTGTTTGATTAAACTGTTCAAACATGACATCATGACATCATTACACACATCATTTTCACTAACCATTTCAAGGACCTAGGGATTTATCTTTGTTCTGTTTTGTAGGTTATGGCTTCCGTTCGCAGAAACACTATCCGAATCAATTGTGAGGATACCTTCTCAACTTAAGGAGTTAGTCTTAAGAGTTCCAGAAAGTTCTCCATTCATTAAAAGGCATGGTCGATTACTCAATTTGGTTACCTCGGGTTTTGAAGAAGATATGATGAGTGTTCTGTTCCAGTTGTTTGACCCTGTGCATCACTGCTTCACTTTTCCTGACTACCAGTTGATACCCATAATGGAGGAGTTTTCTCAATTACTAGGAGTGCCTATTCTCAATCAAATACCTTTCACTGGTTTAGAGAAAGAGCCACAACCTGAAGAAATTTCAACAGACTTACATCTGAAGCGGTCCGACATTGTAGCTAATTGGGAAACAAGGAGTGGAGTCAAGGGTTTTCTAGATAAATTTCTGTTAGAGAAGGATCGACTATTTTTGGATGCTATTAGTTTTCAAGCTTTTGAGGAAAATTTGGCCCTTCTAATCTATGGGTTGGTGTTATTCCCTAATCCAGGCCAACTCATAAATGTGAACACCATCAAATTATTTCTTTCTCGTAAACCTGTGCCTACTTTGCTCGGAGACATTTTGCATTCTCTTCACACTCGTACTATGAAAAATCCAGGGACTCTTATGTGTTGCATACCTCTGTTATCAAGGTGGTTTATTTCGTACTTTCCCCGATCGGTATTGAAGAATGGACAAGGTCTGAGGTGGTCTCAAAGGATGATGTTGCTTTCTCATTCAAATATCTATTGGTGTTCCCAATCTCTGGAAGATGTTATTATCATTAACCGTTGTGGGGAATTCTCTAATGTTCCACTCCTTGGCATTAGGGGAGGTATTACTTACAAACCTTCTCCGACTCTACGAAAATTTGGTTATACTCGAAGAGATGGTCCTCATGACGCACTTATCCAAGGTATTATGTTCGACTATGAGAATTATTTTCAAGGTTATCATCAAAGGTTTATGCGAGCTTGGGGAATGGTAAACAAGATTGATAGCAAGACTTTAGGACATAAGAATTATATCCCTTTAGAGCCATGTCTCTAGTTGGTATGATATCGCGCTCAAAACCTTATGATGCCATATTCAGCTGTTCTACCGATGATGTTAGAGCCTGTTGTCGAAGGAGACGTTTCTCGCATCATCCTCCATTCCGACATACCTACTGACCTCGAAGAATTGCAGTAGTCTTGGATTCAACTCAAAGAAGAACAAGACACCTTTGAAGCTCAATTCTACGTAAGTGAGAAGAAAGTTTTGGAGCTCATAAAGCAACTTCATGAAGAACAGAGCCTTAATTCATACGTCGACACAAAAAGGAAGCGTTCATAGGAGACTTGAGTCTTAAGTTTTAGGAGTTTATATTGTTCTCTCTTTGAGACCTTTTTGCTTTTCATTTGTAAGCCTAAGAGGCATTTGTAATTTTGGAACTTACTAATGAAATCTTTGTTTTTGTTTCCTCTCATTTAGCAAATTTAAATCTCGTAAAGGTCCTTGAAAACATTGCATCCACATATCATGCATCATTTCATAAGCAGGTTTTCCAATATAGGTTTCCTCATCTATTTACTGTTTATTTCAATATAAGATTTCTCTCGAACAAACTGTCAAGGATCTCCAAACTCAGCATGCACAATTTCAAGAGACTCTCCTAAACCTGGCCAAAGGGCAACAAGAGATGATGGCGCTCCTCACCATGAAAAAGAAGACTAAGAAGCGGGATGTTATCCTCAATATAGGGAGAAGATTCACATGGCCTACTCGACTGGTTCAAGCAGATGATGTTTCCTCTGAGGAAGACGACAATCAAGAGGAGGATGTTAGAAGCACCAGGGATGGAGGAGGAAACTATCAGGGTTACAAAGATGAAGACTACTCCGATGAACAGTACCCTCCTACAGATGACAAATACAAGCAGTTGGAAGACCGACTCAAGGTTGTGGAAATCTAGAAAGTACCTGGATTAGACTTTGGAGATTTGGGTCTAATCCCAGAGGTGGTCATCCCTCACAAATTCAAGGTCCCTATATTTGCTAAATATGATGGGGTCTCTTGTCCCAAACTCCATCTGAGGTTGTATACTCGAAAAATCCAACTCCATTCTACTGACCGGAAGTTGTGGGTCCATTTCTTTCTAGAAAGCTTGTTCGATACTCAACTTGAATGGTTCTACCAACTTGAAGGAACCAATATTCACAATATAATGCTGACCTGACGCCGACTCGTGTACAATTGCAAAATATGTCCATGGGTTCGAATGAAGGATTCAAGGAGTATGCTAAAAAATGGAGGGACCTAGCAGGGAGGGTGCAACCTCCTTTGACTGACCGGGAATTAATGGATATGTTCATGGGTACTCTGATGGTTCCATTCTTTAATTTTCTGATTGGGAGTTCTTCATTAGGGTTTATTGAGCTGATTTTGATTGGTGAACAAGTTGAAAGTGGTATCAAGAGCGGGAAGATTCCGATGGCTACATCTTCTAATGATGTGAAGAAGCCTTTTGTTGGAAAGAAATAAACCAACATTGTCTATGTCCAGAAAAGCCGTAGTAAGAATGATCGCCATCAGTCTGTGGGAGCGGTATTGATTTCTAATCCGACGTCTGTTCAACAATCATAACAAGGCAACCAACAAAGGTCAGACACTCAGAGAAGAAAATTCACCAGAATTAATATGCCTTTGGCTCAAGCATTCCAACATTTGTTGAAGGTTGACCTTATAACACTCTGAGATCTTCCTCCTAACCCTAACACATCCTCTCTGAAGTATAACCCTAATACGAGGTGTGCATATCATTCAAACAGTCTTGGGCCCGACACCAACACCTGCTGGGCCCTAAAAAATAAAATCCAAGATCTGATTGATAATAAATCTATTTAGTTTGATCCACTCGAGACTCTGAATGTAATCACTGCACCAATGTCAAAGCACGAAAAATGTGTGAATGCTATTTATGTTGTTTCTACTATAGAAGACACTGACAGTTATGTTGATTTCAACAGTTGGATATTCCCTACCATTGGTGATGGACTCGACAACTGGAAAGAAGAAGACATTATATCCATCTCCTTTAGCCATGAGTAATAGATATTTCTATTTTTATCGATTTAAGAAATTTGGTTATGTAATTACTTTTTAAAACAATGACTTTAAACCTTGTGTCTTGCCCGGGGCACAATGGTTCATTTGTTAAGGGTTGTCATTTCATATGTCATATTTTCATTTAATTAAAACATTGGATGTTTTGTATTCAAATTGTGTGCTCTATGACTTTCTTTTACTTTATTACACTTTCAAATAGTTATGTGTTCTTACACACACCCACACACTACATTGCAGATTCCCATCCACTCTGGATCTCGTTGATAACAATTCTGCTATTGTCATTTATGACTTTGAAAATCCAATCTACCAAGCCGAATACGAAGGTGAGGAATATTGTGAGATACCTATAGAACTTTCCAGAATCTTAATACAAGAAGAAAAGGCTATCTAACCACACGAAGAGCCAGTCGAAGTGGTAAACTTGGGTTCTGAGACAAATAAGAAAGAAGTCAAAATAGGCTCCAACTTAGAGGACAATGTCAGGAACAAGTTGATTCAGATGTTGCACGATTATGTTGAGGTATTTGCTTAGTCATACAAAGACATGCTAGGGCTCGATACTGATATTATGGTTCATTGTCTACCAATGAAAGAGGGTTATTCTCCACTTAAGTAGAAATTTTGTCGCATGCGTCCCGAGATGTTAGAGAAGATCAAGGCCGAGGTTATGAAACAATTCCGTGCATAGTTCTTAGCAGTGACTTCATATCCTCAATGGGTTGTTGTTGCTGTTCATGTACCAAAGAAAGATGGCAAAGTACGTATGTGTGTAGATTACAGGGATCTAAATAGGGAAAGCCCCAAAGATGATTTCCCATTTCCACATATTGATGTTCTGGTCGAGAACACTGCTCAACATAAGGTATTATCATTCATGGATGGTTTCTCAGGTTATAATCAGATCAAGATGGCGCCTGAAGACATGGAGAAAACTACCTTCGTCACAGTGGGGCACTTTCTGTTACAAGGTCATGCCTTTTGGGTTGAAGAATGCAAGGGCAACTTATTAATGTGCCATGGTAGCCTTATTCCATGACATGATTCATTATGAGATAGAATTCCATGTCAATGATATGATAGAGAGGTCACAAACTGAATAAGAACATCTTGATCATCTGCACAAGTTATTTGAAAGGCTGAAGAAGTACAAACTAAGGCTGAATCCAGACAAATGCACCTTTGGGGTGAGATCTGGAAAACTCCTGGGTTTCGTCGTCAGGGGTAAAGGTATTGAAGTTGATCCTGCAAAGGTTAAAGATATTTAAGAAATTTCGGCTCCCCGTACCGAGAAGGAGGTCAGAGGTTTCTTAGGACGGATGAATTACATTGCCCGATTCATCTCTCATTTGACTGCTACCTACGAGCCAATCTTCAATTGTTGAATAAATATCAAGTAGTAAAATGGAATGACGATTGTCAAATAACCTTTGATAAAATTAAAGAATACTTACAAGAACCTCCGATTCTGATGCCACGAGTTGAAGGAAGACCTTTAATCATGTACCTAACAGTGTTAGAGAACTCAATAGGGTGTGTGCTGGGGCAACATGATGAGCCTGGTCAAAAAGAGCAGGCAATATACTACCTTAGCAAAAAGTTTATTGACTGTGAAACAAGATATTCACTGCTCGAGAAAATTTGCTACGCTTTGGCATGGGCTGCTCGCCGACTAAGAGAATATATATTGACTCATACTACTCTATTGATCTCTAAAATGGATCCAATCAAGTACATATTTGAGAAGCCATCTCTCTCCAGAAGAATAGCCCGATGGCAAATGATCTTAACAAAGTACGGAATTCAGTACACCACTCAAAAAGCAATCAAAGGAAGTGTACTGGAAGATCATTTGGCACATCAAGCTATAGACGACTACCAATCTATGAACTTCGAATTCCCGGATAAGAACATCATGCTAATAATAGACTGTGAAGAACCTGGACCGTATGAAGGACCTGAGCTAGGATCTCGATGGATTATGGTTTTTGATGGAGCTTCTAATGCACTTGGCAACGAAATTGTGTTGTGATCATCTCCCCCACAGGTTGCCATACACCTTTCACCACCAGACTTTGCTTTGACTGTACCAACAATATCGCTGAGTAAAAAGTGTGCATCTTGGGTCTTAAGGCTGTTATTGACTTAAGAATTAAGTTCCTGAGCGTATATGGGGATTCAACCTTGGTAATCAGTTAGGTCAAGGGAGAATGGGATACGAAGCATCCAAATCTTATCCCTTACCGAGAACATGTGCTAACTTTAATTATGTACTTCGAAGATATTACTTTTGAGCACATCCCAAGAGAAGAGAACCAGTTGGTAGATGCGTTAGCTACCATGTCATTCATGTTCAAGCTCAGATGGGACAATGAAGCTCCCAGAATTACCATTGAAAGATTTGATGAACCGACACATTGCTATGAACTTGACACTAATGGAGTAGAAGAAAAACCTCGGTTTCATGAAGTGTAAAGATACCTTAAAGCTCAAGAATACCCTGAGGGGAATCAATCAACGACAAGAAATTCCTATGGAGGTTCTCAGCTAAGTTCTTCTTGAGCAATGGAATTTTGTACAAGCATAATCATGATTCAACTCTGATTCGTTGTATAGACAAGAAGGAAGCAAAGAAAATTATGGAAGATATGCACGAGGGAATTTTTGGTGCTCACTCAGTGGGCATACTATGGCTAAAATGATTCTGAGAGCAGGTTACTATTGGTCGACCATGGAAACTGAATGTCATCACCACTCGAGAACTTTTTATAAATGCCAGATCTATGCTGATAAGGTTCATGTGCCTCCAATTCCTTTGAACTTCATGACTGCTCCTTGGACATTCACAATGTGGGGTATTGACATGATCATAGAAATCAAGACTACTGCTTCTAGTGGACATCGCTTCATTCTCATCACCATTGACTACTTCATAAAATGGGTTGAAGCAGCTTTGTTCGCCTCCATTACCAAGAATGTGGTTGCCGGTTCATCAAACATAACCTCATCTGTCGGTATGGAATCCCTGAGAGAATTATCACGGACAATGGTACCAACCTCAACAACACTATGATCATTGAACTCTGCATGAAGTTTAAGATCAAGCACCACAACTCTTCTCTATATAGACCAAAGATGAATTGTGCAATGGAAGCCGCCAACAAGAATATAAAGAAGATTGTGTAGGAGATGGTTGTGATCTACAAAGACTGGCGCGAGATGTTACCATTTTCTCTTCATGGCTATCGCACTTGAGCGCGAACATCAACTGGGGCAACCCCATTCTCTCTAGTCTATGGTATGGAAGCCGTCCTACCTGTCGAAGTTCATATTTACTCTTTGAGGATTATGAAAGATGTAGACTTAGACGAAGAAGGATGGATTCAGACCAGGCTACATCAGTTGAATCTGATTGACGAGAAAAGACTTGCGGAAGTCAGTCACAGTCAGATGTATCAAAAACATATGATCAAGGCATTCAACAAGAAGATCAAGTGTCAGGTATATCAGGCGGATGACTTGGTAATAAAGCACGTCATTCTACTGCAAGGTGATCCTAGGGGAAAATGGACTCCCACTTAAGAAGGGCCATTTGTTGTCAAGAAAGTATTTTCGGGTGGAGCCATGATACTAACTATTGTACCCCAAAATTTTCCCTCCCATTTTTAATTTAAGATATTCTCCTAGGGTTTCTCAAATGCTCAAGGTGGCTCAAGAATTGATCAGACAAATTCTCCTCCTAAGCATTGGGTCCACGACTATGGTTTGGTATTTCTCAAGGAAGGTTGGGTTTCTAAGATCTCAAGTGGATTTCATGGTGATTCATATGTATTCAAGAATGCTCATATCAAATCTCATGCCTTTCATCACAAGTTCGCTCAGTCAATTGCTCAGATGATCAAAAATCAGTTGTATTGACCAAAAGTCGACATTTTCAAGATCAAGTTAAAATGATTGTAACTTCTTCGATATTCAATATTTTTGAGTGTTTATTTTTGAATATGACTCTCCTTGATGTCATCTCCAACTTCTCTTTACAAGTCAAGAGCCGATTATGTGCGAAAGATCATAAAATTTTTGAATATTTTAGAGGTCGCTTTCTGGACTTTGACCTAATCTCAAGGAACTGTTACCTGACTTCCAAGAATCACATTTTCCTCAATTTTCAAGATCTTAAGACGATTATTTTTTGCACAATGTCATAAGGAATGTCATATACAAGTTTACTTTAAGAACTGAAGTTAAATTGTGTTTAGAAGGCCTTAAAATTTAGTGAAACGTTATAGGTCATTTTTTTTACTTAAAGTTTTCTTGACTTCTAATAAAATTCATGGAGCCAACTTCTCAAAGCGATAACCTTTAGCCTCAAATCCATTTTCTAGTGATCATTCAAAGCCTTTTAGGTTTAGTTCGATTTCTTGTACTTACATGATGTGAGGTGAATTTTATTTGAGTGGCGTGATTGAATTCAAGATTGTTTTGGAAGAAGGATTCATTTAGAATACTTGGAGTTTTCATCATGTGAATTCAAGTGTTAACTAGATGAAAGTTATAAAAAAAGGATCATTCAAGATTCAAATCATTCATCATATTCCATTATCCATGACTATTTTTGAGGCATGATATTTCAAGGTCATGAAACATCATGCAAAGCATGAGATTAATTTCAAATTCAAGTGGAAAGTTTCATTCAATTCTCAACTAGTTCACTCATGAACTCCAAAAAGAAACCAGGAATTCAAGGAGTGATTCGGAAAGTGTTTTTCAATAATTCCAATCCAATTTCATTTTCATGGCACAATGTATTGTGGAACTCGTTCAAGAGATGTTGGAGAATTCAAATTCGAATTTCAATTAAAAGAGACTTTGCATACTTTTGGCATCATTAGGGATTGTTTGTTCAAAGTACAAATTGGAAGTATTACAAAAAATTACAATTTTACAAAATTTCCAAATGGATACAAGTTTGTTCTAAAAAGTAAACTACAAAGAAATTTTCTTCAAGTCTTCATCAAACACTTCAAGTCGCTCCTCATCAATTTGCCCAATTGCCCATCAATTTGCTCATCACATGAAACAAAAAGAAAAAGAGTTTGTTAGCAACATAAACATGAGCATAAAATTTCCAAAAGTATTGTAAGTTCATCATTAGGGTTTGGCTTATGGAATCAGATTTTTAGGGTCAGGTTTATCTATTGCAAATCACAAAGAAATTTGGTTCACAATAAACAAAGACAAAGAGGTTCAAAATAGAATTTCATCACAAAACAACCCAATATTGTCCAAACTTTGCTACCAAAAAGCAACCATGTTGCTGCCCTTATCCGAACCTACATAACCAGCCCAAATAACTACTATAAACCTGCATAAAATACAACCTCCTATACAGTCCAAAAGCCCTATAAAACAGCCTGCAAAGTAGTCTGAAGACCTGTTGTCCATAACTTGCACAAAATTAGCAAAATCAAAACTACATCAAGAAAATGCTAAAGCAGCTAACCGAAACTGTTCAAACTTATCACTCATTTCCCCCTAAAAATCCATTCTCATTCACTATAAAGAGACAACATTGCTTTACTATAAGGGGGACGAAAAAAGAAGACAACCATAGAATCAAGAGAATTCAGCTTTTGTTCATCATTTTCCTCAAACCAAAAACTCTTCAGAAACTAAAAAAAACAAAGAGAGAAAGAGAGAAAGTTTTATAGAAGGAACTTCCCTGTAGAAAACCATAAAAAGACTTACAAAACTTCAGCTTAAACAACTGCAACCCTCAAACTCTTCACTCAACTACCTCCCTAAAAACTCTGCAGAATAAAATTGTTTCAAAGTCTTCATACAAGCAACTCATAAGCTTGCTTCATTCGCTTTGCAAATTCACAAATCAGCAACCTACAGAAGTCAACAGATGCAACTCAGTGTAATTTATTCAATTCACATCAAATTAAAAGCAATTTCTTAGACTCACCTCTATTGAATCCCCGTCGAAGATATGTACTTTCTTCTGCCATTTTTGTTTTGCGTTTCCATGTTTACTCTTTTGACATTAATTGTTGTGTGAAGCATTTTTATTGTTCGTGTTGCACCACAAGCATAGAACCATGGTTGTCATTAATTAGTTATTGTTATTATTGATTGCTGTTGATATTTTGAAAAAAACGAGTACCCCTGTTCAATCTTCTTAAACTTGAGGATGTAGATTGGTTTGTCTGCCTTTCGTGATCTGAAGGTGGAAGATGATTGAACACTAGAGTGCCCAGAAATTTGCACTCGCATGAAGTGGCACTTGATTTGTGATATTGGAAATGGGCTTACAGATGCCATTTGGAGGTTGATAATAGAAGATTGTCGGAGATGGGCTTAAAGATGCCATCCTGGATGTGGCAGAATACCATCGGAGATGGGCTTAAAGATGCCACCTAGAGAATGTTGATTTCTTGAGACATTCCATCGATGAGAGTTCCTGTTACTGTTGTTGATGAGGAATCTGCTGAGGAACATTGGTATCTATCTTGGGAGAAATAAAATTTTAGGAGCTTCAGTTGTCCGTTTCTCTACTGGGGAAATGCGAAACCAATCGTGTTTGATCGGGTCCCGGTCTTACAGTGTTGTGGACTACTGTCTAGAGATAAGAGAGGAGGAACCTGGATAATAAGGTTATGAGAAGGAACCTGGGTAGTAGGGTTACTTCGATATGAAAGCCTGGATAGTAGGGTTGTGAGAAGGAACCTGGGTAGTAGGGTTACTTCGATATGAAAGCCTGGATAGTAGGGCTGTGAGAAGGAACCTGGATAGTAGGGTTACTTAAATATGAAAGCCTGGATAGTAGGGATGTGAGAAGGAACCTGGATAGTAGGGTTACTTCGATATGAAATCCTGGATAGTAGGGTTGTGAGAAGGAACTTGGGTAGTAGGATTACTTCGATATGAAAGCCTGGATAGTAGGGCTGTGAGAAGGAACCTGGATAGTATGGTTACTTCGATATGAAAGCCTAGATAATAGGGCTGTGAGAAGGAACCTGGGTAGTAGGGTTACTTAGATATGAAAGCCTGGATAATAGGGCCGTGAGAAGGAACCTGGATAGTAGGGTTACTTTGATATGAAAGCCTGGATAGTAGGGTTGTAAGAAGGAACCTGGATAGTAGGGTTACTTCGATATGAAAGCCTGGATAGTAGGGCTGTGAGAAGGAACTTGGATAGTAGGGTTACTTCGATATGAAATCCTGGATAGTAGGGGTGTGAGAAGGAACCTGGATAGTAGAGTTACTTCGATATGAAAGCCTGGATAGTAGGGCTGTAAGAAGGAACCTGGGTCATAGGGTTACTTCGATATGAAATCCTGGATAGTAGGGATGTGATAAGGAACTTGGATAGTAGGGTTACTTCGATATGAAAGCCTGGATAGTAGGGATGTGAGAAGGAACCTGGATAGTAGGGTTACTTCGATATGAAAGCCTGGATAGTAGGGTTGTGAGAAGGAACATGGGTAGTAGGGTTACTTCGATATGAAAGCCTGGATAGTAGGGCTGTGAGAAGGAACATGGATAGTAGGGTTACTTCGATATGAAAGCCTGGATAGTAAGGCTGCAAGAAGGAACCTGGATAGTAGGGTTACTTCGATATGAAAGCCTGGATAGTAGGGCTTTGAGAAGGAACCTGGGTTGTAGGGTTACTTCGATATGAAAGCCTGGATAGTAGGGCTGTGAGAAGGAACCTGGATAGTAGGGTTACTTCGATATGAGAGCCTGGATAGTAGGGATGTGAGAAGGAACCTGGGTCGTAGGGTTACTTCGATATGAAAGCATGGATAGTAGGGTTGTGAGAAGGAACCTGGATAGTAGGGTTACTTCGATATGAAAGCCTGGATAGTAGGACTGTGAGAAGGAACCTGGATAGTAGGGTTACTTCGATATGAAAGCCTGGATAGTAGGGCTGTGAGAAGGAACCTGGATAGTAGGATTACTTCGATATGAAAGCATGTATAGTAGGGCTGTGAGAAGGAACCTGGATAGTAGGGTTACTTCGATATGAAAGCCTAGATAGTAGGGCTGTGAGAAGGAACCTAGATAGTAGGGTTACTT
The DNA here is from genome assembly GCA_948472305.1 of Vicia faba. Lineage (NCBI taxonomy): Eukaryota > Viridiplantae > Streptophyta > Magnoliopsida > Fabales > Fabaceae > Vicia > Vicia faba. Next base: position 1,214,795,811 of record OX451738.1, on the reverse strand, counting down.
CGATTTGAAAGCCTTGATAGTAGGGTTGTGAGAAGGAACCTGGATAGTAGGGTTACTTCGATATGAAAGCCTGGATAGTAGGGCTGTGAGAAGGAACCTGTAAAGTAGGGTTACTTCGATATGAAAGCCTGGATAGTAGGGCTGTGAGAAGGAACCTGGGTAGTAGGGTTACTTTGATATGAAAGCCTGGATAGTAGGGCTGTAAGAATGAACCTAGATAGTAGGGTTACTTCGATATGAAAGCCTGTATAGTAGGGATGTGAGAAGGAACCTGGATAGTAGGGTTACTTCAAAGTATAGATTAGTTGACCCGTTTGATTTCGAGAAATGAGTTTCCATTAGTTGTCTGTGGATGTAGTTTATATAACAGCTGGATTCGTTGAAGCTAATCATCTTTTCCTAAAAAGATATCAGGGTTAGTTATATGCGATGCATGAAATGCAGGGTGAAATGATGTTCTCAAAATAAATGAGATTATGCTGTATATGATATGCATGTGTATGTCATGATGTATGTTCATGAAATGCTATCGGGGTATGCTCGTGTCTGGGAAAAATCCCTGACAGTTGCTGGAGATTTGTAAATATTCTGTCGGGAAGAGATGTTGGAGAATAACTCTGCAGGGACCAAACTTAGGGGGAAGAGATACTCTATTGGTAGACCTGCTGATCTGGAGGAATAAATTCAGCTGGGGATGAAATTCCGTTGCTGGAGGTGTTGAGCTCTGTTGGAGATTGAGCTTCTGTATCTGGAGAAATAAACTCCGCTTGGGGGATGAAATTTGCTGACTCGCTCGCGATTATGAACCTCGGCTGTGGAGAGTTATGTCCTGTTTCGGGGAAGCTGACATTAATTCCTTTGGATACTTCTAATCTATGGGGAGTGTATATACCAATAATTATATTCCCAAGTTGGCTCTATCCCGATACCTGCTAGGTAGAGTAACCATCGAGTTTGGCACTTCTTGTTTTTCCCTGTTTCTGGAATTACGAGTAATTGTCTTTCATTTCTTATGTAAATATTTATGAGCAACAATCATTTTCAAATTCATATATCAAAAATAAATTATTGGACGTTCTTGCAAAACAAAACAGAAAAAGAAAAACAGATTGAAGTTTTGTGAAAATGACTTGTATTAATTTTGAAGTCGGCCTGCAATAAGCATTTTGTACAAAGAGGCTGGAATCCTAGTAAAAGAACGCCGCCGAAAGATAGAATTTATACAATTTATGTAAAAGAAAGAAAAACAGCTATGTGAAACGACTCCATTGGGTTCCAACTCTGCTATTTCCTTTATATCTTCAAGCGTCTCATCACTTTGCTTACTTGGCCGAAGGTTGATCAGATTGGTTGGCGCCGTCTGAGCTTGATAGTCGATACCGAAGTCTGGTCGCACGATGATCCAATGAGACATAGTGATACGCTTCAATCCCTAACTTTTTCCTGGATTTCCCTTTCAGGTTTTCAATCCACCGGGATACCCTTTTTTGCCCAAGCCTCCCTTTCGAGTTTTCGACTTGCCGAGTGTACAAATTTTTCATTTTCATCCCTTACTTTTGCCTGAACCCTTTTGGTTCGCTGGGAAGCCCTTATTTTTTCCTAGGCTAGTCAACCTAGCAGGTCTTTGATTAGGCGTAGTATCTTTTCACAATGTCTGCAATGACGGGGTGAGGAAGGTCGTCACCGTCCATGGTGGTTAGAATCATAGCTCCACCCGAGAAAATGTTCTTAACCACAAATGACCCTTCGTACATGGGGGTCCATTTGCCCCTGGGATCACCTTGCGGCAGTATGATGCGTTTGATCACTAGATCCCTAACTTGATATTCTTGACGCCTGACTTTCTTGTTAAAAACTTTGATCATTCGCTTTTGATACGTCTGACCATGGCAGATAGCAGTAAGTCTCTTATCATCGATTAGATTTAGCTGATCAAGTCGAGTTTGGATCCAGTCGTCTTTGTTCAAACCCGCATCCTTCATAATCCTGAGAGAGGGTATCTGGACTTCAATGGGTAGGACTGCCTCAATGCCATATAGCAGAGAGTAGGGTGTTACCCCCGTCGACGTCCGCACTGAGGTACGATACCCATGAAGAGCGAATGGTAACATCTCATGCCAGTCTTTATATGTCACCGTCATCTTCTGTACAATCTTCTTGATGTTCTTGTTAGCTGCTTCAACAATGTCATTCATCTTCGGCCGATAGGGAGAAGAGTTATGATGCTGTATCTTGAACTGTTTACAGAGCTCGGTGATCATTGTGTTGTTGAGATTCGTACCATTGTCAGTGATAATTCTCTCTGGTACACCATATCGATAGATCAGATTGTGCCAGATAAACCGCGCTACTACGTTCTTGGTCACTGTAGCAAAGGAAGCTGCCTCAACCCACTTCATGAAGTAATAAATAGCTACCAGAATGAAACGATGCCCGTTAGATACAGTAGGTCTGATCTCGCCGATCATGTAGATATCCCACATCGCAAAGGGCCAAGGAGCCGTCAAGACATTCAGAGGAACCAGAGGTATATGCACCTTATCAGCATAGACTTGGCACTTATGACAGGCTCGAGAGTGCTGATAACAATTGGCTTCCATAGTGGACCAGTAGTATCCTGCCTGTAGGATCTTCTTAGCCATGGTATGTCCACTAGAATAGGTTCCGAAGGTGCCTTCATGTAGATCTGTCATGATCCTCTCTGCTTCACTTTTTTCTACACACTGTAGTAGTGTGGAGTCATGGTTGCGTTTATAGAGGATTCCATTGCTGAGGAAGAACTTTGCAGCAAAACTTCTCAGAAACTTCTTATCATTGAAAGATGCCCCTTCGAGATACTCTTGAGCCTCGAGATATCTTTTGACTTCGTGAAACCAGGGTTTGTCTGCCATTTCTTCGGTATCGATCTCACAGCAGTGTGCTGGTTCATCCAACCTCTAAATGGTAATTTGGGGAGCTTCATTGTCCCACCTAACTTTGAACATAGAAGACATGGTAGCTAGCGCGTCCGCTAACTGGTTCCCCTCTCGTGGGAAATGTTTGAAAGTTACCTCCTCAAAGTGTGAGAGCAATGTCAGTACATATTCTTTGTAAGGAATAAGGTTCGGGTGCTTCGTATCCCACTCGCCTTTGATCTGACTTATCACCAGAGCTGAATCCTCGAATACACTTAAGAACTTAATCCTCAGGTTAATAGCAGCTTGAAGACCCATGATACATGCTTCATACTCCGTCATGTTGTTGGTGCAGTTAAAACATAATCGGGCGGTGAACGGAGTATGACAGTCCTCGGGAGATATGATTATAGCACCAATTCCGTTACCCAGTGCATTCGAGGCTCCATCAAAATACATAGACCATCAGGATCCCTCCTCAGGTCCTTCATCCGGTCCAGGTTCTTCATAGTCAGTCACCAACATGATATTCTCATCCGAGAACTCAAAATTCATGGACTGGTAGTCGTCCACAGCCTGATGAGCCAAACGATAAGCCAATACACTCCCCTTTATTGCTTTTTGGGTTGTATATTGTGTGACGTACTCAGTTAAGATCATTTTCCACCTTGCTATTCTTCCGGAGAGAGCGGGATTCTCGAAAATGTACTTGATCGGATCCATATTTGATATCAACAAGGTAGTGTGAGTCAACATATACTGTCTCTTCGGTGAGCAGCCCATGCCAAAGCGCAACAAGTTTTCTCGAGCAATGAGCATCGTGTCTCACAGTCGGTAAACTTTTTTCTAAGGTAGTATATTGCATGCTCTTTTCGACCAGACTCTTCATGCTTCCCCAGCACACACCCCATTGAATTGTCTAGCACTGTCAAGTATAATATCAAAGGTCTTCCTTCAACTGGAGGCATAAGAATTGGCGGTTCTTGAAGGTATTCTTTGATTCTTTCGAAGGAGATCTGGCATTCATCATTCCATTTTACCACTTGATCTTTCTTCAAAAACTTGAAGATTGGCTCACAAGTAGCAGTCATATGTGAAATGAACCTGGTGATATAATTCAGATGTCCCAAGAAACCTCTAACATCTTTCTCTTGCGGGGAACCGACATCTCTTGTATGGCCTTTACCTTCACAGGGTCTACCTGAATACCCTTGTCATTGACGACAAAACCCAGAAGCCTACCAGATCTTACCCCGAAGGTGCACTTGTTCGGATTCAACCTCAACGTGTATGTCTTCAACCTGTCAAACAATTTCTGGAAATGATCAAGGTGCTCTTCCTTAGTCTGAGACCTGGATATCATATCATCAACATAAACTTCAATTTCATGGTGAATCATATTGTGGAACAAAGTGACCATGGAGCGCTCATAAGTTGCCTCAACATTCTTCAACCCAAAAGGCATCACCTTGTAGCAGAAGGTGCCCCACTGTGTAACGAAGGTTGTCTTCTCCATGTCTTTAGGAGCCATCTTGATCTGGTTGTAGCCAGAGAAACCATCCATGAAGGGGAAAATTCTGTGTTGCACGGTGTTGTCGACCAGAACATCGATGTGAGGAAGTGGGAAGTCATCCTTGGGGCTTGCCCTGTTCAGATCTCTGTAATCAACACACATCCGTACCTTACCGTCCTTCTTAGGTACCAGAACAACGTTAGCAACCCATTGTGGATACGAAGTGACAACTAAGAATCTTGCATCGAATTGTTTCATGACCTCTGCCTTGATTTTCTCTGACATTTCAGGGTGCATACGAAAAAACTTCTGCTTAACCGGAGGACAATCTTCTTTAGTCGGCATGCGATGTACCACAATATCAGTGTCCAAACCAGGCATGTCTTCATAGGACCAGGCAAAGATTTCAACATAGTCGTGCAACAGTTGTATCAACCTCTGTTTGAAGCTAAACTCCGGATTTGCACCTATTTTAACCTCTTTTCTGTCTTCCTCAGTACCCAAGTTCACTGTCTCAACCGAATCTTCATGAGGCTGTACGGACCGTTCTTCCTGCTGTAATAGTCTAGCAAGTTCTCCAGGCACCTCACAATCATCCTTACCTTCGTCCTCGGCTTGGTTGATCGGATTTTTGAAGTCATAACTGACAATAGAAGAGATGTTATCAATGGGATCCATAGTGGATATGGATCTGCATTATGATACGTGAGTGTGTGTAAGAGAATAGCTGTTTTGATAAAGTGAAAAACAGAAAAGAAAAACAGAGAGCGCAAAATTTGTATGCAAGAAACGTCCAATGCTTTATTAATGATATATGAAATGACAAATAATAGCCATCACAAGCAAAAGCCAAGGTGCCTCGGGCAAGGCACCAGGCCGTAAAGTTTCAAATTGTTTATTACAAATATTAAAACAAATAAGTCAATTACTGCGGAATAAAAGAAACAGGTATGAAGTCCCTAGCCGTCTAGTTACTCGGTCCACCGTTGGTAGTTGGGTAGATCCAGCTGTCAATGTCTAAGTCATCCTCACTGTCTTTAATGGCATTAATTCCCCGATTGCTGATGCGTAGGGGAAGTCCTCCAGCCCGAGCGCGTCTAACAGCCCTTTGAGCCCCTGTAGTAAAGCCCAAACCAAATTTGTTAGTTTTGTGAGTGAAATCAGGGAGCTGACCCCAATCGGTACACCCACCTTCTTCAATCACAGCCCTGGCGTCCTTGAGAGAAGCCATCTTCAAAGGAGGTTTGTTAGTAGTAGTTTCAGTTGATGCTATAATTTGAGGGACCTCCTCGAAGTTCTGACAAGGAGTTTCTATGAATTCCCCGTCTATCTCTACATAGCGGAAGGAATTGAGGTGACTCACCATATATTCTTCTTCACCTCGCACTGTGACAATCTTTCCTTTCACCGGATACTTCAGCATTTGGTGGAGTATGGAAGTAACTTCCCCAGCCTCGTGGATCCAAGGACGACCCAGCAAATAAGAATATGACGGCCTGATATCCATCACATAGAAGGTGGACCCAAAAGTATGAGAGCCCAGTTTGACAAAGATGTCCACCTCCCCGTGCACCATTCTCTTCGATCCGTCGAAAGCCCTTACCACAATGTTACTAGGCTTTAAAGTCAAACCCTCGCAATCCAATTGGTCTAACGCCTTCTTCGGAAGAACATTCAGTGAAGACCCAATATTTACCAGCACATGAACCATAATGGTGCCCCTGCATTCAATCAAGACATGCAGAGCATCATTATGCTTCCTTCCTTTCGGTGTTAAATCCGCGTCTGAAAAACCCATCCCGTTATCAGCAGTCAGGCTGGCCACACAATCTTTGAACTGATCAGCTGAAGTCTCTTGTGGAACATGCACAATTTTGAGGAATGCAATAAAAGCCTTCACATGGGCCTCGGAGCATAACAACAAATAAAACATGGATATCTTCGATGGGGTCTGCCCCAGCTGCTCGACCATATTGTAGTCGCTCTTCTTAATGATTTTCAATATTTCCTCTATTTCTTACTTAGAGGCTTCCACAACAATTTTCTTAGGCGCCTCCGTCCGGGTAGGCTCACCTATAACTTCTTTGCTGCAGGTATCAGACGATTCGCCGATAGGGGTAATAACTGGAGTAATAACAGGAACTGTAGTGGATGTACTAGCAGGAACAACAGATGGAATGACGATTGGCTTATTGACAGTCCTCAGGGAAATCTCGGGAGAGAAAACCCTTCCACTTCGGGTAATTTTGCTGGTTCCGACAATGTTACCAATATCAAGATCAGCCTCTTCATCTTTAAAATCTTGTTTGATGCCATGATAGTACACATCGACACCATAATGCCATGAGACAGCTTTGTCCGAGACTTACGGGACATGACCAGGAACAGATGTAATCCTAACAGGTCTTCTCAAGGAAACCTTGGAAGGATCGGCGGAAATGGTTATAATAGCAACGTCTTCAGATGGAATAGCGGGAATCATAGTTTTCTTGAAAAACATTTCTCTGCTATCCATCAGGCGCTAGATACCCGACTTCAGCAAATAACAACCAGAAGGCAGAGATGAACACATGTGGCACCCTTCACCATAACCCGGAAATAAACCGGCCGACAACAAATTCTTCTTGACAGTCATGAGAGGAGTAGGAACTTCATTAACAGAGGTAACAAACAAATCAGTATCAACAACATTAACTCCACGACCTTGCTTGGGCATGGGAGCAGTTATGACGTTTGGCTTCTCCGGAGCATCAAAATCTATTTCCTTGGCTTTAATCAAGTCTTGTACTTTGTTCCTCAGAGCCCAGCAGTCATTTATATCGTGGCCATGACTCTCAGAATGATAGGCACACCGGGCATTTGGATTATATCGGGGAGACGTAGTATTTGGATTCTTGGGAGCCTCTTTCACGGTTGCCAAGTTGGATCTCAGCAGGTGAGGTAACACTTCAGCTAATGTCATGTTGATGCGAGTAAACTTCCATTGTGGTCTTTCCACCCTTTGTTGATTGTTGCGCTGTGGAGCAACTACAGGCCTCAGTATCATTACGACAATTACTGTCTGATGAGGTTCAGCCCTGTTTTGGCCCCTCAGGCTATAGATGGCACTGGCTTCCTTCTTACCAGCAAAAGGCTTCTTTACCGAACTCGAAGAGGCATCCTTCTGTATTTTGCCGCTCCAAATCCCAACTTCTACTCTTTCTCCAATCAAAATCAGCTCGGTGAAACCAGCTGACGAGCTGCCGATCAAATGATTGAAAAATGGACCAGATAACGTCCCCAGAAACATATCAACCAACTCCCTATCAGATAATGGGGGTTGAACTCTCCCAGCCAAATCTCTCCATTTCTGTGCATAATCTTTAAATCCTTCACTTGCACCCACGAACATACTCTGGATTTGAGTACGAGTAGGAGATAGGTTGGCGTTGTATTGATACTGCTTGTAGAAAGCAGCAGCCATATCTTCCCAGTTTTGGATATTTGTTCCCTCTAGCTGGTAGATCCATTCAAGCTGAGTCCCTGACAGACTATCTTGAAAGAAATGAACCCACAGATTTCTATCAGCGGTGTGGGGCTGAATCTTTCTGACGTAGGAACGGAGATGGAGTTTTGGGCAGGACACCCCATCATACTTAGCAAACACTGGAGCTTTAAACTTCTGTGGGATGACTACTACCGATACTAATCCCAACTCTTCGAAATCCAGTCCAAGTATCCTCTGAACTTCCATGGCGTTCAGACGATCTTCCAACTGTTTGTATCTATCCTCAGCAGGAGGATATTACTCATCATTGTAATCAATATCATTTTCAGAAACTGCAGGACTGGGGTCCTTCTCTTCCTCTTGATTCTCCCCTTCCTTAGATGAAGTGGTCAAGTCGACTTGTCATTTTAACCGCTCTTCAAACCTTCTGCCCATATTCAGAATACCGGTAGCCTTCTTCTTTTTCTTCTTTTCTTTTAGGACGAGGGCTTTCAAATCCTCCTGCCCATTTTCCATACTTATGAATATTTGTTAGAACTGGGTGTTTTGTGCCTGAAGGTCCTTGATGGTTTGCTCGAAATACATTTCGTGCTAAAATAAACAGCGAAGAAGATGAGAAAACCTGTAATGGTACCTGTACACGTGATGTTATGAATGAGATGCGTATGCAATGCTTTCAAAGACTTTGGGAAATTTAAATTTGCAAACCAGAATAAACAAAGATTTTATTAGCTGAAATCGAAGTTCAAATGCCTTTTAGGCGTTACAATTAAAACAAATCTAAAATTATAAAAGACATCAAAATTCCCATGGATGCTTCCTCTTTGTGCCGAGATAGTCATTGAGTCCTTTTTACTCATGGAGTTGCTTTGTGGGCTCTAAAACCTTCCTCTCCTGAGCATGGAACTGATCCCTATAAGTATCCCGCTCCTTCATCATCTGAGTCCAAGATCTCTGTAATTCCCCAATATCAGTGGGCATGTAAGGATAGAGAACCGTGTAAGGAATGCCTTCTTCCGTAGCGGGTTCCACAATCACTGGTAAAACGGACACATAGGGCATCATAAGCTTCTGGGCACGAGCTCGTACCCATTGGAGGTATGGTTCCATAGGAATGGGTCTTTGGCCCCAAAGCCCTGGCGCCAGATCTGTTTACCATGCCCCAAGCTCGTATGAACCTCCGACGATACTCTTTAACATCATCCTCATAGTTGAATACAATACCCTCGACAAGTAACTCATGGGGACCATCCCTTCGAGCGTGACCAAATTATCGCAGAGCTAAACAAGGATTGTAGGTTATACCTCCTTTGATACCAAGCAACAGGACATTAGGGTACTCCCTGCAGCAGTCAATAATAGCAGTGTTTTCCATAGCTCGGGAACACCAAAGAATATCCATATGAGCGAGTGACATTATTCTTTGCGACCAACCCAAACCTTCTTCATTCTTCAATATGTACTTAGGGATGTGAGAAATAAACCACCTCGACAGCAATGGCATGCAACACATAAGAATCCCTCTTCTCTTCATGGTGCGAGTATGGAGAGTGTGTAAAATATCTCTGAGCAATGTTGGCACAGGATTGCGAGAGAGAAATATCTTGATAGCATTCACATCTATGAATGATTCCAGATTAGGGAAGAGAACTAAACCATAGATAAGAAGAGCCAAGACCTCCTCAAAAGCCTAAAAATCCATATCATCCCAAAATAGCTGGGCTTTGTCTATCAGAAACTTAGCTAGAAAACCTTTGACTCCGCTTCTAGTTTCCCAATTAGATACCACGTCGGCCCATTTCAGACACAGAGCTGAGGCAATGACTTCTGGCTTAGGAACTTCTTCCAGACCTGTGAAGGGTATCTGTTCGAGAATGGGTATATCCAATAGATGAGAGAATTCTTCCAAGGTAGGCACCAGCTGATAGTCTGGAAAGGTGAAGCAGTGGTGCTTGGGATCGAAAAACTGAAAAAGTACACTCATCATATTTTCATTAAAGTTTGAAGTAACCAGGTTGAGAAGTTGACCGTGTCTCTTAGTGAACGCAGAAGTTTCAGAAACCCTTGATGTTAGCTCTTTGAGTTGGGAAGGTATCTTCACAAAGCTGATTCGGATAGTGTTTCTATGAACGAAAGCCATGATCTGCAAAATAGAACAAAGATAAATTCCCTTGGTCTTTGAAATGGTTAGTGCAATAGGAATGGATGCTATGTTATGATGCATGATATCATGAGAAACCACAGGTATAGAAAACACAGGTATAGCAAACACAGTCAAATCACACAAAGTCCTTAGGTTTAAGGATTGCATGAGGTTAAAGGTAGTACCCTCTTGAAGTTTAGTTGGTTTCAAACCTGTCTTAAAAAGTAACCGGGTTCTAGAGGATCTCAATATCACTGACCATCCTTTATCAGGCATTGTTTCAGCTCAATCAATCTTTTCTTGCAGCCAAAATATCTCGAAAGTCTGATCTCAATGAGTGTAGCATCGAGTATCAACCAATCCTCAGCTCTGCATCGAGGCCGGCTATCTCACAACTTTCTAATGGCCAAGTTTGTTCAATAAGGTTCTAAGGTCCGTTGGTGCTTCACAACACCACGCAGTGGCCCCGTATTCTCCTCGTTTCCCCACGAAGGATACCGGTACCAACCAAAGTGCCACACCAACACAACCATCGCTTAAACCATATCGGTCTACACTGTACAGTCTCCACGATCTATTGTTGTTTACCTAATTAGTGCCTCCAGATCTGGGTGTAGGATCTATAGTAACCCTAAACGAGCCCTCAAAAGTAAAGCAATCAAGACAATCAAGAGAAGAAATTTTAATGACCTAGATCCTAAGGTAAACCCCACTTTATATTTTCCCCAGCAGAGTCGCCAGTTCTGTGATACGGTGGCAGAACCAACTATTTTTAATGGTTTGTGTTTTGCGTCTTTCGTTCTCAAAATGTCGCGGTAAGCAAGAGTCGCCACCGACTTTTATTTTATCCAATCAAGAAAAGGAAAAAGAACAGAAAAAACCTTTTTTTGAGATATTCTGAGTACGGGGGGTAGATTATAGAAAGGGAAGGTGTTGGCATCCTTTCTATCCGTAATTATCTACGGGCTCTTAGGTACTTTCTCATTTTTCAAATTGCTTGTGTGTGCTTATCTTGAAAAGTTTTACTTCGTGATAACCCTTGTATCAGTCCTCAAGGGTGTGACGAAGTTTGTTTTGAAAATTTGTTTGAAAAGGTGTTTGTGTGAAAAGTTTTTTATTGAGCAAGTACTTAAGATTCTACCTACTCGAAAAAATATTGTTCGTTCTATTTCCTTTAGACAATGCTATCCTACTATTAAGGAGTAGGTAGCACCGTCATTGGAGTTTGTAAGGGACATTCGAAAGGGACAAGTGCAATCACTAAAGCAATAGTTAGAAAACTTTAGTAGTAACTCTAGAGTCTTAAGATCTTTCCGAGACAATATTTCCGAGGCAACATTCGAATGGGACAATTTGATCTTTTTAGACTGGAGGGCAACCACTAAAATCTCATATGCTTAATGATTGTTTACCGAAGACAACCGAAGTGACGTAAACCCTAGGAGTGAATATGTGCATATGATTTGTTTCAGTTATTTAATCTTTGCATATTAGGTGATCTACCATTTTAATTTCAGATATTCTTGCCATACAATCCTATTTAGCATACATCTAGACAGTTAAATATTTGCAGGAATTAAAAATGCGAAAAAATAAACCTAGCTATTACAAGGCTTCAGGGAGGGGGATTAATTACATAACCAAAAGTGGGGGATTAAAGAAAGAAATAAAACCCTAATTTAAATATTACAAACCATCGCAGTTACAAAATAATGGCAAAGTAATTAACAAGCGCGCGACGAATTAAATACGAGGACGGTTGAAAAAATAACCTAAAACTCTAAGTGAGGAAAAGTATTTTTTGTGGATTTTTTATTTGAGAACATAATTAAATTACAAATTAATTAAACCTAATTTCTAATTTTTTTTTAATTATGAAAGAAACTAATTAACCTAATTTACTAATTGTTTTTTAATTATGAAAGAAACTAATTAACCTAATTTACTAATTAAATTAAAAAGAAGTATTTTATGAGAAAAATGATTTTGGTGTATTTTTTTGGGAAAAAATTAATTAAATATTTATTATTAAAAAAAATCTTTTTTTGTGATTTTTGTGATTTGTTAACTAAATAAAAAATAATTTTTGTGTTGATTAAAAGAGAAAAAGAAAGTAACTAGAGAAAAGAAATTAAAAAAAGTAACCAAATGGGCCTGTGTTGTTAGCAATCCTGGGAGGTGTCATTCTGAATTTCCAAGCCCAAAAACACTCCAAGCCCAGTCAATCTTGGATCCTGTGTAGTATTGACTTGAGCGTGCACCATAGTCCCTCATGGATGGAGCATTAGATCTGATTGTGCGCTTGATCAAATGGTTGGACGCAAGTGTACATGGTGGTCACCAGGAAGGATGATGCGTTGGATCTGTTACAAGAAAGTGAAATAAAGAAAATTTTGTTGGGACCTGGGATCGAACCCAGGTTCTTATACTCACCACCAATGCTTCATTGTCATCTGAGCTGCACGCTTTTGTTGTAAATATAATGCAAACACAATATAATATATGATAAATAAATGGATTAATGGATAAACAAAAAAAAACGCGACAGCTTTCAAATGGTCCAATGATGCTCGGACACGTTATCTTTTTCTTCCTCATCCGTTGTTTTAGGCTATAACACTTTTACCTACAGACAAAGGTCTGTAGCTAAAACCCTGTCACCTTCAAAAATGCAGCAAACACGATATAAATTTCATTGGAGGCCATGAATCAACTGGGCTTGAAGCGCTGATCATCATGGTACCCATATCCGTTCCTAATTTGGCTTGTACTAAGAAACCCCAAAACTAAGCTTGGAACTCTAATCATGGCATCTTGCCTTTCCTGAACTTAAAATTCAATTAAATGATATAGAAAGCTTGCAAACACGATTATGAACAAGAATATATGAATATAATGGAGTTATAATGCGTAAAACATAGAAACTGAATTTGAGTTTGGGATGCAAACCGTGATACTTATATGCGAGGATTCTTGATGTTTTGAAGCCTGCAAATGGTTGGGAATGCTTCCTTAGATGCCAAGGAATTTATTTATGGCTTTGAATCGTCTTGAATAGCCCTCTATCCCAGAATTTGAACCTCACTTTTTGTCAAAATTTTTGAGTTTGCTTTGGCCTTTTCACGACTGCAGCCCTTGTTCTTTTGACTTGGAATTGTTCAATACATATAAGAGAACGAATTAGGTCAATAAAATTGCATCATATCTTGAGAAATAATGAAAAGTGATTTGATTTGATCTTTGTATGATATATTCCCAAAACAAGCTTCAATCCAATATTTTCCAATCCTAATGAGTGTTGCACGAATTGATCATCCTGCTAGTTGTACATAGACTCCAAATGTGCACAAAAATCCCAAGATTTGATTTCCTTTTATTATTTTACCATTTAATTTGATTTAAATGAATAAAAAATCAAAATAAATGATAAAAATAATAACATAATAGGTGGAAAAGCTCAGGGGTCGTGGGTCCTATTAGAAACATGTTTCAAACAAGAAAACATGGGCCCCTTTGGAAAAAATGCAAATTTGATCAATGTTGACTTTTGACAATTTTTCCAAAAATTGCCAACTTTGACAATGCACAACTCTCTAAATTTTGAGCCTAGGTGGGTGTTCTTGGACTTTTTAGAAATATTAGGATGTCCCCTAAACAACCCTTTTGGTTTCATCTCAATTGGATCTTCCATGTTCATGTATGAAGCTTTGACCCAAAAGGTGTTTTTGTTGACTTTTCAAAAGGACCTATAATTTAAAAATTCATATCTTTTGATGAGTGCATATTTTGAACTTGTGGGATGAGGATGAATTGCAGGGAATGGAATCCTCTTCAAAATGAGCCTTGGATGGAAAATTTATGATAAAGTATGAAGAAGTTATGCTTGGTCAAAGTTGGGTTGACTTTTCCTACAAAACCCTAATTTAGCAACTTTTGGGTTTTGATGAATTTGGAGCATTCCTTGAGGAATCATGATCAACCCTTGATCAAATGATGGAGGTCACTTAAAAATGTTGATGTTGACCAAAAATCTTGAGGTTTGACTGTATGTGAGCCACAATTGACTTTTGACCTAATACAGTCGATTCTCAAGCATTTGAGCAGTTGTTTGAGCAAACTTCTCTGTGCAAGGCATGAAACTTGACATGGATGATCTTGGGAACATATTAGGACCTTGGGAAGCATTTGAGTCCTTTGTGGTTCACACATCTTGATGAAAAGGGAAACCCTAATTTGAGGTATATTACCTTAGGAGAGAGTTTGTCCGGTCAACTCTTGGACTTTCTTGAGCAACTTGGGGACCTCAATTGACATTTGTTGAGTAAAATTGGAGGGAAAATTTTGGGGTACAACAACGAGAGACAAAAAAAATCAGTAAAAAAATACCATTTAACACATAACAGAACCAACCAAAAAATCATAGCCTAAAACCTCTTCCAAATTATCCTCTAATTATCAAACTCTTCCACCTCAAATCCACCCTCCATCACCTCAAATCCACCCTCCATCACCTCAAATCCATCCTTCATCCAACCCACATGAAATCTCTCTTAAAAAAACTTCCCTCTACAACTCTCATACAAACCTATCTCGATACACACTTCGCCCTACCTCAGCGCCACACTTCAATACCTTTGCTCAACACCATCACAATGACCAACACCAAACCTTATATTCCCTCACCATATTTCGCCCGTGTCACTGTTCTTTCCCTTCATTTAGTCTTCAATCATCCTTATCACTGATTTTTTCAACATTTGTAACAATTAACATGACAATAATTTTAACATGTGACAACATATTCACTTTGCATCGATGCACCAAGAACAACATCCAAACGAAATTGTAGAAGGCGTTTGAAGAATAAGGAAAAGAAAGGATATAAAGTTGAAGAGAAGACATACCAAAGCAGATTTCCATGATTTCTCACCACTATTACAACCGAAAAGGCACCGGACCATCTCCGGTAGTGCCATCTTTTTAAGTATCAGACGGTGAAGGCGGAGTAGGGGCCAGATCGCTTGAGACAGAAATCAGTAAAATGATGAAGGTAAGGAAGGTGTTAATCAGTGATGAGTATATGAAGATGGCAGAAACTAAATTGTCGATCAAAGTGAATGGCGGCGGGGAGAGTTTTTTTGTGATGGGAGTGACACTCTTGTAAAAAAGACGAGTGAAGAAGAGGACTCTGTTATCGTACAAGCTTAACAAAACAAAACCCTATTCCTCTTTCAATTTCATTTTATTTTTATTTTTTATAATCAATAATAACACAAATATAAAATTAGTTTATGATGGTTTGGGTTGAGAATGGTGGTTCGGCCGAAACCTTTCCCATAAGCCTACTACTTTTTTTTTCTCTCAACCTGAGATGTAAAAAAAAAACTCTCTCCTTTGGATCATTTTCGCTGGGCCAAATTGTTATACCCTTTAAAGCCCACAAGTCTTTTTCTTTTTATGCTGATGTTGAAACAAAAAGTGTTGTTGGGCTCATCTATCTGGGCCTTGTACCCGATCCTTTTACTAACACCCCCTGTTTTCTTTTATAATACTGACCCAACTAATTTTTATTTTATTTCTATTTTAATTATTCGCCTTTAATCATTTTCCTTTTTTTCATAAAATCAAAAATACAAAAAATATTTTCTTAACTAATTAATCTCTTTTTTTTAGAATTAAAAATGATTATACTTAGGTTTTATTTAATTTTATTTTTTTAAAATTATTTTAGACTTAGGTTTTGTTTAATTTTATTTTAGTTAATTTAGATTTTTAGGTTTATTTTTCTTACAATTAATTAGCTCAATTTAGTTTAACTAAAACCTTTCCATTAAAATAACAACAACAATTTTCTTTTCTCATTTCTCTGTCTTTGCATTTTATACATTTTATTATTTCGCACTATAATTTATGTAATTATCAAAGCCTTGTAATAGCAATTAGGCTTTTACTTTATCCCCATTCATAAATTTGTACCCCCATTCCCGAAGCATTGTAATAGTGTTAGAATTTTATTTTCCGCACTTTACCGCATTTCCTTATATTGTATAGTAATTAGGCGTGTATGGCAAGATTTAAAATCAACCGCTAGACAACCCTAACCTCAAGATAAAATAACTGAAAATAAATCACTCTTTATACGTGCACCTCTAGGGTAACCTCGCTTGTTGCCTCAGAAAAATAGTCATGTCCCTCGAATATTAGACTCTTTAGCAAAGCCCCTCAATAAAAAAAAGATTGTAGTCCCTCGATGATTCTTCGATGTTGCCTTCGATAAAATAGTCCGAGTCCCTTACGAAAATTGCTAAAGCGTCTCACAAGTTGCCTTCTATGACCATACGATGACCCGCGCTTGTCCCTCACATCCGATAATAGGACTTCCTACTAATCAATGGTAGGATATTACTATCTAAAGGAGGAGGAAAAGAACAAAGACTTTTTGAGTCGGTAAATTGCTCATAATTGCTTGCTCATAAATCAAAATAATCTTCACACCTCACACTTTCAAAACATCTTTCAAACACTTTCCAAACAACAAATATTTTCAAAACCAAAACTTTGTATACATTCTCAACGATATGAGAATAATTACAAAGTTTGCCGAAACAAAGGCATTTTCAAAATATTTTCAAACTTACACCAATCACAAAACACATTTCACAAAGCATTTCAAAGTGAGCTAACAATTAAGAGCCCGTAGATAACTACGAATGAAAAAGGTGCTAACACCTTCCCTTTTCATAACCTATCCCCCGAACTCAAGAAAATTCTCAAAAAGGTATTTCCTATTCTTTTCACCCTTACCTTTATTGGATAAAAGAAAAGTCGGTGACGACTCTTGCTATCTGCAACAATTGCGATAAAACGAAAAACACCCAAGTCAGTTCTCCCACCGTATTACTGAACTGGCGACTCTGCTGGGGATATGAAGGTTAACTAAAAGTGGGGTTACCTTAAGAGATAGATCACCTTTATTGTTTTATTAGTTTATCTTGCTTTCTTTACATTTTGGTTTATGCTTGGGATTATTCTTGTAAAGATCCTATACCCGGATCTGAGGCATAATAGGTAAGTAGCAATAGATCGTGGGGACTGTGCGGTATAATATCGACATGGTTGAAGCGACGGCTACATTAGTGTGACACATTTGTTGGTGCTGGTGTCCTTTGAGTCCAGTCAAGGAGAATACGGGGCCGCTGTGTGGTGTCATGAAGCACTAACTGACCTTAGAACCTTAGTTAAACAAACTTAGCCATTAGAAAGTAGTGAGACAGTCGGCTTTGGTGCAAGACTAAAGTTGGTTGATACCCGATGCTACACTCATTGAGATCGGACTTTCGGGATATTTCGGTCGCTAATAAAGAAGCTTGTGCTGAAACAATTCCCGATAAAGAAAGATCAATAATATTGAGATTCCTTAGAACCCACTTACTTTTGTTAGGACAGGTTGAACCAACTAAACTTCAAGAGGGTACTTACCTATAAACCACATGCAAGCCTAAACCTAAGGCCTTGTGTGCTTTTCTTGTGTGTGATTATTTATTCATAAACATCATGACATCATGCCATAGGATTTTCACTAACCATTTTAAGGACTTGGGGATTTTTTTGGTTCTGTTTTGTAGGATATGGCTTCCACCCGTAGAAATACCAACAAAGTCAATTTCGTAAAGATACCTCCTCAACTCAAAGTTAGTGTCAAGGGTTCTTGAAAATTCTCCGTTCACCAAAAGATATGGTCAACTTCTCAACCTAGCTACCTCAAACTTTGACGAAGACATGTTGAAGGTGCTATTTCAGTTCTTTGATCCCGTACATCATTGTTTCACTTTTTATGATTATCAATTGGTGCCTATAGTAGAGGAATTATCTCAACTACTAGGAGTGTCTATTCATGATCAAATGCCCTTCACCGGTCTATAGGAAATTCCAAGCCCTGAGGTTATTGTCGAGGCGTTACATTTGAAGAGTTCTGACATTATAGCTAATTGGGAGACAAGAAGTGGGGTCAAAGGATTTTTGGATAAATTCTTGATGGAGAAGGCTTTATTATTTTGGGAGGCCATGGATCTACAAGATTTCGAAGAAGTTTTAGCTATTCTAATCTACGGTTTGGTATCGTTCCCTAACCCGGACCAACTCGTAGATGTGAATACCGTCAAAAATTTCCTTACCCGCAATCCTGTGCCTACATTGCTTGGAGATATTTTGCAATCTCTTCATACTCACACTATGAAGAAACGAGGAACTCTTATGTGTTTCTTGCCTTTGCTGTCTAGGTTGTTTATTTCGCACCTTCCTCGATCAGTCTTGAAGAATGAACAAGGCTTAAGGTGGTCTCAAAGGTTGATGTCGCTCTCCCATTCTGATATCCATTGGTGCTCTCGATCTCAAGAAGACATTACTATCATTTACCATTGTGGGGAGTTCGCTAATGTTCCACTTTTGGGCATTAGGGGAGGTATTACTTATAACCCTTCTCTTGCTCTGCGACAATTTGGATATGCTCATTCAAGGTATTGTATTCGACTAAGAGAATGATGTTCAAGGTTATCATCAAAGGTTTGTGCATGCTTGGGTCATGGTGAACAAAGTTGATAGCAAGACTTTGGGGCATAATAATTCCATCCCTTTGGAGCCTTATCTTAAATGGGTGCGAGATCGAGCTCATAATCTCATGATTCCATATCCCGCTATCCTACCAATAGTTGTAGAGCCTGTTGCTGAGGGGGACGTTCCTTATACCATTCTCCATCTAGATATGCCTAACGACCTCGAGGAATTGCAGAGATCATGGATCCAGCTCAAGGAGGAATGAGACACCTTTGAAGCTCAACTTTATGCAAGCGAGAAGAAAGTGTTGGAGCTCACAAGGCAACTCCATGAGGAACAAAGCCTGAATGCTTACATTGCACCAAAGAGGATGCGGCCGTGAGAGACTTGAGTCTTTTTGTTTTAGGAGTTTATTTTATTATCTCTTTGAGACCTTTTTGCTTCTTCCATTGTAATCCCAAGAGGCATATGTAATTCTTGAACTAATTAATGCAATCAATGTTTTTTTGTCTTCTCTTTGTCTATCAAATATAAATTCATTAAAGTCCTTGAAAACATTGCACCCGCATAACATGTATCATATCATGAGCAAGTTTTCTGACACAGGTTTACTCATCTTTCTACTGTTTATTTCAGTATAAGATGGATCTCGAGCAAACCGTCAAGGACTTGTAGACTCAAAATTCTCAATTCCAAGAGACTCTTCTCAACTTAGCCAAGGGTCAACAAGAAATGATGGCGCTTCTTGTCGCGAAGAAGAAGACCAAGAGGAAAGTTGTAATCAACATGGGGAAGAGGTTCAAAGGCCCTGCCCGACAAGTTCAATTTGAAGAGGACTCCTCTGAGGAGGATGAGAACCAAGATGAAGATGCTAGAAGCACCTGTGCTGGGGTGGGAATAATCAAGTTTCCTAAGACGAGGATTATTTCGATGAGAAATACCCGCCGACCGAGGATAAATACAAGTAACTAGAGGAAAAACTAAAAGCTGTAGAGATCCAAGCTGTGCCGGGCTTGGACTTTGGAGACTTGGGTTTAGTTCATGGGATGGTCATTCCCCATAAATTGAAGATCCCCGTTTTTGCCAAGTATGATGGTGTATCATGTCCTAAGCTTCATCTAAGATCTTATGTCCGTAAGATTCAGCCGCATACCGTCGATAGGAAACTATGGGTGCACTTTTTTCAAGAAAGTCTATCTGAAACGCAGTTGGAGTGGTTTTACCAATTGGAAGGGACCAACATCCATACTTGGGAAGATTTGACTTCTGCCTTTTACCTCTAATATCAATATAATGCTGATCTCGCACCAACTAGGGTGCACTACAAGGCATGACCATGGGTTCTAATGAGGGCTTCAAAGAGTACGCCCAAAAATGGAGAGACATGGATGGCAGGGTGCAGCCACCTTTAACTGATAGAGAGTTGGTAGACATGTTTATGGGAACACTGACTGATCCTTTCTTTAACTTGTTGATTGGAAGTCAATCATCCGGATTTACTGAGTTGATCTTAACTAGTGAGAGGGATAAAAGCGGGAAGATACCTATGGCCTCCACCTCCAATGCTGTGAAAAAGCCATTTATTGGTAAAAAGGAGACTAATGCTGTGTATGGATCAAGAAGCCGTACTAAGAATGATTGTCATAATTTAGTAGGGGCAGTATTGATTTCCAATCAAACTCCAACTCAACAACCGTGTCAACAAAATAACCAACAAAAGCCGGATGCCCAAAGAAGACAATTCACTAGAATCAATATGCAACTATCTCAAGCCCTGCAACACCTATTGAAAGCTGATTTGATGACCTTGCGAGACCCCCTTCTAATACTAATACCGCTTCCCCCAAAATATAACCCCAATGCCAAATGTGTTTACCATTCGAATAGTCTCGGACATGATACCAATGATTGTTGGACACTAAAGAACAAAATCCAAGACCAAATTGATAATAAGACAATTGAATTCGACCCTCCTCTAACTCCCAATGTGATTACCGCACCCATGCCTAGTCATGGTAAGGGTGTTAATGCTATTGAAGATGCCTCTTTTGTTTCCTCTGTCAATTATTTGACCACTCCTTTGAAGACTGTTAAAAGGAATTTGCTGAAAGCCGATGTATTTCAAGGCTGTTTTGAAGACTGTTACCATTGTGTTATACAAATTAATGGTTGTGAATGGCTGAAGAAAGGTGTCCAACACCTAATGGATAGCCATGAGATTCTATTTGAAAAAACTCCATTTGTGAAAAGATTGACCCAAAGTATATCTTAAGAGTTTGAAGACATGACCATCATTACTATCTCAAACACTCCTATTAGGATCACCTCCAAAGGTTCTATTAGGATTCCTGCTGAACCAAGAATAACTCCATTAATTATCACCACAGAGGGCACAGTCCCCTACTCTTCTGATAAGGTTGTGCCCTAGAATTATGGGGCGAAAGTATATTACCATGGTATCAAACAAGACCCATGGATTGCTGAAAATGAAACTGCTGAAATTACAAAAAAAGCTGGATCAAGCAAAGTCACTAGGATGGGGAGGATCTTCTCTCCAGAGATTTCACCTCCGACAACCACTACTACACCCATTCGTATTACTGTTGTTAAACCTTTTGCTGATACTCGAGGAAAGGAAAAAATGACTGAGCCTGCCCCAACGGAGGAACCCACAAAAGGTATTGCAGTTGAGGACCCGTCTACCCAAGAGATGGAAGAGATTTTAAAAATTATTCGAAAAAGTGACTACAAGATAGTGGAACAGTTGGGGAAAACATGCTCAAAGATTTCCATGTTGTCTTTGTTGCTATGCTCCGAAGCGCATGCTCAAGCACTGATAAAATTCTTGAAAAATGCACATGTCCCTCAAGAAACTACGGCCGACCAATTTGAAAATTGTGTAGCAAGTTTGACCGCTGACAATGGTTTGGGATTTTCGGATGCAGATCTGACTCCAGCTGGGAAAAATCACAACAAAGCTCTGGATGTTCCATCGAGTGTAAAGGAACCACTTTAGCCCATGTGTTAGTGGATATTGGGTCCTTTCTGAATGTCTTACCCAAAGGTGCTCTAGATAGGTTGGACTATGAAGGTTTGGTACTGAAGCCTAGTGACATTGTAGTGAGAGCTTTTGACAGAACAAAGAGGATGGTACATGGAGAAGTTGATCTCTCTATCAAAGTTGGGTCTCAAGTTTTCAACTCAACATTCTATGTGATGGATATCCCTCCTGCTTATTCTTTCCTGCTTGGACGCCCATGGATTCATGGGGCAGGAGCGGTGACTTCCATACTACATCAAAAGTTGAAGTATCTGGTTAAAGGAAAATCGTCACCGTCTGTGGGGAGGAAGAGTTTATGATCAGTCATTTAAATTCATTCAAGTATGTTGAAATGGAGGGCGGATTCATTGAAACTCCCTGTCAAGAATTTGAAGTGGTTTCTCCAATGGTTGTTGTTGCCAAGGGCACTCCTGACACTCCTAAAGCTGCTAAAGATACACCAAGTATGGCCTCTCTCAAAGATGCTCATGCTGTTGTTGAAGACGGAGGTTGCACCATCTGGGGCAACTTCCTGATATCCCTTTCAAGTTAGACAAATTTGGGTTGGGTTTCACTTCTAAAGCTCAAAAAGAGGTTCAACGTGCTTGTGCAGGGAAACCACCTTTCCGTATCAGTAATAGTGAAGTTAATACTCTTAGGGACCCTGACAGTGACGACAGGATCTACCTAACTACTTATCGTTTCCTTTTTTTTAATTTATTTTGAGAAATATGTCTATAATTTCCATTAAAACAATGACTTTAAACCATGTGTCTTGCCCGGGGCACAATGGTCCGTTTGTTAAGGGTTTGTCATTTTCATATGCCATATGCTCATTTTAATGAAAAACATTAGACTACTTTGCATTCAAATTTTGTGCTCTTTGTCTTTCTTTTACTTTACTGCATTTTCAAAAATAGCCATGTGACCTTACATGCACACACACACATTTGCAGATCCACATCCACTACGGATATCATAGACAACGATTCTGCTATTTCCATCTATGACTTTGAAAATCCAATCTATCAAGCCAAAGACGAAGGTGAAGAATATTGTGAAATACCTAAGGAACTCGCTAGACTCCTGATATAAGAGGAAAAGGCCATTCAACTGCACAAAGAACCAGTTGAAGTGATAAACTTGGGTACCGAGGCAAATAATGAACAAGTCAAGATCGGTGCTAACCTGGAAGACAATGTCAAGAGCAGATTGATTGAGATGTTGCACGACTATGTTGAGGTGTTCACTTGGTCATACGAAGATATGCTGGGGCTTGATACTGATATAATATTTCATCGTCTGCCAATGAAAGAGGGTTGTCCTTCGATCAAGCAAAAGGTTCATCGCATGCGGCCATATATGTTTGAGAAAATCAAGGCTGAGGTAATGAAACAGTTTGATGCAGGTTTCTTGGCAGTGATGTCGTATCTCCAATGGATTGCAAATGTTGTTCCAGTGCCGGAGAAAGATGGTAAGGTCCGCATGTGCATAGACTACAAGTATTTAAATATAGAGAGCCCCAAAGACGACTTCCCACTACCACATATTGATGTCTTGGTAGACAACGCTGCTCAACACAAGGTGTTCTCCTTCATGGATGGCTTCTCGGGTTACAACCAAATCAAAATAGCGCCCGAGAACATGGAGAAAACCACTTTTGTTACACAGTGGGGGACCTTCTGTTATAAGGTTATGCCTTTTAGGCTTAAGAACGCAGGTGCAACTTATCAACGGGCTATGTTGGCTCTATTTAATGACATGATACACCATGAGATAGAAGTCTATGTCGATGATATGATAACCAGGTCACAAACTAAGGAAGAACACCATGATCACTTGCACAAGCTATTTGAAAGGTTGAAGAAACACAAACTGAGGTTGAATCCCAACAAATGCACCTTTGGGGTGAGGTCTGGAAAAATCCTAGGATTTGTCATCACTGGTAAAGGTATTAAGGTCGATCCTGCGAAGGTCAAAGCTATCCAAGAAATGCCATCCCCCATATTGAGAAGGAAGTAAGAGGTTTTCTAGGATGATTAAACTACATTGCCCAATTCATCTCTCACTTGATTGCTACTTGTGAGCCAATCTTCAAGCTGATGAAGAAAGATCAATCAGTCAGATGGAACGACGACTACCAAACAGTTTTTGATAAGATTAAAGAGTACCTTCAAGAACCTCCAATTCTAAGGTCACCAGTCGAAGGAAGACCTCTGATCATGTACCTGACCGTGTTAGAGAATTCAATGTGTTGTGGGTTGGGCCAACATGACGAGCCTGGTCAAAAAGAGCATGCAATATACTACCTTAACAAAAAGTTTATCGACTGTGAAACAAGATATTAACTGCTCGAGAAAACTTGTTGCTCTTTGGCATGGGCTACTCGCCGACTAAGATAGTATATGTTGACTCATACTACTCTATTAATTTCTAAAATGGATCCCATCAAGTACATTTTCGAGAAGCCTGCTCTCTCTGGAAGAATATCAAGATGGCAAATGATCTTAACTGAATATGACATCCAGTACACTACACAAAAGGATATCAAGGGAAGTGTGCTGACGAATCATTTAGCCCATCAAGATGTTGATGACTACCAATCCATGAACTTTGAATTCCCGGGTGAGAATATCATGCTGATAACCGACTATGAAAAAGCCTGGACCGTATGAAGGTCCTGAACAAGGAACCCAATGGAATATGGTTTTTGATGGATCTTCTAATGCATTGGGTAATGGAATTGGTGCTGTGATCATTTCCCTCAAAGGTTGCCATACACCTTTCACTACCAGATTTTGCTTCGATTGTACAAACAACATGGCCGAGTATGAAGCATGTATCTCGGGTCTAAAGGCTGCTATTAACCTAAGAATCAAATGTTTAAGCATATACGAAGATTTGGCCCTGGTAATCAGTCAAGTTAAAGGAGAGTGGGATACAAAACATCCAAATCTTATCCCATACAAAGAACTTGTGCTAACCTTGATCCCTAAATTTGAAGAGATTACCTTTGAACATATCCCGAGGGAAGAAAATTAGTTAGCAGATTCCTTAGCAACTATGTCGTCTATGTTCAAGGTCAATTGGGACAACGAAGCTCCCAGAATTACTATCGAAAGATTTGACGAACTGGTGCACTGCTTTGAGATTGACACTGATGAAGTAGAGGAGAAGACTTGGTTTCATGAAGTGAAAAGATATCTTGAAGTTCAAGAATACCATGAACGGGATTCAATCAACGACAAGAAATTCATGCAGAGGTTCTCAGCCAAGTTCTTCCTAAGAAATGGGATTTTGTAAAAGTGCAACCAAGATTCAACTCTGCTCTGCATTATGGACAATAAGGAAGTAGAGAAGATCATGGAAGATATGCATGAAGGTATATTCGGAACTCATTCTAGTGGATACACTATGACCAAGAAGATTTTGAGGGATGGTTACTATTGGTCAACCATGGAAATCGATTGTCACCATCACTCGAGGACTTACCATAAATGTCAGATCTATGCCGACAAAGTTCATGTACCTCCAATACCTTTAAATGTCATGACTGCTCAGTGGCCATTTGTAATGTGAGGTGTTGTACCCCAAAATTTTCCCTCTCTTTTTATCAACATTTCTCATCACAAGGCTCTTGGAACTCAAGATCAAGCTAGGGTTTGCTCTACTCAAGACATCTCCTTGCACTGATAACCTAAATTAGGGTTTGAGTTTACACAGGGATTTTTGGACTTGCAATGCTCAAATTGACTTTAATACTTCATATTGGACTCATAAGTTTGTCCATACCAAGTTTCAAGCCTTGAATCAATTTTTTGCCCACTCAATTGGACAGTTGACCTAGAAATCAGCTGTATTGGGGAAAAAGTCAATTGTGGCCAATTTACAGTCAAACCTCATGAATTTTGACCCACATCAATATTATGAACTCATATTAACCATTTAATCAAGTTTGGACCACAACCCCACAAGAAATTTGATCAGATCACCAAAAGGGCAAAATGGTCATTTTTAGGATTTTGACTGCACAAAGGCAATTTTTGACTATTTGACCTAGCCAATGGAAAATTAGGTTCAACCATAGACTCAAGGACTCAATTACATCATCTTGACTTATTCAACAAGTTCAAAAGATCTCAAATGCACGGGATTGATAGATTAATTTTTCAGTCAACTAATCCAAATTTGACTGTACACTGAAAAGTCAAACTTTGACTTTTTGGTCAAAGTCAAGTGCCAATGGTCATTTTTTCATCAAGATGTGTCAAATTATGAAACTTGTTCATCAAGAAACCCAAAATTGCAAATTAGGGTTTGAAATTGAAAAAATTTCATAACTTAGAAATTTTTCTAAGTTATGAAATTTTCTTAATTTTTCCTAACTTTCTCCCACATTATCACCATGATGCAAATGGATTCAAACAAAACTTATAACATGAAAGTTGTATTCCTCCACAAAGTCTACAACTTTTAATCACAAAGTTTTCTCAAAAGAAGCTTGGATATCAAGTTATGATTTTTGGAACAAGGGTCCCTAAAACTTTTAACTTAGTGAAATTTTGCCCTAGTTTAGGCAGGATTTTGACCTATCTTCTTGGCCATTTTTCACATAGTTCCACTTGGAGTCTCAAGTTGCATTTCAAATATGTATTATAGAGAATGTTGAAAGCTTTCCAAATTGTCAAAGAACTCCTCAAACACATTTGTGGTTAGGGAGAATCGAATGCTTGAAGTTGGCAAAAACTCACTTTGTATCCATGGCAAAATCATGTTCACTCAAGTTGCATTTTCAAACCAGCATGCCTTGTACTAGTTTGCAGGCCTCTAAACCATTTCACACTCCATAATTTAATGCAAATCCATTGATCTAATACATTGCAGGCATGCTGGTTTGAAAATGCAACTTGAGTGAACATGATTTTGCCATGGATACAAAGTGAGTTTCAGGCTTGCATGGGGTTTCATAGGTCAGTACCCTCTTGAGTGTAGTTGGCTTAAAAACCTGTCCTATAAATAGTAACCGGGTTCTAAGGAGCTCAATATCATTGGATTGTTTTCATTGTTCATTGTTTTGGTTTAGCCACTTAACTAGCGACCAAAATATTCCAAGAAAACAACCCTCAATGAGTGTAGTATCGAGTATCTACCAACTTCGGACTGCGCCAAAACCGGTCATCTCACTACCCCTAATAAAAGGCCAAGATGGTCAAGTAAGGTTCTAGGTCATTAGTGCTTAGTGACATCACTCAGCGGCCCCGTACTCTCCTTGATTGAACTCAAGGGTTACCGGTACTCACAAATATGTCGCACTAATATAGCTATTGCTTCGACCGTGTCGGTATACCCTGCACAGTTTCCACAATGTATTGCTATCTATGAATGTTTCCCAAAATCCGGGTGTAGGATTGCAAACCCAAACAAGAGAGCCAAAATATAAAGCAATCAAATCAAACAATTAGTCATGCAAGAGGGTGATCTAAGCCCTAAGGTTACTCCACTTTTAAAAGTATCCCCAGCAGAGTCGCCAGTTCTGTGATACGGTGGGAGAACTGACTATGGTTTTGCGTTTGTTTTCGCAAATGTTTCGGTTGAGCAAGAGTCTCCACCGACTTTTTATTTTATCCTAAGGAAAGGTTTAAAAAGCACAGCAAAAACCTTTGAGATTTTTCTTGGGTTCAGGGAGTAGATTATAGAAAGGGAAGGTATTAGCACCCTTTCTATCCATGGTTATCCATGGGCTCTTAGGTACTTGCTTAGATCAACTTGCCTTGGTTTTCAATTGTTTGAAATGGTGCTTGGTGTGTGGTTTTGAAAATGTTTTGAAAAGATGCCTTGTATAGGCTACCCTTGTAACAATTCTTTACTCGAATGTTTTACAAAAGGTGTTTTGTCTTTTGAAAAGATGTTTCAAGGTTTTTTGAAAGTTTGTTTTGGAAGTGTTTGTGAAGTGTAGTTTGAAAATAGGCAAGTGTTTTCTTTTGCAAATGGACAAGTACTTGAGAGTTATCTACCCTAAAGTTCTCAAAGATTTTTGTTTATGTTTTTAACCCTTTTAACAATTTTGTTCCACCATTGCATTTGGTGGACAATCTTGTATTAGGAGGTGAAAGGGACGGGTGCGGGTCATCGTTTAGACCATGATTGCAATAGTGTTAAATGTCTTTGGGCAATTTTTTCTTTGAAAGGGACTTGATCATTTTAGGCAACTTTTCGAAAGCGTCATCGAGGGACTTATGATCATTTGATTGTTTGTTTTTACCCAAAGAAACCTAACATGCAATATGGCCCAATTACTTGAAGGCAACAAAGTGGAATACCCTAGGGGTGCAAGTGTGATGTGTGTTGTCCATATTTCATGGTTATTTATCTTGAGATTAGGTCAAGCTATTTTGTTCTTTTTATTTTCATACAAACCCTAATTCTAGCATGGTATATTTAGAAAGCGTTTAAAGTGCGAAAAGTAAAATTCCTACACTATTACAACACAATATGGGAAGGGGGTACAAATGTTCAAATGGGAGGATATTTAGACAAAGAAATTAAACCTAGCTATTACATCATTTTTTGGCATATTTACAAATAATTGATTGCATAATTTAAATGGGAAATAAAATAAAGATGCAAAATGCAAAAAGGGTTTTTATATGTATGAAAAAAGGTATTATTTATGTTAAATAAATAAAATAAAAAGTATCATTTTTGGAGTTTTTTTGTATTTTAAGGGTAAAACCCTAATTTCATTAAATAAATATATTAATTGTATAATATTTAATAATTACATAAAAAATAAAATAAAATGGAGTATATTCATAAGAAAAGTATTTTTCACATCAAATATTAATAAAATAAAAATGTATGTATTTTAGTATTTTTGCCCTAAGTATATTAATATATATATATATATATATATATATATATATATATATATATATATATATATATATATATATATATATATATATATATATATATATATATATATATATATATATATATATATATATATATATATATATATTATTTATTAAATAAATACTATATATATAAAAATAATAATATTTAATATTTATATAAAAAAGTATATTTTGTATAAAATATTTTCAAAAGGGAAAGTGTAATAAAATCAGAAAAGAAAGTATATTTATATTATTTTTTCTATTTATTATATATATATATATATATATATATATATATATATATATATATATATATATATATATATATATATATATATATATATATATATATATATATATATATATATATTTATGTACAAATAACTTAAAATAAACAAATAAATGCCTATAAATTCAAAAATGGTGAGAAAAATAATTTTTATATTTTTTATATTATAAGCAAAAATAAATAAATCAGAATGAAAAAAGAAAAGTCAAAAAAATATTGAAATAAATCAAATGGGCTCAGGGGGTGTTAAAGTGAAATGAGTGTGTGAAGAGAAAATGCAAAAACAAGCCCAGCCCAGATCACTTCTTCTTCAACCTCTGAACAAAAACGCGCGCCTGTTCTTCCAATTCAAACACTTGGATTCTTTGATTTTTTGCACAAACTTCCAACATAAGAAATGTTAAGCATTGAATCACGATTCCAAATATATAAAAAACTCATCCTAACTCTCAGAAATGAGAGAGAATTTTGACATTCCCAAATCCTGACCTAAGTTTTCTGCCATGTTCAAACTCAAAATTCTTGCAGCACACATAACATAAATGAAATCTAACTACATGGGCATGTTCAGGGCTATGAATGTGACATATTATCTTCACAAACCTAAAACTAACAATACCTAATAAGAGAGATACGAATCCATTAACTTACCTGTTCAGTTGAAGTTCTATCTGGCAATGGAGAAACTTTTAGTGCAAGGTGATGATTGGTATAGCTTCCTTGAGGTCCAGGGATGCTATTCTAAGCTTTACTTTGTCTTGAAACTTCTTGAATCATGCTAGAGAACTCCAACTGCAAAACAAGAAAATGAAAATGGTGGAACTGGTTAGAGGAATTACAGGTCGTGTTTTAGGTTTTGGTTAGCTTGCATTGATGCTAGGGAATGTGTTTGATGAGCTTTGGTCAAGAAAACATGCAAGGAATGAGATATGGTGTTCAAACTGCAAGCCTTGCCCTGTTTATGCAGTTTGAGAGTGATTCTGGGAATGGGAGTGTTTGGGAGGCCAAGGGGTCGTGTTCTAGCTTGGGTTGGATGATTAGAGAGTGTCTACAATGTTTGCTTCTGTGTTCTAATGCTGAGATTAAAGTTGTTGTCTGTTATGATACTTTTCTTCACACTTAAGCAAGCAAAGCCAACTTGATGTTTTAGGCAAGTAGGGGACCCTTAAACATGCTGCTAACCTTGTCTTGATCAGAGTGTTTTGCTCATAATCTTGTGCCAATTAGATTTCATCTGTACTTGTTGGATTTTCAATTGGACATAAAGCTTGCTTTTGCAAAAATGGCCATTTTGCTTTTTCCATAAATGGATTAAACTAGTATGTAATGCTTGAACTCAAAGAACAACACTTTAACACAATGAACATGCATTAAATTATTGAGTGTTGGATGGTTTAAGGACCTGTAATGTAGCACAAACTATGCTGACTTGAAAATGGCCTAAGTTATGAACATGTACATGACCAATTCAAAAGTGAGTTTTTTCCATATTGTGAAATTCGATTCTCTCAAGTTATGAGGTTATTTGATGAGTTCTTGGACATTTTGGAAAGCTTGGAATGTGTACTACAATCCCTCTTTGAAATGCAAATTGAAATTCCAAGTGGAAGTGTATGGAAAATGGCCTTGAAGTTGGGTAGAAAACCTTGTCAAAATAGGTTAAAATTTCACTAAGTTAAGAATGGTTTAGTACCCTTATTCCAAAAATTGTAACTTGAGGTACAAGCCTCATTTGGGAAAACTTTGTGAGTCAATGTTGTAGATTATGCAACAAGCTACAACTTTCGTGTTTTGACTTTTGTTTGAATCCAAATGAATCTTGGTGAGAAAGTGGGGCAAAGTTGGGAAAAAATTAGGGTTTTTCATAACTTAGAAAAATTCTAAGTTATGAAAAATTCTCATTTCTAACCCTAATTTGCATTTTTTGATTTCTTGGTGAACAAGTTTCATGATTTGGCATGTTTTGATGAAAAATAAATCTTGACTCTTGATTTTGACCAAAAAAGTCAAAGTTTGACTTTTCAGTATTCAGTCAAAATTGATCAATTGACTGGGAAATTCAACTGTCAACCTTGTGCATTTGGGATCTTTTGAACTTGTTGAGCATGTCAAGATAATTCCATGGGGTCCTTGAGTCCATATGTGAGCTTGGTTTGCCATTGGTTGGGTCAAACAGTCAAAAATTGCCTTTGTGCAGTCAAAACCCTAAAAATGACCATTTTGCCCTTTTGGTGATCTGATCAAATTCCTTGTGGAATTGTGATCCAAACTTGATCAAATGGTTCATAGGAGTTCATAATGTTGATGTGGGTCAATTTTCATGAGGTTTGACTGTCAATTGGCCACAATTGACTTTTTCCCCAATACAGCTGATTTCTAGGTCAACTGTCCAATTGACTGGGCAAAACTTGAAATCAAGACTTGAAACTTGATGTGGATAAACTTGGGAGTCCAATATGAAGCATGAGAGTTATCTTAGGCATTTTAGGTCAAAATCTCTTTGTACAAACACAAACCCTAAATTGGGTCAACAGTGCAAGGAGAAGTCTTGAACAGATGAAACCCTAACTGGATCTTGATCTCCAAGGGCTTTGTGGTGAGAAATCAATGAGAAATGGGAGGGAAAATTTTGGGGTACAACAGTTGCCCCTGTTCAATCTTCTTGAATCCTAAGAGTTAGATTGGCAAGTTTGCCTTTCGTGACTCGAGGGTAAAAGGAGATTGGACACTAGAGTGCCCTTAAATTTGCACTCGTCAAAGCAAAGGATGCGGGAATGAGCTTAGAGATGCCATTTGGAGATGGGCTTAGAGATGCCATTTGGAGATGGGCTTAGAGATTCCATCTGGGGATGGGCTTAGAGATGCCATCTGGAGGGGCGACAAAATCTTGTCGGGGATGGGCTTAAAGATGCCATCTGGAATGAGTATCAGGAAGGTGTCCAAGCTTTGGACCATATCTGAACTGGGGGTCTGAACAAGCAATAGATTGACATCCGTTGTTGGGAGGAATCCGTAAGCTGTTTTCAGAAGTCTTGGGAAGTAACTGAACAAGCGATAGGTTAGCATCCGTTACTTGGAGAACCCGTAAACTGTTTTCAGAAGTCTTGAAGTTGAATAAGCAATAGAGCAACATCCGTTGTTGGGAAGCGTCCGTAAACTGTTTTCAGAAGTTGCATCTGAACAAGTGATAGATTAACATCCGTTGTTGGGAAGAATCCATAGACTGTTTTCAGAAGTCTTGAGAAGAAACTGAACAAGCGATAGGTTAACATCCGTTACTTGGAGAACCCGTAAACTGTTTTCAGGAATCTTGAAGTTGAATAAGCAATAGAGCAGCATCCGTTGTTGGGAAGCGTCCGTAAACTGTTTTCAAAAGTTGCATCTGAACAAGTGATAGATTAACATCCGTTGTTGGGAAGAATCCATAGACTGTTTTCAGAAGTCTGGAGAAGAATCTGAACAAGCGATAGGTTAACATCCGTTACTTGGAGAACCCGTAAACTGTTTTCAGGAATCTTGAAATTTGAGGAGGAACCGGTGTAGGGTTGCCTGATGATGAGTCCGTGTAAAACTGCATCTGAAACTGTTAATGATAGCCTTTTATTCTTATCCTGTAAAGGACAAAATGTTAGCTAAACACAAAATTATGTTGCATGAAATGTATGATGCAATATATGTTATATCAATGTTTATGATATGAATGTAATGAATGCGCATGTAAGCTGATGAGCTGTCTTGCTGGGGATAGATGAATCCTGGATGGCTGAAGATAAAAGCATCTTGACTGCTGCCGGGAAGAATAATTCCTTGGCTGTTGCTGGGGAATAAGGAGCTTGGGTTGTATACCAAACCTCTGGGGAAATCCTGATGACTTCTACTAGGGAGTACCAATCTAGTAGGCTCATGCTGGGGATGCAAGACTGAGAATCTTCCGTTTGGAGGGAAGCATCTCTGGCGACCTTACTGGGGAACTCAAGATTTTCCTTCCTAAAACTCTGTAGGGAGAAGGTTCATTAGCCTGGCTTCGCTGGGGATTCTGAAACTTAAACTCTGAGGGGAATTGAATTCCTGAGGATCCTCTGGATGGTTGTTAGCTGAGGATAACCCAGTTATAAGGCCTTGTGAGGAATAACTTTGAATAAAACTCGGGAGAGACGTCCGTACTCTGCGGGGGATAAGCTTCCAGAATCTACTGGGGATGAGCTTCAAGACTTGCTAGGGATATGGATTCCAAATCTCCTGGGGGTTTCCTTTGAAAGGGCATCAGGTTATCCAACTGTACCTTCGACCTATCAGTAATCCTCTTTCTTGGTTCATAAGGAAATGATTATGTTCAAATGCATATGCCTGTTTAACAAAACATTGGACGTTTCTCAAAATAAAACAAATAGTGCAAGAGAAAAGAAAAGGAAATGACACAAATTTCTGGGAAAAGTATTTGTATTGATTTTCTATGAGTATATTTGTACAAAGGAGACAATCATCCTAGTAAGAGGATTTTGTCGTAAATATTTGAAAGATTTATACAAAATAAGGATGGCTATGTGAAATAATTCCATGGGATTCCATTCCGCTATAGCTTTCACAACTCTGAATATCTGTCCATTCAATGCTTCATTTGACGATGACTGGATTGATCAGAAGCCTGGAACCGGTTGATGAAGAGATTGTCCTTGAAGTGATCCGACGAGACATAGTCATACGCTTTAATTCCCTAACTTTTGCCTGAATCGCCCTTTCGGGTTTTCGATCCACCGGGAAACCCCTTTTTGCCCAAGCCGCCCTTTCGGGTTTTCAACTTGCCGGATGTACAATTTTTTTGTTTTTATCCCTAATTTTTGCCTGAACCTCCCTTTCGGGTTTTCGATCCACCGGGATGCCCATTTTTGCCCAAGCCACCTTTTCGGGTTTTCGACTTGTCGGGTTATTTTATGCGTAGTATCTTTTGACTATGTCTGCGTTCGCAGGGTGCGGCAAATCGTCGCCGTCCATGGTGGTCAGAATCATTGCACCACCAGAAAATATGCTCTTGATCACAAATGGTCCTTCATATGTAGGAGTCCATTTGCCCCTGGGATCACTTTGCGGCAAGATAATCCGCTTGATTACGAGATCTCCGACTTGATACACTTGACGTCTGACTTTCTTATTGAAGGTCTTGATCATCCGTTTTTGATACGTTTGGCCATGGCATATAGCAGCAAGTCGCTTTTCGTCGATCAGATTAAGTTGATCAAGTCGAGTCTGCATCCAATCATCTTCATTCAAACCTGCATCCTTCATAATCCTTAGAGAAGGGATCTGGACTTCCATAGGCAAAACAGCTTCCATGCCATAAACCAAAGAAAATGGGGTTGCCCCAGTTGAAGTACGTGTCGTCGTACGGTATCCATGTAGAGCAAACGGTAACATCTCATGCCAGTCTTTGTAAGTGACTGTCATTTTCTGAATGATCTTCTTAATGTTTTTGTTCGCAGCTTCAACAGCACCGTTCATCTTCGGCCGGTAGGGAGATGAATTGTGATGATAAATCTTGAACTGTTCGCACAAGGCGGTGATCATTGTGTTATTCAGATTTGTACCGTTGTCTGTGATGATCCTGTCCGGAACACCATACCGACATATGAGATTTTGCTTAATAAAGCGGGCAACCACATTTTTAGTAACTGAGGCGAAGGAAGCTGCTTCGACCCATTTGGTGAAATAGTCAATGGCAACCAGGATGAAGCGATGTCCGTTGGAAGCCGTGGGCTTGATTTCTCCAATCATGTCAATGTCCCACATTGCGAATGGCCAAGGAGCAGTCAGAACGTTGAGAGGAACCAGAGGGATATGGACTTTGTCAGCGTAGACTTGGCACTTGTGGCAAGTACGGGAATGTTGATGGCAGTCAGCTTCCATGGTAGACCAGTAATAGCCTGCCCTTAGGATCTTCTTAGCCATTGTATGCCCGCTCAAGTGAGTGCCAAATGTGCCGCTGTGTATATCAGTCATGATCAACTCTGCTTCAGCTTTATCTACGCATCGGAGTAATACACAATCATGGCTTCGTTTGTAGAGGATGCCGTTGCTCAGGAAGAACTTAGCAACGAATTTCCTTAAGAACTTCTTGTCATTTACGGAAGCTCCTTCAGGATAATCTCTGGTCTCGAGATACCTTTTGATTTCATGGAACCAAGGTTGTTCCACTACTTCTTCGGTATTAATCTCGTGACAATGTGCCGGTTCATCCATTCGCTTGATGGTGATTTGGGGAGCCTCGTTATCCCAGTTGAGTTTAAACATGGAGGACATTGTGGCTAGAGCATCTGCTAGCTGATTCTCTTCTCGCGGGAAATGCTCGAAGGTAATTTGCTCGAAATGAGGCAACAATGTCAAGACATGTTCTTTGTATGAGATAAGATTAGGATGCTTGGTATCCCACTCTCCTTTGATTTGACTGATAACCAAAGCCGAGTCCCCAAATACGATCAAAGATTTGATCCCCAGGTCTATAGCAGCCTTGAGACCAAAGATGCAAGCTTCATACTCAGCCATGTTGTTTGTGCAGCTGAAGCAAAGTCGGGCCATGAAAGGAGTGTGACAACCTTCCGGAGAAATGAGTACTTCTCCGATACCATTTCCAAGTGCATTTGAAGCACCATCAAAGTACAGGGTCCATCGGGATCCCTTTTCGGGTCCGTCATACGGCCCGTTACCTTCAATGTTGTCCAAATTCATGATGTCCTCGTCTGGGAAATCAAATCTCATGGGTTGATAATCTTCGATAGCCTGATGAGCCAGATGGTCAGCTAGTACACTCCCTTTTATAGCTTTTTGGGTGGTGTACTGAATGTCATACTCAGTTAAGATCATTTGCCATCTAGCTATCCTTCCAGATAAAGCGGGCTTTTCGAAGATATACTTGATAGGGTCCATTTTGGAAATCAACAAGGTAGTATGAGTCAACATATACTGTCTTAGTCAGCGAGCATCCCATACCAAAGCGCAACAAGTTTTCTCGAGCAGTGAGTAGCGAGTCTCACAGTCGGTAAACTTTTTGCTAAGGTAATAAATATCATGCTCTTTTCGACCAGACTCGTCATGCTGGCCCAAAACACACCCCATTGAGTTATCCAAGACGGTCAAATACATGATCAATGGTATTCCTTCGACGGGTGGCATCAGAATAGGAGGTTCTAGCAAATACTCCTTGATTCTATGAAAAGCAGTTTGAAAGTCGTCGTTCCACTCGACTACCTGATCTTTTTTCAAGAGTTTGAAAATTGGCTCACAGGTAGAAGTCAGATGCGAGATGAATCTGGAAATATAGTTCAAGTGCCCCAAGAAACCTCTAACCTCCTTTTCAGTATGGGGAGAAGGCATCTCTTGTATTGCTTTTACTTTTGCCGGATCGACTTCAATGCCTTTGTTGCTTACAATGAATCCCAGGAGTTTACCAGACCTAACTCCAAAAGTGCATTTACTTGGATTCAGCCTGAGCTTGTATTCTTTCAACCTGGCGAACAGCTTCTCCAGATGTTCAAGGTGCTCTTCCTCTGTTTGTGACCGAGCTATCATATTGTCTACGTAAACTTCAATCTCATGATGTATCATATCATGAAATAAAGCTACCATGGCGCATTGATAAGTTGCCCCTGTGTTCTTCAGCCCGAACGACATCACCTTGTAACAGAAAGTGCCCCATTGTGTGACGAAAGTAGTTTTCTCCATGTCCTCGGGGGCCATTTTGATTTGATTGTAGCCCGAGAATCCATCCATGAAGGAAAACACTTTGTGCTGAGCTGTATTGTCGATCAAAATGTCAATATGAGGTAGCGGGAAATCATCTTTGGGGCTGGCCCTATTCAAATCCCGGTAGTCCACACACATCCTGACTTTGCCATCTTTCTTAGGTACTGGCACGATGTTAGCGACCCATTGAGGATAGGACGTAACATCCAGAAAGCCAACGTCAAATTGCTTCATTACTTCTGCTTTGATCTTTTCAGACATGTCAGGCCTCATTCGGCGAACTTTTTGCTTGATCGGTGGATAGTCTTCTCTTGTGGGGAGACGGTGAACCACGATGTCTGTGTCTAAACCCGGCATGTCTTCATAAGACCAAGCGAAGATTTCAACATAAACATTCAACAACTGTATCAGGCGTTCCTTGACACTCGGTTCCAGATTAGCACCCACTTGCACCTCTTTCCGGTCTTCCTCGGTCCCCAAGTTGACAGTTTCCAATGACTCTTCGTGAGGTAAGATGGCCCTTTCCTCTTGTTGCAGAAGTCTGGCTAGTTCCCCTGGTACTTCACAACCTTCGTCATCTTCATACTCGGCTAGATTGACCAGATCTTCAGAGTTATTGAAAGATATAGCAGAATAGTCACCCATGGAATCCGGAGTGGATGGGTACCTGCATTGGTGAGTGTGGGTGTGTGTAAGGGATAGCCATCCTTAAACAAAAAAAATGCAAAAGGAAAGAAAATGAGCACAAGCAGTTTATCAAATGAAAAACGTCCAATGAATCATTAAACATGGCATATGGATATGAAAAATAATCAAAACCCTTACAAATGGACCTACATGCCCCGGGCAAGGCATGAGGTGAAAAGATAGTGTACGGATTGTTTGAGAGTAAATATTACAGACCAAATAAGAAATGCTTGACAGATAAATTACTGATGAATAAAAGTGATGGGGACAAAGTCTTTTGCCTCCCAGTTGCTCAATCCTCCTTTGACAATTGGGTAAATCCACTCCTCGATATTGCTCTCTTTGTCTTCATCTTCCAAGGCGTTGATTCCGTAGGGAGAAATTTTGACTGGCGCTCTTTCAATCTTCGAACGACGCATAGCTTTCTGGCCTGCGGTTGTGAACCCTAATCCAAATTTGTCAGTCTTATGCGGAATGTCAGGTAACTGCCCCCATGCTGAATTCTTCCCTTCTTTTATTGCGGCCCTCGCGTCCTCCAGAGATGCCATCCTGGCCATCTGCCTCGGGGTCTCAGCTGCCAACTTCGCTACTTCTATTTCAGGAAGGACTTCTTCGAAATGTTGAAACGGTGTCTCAATGAACTCTCCTTCAACCTCCACATACCGGAAAGAATTTAAGTGGCTAATCATGTACTCTTCTTCGCCATGGACAGTAATGATCTTTCCCTTGACAGGATACTTCAACATCTGATGCAAGGAGGAGGTGACTGCCCCAGCATGGTGTATCCAGGGCCTACCCAGCAAGCAAGAGTATGACGGACGGATGTCCATCACATAGAAAGTAGATTTAAACACCTCAGTGCCTATCTTGATGGGAATTTCGACCTCCCCATGGACCATTCTCTTCGAACCATCGAAAGCTCTGACAACAATATCACTCGGCTTCAACTCCAACCCTTCACAATCTAGTCGGTCCAGGGCCTTTTTAGGCAGTACATTCAGCGACGAACCAGTGTCAACCAAGACATGCGCGAGAGTGGTTCCTCGGAACTCGACTGAGATGTGCAAAGCATCATTGTGATTTCTACCTTTAGGAGTTAGGTCGGCATCAGAGAACCCTAATCCATTGTCCGCAGTCAGGCTAGCCACGCAATTCTGGAACTGATCTGCAGAGGTTTCCTGGGGCACATGGGCTGCCTTCAGGAATTTTATCAGGGCTTTAGCGTGCGCTTCCGAGCAAAGTAGTAGTGCCAGCATGGAAATCTTTGAGGGGGTTTGCCCCAGCTGTTCTACCACATCGTAATCACTTCTCTTGATTATCCTCAAAATCTCATCCATTTCCTTCTTGGAGGTTTCCGGGATGACCAAGGGTTGAGCCCTCGTCCTGACGAGCTCATCTTGGACTCCCTTCCCTTTGTCAGCAGCGGTAGGAGAGACAGTACTAGGAACAACAACGTCTTCAATCAAAGGAGTTCTAGCAGAAAGTTTTATTGGTGCAGGGATGACCTTGTCAGCTGATGAGGGTCCAAAGATTGCTCTTGGAGGGGCAATCTCTGGAGAAAATATTCTCCCGCTCCTGGTGATTTTGCTAGTGCCCGCAATGTTACTAATGCTGGCTTCTTCATCATCCGAACTTTCTTCAATTATTTCGATTTGTTTGATACCATGGTAGTAGACGTCACCGCCATAGTTCCAAGGTATTGATTTCTCGGAAACATATGGAACATGCCCTGGCATTGTTATCTTCAAAGGAACAGATTTCGTAGCTGGTGTAATCTTAACAGGCTTTTTGACGGCCTTGGAAAGATTGGCGTGAATGGTTATGATTGAGACATCTTCAGTATGAACTGGAACAGCGGAAACTTTTTCAAACAAAATTTGTCGACTATCCATAAGGCCTTGGATGCCTTTCTTCAGTAACGGACAATCAAACGGCAGAGAGTAACAACAATAGCAGTCTTCCTTACATCCCGGGAAGATCCCGGCCCTCAACAGGTTCAACTTAATGGTTAGCAGTGGAGTAGTCAGATCACTGACATCAGCAACATACAAATCTTCTTCAATGGCATTGACATTTCGGCCGTGCTTCGGCATGGGTGCAGATATCACATTAGGCTTCTCTGGAGCATCAAACTCCACCTCCTTCGCCTCTATCAGGTCTTGGATTTTATGCTTGAGTGCCCAACAATCATTGGTGTCGTGTCCAACACTGTCTGAATGGTAGGCGCTTTTAGCATTAGCATGATAATACGGAGAGGACGTATTCACATTCTTTGGTGCCTCCTTGATGGTGGCAAGATTCAACTACAACAGATGGGGAAGCACTTGCGCTGGAGTCATATTAATACGGGTGAACTGCCGTTGTGGCCGTTCCACCCGTTGCTGATTTGGTCTGGACTGGTTATAGCGAGGCTGCTCACTCGGAGTGTTTTGAATCATCACGGCCCCCACAGTTGGCCGACGCTCCGTCTTCCCTGTTCTTCTCTGAGAATATACCACAGCTGTTTCTTTCTTAAAAGGCTTCTTCTCAACACTTGCAGCAACACCCTTCTGAATCTTTCCTGACTTGATGCCAGCTTCTATTCTCTCGCCTGTTAAGATCAAATCGGTAAACCCCGCGGAAGAGTTACCAATTAGATGATTGAAAAATGGCCCAGATAGGGTCCCTAGAAACATATCAACGAGCTCACGATCGGTTA
Organism: Vicia faba; assembly: GCA_948472305.1. Lineage (NCBI taxonomy): Eukaryota > Viridiplantae > Streptophyta > Magnoliopsida > Fabales > Fabaceae > Vicia > Vicia faba. The sequence continues at coordinate 1,214,755,874 of OX451738.1, read as the reverse complement.
AAGGAGGCTGCACCCTGCCAGCCAAATCCCTCCATTTCTGTGCATATTCTTTGAATCCCTCGCTTGTTCCCAGCGACATACCCTGAAGTTGGGTACGAGTAGGAGCAAGGTCAGAATTATACTGGTATTGTTTGTAAAAAGCGGTGGCCAAATCTTCCCAATTTCTGACACTGGTTCCTTCTAGCTGATAAAACCACTCCAACTGAGCTCCCGAAAGGCTGTCTTGAAAGAAATGAATCCAGAGGTTTTTATCTGCCGTATAGGGTTGAATCTTTCTCACGTAGGACCTGAGATGCATTTTGGGACAGGACAACCCATCATACCTCACAAACACTGGCACTTTGAATTTTGGGGGAATCACAATCCCGGCGACCAAACCCAAGTCTTCAAAATCCAAACCCGGTACTCTTTGTAATTCCATGGCGGCCAATCTGTCTTCTAGCCCTTTGTATTTGTCATCAGCTGGAGGATATTGCTGATCAGAATAATCTTCATCCTCTTCGACCTCTTCTTCTTCCGCATCAGACTCGGAAGGTACCACAACTCCACCTCCTTTGCTGGTTCCTTCATCAGAGATAGGAGGAAATTCAAGCACTCTCCGAGCTTCTCCGTCAAATCTTCTCCCCAAAGTAGCCACCCCGAGTCTCTTTTTCTTCTTTTTCACCGGGTCTTTGTTCCCCAATTGAGTTTTTATATCCTCCTGACCCTTAGCCAAGGTCATCAGGAGTTGCTGGAACTGTGCATTCTGAGCTTGCAGGTCTTTGACTGTTTGCTCGAGATCCATCCTACTGAAATAAACAGCAGACAGATAAGGAAACCTGGAGTGAGACCTGTTTATGCACATGATGAATGATATGCTTATGTATGCAATGCATTCAAGGATTTAGGACATTCAAAATTGTTTCAGACAAAGAAGAACGCACGTCATATTAATAAGAAGAAATTTGTTAGTACATAAATGCCCCATGGGCCAAATATTACAAAATAACTTCTCAAGGCAAAAAGACATTGCGCATCCTCTTTGGTGCGATGTAGGTGTTGAGGGCCTCTTGCTCATGGAGTCGGCGGGTGAGCTCTAGAACCTTCTTCTCACTGGCGTAGAAGCTAGCTTCAAAAGTATTCCGTTCCTCCTTGAGCTGAATCCAACTTTTCTGCATTTCCTCCCACGATGTAGGCATGTCTGGATGTAGGATGGTGTAGGGAACCTCTCCTTTATTGACGGGCTCTTTAATCACTGGGAGTACATGAGGATAAGGCATCGTTAGACTTTGGGCTCGGGCTCGTACCCACTTGAGATAGGGCTCAAGAGGGATGGAGTTCTTGTGTCCCAAAGTCTTGCTATCAACCTTGTTGGGTCTCCCCCAAGCTCTGATGAATCTTTGGCGAAGTCCTTGCGCATCGTTGTCGAAGTCAAAAACTAGGTCAGGAATCAACATGTCATGAGGGCCATCCCTCCGTGCATATCCAAATTGCCTCAAAGCTAGGCAAGGGTTGTAGGTGATACCTCCCCTGATTCCAAGTAAAGGAACATTAGGAAATTCTCCGCAACGATCGACAATGATGACATTTTCTCTGGACCGAGAACACCAATGTACATCAGAGTGAGTAAGAGTCATCAACCGTTGGGACCACCTTGAGCTTTGGTCATTCTTCAAGACAGATTGTGGAAGGTGCGAAATAAACCACCTTGCGAGGAGAGGAGTACAGCACATGAGAACACCCCTCTTTCTCATTGTTCGTGTGTAAAATGAGTGAAGGATGTCCCCAAGCAATGTTGGTATTGGATTTCTGGACAAGAAGATTTTGACAGCGTTGACATCTACCAATTGGTCAGTATTTGGGAACAAGACCAACCCATAGATAAGGAGTGCCACAATCTCTTCAAAGGCTTGTAGGTCCAATGAGTTCCAACATTCTTGTGCCTTCTCAAACAAGAATTTTGCTAGGAATCCTTTGACGCTGCTTCTGGTTTCCCAATGCCCCTTGATGTTGGATGGTTGTAGATGTAATACTCGAGCAACATCTTACGGATTTGGTTCCTTTTCCGTACCGTTGAATGGTAGTTAATTAAGGATAGGGATTCTTAGGAGTTGAGAAAACTCCTCCAAAGTGGGTACCAACTGGTAATCAGGGAAGGTGAAACAATGGTGAAGAGGGTTAAAGAACTGGAATAGCACTTTCATCATGTCTTCTTCAATGTTGGTGTTGACTAAGCTGAGCAGTCTACCATGTCTTTCACTGAAGGATGAGTTTTCCGGAATTCTTGAGGTGAGCTCCTTGAGTTGAGGAGAGATTCTCACAAGGTTGACTTGAATGGTGTTTCTGCGAGGAAATTCCATGACCTACAAAACAGGAACAAAGATGAAGATCCAAACCATTGAAATGGTTAGTGAATGCATATGATGTTTTATGATGTTTATGATGTATGCACAAAACATATGTACAAGCAAATCACACCAAACCCTAGTTTCAGGCTTGCATGGGGTTTCATAGGTCAGTACCCTCTTGAGTGTAGTTGGCTTAAAAACCTGTCCTATAAATAGTAACCGGGTTCTAAGGAGCTCAATATCATTGGATTGTTTTCATTGTTCATTATTTTGGTTTAGCCACTTAACTAGCGACCAAAATATTCTAAGAAAACAACCCTCAATGAGTGTAGTATCGAGTATCTACCAACTTCGGACTGCACCAAAGCCGGTCATCTCACTACCCCTAATAAAAGGCCAAGATGGTCAAGTAAGGTTCTAGGTCATTAGTGCTTAGTGACATCACTCAGCGGCCCCGTACTCTCCTTGATTGAACTCAAGGGTTACCGGTACTCACAAATATGTCGCACTAATATAGCTATTGCTTCGACCATGTCGGTATACCCCGCACAGTTTCCACAACGTATTGCTATCTATGAATGTTTCCAAAAATCCGGGTGTAGGATTGCAAACCTAAACAAGAGAGCCAAAATATAAAGCAATCAAATCAAACAATTAGTCATGCAAGAGGGTGATCTAAGCCCTAAGGTTACTCCACTTTTAAAAGTATCCCCAGCAGAGTAGCCAGTTCTGTGATACAGTGGGAGAACTGACTATGGTTTTGCGTTTGTTTTCGCAAATGTTTCGGTTGAGCAAGAGTCGCCACCGACTTTTTATTTTATCCTAAGGAAAGGTTTAAAAAGCACAGCAAAAACCTTTGAGATTTTTCTTGGGTTCGGGGAGTAGATTATAGAAAGGGAAGGTATTAGCACCCTTTCTATCCATGGTTATCCATGGGCTCTTAGGTACTTGCTTAGATCAACTTGCCTTGGTTTTCAATTGTTTGAAATGGTGCTTGGTGTGTGGTTTTGAAAATGTTTTGAAAATATGCCTTGTATAGGCTACCCTTGTAACAATTCTTTACTCGAATGTTTTACAAAAGGTGTTTTGTATTTTGAAAAGATGTTTCAAGGTTTTTTGAAAGTTTGTTTTGAAAGTGTTTGTGAAGTGTAGTTTGAAAATAGGCAAGTGTTTTCTTTTGCAAATGGACAAGTACTTGAGAGTTATCTACCCTAAAGTTCTCAAAGATTTTTGTTTATGTTTTTAACCCTTTTAACAATTTTGTTCCACCATTGCATTTGGTGGACAATCTTGTATTAGGAGGTGAAAGGGACGGGTGCGGGTCATCGTTTAGACCATGATTGCAATAATGTTAAATGTCTTTGGGCAATTTTTTCTTTGAAAGGGACTTGATCATTTTAGGCAACTTTTCGAAAGCGTCATCGAGGGACTTATGATCATTTGATTGTTTGTTTTTACCCAAAGAAACCTAACATGTAATATGGCCCAATTACTTGAAGGCAACAAAGTGGAATACCCTAGGGGTGCAAGTGTGATGTGTGTTGTCCATATTTCATGCTTATTTATCTTGAGATTATGTCAAGCTATTTTGTTCTTTTTATTTGCATACAAACCCTAATTCTAGCATGGTATATTTAGAAAGCGTTTAAAGTGCGAAAAGTAAAATTCCTACACTATTACAACACAATATGGGAAGGGGGGGTACAAATGTTCAAATGGGGGGATATTTAGACAAAGAAATTAAACCTAGCTATTACATCATTTTTTGGCATATTTACAAATAATTGATTGCATAATTTAAATTGGAAATAAAATAAAGATGCAAAATGCAAAAAGGGTTTTTATATGTATGAAAAAAGGTATTATTTATGTTAAATAAATAAAATAAAAAGTATCATTTTTGGAGTTTTTTTGTATTTTAAGGGTAAAACCCTAATTTCATTAAATAAATATATTACTTGTATAATATTTAATAATTACATAAAAAATAAAATAAAATGGAGTATATTCATAAGAAAAGTATTTTTCACATCAAATATTAATAAAATAAAAATGTATGTATTTTAGTATTTTTGCCCTAAGTATATTAATATATATATATATATATATATATATATATATATATATATATATATATATATATATATATATATATATATATATATATATATATATATATATATATATATATATATATATATATATATATATATATATATATATATATATATATATATATATATATATATATATATATATATATATATATATATATATATATATATATATATATATATATATATATATATATATATATATATATATATATATATATATATATATATATATATCTTTATTATTTATTAAATAAATACTATATATATAAAAATAATAATATTTAATATTTATATAAAAAAGTATATTTTGTATAAAATATTTTCAAAAGGGAAAGTGTAATAAAATCAGAAAAGAAAGTATATTTATATTATTTTTTCTATTTATTCTAAATAATATATATATATTCAAAAATGTTAAGATAAATACCTATAAATTCAAAAATGGTGAGAAAAATGGTGAGAAAAATAATTTTTATATTTTTTATATTATAAGCAAAAATAAATAAATCAGAATGAAAAAAGAAAAGTCAAAAAAATATTGAAATAAATCAAATGGGCTCAGGGGGTGTTAAAGTGAAATGAGTGTGTGAAGAGAAAATGCAAAAACAAGCCCAGCCCAGATCACTTCTTCTTCAACCTCTGAACAAAAACACGTGCCTATTCTTCCAATTCAAACACTTGGATTCTTTGATTTTTTGCACAAACTTCCAACATAAGAAATGTTAAGCATTGAATCACGATTCCAAATATATAAAAAACTCATCCTAACTCTCAGAAATGAGAGAGAATTTTGACATTCCCAAATCCTGACCTAAGTTTTCTGCCATGTTCAGACTCAAAATTCTTGCAGCACACATAACATAAATTAAATCTAACTACATAGGCATGTTCAGGGCTATGAATGTGACATATTATCTTCACAAACCTAAAGCTAACAATGCCTAATAAGAGAGATACGAATCCATGAACTTACCTGTTCAGTTGAAGTTCTATCTGGCAATGGAGAAACTTTTAGTGCAAGGTGATGATTGGTATAGCTTCCTTGAGGTCCAGGGATGCTATTCCAAGCTTTACTTTGTCTTGAAACTTCTTGAATCATGCTAGAGAACTCCAACTGCAAAACAAGAAAATGAAAATGGTGGAACTGGTTAGAGGAATTACAGGTCGTGTTTTAGGTTTTGGTTAGCTTGCATTGATGCTAGGGAATGTGTTTGATGAGCTTTGGTCAAGAAAACATGCAAGGAATGAGAGATGGTGTTCAAACTGCAGGCCTTGCCCTATTTATGCAGTTTGAGAGTGATTCTGGGAATGGGAGTGTTTGGGAGGCCAAGGGGTCGTGTTCTAGCTTGGGTTGGATGATTAGAGAGTGTCTACAATGTTTGCTTCTGTGTTCTAATGCTGAGATTAAAGTTGTTGTCTGTTATGATACTTTTCTTCACACTTAAGCAAGCAAAGCCAACTTGATGTTTTAGGCAAGTAGGGGACCCTTAAACATGCTGCTAACCTTGTCTTGATCAGAGTGTTTTGCTCATAATCTTGTGCCAATTAGATTTCATCTGTACTTGTTGGATTTTCAATTGGACATAAAGCTTGCTTTTGCAAAAATGACCATTTTGCTTTTTCCATAAATGGATTAAACTAGTATGTAATGCTTGAACTCAAAGAACAACACTTTAACACAATGAACATGCATTAACTTATTGAGTGTTGGATGGTTTAAGGACTTGTAATGTAGCACAAACTATGCTGACTTGAAAATGGCCTAAGTTATGAACATGTACATGACCAATTCAAAAGTGAGTTTTTGCCATATTGTGAAATTCGATTCTCTCAAGTTATGAGGTTGTTTGATGAGTTCTTGGAAATTTTGGAAAGCTTGGAATGTGTACTACAATCCCTCTTTGAAATGCAAATTGAAATTCCAAGTGGAAGTGTATGGAAAATGGCCTTGAAGTTGGGTAGAAAACCTTGTCAAAATAGGTTAAAATTTCACTAAGTTAAGAATGGTTTAGTACCCTTATTCCAAAAATTGTAACTTGAGGTATAAGCCTCATTTGGGAAAACTTTGTGAATCAAAGTTGTAGATTATGCAACAAGCTACAACTTTCGTGTTTTGACTTTTGTTTGAATCCAAATGAATCTTGGTGAGAAAGTGGGGCAAAGTTGGGAAAAAATTAGGGTTTTTCATAACTTAGAAAAATTCTAAGTTATGAAAAATTCTCATTTCTAACCCTAATTTGCATTTTTTGATTTCTTGGTGAACAAGTTTCATGATTTGGCATGTTTTGATGAAAAATAAATCTTGACTCTTGATTTTGACCAAAAAAGTCAAAGTTTGACTTTTCAGTATACAGTCAAAATTGATCAATTGACTGGGAAATTCAACTGTCAACCTTGTGCATTTGGGATCTTTTGAACTTGTTGAGCATGTCAAGATAATTCCATGGGGTCCTTGAGTCCATATGTGAGCTTGGTTTGCCATTGGTTGGGTCAAACAGTCAAAAATTGCCTTTGTGCAGTCAAAACCCTAAAAATGACCATTTTGCCCTTTTGGTGATCTGATCAAATTCCTTGTGGAATTGTGATCCAAACTTGATCAAATGGTTCATAGGAGTTCATAATGTTGATGTGGGTCAATTTTCATGAGGTTTGACTGTCAATTGGCCACAGTTGACTTTTTCCCCAATACAGCTGATTTCTAGGTCAACTGTCCAATTGACTGGGCAAAACTTGAAATCAAGACTTGAAACTTGATGTGGATAAACTTGGGAGTCCAATATGAAGCATGAGAGTTATCTTAGGCATTTTAGGTCAAAATCTCTTTGTACAAACACAAACCCTAAATTGGGTCAACAGTGCAAGGAGAAGTCTTGAACAGATGAAACCCTAACTGGATCTTGATCTCCAAGGGCTTTGTGGTGAGAAATCAATGAGAAATGGGAGGAAAAATTTTGGGGTACAACACATATCATTCATCATATGCATAAACAGGTCTTCACACCAGGTTTCCTTATCTTTCTGCTGTTTATTTCAGCAAGATGGATTTGGAGCAGACGGTTAAGGATCTGCAAGCACAGAATTCGCAATTCCAGCAACTCCTCATGACCTTAGAAAAGGGTCAAGAGGATCTCAAAGCACTGTTAGAGAAAGAGAAGGAACCAGAAAGGAAGAAAAAGAAAAGAGTTGGGGTAGCCACTATGGGAAGAAGATTTGAGCATCAGGTTAGGAGAGTTCTGGAATTTCCCTCGACGTCTGACGAAGGGGTTGGTAAAGGAAAAGGAGTTGCAATGCCCTCCGAATCTGAAGCTGAAGAAGAAGAAGAGGAAGAGGCCGAAGATTACTCCGAACAGCAATATCCCCCGGCGGATGATAAGTATAAAAATCTTGAGGATCGTTTGGCAGCCATGGAGTTGCAAAGGGTTCCCGGGTTAGATTTCGAGGAACTAGGGTTGGTTGCTGGAATCGTCATTCCTCCCGAGTTCAAGGTACCTACATTTTCTAAGTATGACAGTTTGTCCTGTCCAAAGATGCAACTGAGATCCTACGTCAGAAAGATCCAACCTCACTCCTCTGATAAGGATCTTTGGGTCCATTTTTTTCAAGATAGTTTGTCAGGCACACAATTGGACTGGTTTTATCAACTTGAGAGATCTGATGTTCATAACTGGGAAGACTTGGGTACTGCATTCTACCGACAATACCAATACAACGCAGATTTAGAGCCTACTCGTACTCAACTACAGAGTATGGGTATGGCCTCTAATGAGGGATTTAAGGAGTATGCCCAGAAGTGGCGGGATTTAGCTGGAAGGGTGCATCCACCATTGTCGGATAGAGAGCTGGTTGACATGTTTTTAGGGACTCTGTCTGGTCCGTTCTTCAATCACTTGATTGGGAGCTCATCTGCAGGGTTCACTGAATTAATTCTGACCGGTGAAGGGGTCGAGGCTGGCATTAAAAGTGGTAAGATTCAGAAGGATGCCTCCGCTTCCACTGCTATTAAGAAGACCTTCCCAGCTAAGAAGGAAGTTTCTGCTGTTCATACCCAGAGAAACCAACTGAGAACAGAGTGCCGACCAACGGTGAGGGCTGTGATGATCTAAAACTCCTCAACCGATTAACCCCGCAACAATCAACCAAGATCTAATCAACAAAGGGTAGAAAGGCCACAACGACAATTCACCCGAATCAATATGACACCGGCTCAAGTTCTCCCTCATCTTTTAAAACTGAATCTTACCAACTTGAAAGAAGCGCCGAAAAATCCTAATACCTCTTCTACTTATTATCACTCCAATGCAAAATGTGCGTACCACTCGGACAGTGTAGGGCATGATACCAATGACTGTTGGGCTCTTAAAAACAAGATCCAAGACTTGATAAACGCCAAGGAGGTAGAATTCGATGTGCCCGAAAAGCCGAATGTGATTTCTGCCCCGATGCCCAAGCACAGTCATAATGTCCATGCCATTATGGAAGATCTTCATGTTACCACTATTGATGACCTTTTGACTCCGTTACTGATGATTAAAGTGAATTTGATGAAAGCCGGGACATTCCCAGGCTGTGGAAAAGACTGTTACTTCTGTTCAAACTTGCAAACTGACTGCCCACTGTTGAAATCAGGCATCCAACGCCTGATGGATACCCAAGAGATCCTCTTTCAAAAGACTCATGTTGATACTATCACTCATGTTACTCCTATTACTTTTGATACTCCAACCAATGACATTGCTATAATAACCATCTCCGACAATCTTTCCAAGACTTGCAAAAGGCCTGTTAAGATTACGCCTGATCCTAAGTTTGTACCGTTGAAAATTACCATGTCGGGGCCTGTCCCGTATAAATCTAACAAGACGATACCATGGAACTACGGAGGAGAAATCTTCTACCATGGTACCAAGCATATTGAATCAGTCCAAGAGAATTCCGATAATGAAACCCTTGATATAGGGAATATTGCAGGAACAAGCAAGATAACTCGCAGCGGAAGGATCTTCTCTCCGGAGATTGCTCCTCCACGGGCAGTCTTCGGACCCTCGAGAGTTTCTGTGCCTGTCAAGCCATCTGTGCAAAGCCCGGTAATTGAAGAATTTGATGCTCCCGAAGCTGGACCCTCTGATGCTACTACCAATAAGGGTAAGGGGATACAAGAAACGCCTGTAAGGACGAAGGCTCAGACTGTGGTTATCCCCGAGACCACCCAAAAAGAGATGAAAGAAATCTTAAAGATAATCACGAAGAGCGACTACGATGTCGTGGAGCAACTAGGGCAGACCCCTTCTAAAATCTCCATGTTGTCTCTCTTACTCTGCTCTGAGGCTCATGCTAAAGCCTTGATCAAATTTTTAAAGACGCCACACGTGCCTCAAGAAACTTCTGCAGACCAGTTTCAAGAGTGCGTGGCTAGCCTTACTGATGATAATGGTCTTGGTTTTTCCGATGCTGATTTGACCCCTAAGGGAAGAAAACATAACGACGCGCTGCATGTATCGGTAGAGTGTAGGGGGACCACACTTGCCCATGTTTTGGTTGACACCGGTTCATCTTTAAATGTTCTACCGAAGAAGGCGTTGGACAGATTGAACTGTGAAGGTTTGACCCTAAAGCCATCGTTGTTAGAGCCTTCGATGGTTCTAAGAGGATGGTTAACGGAGAAGTGGACATCCCAATCAAAGTGGGCACAAAAAATTTCAACTCTACTTTTTATGTGATGGACATCCGTCCTTCATATTCGTGCTTGTTGGGAAGGCCATGGATCCACAATTCTGGGGCAGTTACTTCTTCCCTACATCAAATGCTAAAGTATCCAGTTCAGGGTAAGATCATAACGGTTCATGGAGAGGAAGAGTACATGATAAGTCACCTTAACTCCTTCCGCTATGTGGAGTTAGATGGAGAATTCATAGAAACGCCTTTCGAACATTTTGAAGAGGTTCCTCTTGAAGTCGCAGTTGCGAAGACAATGGATGATGTGCCTATCATTTCCAGGCCTGTGTCTCGGATGGCATGCCTCAAATATGCGGAGGCTGTAATCAAAGAAGGAAGGAGTACAGTGTGGGGGCAACTGCCTGATTTTCCTCACAAGACAGACAAGTTCGGACTAGGTTTTACTGCTGTTGGCCAGAAAGCTGTGTGTTGCTCCCGGGCTGGAGGACCACCCGTAAAAATCACTCACCATGGAATTAATGCCTTAGAAGTTGATGATGAAGAAGACAACTTTGAAGATTGGATCTTTCCAACCGTTTAAGGAGGATTAAGCAATTGGGAGGCGAAAGACTTTGTTCCCATCACTTTCATCAACCAGTAATTTATCTTTGAACAAATTCCTATTCTGGTCTGTAATAATTAAATAATTCGTACACTCTCTTTTCACCTAATGCCTTACCCTGGGCATATAGGTCCATTTGTAAGGGCTTGATTTCTTCATTATCATATGCCATTTTGAATGAATCATTGGACGTTTTCATCTATAAACTGTTGTGTTCATTTTTATTTCCTTTTACATTTTGTTTTGTTTAAGGATAACTATCCCTTACACACACCCACACTCACAAAATGCAGGTACCCATCCACTCCGAATTCCATGGGTGACTATTCTGCTTTGGCCTTCAGTGACTCTGAAGATTTGGTCAATCATGCCGAGTACGAAGGTCATGAAGACTGTGAGGTGCCTGGAGAGTTAGCTAGAATTTTGCAACAAGAAGAGAGGGCTATTCTGCCCCATGAAGAGTTGCTAGAGACTATTAATTTGGGAACAGAGGAAGACAAGAAAGAGGTAAAAGTGGGTGCCAACCTGGAGCCAAGTGTCAAAGAGCGTTTAGTGCAGTTGTTGAATGAATATGTTGAAATCTTCGTCTGGTCCTACGAAGACATGCCGGGACTCGACACAGATATTGTGGTTCACCGTCTCCCTACTAGAGAAGACTGTCCACCAATCAAACAAAAGGTCCGCCGAATGAGGCCCGACATGTCTGAAAAGATCAAAGCTGAGGTGATGAAACAATTCAATGCTGGTTTTCTGGCTGTTACTTCCTATCCATAATGGGTTGCTAACAATGTGCCCGTGCCTAAGAAGGACGGCAAAGTCAGAATGTGTGTGGACTACAGAGACTTAAACAGGGCTAGCCCTAAAGATGATTTTCCACTACCACACATTGACATCTTGGTTGACAATACAACCCAACACAAGGTATTTTCCTTCATGGATGGATTCTCGGGATACAACCAGATCAAAATGGCCCCCGAAGACATGGAGAAGACTACTTTTGTTACGCAGTGGGGTACCTTCTGCTATAAAGTGATGCCATTTGGACTGAAGAATGTCGGAGCAACCTATCAGCGGGCCATGGAAGCTTTGTTTCATGACATGATACATCATGAGATTGAAGTCTACGTATACAACATGATAGCCCGTTCATAGACAGAAGAAGAACACCTCAACCATCTGCAAAAGCTGTTTGTCAGATTAAAAGAATATAAGCTCAGACTGAATCCTAGCAAGTGCACTTTTGGGGTCAGGTCTGGTAAACTTTTGGGATTTATCGTCAGTAACAAAGGCATCGAGGTCGATCCTGCTAAAGTCAAAGCTATACAAGAAATGCCTGTTGTGATACGGTGGGAGAACTGACTTGAGGTTTTGTGTTTGTTTTTGCACTTGCTCGGTTTAGCAAGAGTCGCCACCGACTTTTTATTTATCCTAAGGAAAGGTCAAAAAGCACAGGAAAGACCTTTGAGATGTTTTCGTGGGTTCGGGGGGTAGATTATGAAAAGGGAAGGTGCTAGCACCCTTTCCATCCATGGTTATCCATGGGCTCTTAGTTACTTGCTTAGATCACTTGCCTTTGTTTTTCAATTGTTTGAAATGGTGCTTTGTGTGTGTGATTTTGAAAATGTTTTGAAAAAGATGCCTTGTCTAGGCAACCATTGTAACAATTCTTGTTTGAATGTTTTACAAAGGTGTTTGTCTTTTTGAAAAGATGTTTCAATGTTTTTTGAAAGTTTGTTTTGAAGTTGTGTTGTGATGTGTGTTTCGAAAAATGGCAAGGATTGTTTTGCAAGATTGGTCAAGTAACCAAGAGTTATCTACCCTAAATTTCTCAAAGATCTTTCTCATGTTTTAACCCTTTTAACAGTGTTGTTTCACCATTGTATTTGGTGAACAACCTGGTGTTAGGATGTTAACGGGACGGGCGCGGGTCATCGTATACAATCATTGAAGGCAACTTTTGAGACGCTCTTGCAATTTTGTAAGGGAAGAGATCATTTTATCGAAGGCAACATCGAGGGTCATCGAGGGACTACAATCTTTGTTTATCGAAGGGACATTTGCTAGAGTGTCTCATACTCGAGGGACATGATTGCATTTTTTCCGAAGCAACAAGCGAGGTTACCCTAGAGGTGCAAGTGTGAATTGTGTATTGATTTTCATGCTTTTATCTTTGTGTTAGGTTATCTAGCGGTTGATTTTGAATCTTCGCATACAAACCCTAATTACTATACAGTATATGTAAAGCGGTAAATTGCGGGAATTTAAAGTCTAAGCTATTATAAATAAGTTTCCGGGGATGGGGGTACGAATGTTTACAAATGGGGATGAGTCTTATCAGGATAGTAGTGTCCAAATATTATTTACAACCAAATCGAATCATCGCCTTCTCAATGTAAAATATAGCAAAGTATAAGAATAAAGAGAATCAAAAGTATGTAAGATGCACGTGATTATTTACAAGTGATATAAATTAAGTATTATTATTTATTTTTGTGTTTTATTTAATGTTAATTATATATAAACAAAAGAGTTTCTAAAAGAAAGAAATATTTAATTTAAAAATCTATTATTTATGGATTTGTAAATGTTTTTTTTAGGAAGTTTTATAAAAGTGATTTATTAAACAAAAAAAGTTTTAAAGGAAAAATTGTTTAAACTTAATAAAACCTAATATTTATGTATTTTTAAATGTAGTAAAATAAAAAGAAGCAATTAAGAAAATTTTGTATAAAAAAGTTAATGTAATTAATTATGAAGAAAAAGGAAATAGGTTTAAAAAAAGTGTTGGTAAAAAAAAAGTAAAAGAAGAGTTGTATGGGCCTTATGTGATAATGGGCCCAAGTGAAAAAACAACAGATCCAAAGAAAGGGGGGTGCAGGCGCCATTTTTATGATTGGGCTTAAGGTTTAATGGGGCAGAGGCCCAGCTGCGCTTGATAATGTTTTTGTTAGGGTTGGAATTAGTTTGTCTCAGAACTTAGGGTTACGGTTTTGAACGAACGGCGCCGCTTCTCTTCTTCCTTCTTCGTCCTCTTCATCCTTCTTAAGCAAAGCTTCTGAACAAACTCCCTCTCCACCTATGGCCACTAGGCTCCACCTCCAACTCCTCCTCCCTCCATGGTTAAGCAAGGCGACGACACGAAAAGGTATCTGTTTCTTTTTTATGTTTTAGGGTTTTGGATTTTAGTCTTGCACGTTATTGGTTTTTGACACATTCTGATCTTCCATGTTATTTATGTTTGTGTGAGGTGTTAAAGAAAAGGGAGGAGTTATTACCTTTAGGGTTTTGGAGACGGAGGATTTGGACAGGAGGCATTCTCCGGTGGCCGGAGGCGGAGGGACACGGTGATGTGCTTGCTGGCCTTCCTGGTATTGTATCTTTAACTTTGTTTGGTTTAGTGATGAGTGTTGCAATCTGAAAACCCTAGGATAGCTTCTTTTCCTCTTCTGATTGCTTGCCTCTGTACTTTTGCTTATTTGTGATGATTTTGATTCTGAGTATTTGTGCTTCTGAGATGCTTTCACAATCTTCCTCTCTTTGGGCTTTGTTTCTTTTCAATGATGATAATATCTGAGAATGCTTTGATTTCTGTATGTTGCTTTTGATGATGTTGATGATGATGCCTTATTCTGAGATGCTTTTGACTTTGCTTTGAGTTTGGTACATGCTTGGAGTAAGTTTGGCTATTTTGGCCCTGTGATGAACATGGTTCAGAGGGCTTTTGTTTTTGTTGTTTGGATATTTGGTTTGGACTTGTGGGAGTTTTGTTGGATTGAAGGCAGGTTGAATGTTATCAGTTTTGACACTGAGTTGTTCAGGTTTTGTGCTTGGCTTTGAGGCAGGCTTATTGTACAGGCAGGCTTCTGGCTGTATGCTTCAAGGCTTGTAGTTGTAACAGGTTTTGTATTTGTTGTTTGAAGGCAGGTTTGTTATGTTGAGTTTGTTCAGGTTTGTTTGGCTTTGGCTGCTTTGAGGTTTGTTGGGATTGCAGGCTTTGAAAAGGCTTGCTTTCTTAGGCTTGCTTCTGGTTTTTAACAGGTTTGGAGTTTGTTTTGAAGTAGACAAGCTTGGAGGTTTAGTAACTGGTATTATGCAGGCAGGTTTTTGATACAGGCCTCAAGGCTTGTTTTTAACTCAGTTTATGGCCTTTTCTTTTGTGTTCCCCCTTTGAACTGTTCTGATACTCTTTGTTTTATATCTTTATCTCCTAAGCCTGCAAACTGTAAACCTCTACTTCCCTCTCTCTTTCTCTCTCCATAGAAAAAGCATTTTTTATTGCTTAAACTGTACTTTCTATTCTGAAAAAGTGTTGGTTGGAAAATGATGAAGTGTTTTACAAGCTGCTTGCAACTTTTTGATTTTCCTCTGCATCTTTCTAGATTTCCTGCATTGCTTTTGTGTACTTGTTGACAACTTTATTGGCTTTTGATATCTTTTGATATCTTCTTGACAGTTTGGTAGCTTCTTTGGACAGTTTTGACAGCTTAGTTGACATTTTGAATTTGGGCAACTTGTTTGTTCAATTTGAACTTTGTAATTGTTTGGCATATTCAGTTTGTCCATGTGCAGTTTGTTTGAATTTGTGCAGCTTTGTATTTGATTAATTCATGCTTGCAAACATTTAATTTCCCTCTTTGTGAACCAAGAAGAGACATCTTCTTGCAATTTGCAGATAGGACGAACAAACTGATTCCAGCCAACACCTTTAATGATGAGTTTTTTTTATTAACTGTCTGAAAAATACTTTTTTAAATTCATCTGTGTTTGACTTCTTCCTTTTTTGTCTTTGCAGGTAAATATCAGTTGAGCAAAGGATGCAACAGTAGAAGATGAAGACTTAGGATAGATTTATTTTCTCTTTCAATTGTTTGTAATAAACATTATTATAAATACTGTAAATAAATTCACTGTATTCAAATAACACTTGTAACAACAATTAAAAGTGAATAAAAAATCTTTTGTCAGATAATTCTTTATTTCACTGTCTATTTAATTATTTAAGTTTCTTGAATTAAAATAACTGGAAGTACATCCCAATTATTCTAACTTAGATAAAATAAATAATTAATAAACACCGTAGTCTTGCAACTTCGCATTACTCAACAGTACACCCGACATTCCAATTATCCATAAGCATTGCACAGTTAATCAAACAAACGTCCACATCTTTCCCAACACTTCAAACTCTCAATCAGAAGCCTCAACCTTTTATCCCAGATGTTTAGGTTTTGAAAAACAAACTGAAATCTTGAACAAACGTCAAAACCATGTGACAGTCAATTAAGACACTGGATTCAAATTCTTCTGAAAATGCGCATGCAAACCCTAATTCTGGATTTACTGTCAAAGAAACATCCGCCTGATCAAAACCTGAGCCAAACTCAACCAAACCCTATCAATCTGCTTGAACTGATTCAAAATTTAATGGAAACCCTAATTTTGTTTGACTCATAAGAAAAGTCTGTTTTACCGATTCTTGAGCCAATCTAAAAAATCAGGAAAAGCCCGAAGCTGTGATTTCTTGTAAAAAAGAGGAGGGCAAATTTTGGGGTACAACAGTTGCCCCTGTTCAATCTTCTTGAACCTGAAGAGTTAGATTGGCAAGTTTGCCATTCGCGACTCGAGGGTAAAAGGAGCTTGGACACTAAAGTGCCCAAAAAATTTGCACTCGTCAAAGCGTAGTTTGAGGAATGGGCTTAAAGATTCCATTTGGAGATGTGACATAATCTTGTCGGGGGATGGGCTTAGAGATGCCATCTGGAAATTGTTGGTAGGAGGATGGGCTTATAGATGCCATCTGAAGGTGATTGTATCTTGTTGGAGATGGGATTTTAGATGCCATCCAAGAAGGTTTGTTGAACTGTATGTCGTTGGTGAGTGGGTGAGTATCAGAAAGGTATCCATGTTTGGAACATCTCTGAACTGGGGATCTGAATAAGCAATGAATTGACATCCATGTTTGGAATCATCCGTAAACTGTTTTCAGTAGTTGAATCTGAACAAGCGATAGATTAACATTCGTGTTTGGAGAATCCGTAAACTGTTTTCAGTAGTCTTGAATCTGAACATCCGTATTTGGAGAACCCGTAAACTGTTTTCAGAAGTTGAGTCTGAACAAGCGATAGATTAACATCCGTGTTTGGAGAATCCGTAAACTGTTTTCAGTAGTCTTGAATCTGAACAAGCGATAGGTTAACATCCGTATTTGGAGAACCCGTAAACTGTTTTCAGAAGTTGAGTTTAAACAAGCGATAGATTAACATCCGTGTTTGGAGAATCCGTAAACTGTTTTCAGTAGTCTTGAATCTGAACAAGCGATAGGTTAACATCCGTATCTGGAGAACCCGTAAACTGTTTTCAGAAGTTGAGTCTGAACAAGCGATAGATTAACATCCGTGTTTGGAGAATCCGTAAACTGTTTTCAGTAGTTTTGAATCTGAACAAGCGATAGGTTAACATCCGTATCTGGAGAACCCGTAAACTGTTTTCAGAAGTTGAGTCTGAACAAGCGATAGATTAACATCCGTGTTTGGAGAATCCGTAAACTGTTTTCAGAGGTCTTGGAACGGAGAAGGAACCGGTGTAGGGTTGCCTGATGATGAGTCCGTGTAAAACTGCATCTGAATTATTGTTAATGATAGCCTTTCATTCTTATCCTGAAAAGGACAAAATGTTAGCTAAACACAAAGTTATGTTGCATGAAATGTATGATGCAATGGATTGCACTTCATCAATGTTTATGATATGAATGTGATGGATGCGCATGTAAGCGGAGTAGCTGTCTGGCTGAGGAACACGAATCCTGGATAATGAAATCTTTGACTGCTACTGGGGAAAGTAAATCCTTGACTGCTGCAGGGGATTGTTGGAAATGAGAAGTCCTGGAACCACTGTTGGGGAATCAGGAGCTTGGGTTGTATGCCAATATACTGGGGATTCCTGTCTTGAGGAGATCTTCACTGGGGAATATCTGAATATCCTGTGAGGAACTGAGAATGAGAGTCTTCATTCTACTTGGGGAATAAGAATTCTGTGGGGAATAACCATACTGTTGAAAAGTAGCTATCCTATTGAGGAGTAAAACTCAGGATTCTGGAAAAAGCTTATTCTTGTCTGGAAGAAGTTCATGATTTTTAGGTTGTATGCCACTTTGAGAATGAGAATCTTCATTCTATTGGGGATATCAGGAGCTTGGGTGTATGCCAATCTACTGGGGTTGAGAGTCTTCGATCTGTTAAGGGTCAGAAATTGGGAGTATACCAATCTTCTGAGGTTTCAAGGATGAGAGTCTTCATTCTGTTAACGGTCAGAAACTGGGAGTATACCAATCTTCTGAGGTTTTAAGGATGAGAGTCTTCATTCTGTTAAGGGTCAGAAATTGGGAGTATACCAATCTTCTGAGGTTTCAAGGATGAGAATCTTCATTCTGTTAACGGTCAGAAACTGGGAGTATACCAATCTTCTGAGGTTTTAAGGATGAGAGTCTTCATTCTGTTGAGGGTCAGAAATTGGGAGTATACCAATCTTCTGAGGTTTCAAGGATGAGAATCTTCATTCTGTTAACTGTCAAAAACTGGGAGTATACCAATCTTTTGAGGTTTTAAGGATGAGAGTCTTCATTCTGTTGAGGGTCAGAAATTGGGAGTATACCAATCTTCTGAGGTTTCAAGGATGAGAATCTTCATTCTGTTAACGGTCAGAAACTGGGAGTATACCAATCTTCTGAGGTTTTAAGGATGAGAGTCTTCATTCTGTTGAGGGTTAGAAATTGGGAGTATACCAATCTTCTGAGGTTTCAAGGATGAGAATCTTCATTCTGTTAACGGTCAGAAACTGGGAGTATACCAATCTTCTGAGGTTTTAAGGATGAGAGTCTTCATTCTGTTGAGGGTCAGAAATTGGGAGTATAGATCTGTATGAGTAGCAGAATGACTTCCGTATCTGGAGTGTATCTGAAACTGTAACTGGGATCTGAATGAGTGACAGAATGGCTACCGTGTCTGGAGCGTATCTGAAACTGTATCTTGGAGTTGAGATCTGTATGAGTAGCAGAATGACTTTCGTATCTGGAGTGTATCTAAAACTGTAACTGGGATCTGAATGAGTGACATGATGGCTACCGTGTCTGGAGCGTATCTGAAACTGTATCTTCCAACAGGTGATGAAGGAATTTGTGATGTTGATCGTAACTTCCAACATGTGATGAAGGAAATTTTGAACGACCTTGAGATTGACATTCGAATGCCCCAAGTGATGATGAAGGAGACTTGCCCCAAGTTCACTGAACTTTTGAGAGATTTGTTGAAATCTTGACTGGACTGCCCCAGGTTAATTGAACTTTGAAAGATTTGTTGAAATCTTGACTGGACTGCCCCAGGTGTGCTGGATAGTGACATGTCATGCCCCCTTGTTGATAGGAGATTTGTCAATGGAAGTGTCATCCTTTTTGAAGTGATTTTGCTTACTGAGAAGGCTTTTGTTCACTGGATATTCATTGTGTGAATTTCTCCGCTGTCAAACAAATAGCCAAATGCAAACAGTGATATTCAAGTAATGCAAAGTTTATGCTTGTCTCGAAGTTTTGAAAATGCGTTTTTTAGCAGAAAACTTTTTTATAAGACAAATTCAACACAAGATTTAGGGCAAAGCCTTACAGGAGTCAGGATACCTTTTGTAACAGTATGCTTTCGAACTAACCCATGCCTTAATTAGGACTTTTGAAGGGTTGTAACATGGCTTGGTTCACGGTTTAAGAAACAAAGGATAAAGTCTCAAAGTATATTTGTACCCACCCGCTCTTCGTGATGTTCTTCAATCCTAAACTCAGTTAATTGTGCGTCAAACTCTATTCGAGTTTGGAACGACTTTTGGCGATGGTTCACCAGTTGAATTTTGGAAGGCAGTCATTTTTGCAACATTTTTCATGTTGTTGAGGATTTGTAATGACCTCGTTCTTTTGATTTGTTATCCCTAACTTTTGTCTGACTGTTCCTGTTTTCGAGATTACAGTCAGCGGGATGCCCCAGCTTTCTTAAGCCTCCTTTATAGGTTTTGGCTCAGTGGGCTTTTCTCTTTTGAGAGGTAATGACTGCCTATGAGATAAGGAACCATCACTGTCTTTTGATTCCAAAGGAATGTTTTTGATGTCGTTCGATGTATTACGAACTGAGAGTTTGCGACTTCAATGCGCATCTCTTTTTTTTTAAATTAACTGAGAGACTACCCTGCCCCAGGTTTACATCAAAGGTTTCAAATTGTTCTGAATAGAAAACTCCTACTTCTTTGGCTCGAAGGGGTTGACTAGGGATTATCTTCCTTATAACTCCAGTGTTTAGGATCTGAAAGAAATGCCTGTACATCATCAGCGAAGTCTGTTCAAAAGCATATTGTATGAGATTACGGTATTGTTTCGTCATCCTCCTTCTAAAGGCTTGCAGCTTTTTATCAAGAGTTAAATGTCATAAAGAAAGCAGAAAGCATAGTTCAAGAATAGTGAAAATGAATGGATGAATTCAAGACAAACATATGCAATGCATTAATGAAACAGAGTTTGACATTAAAAGATAATTGTTTGAATAACAAAGAGATTACAACTTGAAAATTCAAATGGAACAAAAGTCTCTCAGTTCGAGCTTTGTCATTTCAAATGGAGAACCCTTGGCGGAAGATTTTCATCTCACCATCCGACATGAATTCCAGCACTCCTTCATCAATCAAGTCTTGGATCTTGTTTTTCAAAGCCCAACAATCATCGGTGTCATGTCCAGGACTATGGGAGTGGTAAACACAAAATGCATCGGGGTGATAGCTAGGAGAAGAAGTCTTAGGGTTCGGATGAGGAGCCCTTAAAGCAAGCAGGTTGACCTCCAACAAGCGTTTCATTATCAAAGATGATGGTATGTCAGTCTCAGAGAAATGTCTTCCAGACGTATTTTTCTTACGTTGATTACCCTGTTGACGCTGACGGGGTTGTTGACGGGCTTGTGACCCCGAAGCAAGTTGAGGAGCTTTTCCCTTGTTTTCTTGTCTCAAAGGGGGTTGACTGATGACTTGATCTTCAACCTTAGGTGTTTGCCCTACCTGGTTGTCCCGAAGCAGCCTGTTGACGAGGACCTTGAGCTCTTCTTGTCTTTGAGCTAAGTCTTGAATGAGAGCCATCTGGCCCACCAGTTTCCCATCATTTGGATCTTCATTGTTGCCAACTCAATCTGCAGTCCTTCCAACTGATCATTCCTGATGCCTCCCGGATTCCCCAGGACCATGCCCCTTGTGAGGAGAGCTTTTATCTCTTCTTGCCCCTGGGATAGGTTCAAAAACATTTCTTGAAGTTGAGCGTTTTAAGCTTGGATGCCCTTGATAGTCTTCTCCAGAGCCATCTCTACTGAAATAAACAGTAGGAGAATAAGGAAACCTGAAAAGGAAATAACTGTTATGATGCAATGCATGATATGTGGATGCATGTTTTCAAGAATCTCTCGGGGTAAACACAAGAAAATGTTAGAGGTTGAACTTTGACCAACATCTTTGATTGGAGAACTTTGCAATGGTGGATGTCTTTCCACGAGAATCAAGCTCACCATGTCAAGTGGGTCATAGCCCCTGATTCAAGTTGTTGCACTTGATATTTGACGACATTTTCTTTAGAGGAGAAACCTCTTTCCCCTTGGTAGACGTTTGGTTCAACGTGATCCTACATCAAAAGAACCCTCGAGGTTCTTGAAATAGTTATTGAAAATGCTATGGTATGATGTTATGATGTTATGTACATGTATGCAAAAGTAAGCAAGTATATATATACAGGCAATCATATTCACACAAAGCAAACAAGTCCTTAGGTTTAGGCTTGCATGGGGTTTATAGGTAAGTACCCTCTTGAAGTTAGTTGGCTCATCCTGTCCTAAAATAGAAACCGGGTTCTAAGGAGCTCAATATCATTGGATTATTTTCTGTGTTCATTGTTTTGGTTTAGCCACTTAACTGGCGACCAAAATATTCCAAGAAAACAATCCTCAATAAGTGTAGTATCGAGTATCTACCAACTTCGGACTGCACCAAAGTCGGTCATCTCACTACCCCTAAAAAGGCTAAGATGGTCAAGTAAGGTTCTAGAGTTCGTTAGTGCTTCATGACACCACTCAGCGGCCCCGTATTCTCCTTGACTACTCAAGGGCTACCGGTACTCACAAATATGTCACACTAACATAGCTACTGCTTCAACCATGTCGGTATACCCCGCACAGTTCCCTCACAGTTTATTGTTATTTACCTAAGAAGGTGCCCCCAAATCCGGGTGTAGGATTTACAACAAACCCAAACAAGGAACCCAAAAAGTAAAGCAATCAAAGCAATCAAAGCAAGCATGTATAGGTGATCTAAAACCCTAAGGTAACCCCACTTTTAGAATAGTCCCCAGCAGAGTCGTCAGTTCTGTGATACGGTGGGAGAACTGACTTGAGGTTTTGCGTTTGTTTTCGCACTTGTTCGGTTTAGCAAGATTCGCCACCGACTTTTTATTTATCCTAAGGAAAGGTCAAAAAGCACAGGAAAGACCTTTGAGATGTTTTCGTGGGTTTGGGGGGTAGATTATGAAAAGGGAAGGTGCTAGCACCCTTTTCATCCATGGTTATCCATGGGCTCTTAGTTACTTGCTTATATCACTTGCCTTTGTTTTTCAATTGTTTGAAATGGTGCTTTGTGTGTGTGATTTTAAAAATGTTTTGAAAAAGATGCCTTGTCTAGGCAACCATTGTAAAAATTCTTGTTTGAATGTTTTACAAAGGTGTTTGTCTTTTTGAAAAGATGTTTCAATGTTTTTTGAAAGTTTGTTTTGAAGTTGTGTTGTGATGTGTGTTTTGAAAAATGGCAAGGATTGTTTTGCAAGATTGGTCAAGTAACCAAGAGTTATCTACCCTAAATTTCTCAAAGATCTTTCTCATGTTTTAACCCTTTTAACAGTGTTGTTTCACCATTGTATTTGGTGAACAACCTGGTGTTAGGATGTTAACGGGACGGGCGCGGGTCATCGTATACAATCATTGAAGGCAACTTGTGAGACGCTCTAGAAATTTTGTAAGGGACGAGATCGTTTTATCGAAGGCAACATCGAGGGTCATCGAGGGACTACGATCTTTGTTTATCGAAGGGACATTTGCTAGAGTGTCTCATACTCAAGGGACATGATTGCATTTTTTTCGAAGCAACAGGCGAGGTTACTCTAGAGGTGCAAGTGTGAATTGTGTATTGATTTTCATGCTTTTATCTTTGTGTTAGGTTATCTAGCGGTTGATTTTGAATCTTCGCATACAAACCATAATTACTATACAATATATGGAAAGCGATAAATTGCGGGAATTTAAAGTCTAAGCTATTACAAATAAGTTTTCGGGTATGGGGTTACGAATGTTTACAAATGGGGATGAGTCTTATCAGGATAGTAGTGTCCAAATATTATTTACAACCAAATCGAATCATCGCATTCTCAATGTAAAATATAACAAAGTATAAGAATAAAGAGAATCAAAAGTATGTAAGATGCACGTGATTATTTACAAGTGATATAAATTAAGTATTATTATTTATTTTTGTGTTTTATTTAATGTTAATTATATATAAACAAAAGAGTTTCTAAAAGAAAGAAATATTTAATTTAAAAATCTATTATTTATGGATTTGTTAATGTTTTTTTTTTAGGAAGTTTTATAAAAGTGATTTATTAAACAAAAAAAGATTTAAAGGAAAAATTGTTTAAACTTAATAAAATCTAATATTAATGTATTTTTAAACGTAGTAAAATAAAAAGAAGCAATTAAGAAAATTTTGTATAAAAAAGTTAATGTAATTAATTATGAAGAAAAAGGAAATAGGTTTAAAAAAAGTGTTGGTAAAAAAAAAGTAAAAGAAGAGTTGTATGGGCCTTATGTGATAATGGGCCCAAGTGAAAAAACAACAGATCCAAAGAAAGGGGGGTGCAGGCGCCAGTTTTATGATTGGGCTTAAGGTTTAATGGGGCAGAGGCCCAGCTGCGCTTGATAATGTTTTTGTTAGGGTTGGAATTAGTTTGTCTCAGAACTTAGGGTTACGGTTTTGAACGAACGGCGACGCTTATCTTCTTCGTTCTTCGTCCTCTTCATCCTTCTTAAGAAAAGCTTCTGAACGAACTCCCTCTCTACCTATGGCCACTAGGCGCCACCTCCAAATCCTCCTCCCTCCATGGTTAAGCAAGGAAGCGACAAGAAAAGGTATCTGTTTCTTTTTTATGTTTTAGGGTTTTGGATTTTAGTCTTGCACGTTATTGGTTTTTGACACATTCTGATCTTCCATGTTATTTATGTTTGTGTGAGGTGTTAAAGAAAATGGAGGAGTTATTACCTTTAGGGTTTTGGAGACGGAGGATTTGGACAGGAGGCGTTCTACGGTGGCCGGAGGCGGAGGGACACGGTGATGTGCTTGCTGGCCTTCCTGGTATTGTATCTTTAACTTTGTTTGGTTTAGTGATGAGTGTTGCAATCTGAAAACCCTAGGATAGCTTCTTTTCCTCTTCTGATTGCTTGCCTCTGTACTTTTGCTTATCTGTGATGATTTTGATTCTGAGTATTTGTGCTTCTGAGATGCTTTCACAATCTTCCTCTCTTTGGGCTTTGTTTCTTTTCAATGATGATAATATCTGAGAATGCTTTGATTTTTGTATGTTGCTTTTGATGATGTTGATGATGTTGCCTTATTCTGAGATGCTTTTGACTTTGCTTTGAGTTTAGTACAGGCTTGGAGTAAGTTTGGC
Organism: Vicia faba; assembly: GCA_948472305.1. NCBI lineage: Eukaryota > Viridiplantae > Streptophyta > Magnoliopsida > Fabales > Fabaceae > Vicia > Vicia faba. The sequence goes on along the minus strand of OX451738.1, from coordinate 1,214,731,379 downwards.
TATTTTGGCCCTGTGATGAACATGGTTCTGAGGGCTTTTGTTTTTGTTGTTTGGATATTTGGTTTGGACTTGTGGGAGTTTTGTTGGATTGAAGGCAAGTTGAATGTTATCAGTTTTGACACTGAGTTGTTCAGGTTTTGTGCTTGGCTTTGAGGCAGGCTTATTGTACAGGCAGGCTTCTGGCTGTATGCTTCAAGGCTTGTAGTTGTAACAGGTTTTGTATTTGTTGTTTGAAGGCAGGTTTGTTATGCTGAGTTTGTTCAGGTTTGTTTGGCTTTGGCTGCTTTGAGGTTTGTTGGGATTACAGGCTTTGAAAAGGCTTGCTTTCTTAGGCTTTCTTATGGTTTTTAACAGGTTTGGAGTTTGTTTTGAAGTAGACAAGTTTGGAGGTTTAGTAACTGGTATTATGCAGGCAGGTTTTTGATACAGGCCTCAAGGCTTGTTTTTAACTCAGTTTATGGCCTTTTCTTTTGTGTTCCCCCTTTGAACTGTTCTGATACTCTTTCTTTTATATCTTTATCTCCTAAGCCTGCAAACTGTAAGCCTCTACTTCTCCCTCTCTTCTTCTCTCCACATAAAAAACATTTTTTATTGCTTAAACTGTACTTTCTATTCTGAAAAAGTGTTGGTTGGAAAATGATGAAGTGTTTTACAAGCTGCTTGCAACTTTTTGATTTTCCTCTGCATCTTTCCAGATTTCCTGCATTGCTTTTGTGTACTTGTTGACAACTTTATTGGCTTTTGATATCTTTTGATATCTTCTTGACAGTTTGGTAGCTTCTTTGGACAGTTTTGACAGCTTAGTTGACATTTTGAATTTGGGCAACTTGTTTGTTCAGTTTGAACTTTGTAATTGTTTGGCATATTCAGTTTGTCCATGTGCAGTTTGTTTGAATTTGTGCAGCTTTGTATTTGATTAATTCATGCTTGAAAACATTTAATTTCCCTCTTTATGAACCAAGAAGAGACATCTTCTTGCGATTTGTAGAGAGGACGAACAAACTGATTCCGGCCAACACCTTTAATGATGAGTTTTTTTTGATTAACTGTCTGAAAAATACTTTTTTAAATTCATCTGTGTTTGACTTCTTCCTTTTTTGTCTTTGCAGGTAAATATTAGTTGAGCAAAGGATGCAACAGTAGAAGATGAAGACTTAGGATAGATTTATTTTCTCTTTCAATTGTTTGTAATAAACATTATTATAAATACTGTAAATAAATTCACTGTATTCAAATAACACTTGTAACAACAATTAAAAGTGAATAAAAAATCTTTTGTCAGATAATTCTTTATTTCACTGTCTATTTAATTATTTAAGTTTCTTGAATTAAAATAACTGGAAGTACATCCCAATCATTCTAACTTAGATAAAATAAATAATTAATAAACACTGTAGTCTTGCAACTTCGCATTAATCAACAGTACACCCGACATTCCAATTATCCATAAGCATTGCACAATTAATCAAACAAACGTCCACATCTTTCCCAACACTTCAAACTCTCAATCAGAAGCCTCGACCTTTTATCCCAGATGTTTAGGTTTTGAAAAACAAACTGAAATCTTGAACAAACGTCAAAACCATGTGACAGTCAATTAAGACACTATGGATTCAAATTCTTCTGAAAATGCGCGTGCAAACCCTAATTCTGGATTTACTGTCAATGAAACGTCCGTCTGATCAAAACCTGAGCCAAACTCAACCAAACCCTAGCAATCTGCTTGAACTGATTCAAAAGTTAATGGAAACCCTAATTTTGTTTGACTGATAAGAAAAGTCTGTTTGACCGATTCTTGAGCCAATCTGAAAAATCAGGAAAAGCCCGAAGCTGTGATTTCTTGTAAAAAAAAGGAGGGCAAATTTTGGGGTACAACACCTCCCCCCCGCACTGAAAAGGAGGTTAGGGGTTTCTTGGAACGCTTAAACTATATCGCGAGGTTCATCTCTCACCTAACATCTACATGTGAGCCAATCTTCAAGCTGTTGAAGAAAGATCAGGTGGTTGAATGGAATAACGATTGTCAAGTTGCTTTTGATAAGATCAAGGAGTACTTGCTGGAACCTCCTATCTGGATGCCACCCGTCGAAGGAAGTCCTTTAATCATATATCTGACTATTTTGGATAACTCAATGGGGTGCCTACTAGGCCAACATGACGAGTCTGACCAAAAAGAGCATGCCATTTATTACCTTAGCAAAAAGTTTACCGACTGCGAGACTCGCTACTCACTGCTCGAGAAAACTTGCTGCACTTTGGTATGGGCTGCTCACCGGCTAAGGCAGTATATGTTGACACATACCACTTTGCTGATTTCTAAAATGGATCCGATTAAGTACATGTTCGAAAAGCCTGCTTTATCCGGAAGAATCGCTAGATGGAAGATGATCCTGACTGAATATGATATTCAGTACACAACCCAAAAAGATATAAAGGGGAGTGTACTAGCTGACCATCTAGCTCATCAAGCCGTCGAAGATTACCAATCTATGAGATTTGACTTCCCTGACGAGGACATCATGACATTGGACAATATTGAAGGTAACAGACTGTATGACGGACCTGAACAAGGATCCCAATGGACCCTGTACTTTGATGGTGCTTCAAATGCACTTGGCAACGGTATCGGTGCGGTACTTATTTCTCCTGACGGTTGCCATACACCTTTCACCGCTAGACTCCGCTTCAGCTGCACCAACAACATGGCCGAGTACGAAGCTTGTATCTTTGGTCTCAAAGCCGCAATTGACTTAGGAATCAAATCTCTGATTGTATTTGGGGACTCAACTTTGGTTATTAGTCAAATCAAAGGAGAGTGGGACACCAAACATCCTAATCTTATCCCATACAAAGAACATGTCTTGACATTGTTGCCTCATTTCGAGCAGATTACCTTTGAGCACTTCCCGCGAGAAGAAAATCAGCTAGCGGATGCTATGGCTACAATGTCTTCCATGTTTAAACTCAACTGGGATAATGAGGCTCCCCAAATCACCATCGAGCGAATGGACGAGCCTGCGCACTGTCATGAGATTAATACCGAAGAAGTAGTGGAACAACCCTCGTTTCATGAAATCAAAAGGTATCTCCAGACTCGAGAATACCCTGAAGGAGCTTCCGTCAATGACAAAAAGTTCTTAAGGAGATTTGCTGCCAAGTTTTTCCTGAGCAATGGTATCCTTTATAAGCGCAGCCATGATTGTGTTCTACTTCGTTGTGTGGACAAAGTTGAAGCTGAGCTGATCATGACCGAAATACATAGTGGCACATTTGGCACCCACTTGAGCAGACATACGATGGCTTAGAAGATTCTAAGGGCAGGCTACTACTGGTCTACCATGTAAGCTGATTGTCATCAATATTCCCGTACTTGTCACAAATGTCAAGTCTATGATGACAAGGTACATATTCCTCCAGTTCCTTTGAACGTTCTGAAAGCTCCTTGGCCATTCGCGATGTGGGGAATCAACATGATTAGAGAGATCAAGCCTACGACATCCAATGGACATCGTTTCATCTTGGTCGCTATTGATTATTTTACCAAGTGGGTCGAAGCAGCTTCCTTCGCCTCTGTTACAAAGAATGTGGTTGCCCGCTTCATCAAGAAGAACCTCATATGCCGGTATGGTATCCCCGACAGGATCATCACAAACAACGGTACAAACCTAAATAACACTGTAATCACCGCTCTGTGCGAATAGTTCAAGATTCAACATCACAACTCATCTCCCTATCGACCAAAGATGAACGGTGTTGTTGAATCCGCGAACAAAAATATAAAGAAGATCATTCAAAAGATGACAGTCACCTACAAGGACTGGCATGAGATGTTACCATTTGCTCTGCACGGATATCGTACCACGGCGCGTACTTCAACTGGGGAAACCCCCTTTTCTTTGGTATATGGCATGGAGGCTATTTTACCCAAGGAAGTTCAGATTCCTTCCTTGAGAATTATGAAGGATGTTGGTATAAATGAAGACGATTGGATTCAGACCCGGCTTGATCAACTTAATTTGATCGACGAGAAGCGACTTACTGCCGTTTGTCATGGTCAGACATATCAAAAACGGATGATCAAGGCTTTCAACAAGAAAGTCAGGCGTCAGGTATATCAAGTCAGGGACCTTGTAATCAAGCGGATCATCTTGCCGTAAAGTGATCCCAGGGGCAAATGGACTCCTACTTACGAAGGACCATTTGTGATTAAGAACATCTTTTCTGGTGGGGCAATGATTATGACCACCATGGACGGCGACGACCTGCCGTACCATGCGAACACAGACATAGTCAAAAGATACTACGCATAAATGACCCGACAAGTTGAAAACCCGAAAGGGCGACTTGGGCAAAAATGGGCATCCCGGTGAATCGAAAACCCGAAAAGGCGATTCAGGCAAAAATTAGGGATAAACAAAAAAATCTGTACACCCGGCAAGTTGAAAACCCGAAAGGGCGACTTGGGCAAAAAAAGGTTTCCCGGTGGACTGAAAAACGGAAAGGGCGGTCCAGGAAAAAGTTAGGGGATTAAAGCGTATGACTATGTCTCGTCAGATCATTTTAAGGACAATCTCTTCACGACCAAACTCCAAGCTTCTGATCAATCCATTAATCCGTGGACGAAGCAACAAATGGACAAAGATACTCAGAGTTGTGAAGGCTATAGCAGAATGGGAACCCCATGGAATTGTTGCATATAACCATCTTTCTTTGTATAAATTTTTTTCTCAATTTTACGGCAGCATTCTCTTACTAGGATGTCTGTCTCCTTTGTACAAAAATACTTACAAAAGTTAATACAAAAATACTTCAAAGTGCAGAAATTTGCTTGTCTTTTCTTTCTTTGTACAATTATGTTTTATTTGAAAATGTCCAATGATTTGTTAAATGAGCATATGCATTTAAATAAAATCATTGCTTACAAATAAAACGAAATGAGAAAGGATAATTACTGATAGGTCGAAAGTATAGGAAAATGTCTTTAGTCTATTCCAGAAGAAATCCCCTACAGTATGTCATTCAGATCCTCAACAAAGCTAAAACCTTGGAGTATATATCCCCAACGGAGTTAAAATTCAAAATTCCCATTAGAGTCAAGTCTCTAAACTCCCGATCCCCAGCAGAACTAGAGTATTCTAAACTTTCTTCCCAAGCGGATCCTGAATGCTCTAAACTTTCATCACCAGCAGAGTTCTCCACAAAACAGGGAATCCCCAGTAGATTGGCTACAACCCAAAGTTCGTGATTTCCCCGACAGAATAAGCACTCTCCCCACAGAGTTATTTCTCGATAGAACGAAGATTCTAGTTCCCATTTTCTCCATTTGAAGCCTCCCAGGTTTTAATTCCCCGATAGAGATCGTCGGATTTTTCCTTATTTCCCCAGGAAAGTCATGAAGGATTCTCACATCCCCACAGAAGTTGTCAAAGTTTTGATAATCCCCGCAGGTTGCCAAGGATTTGCTATCCCCAACATCGGTCAAGGATTTTCTTTCTCCAGCAGCAGTCAAAGATTTCATTATCTCCAGCTATTAAGGATTTATTTTCCTCAGCAAGACAGCTAATTAGCTTACATGCGCATACATTACATTCATATATCATGAACGTTTATAGAACACATTTTTTTGCATCATACATGGCATGCAACATAATTTTGTGTTTTAAGCTAACATTCTACCCTTTCAGGATAAGATTAAAAAGCTATCGTTAACGACTATTCAGAGATTTCAGATACAATATGGATACACCCCAGACACGACGGTCATTCTATTACTCATTCAGAATTTCAAGTCAAGATACAGTATGGATACACCCCAGACGTGGAGGTCATTCTGTTACTCATTCAAACTTCAGCAATCAGATACAGACTAGATACGCCCCAGACACGACGACCTTTCTATTTATCATTCAGATGCAACTATCAACTTCAAGTTCAGATACACTCCAGACACGGAAGTCATTCTGTCACTTGTCCGGATCCCAGTTACAATACAGATACACTCCAGACACAGAAGTCATTCTACTACTCATACATATCTCAACTTCAGATACAGTCCAGATACGCTCCAAACACGGTTGCCATTCTGTCACTCATTCAGAATTTATCCCCAGTACGTAGATGCTCCATACACAGATGTTTCTCTGTTACCCATTCAGAATATAGATACACTCCAGACACGGCAGTTATTCTGGTATTCATTCAAGAATCAAATACAGTTACATCTCGGATACGCTCCAGACACGGACGTCATTTCCTTTGCTCATACTAATCAAATCTCCAGATATAACTCAGGTACGTTCCAGACACGGGTACCATTATGATGTTCATTCTCCTGACTTTCAACAAATAATCCTGGATGGGATCTTTAAGCCCATCTCCAGCAAGATTCTACCGTCTCCAAATGGTATCTTTAAGCCCATTCCCTCAACCTACATTTTGACGAGTGCAAATTTATGGGCACTCTAGTGTCCAATCCTCTTTTACCTTCGAGTCACGAAAGGCAAACTTGCCAATCTAACTCTTCAGGTTCAAGAAGATTGAACAGGGGCAACTGTTGTACCCCAAAATTTGCCCTCTCTTTTTATCAACATTTCTCATCACAAGGCTCTTGGAACTCAAGATCAAGCTAGGGTTTGCTCTACTCAAGACATCTCCTTGCACTGATAACCTAAATTAGGGTTTGAGTTTACACAGGGATTTTTGGACTTGAAATGCTCAAATTGACTTTCATACTTCATATTGGACTCATAAGTTTGTCCATACCAAGTTTCAAGCCTTGAATCAAATTTTTGCCCAGTCAATTGGACAGTTGACCTAGAAATCAGCTATATTGGGGAAAAAGTCAATTGTGGCCAATTTACAGTCAAACCTCATGAATTTTGACCTACATCAATATTATGAACTCATATGAACCATTTGATCAAGTTTGGACCACAACTCCACAAGAAATTTGATCAGATCACCAAAAGGGCAAAATGGTCATTTTTAGGGTTTTGACTACACAAAGGCAATTTTTGACTATTTGACCTAGCCAATGGAAAATTAGGTTCAAACATAGACTCAAGGACTCAATGACATCATCTTGACTTATTCAAAAAGTTCAAAAGATCTCAAATGCATGGGATTGATAGATGAATTTTTCAGTCAACTGATCCAAATTTGACTGTACATTGAAAAGTCAAACTTTGACTTTTTGGTCAAAATCAAGTGCCAAGGGTCATTTTTTCATCAACATGTGTCAAATTATGAAACTTGTTCATCAAGAAACCCAAAATTGCAAATTAGGGTTTGAAATTGAAAAACTTTCATAACTTAGAAATTTTTCTAAGTTATGAAATTTTCTTAATTTTTCCTAACTTTGTCCCACATTTTCACCATGATGCAAATGGATTCAAACAAAACTTATAACATGAAAGTTGTAGTCCTCCACAAAGTATACAACTTTAATTCACAAAGTTTTCTCAAAATAATCTTGGATCTCAAGTTATGATTTTTGGAACAATGGTCCCTAAAACTTTTAACTTAGTGAAATTTTGCCCTAGTTTAGGCAGGATTTTAACCTATCTTCTTGGCCATTTTTCACATAGTTACACTTGGAGTCTCAAGTTACATTTCAAAGATGGATTATAGAGCATGTCGCAAGCTTTCCAAATTGTCCAAGAACTCCTCAAACACATTTGTGGTTATGGAGAATCAAATGCTTGAAGTTGGCAAAAACTCACTTTGTATCCATGGCAAAATCATGTTCACTCAAGTTGCATTTTCAAACCAGCATGCCTTGTACTAGTTTTCAGTCCTCTAAACCATTTCACACTCCTTAATTTAATGCAAATCCATTGAGCTAATTGTTTACCGTGGGAATTGGTAAACAACCGCTGATCTTCCAAAAGGTTACTTATTTGGTGACTCGCAGGATCGATCAGATTGATCCTAAGACATGGTTGATTTTGGGGTTTTGACTAAGTTTGATAATGGTTAAATGGAAAGAAAATAAAGAAGCTTTATGTAAATTGCATGAAGAAGAAAACTTGGTAGAATAAAGGAAGGCTTGAAATAAAGACTTCGACTGGAAAAGTAAATGAAGAGCAATAAAGTTCTGGAAAATAAATGACTTTGATTAATTAAAGTGGTGTTTCACACATACATTCTCAATAATTCTTTCGCTCACACTGGGTACTTGAATCTATATGAGTGACTTGTATATAATTGTGAACACACGCGAAAAACTGCGTGAACTACTAATATTTATACTAAACACATCCCAAGTAACCGTCGGGCAGTTACGCTGCTTCGAGATGACTCCACTTGGCACGTTCACAGCGTTCGACGCTCCAGATCTTGGCACGTTGCACTTGGTAACCGCTGGCAACCGTTTTCCCTCCAAACGTTTGAATCTCAAACCGTTCCACTCTGAGCAATCGAACACCTTCGTCGAGAAGCACCTTCGACGTTGAAAGCAACCAGATTCTTCCTTGGAAGAAATTCTCTAAGTACATTGCCATCTTCTGATGAGCATTTCGACAGAACCAGCTGGTCGAAACCATTCTTCAGCTTTAATGGCTTATATTAATAAAAACAAGGGTGTCGAATTTAGGAGCCAACAAATTGCCCCCCAAGAATGCCTTATTTCGACGCTGAAAAGAAAAAGGCATTCTTTGAGATTCCATTCGACACCTGTCTTTCATCCTTAGCCACAAATTAACCTGCGCACTTTTTGTCTTCTACCAACCACTGACAATCCCAAGAAAAAGCCATCATTCCATCTGTACCTAAGACGTCACCTCAGTACGGCGTTCAGCGTGCCCAATGTCTTTTCAAAAATTGTCATCATGACAATTTCCCAAAAACGAGGGCGCACGCTGCACCTTTTCATTTCTGCAGAACGACTATGTCAGCGACGGAACGCCACGTGTCCCACTATCTTCTACAACATTAAATGGCCTCGAATTTGGGGATTTCCCAACCACTATAAATAGCGCTAGGTACCCATTGTGGGACTTTTTCACGCTACCTGCATTCAAAACCTCATTGCTGGACACAAAATCTCTGCAAACTTGCAAAAACTTTGTTCTTAACTTCCCCTTCAACCTTAACTCAACAATGGCCTCAGGTTCCTCTAACGCTCCTAGTTCTAACATTCCTTCTAGAAATGCTAAACCCAAAATCTTCTCAACTGTTCCCACAGTTACCCCTACAGGCCAACGAAGGGTTCCTGAACCCCTAGAAACTGCTGAGCGTGAAGCTTATTCACACCAACTAATGATTCCGGTTGGATACTCCAACCAAATCTTCGCCATGTCTAGCCCGTTATCCACATGCATCGATGAAGCCATGAAGATCAAGAACTTCTTTCCAGTGCTTGAGGCGCTCAAACCTGTTGGGTGCTCTAAGAAAGCTGCAGATGATAACGAAGATCCCGCTAAGGAGAAGATAGATCTTCTCTTCTTCAATAGGGGTGTTAGGGCCTTTAGGTCTAGCCCTAGCCTCACTCCTGACTACAACACTTGGCTAGAGAAGATGAAAAAAAGCCAGACTTCGATCTGGAAGAACCTGGGGATATACGACCTAGTTATGCTGTCGAAGACGGGTCTCAACTACTCCCCTGAGATGCTGATAGCCTCCTTGCTTTTCTGGGATTACACTCATTTCACTTTCCACCTCCCTTGTGGAATGCTAACACCCACGCTTTTCGATGTGGCTGCCATCACTGGCCTTCGACCCATTGGGGATTATTTTGACCCAGAGGAAATGTCGGAGGATCAGATTGGATTCTCAGCTACGAAACCCACCTATACCACCTATATCAACCATTACCATGATAGGTCGACAGCAACTGTGACGGATGTAGAGCATATTGCATTTCTAGCCCTTTGGCTGTCACGCTTTGTGTTCTGTACAAAGTCTTTACAGGTGACAAAGAAGATGGTCACCCTCGCCACCCAGCTTCACCATGGCCAAAATATTTGTTTGGCAGAATTAATCTTGGCGAATCTGTACGAGTCGATCAGCAGCGGAGCGACTCTGTTGAAGGTCATCGAGAATAGAGCCAGTCTGTTGCTTGCAGGACCCTTTTGGCTACTTCAACTGTGGCTCAATGCCACTTTTGAGTCTTTCTTACCTCAGAAAACTCAAATAAATGAGCAAGCCCCTGAGATAGCAAATAGGTGAATTGAAGGCACCAGATTAGCTCTACTGACCCCGACTGAAGATGGGTTAGAGCTTCAACAGACTTTTGTAAACTTCGTCTTGATGTTTGCAAAAAGAAAAGAATTCACTTCGACCATGGCTCCCTTCGCTCGACGAAAGGTTGGTTCAGAATGGTTCACCAGGCCCCATCCTAAGTCGTCAGGTGACCCTTATGTCGAAGAACACACAATAATGTGGGAAGCCTTTCTCACACCTAGAATAATGCCCCTGCGCTTCAAGAGCTCCAAGACTCACCCGAGCTTGATCGCTTACCAACCAAACTTGGTCTCTCGACAGTTTGGTATCATTCAATCACTTCTTTCTCCTATTTTTCCTAAGGAGAAGTCCATGTTATATTTTTGCAACGACTATACCGAAGATGCTGCCACCAAGCATATTGGCAGGTATGCTGGTCGAACAGTCCTTTCACTGTTCGACTATCAACTTAACTTTCTCTGTTCACCATCCTTCGAAGACTGGTGGAAGAGTTACTATGCTGAAGAGTTCTTCGACGAGAAAGACTTTGTGGACGAACTTCAGAAGTCTTTCGTTCTAGTCCTTGACAAAATAAAGAAATGTAAGTTCACCCTTCAAATTATTTTGTCTTTCCATTTCGACTGGTAACTTGTTAATTATAACTTGTCTCCTTTCAGTCGTTCGAAAGCCTGCAGCAAAGAAAGCCGCGGAAGGCCAACATGGAGGAGGTCCCTTGACAAAACCTCCAGCACCGGCAAAAACTACAACAAGCCATCAGGGGGAAGGTCCTTCGAAAAAATCTTCATCACCGGTAACCAAACTTTTATTATTTCCTTCTTGTTTTAACATTATGATTTTCGATGTAGCATTCTAAATCGAACTCCAATTGGTTTTCAGGCACCTTCACCCAAGAAACGACCTGCACTGACGATCGAATCTGGGAGTGACGAAGAAGACGACTCTCCCCCCGCTCCTCTAAAACGGAGAAAACTGAAGAAAGATGCTCCTTCTCCTGAGACTCGACCCACAATCAGAATAAAGGTTGCAGGGAGAAAACCCAGGCCACCTCCAATGATTATCGAAGAGCCAACGGAGGAGGAGCTAAATGTTTTGCTCAATAAACCCGTCGAAAGTGATAATTCCAGCCCTGGGGCTGAAGTTCCTCTGCAGGTAGTTTCTCTGACCATTTTTTAACACAGGTGTCGATACTCACGTTCGATTGTGTCTCTTCCTAAACTAGAAGATTCTTCCTCTTCTACTTTCAGGAAACCACTAAAAGTTCAGCACCAAAGACTTCTGAAACACTAGACTCTGCTGAACACAGTAGACCACAAGAGAAGGAGTCGGCGAACGATGAAGCCAACGCCGAAATAGAAGAGCAACAACCAAAGGAGATTCTAGTGGTCGATCTGTCGGAGGAACAACATGACGAAGGGGATCACGCTGACGCTGGCACTGCTGAACTACAGGTCGAAGAGAGTCATGTCGACGCAAACACTACTCAACAACTTCAACCCCAAGACAAAGCTGCCGTAAAGGTTACCACCTCGACAAAGCATAAGTCTAAAGAAGACTTAGCACTCTTGAAGAAAACTGATCCCATTGGCTACTTGAATGCCATTATCGAGAGTAGGGGAAGTTCATCTGACCTTAGTCAAGACGCTTCTACTCAATCGGGGAAGTCCACTTCGACTTCTGCTCTCGATGAGGCTTTGATGAAAGTCAAGGCTCAGTTCTTCAAGAAAGATTTGATGAAGGCTTTGGAGGGGGACCCTACTGCTCCGTCGTGTTTGGGAGCTGTTTTGAATGCAGTCGACTTGCTCGCTGTGACTCCAGAGGTTTCGAGCTTTATCATGGAGTTATACTCCATTGTTGATCAAGTCTCAGCAGACTATCAACGACAGAGGGGCTTCAACAGCCAGCTCGAAGCGTTACATGGCAAAAGTTCTTCTGCCTGGACTGTAGTAGCTGAGACGACTTCTCGAATTGCCGAGTTGTCGAAGCAAAAGGCATCTAAGCAAGAAGAAATTGATGCCATAGATCGAGACAATGCCTCCATAAAGGCGCAAATCGAAGAGCTGGAGGCCAAGATGAACGCTAATACTAAGCGCAAGGAGGAGCTTCTCTCGACTGTTTCAGACACAGAGAGCCAAGCTGAAGTTACGCGAGGCCTAGAGTTTGCTGAGAAAGCCCAAGCCTTCGATGACCAAATTGCCAAGCTTGCCCAGGCGAATGCCTTGTGCAAAAAAAGACTGGAGTTGCAGCAGGCCAAGTACCTTCGACTCAGAGATTCTATCCCCTTCTAAATTACTCAGCTATTTAACCATGTATTGTAATATGTATTTGACAATGTGGCCATTTTGGCTAATTCTTATAAAATTCTCCATCTTGGCTTATTTATGGTTAATTTAGTCATTACTTGCTATTTATTTTGATCTCTTGGAGCATGGGTTTATACTTTTTCAAATATTTTCCGTTTACTCTCAAGAGCCTTTTATCTTCACCTAACTCTTCGACTTCATAAGCTCCACCAGAAAAAGTTTGGATAATTCTGAATGGTCCTTCCCATTTGGGTGACCATTTTCCCATGCTTCGATCCCTTCGATCCATGGGAAGAATCACTTTCCAAACTAATTCTCCAGGCGAGAATACCTTAGGTTTCACTTTTTTATTGTAAGAGTCTTCTACTCTTTTCTTCTGAATCCTTAGTAGGTCGAGAGCGCGCAGTCTTTCTTCGTCTAAATCTACTAATTCGTCTAACATCATATCCCAATAAACTTCAGAGGGGATATCATGGTGTCTCTGAACCCTTGCAGATTGAAGACAAATTTCTGCTGGCAACACTGCGTCATGACCAAAGGTTAGCCGATACGGTGTTGTACCTATGGCTTCTTTTGGAGACGTTCGACAGGCCCACAAAATCTGGTCTAATGTTTTATGCCAATTTTTTGGCTTCTTCGCAATATGCTTTTTTATCAAGCCAATCACTATTTTATTCGCTGCCTCGACTTGACCGTTTGCCTGTGCATAATAAGGCGTTGATGTTAGGAGTTTAAAGCCTGTTTCTTGAGCGAATTCCTGCATCTTTCGACCGGTGAAAACTGATCCTTGATCAGTAGTTATAGTTTCAGGGATTCCAAACCTAAAGATAATGTTCTTTTGAATAAATTCAATGACATTTTCTTGGTCCACATTGACTAAAGGAATAGCTTCGATCCACTTAGTGAAATAATCAATGCCTACCAATATATACTTCTGGCTCTTTAATGATGCTGGTCGAATCTCTCCAATAAGGTCCAACGCCCATCCTCTAAAGGGCCAAGGTTTTACTATTGAGTGAAGTTCGCTTGCTGGTACATGCTGGATGCCTGTATGGACTTGACATTCTTGGCAACCCTTGGCGAACTCGACACAATCTTTCAAGATGGTGGGCCAGTATAGTCCTTGTCGAAACAACAACCATTTCATCTTATGGCCTACTTGGTGAGCCCTGCATGCTCTAGCGTGCGTAGTCGAAAGGGCTATGTATGCTTCAGTTTCACTTAAACACTTTAGCAATACCCCTTCAGGCGTCTTTTTAAATAACTCATTACCCATGAGTACGTAACTCAACGCCCTATATTTTATTTTTCGTTCTGTCGAAGCTGCTGGATTTTGTAGATAATCCAAAATGGGTGTCCTCCAATCTTGCTCTGACAAATTGTCTATGAACGAAATTTCGAAGTTGCTTTGATCAGCATACCCTAGTCTTGTCGATTTCAAATCTGTTGGTGACAGACAAGTTGCTTTTATCTTTTCTTGAACTTCGATTGCTCTTTGTAATCTCGTTTTTGAAATTTTATACCCAGATGCAATTTGTGCCAAATCGTTGACCATTTGATTTTCCAATCTGGGTATGTGTCAAATGTTGACCATTTCGAATTCTTTCAATAAACGATTTGCTATCACAAAGTACATAATGAGATTTTCTCTTATGCACTTATATTCTTTTGTGACTTGCTTAATGACTAACTCTGAGTCTCCCATTATTTCGACTCGAGTTGCCCCCAATTCCAACAATAGCTCAAGGCCAGTAATTAGAGCTTCATACTCAGCCTCATTGTTCGAACAAGTACTTGATATCTTGTACTTGAATGTTGTTGGAATTTGTTCTGGAGAAATAATCAAGACCCCTACTCCTGTTCCATCTTTATGGCTGGAACCATCGAAGTAGAGTTTCCAAGGCTCTATCTCCACATAGTTAATACTCTCAACTTGAATTGAGTGGTCGACTATAAAGTCTGCCACCACTTGTCCTTTCACTGCCTTAAGAGGCATAAAGGTCAAGGAGTATTCAGTTAATGCTAGCGCCCACTTGCCAATTCGACTGTGCAGGATGGGTTTCGACAACATGTACTTGAAAACATCAAAATGAGACGAAACATACACATCAACTGGTTTTATATATTGTTTGAGCTTTGTAAAAGAGAAATACAGACATAGACACAATTTTTCAACTTCGCTATATCTAGTTTCTGCATCGTTCAAAACTCTACTAAGATAGTAAATGGGTCTTTCGACTCCATTTTCATCTTCTTGGGCTAACATGCTTCCCAAAGTTTTGTCGGATGCAGCTATGTACAATCTCATACTCCTGTTGCTGCAAGGAGGCACCAAAATAGGTGGCTTTGTGAGATACCCTTTGATTTTGTCGAAGGCTTCTTGTTGCTCTTGCCCCCATTCGAATCTTTCTTTGTTCAATCGAAGTAAGGGTGAAAAGGCTTGAGCTTTCCCACTTAGGTTAGATATGAATCTCCTTAAGAAATTTATCTTGCCCAGCAGAGATTGCAGTTCCTTTTTGTTCGCTGGCGCTTTCGCTTCCAGAATTGCCTTCGTCTTGTTCTGGTTGATTTCGATTCCTTTCTTGTGGACGACGAAGCCCAAGAAATCTCCAGCTTTTACACAGAATGCACACTTCAAAGGGTTCATTTTCAGACCATGTTCTCTCATTCTTTCGAATGATTGTCGAATGTGGTCTATATGGTTCTTCCTGGAAACAGATTTTACAACGATGTCATCAATATATACTTGCATAAAAGTGTTAATAAAATCATGGAAGATAGAATTCATTGCTCGCTGATATGTTGCCCCAGCATTCTTTAGGCCAAAAGGCATCACTACCCATTCGTAAGTGCCTAAAGCCCCAGGGCATCGAAAAGCTGTTTTCGACACATCTTCTTCAGCAATGAATATTTGATTATATCCTGAATAACCGTCGAGCATACTCAGGTAGTCATAGCCAGCGGCAGAATCAACTAGCATTTCCGCCACATGCATAGGATATTCATCTTTGGGTGTAGCAGCATTCAAATCTCTGAAATCTATGCACACCCTCAATGTACCATTTTTCTTAATCACTGGCACAACGTTTGCAATCCATTCAACATACCTCGTAGCACGTATGAATTTGCATTTCAACAGTCTTTCGACTTCCGTTTTGATCTTCGACAGTATCTCTGGAGCGAAGCGTCTTGGATTTTGCTTGACTGGCTTCTTCCCAGGTTTGATTGGCAACTGAAGTTCCACCAATCCTCTGTCGAGACCAGGCATCTCGTCGTAATCCCATGCAAAACAATCCTTGAACTCCTTTAACAAATGGATTACTTCCAACCTGAGTTATGGGTCTATTTTTGCGCTAATGTAAGTTGGCTTTTTCTCTAACCCTTCGCCCAAGTTGATTTCTTCTAAAGGATCCTGCGCCAACATCTTGATGTTGTTCGCTAAGGGGTCCTTTTCGAATCCCAAAGGCTCATCGTCGTAGATGGCGTCGAGCCTTTGTTCCTGCATTCCTTCTGGCATGATATCAGGAGGTTCTGGGTCGAAATATTTTCCAGGACCTGCAGAAGGTAACTCTTGATCATTGGCCTGTGTGGCCATATATTTTACTTCGGCTTCGAGAGCCGTTATCATCCTTGTTTCGGCTACATAAGCCGAAATTCGCTGCAATGATTGTGACTCAGTCATTGTCACTGAATTCACTTCCCTAACCAGTTGGCTGGATATCAGTTAGCCCACTAAAGTCAATGTGGGACAAGTCTTCTCTGTCCCATTGAAAACCATGCTCAGGGTGCAGGTATAGGGAACAAAAAGTATTTGGCGCTGGCGCCAAGTCGAAGTCAGGTGTTGGGCATGGCCCAATGTGGGCCAAGTTTTTGTCGAAGTCTTCCAGCCCTAGGTGATTTACTTCGCCCAGGTAATAGCTTTGATCCGCTTCTATGTTTTCGACCATTCCATCAGGACGCCATAGCAGCAACCTCTGGTGCATTGATGATGGTACAGCTCCAACACCATGTATCCATTCAAGGCCCAACAAAAGATTATAGTTAGATTTGGCCGATATGACCATAAACATAGTTGGTCGAAGGATAGATCCCACCTTGATATCCAGTTGGATCACACCCATATTGGTCCCTATGTCGCCTTCATAATTCGATAGGACCATGTTGCGAGGCTTGATGTTTTCATCACTCTTGCCTATTTTTCTCAGCATAAAGTGAGGGATGATGTTGATGGTTGCCCCACAATCCACCAAGATCTTATTTACTGTGGTTTCTTCGAGTTTAGCCCTTATAAATAAAGGCTTAAGGTGATTTTTCATCGCCTCTGTAGGAGGTTCGAAGAACCCATTCTGCTCTTCAGTAGCGCCATTATCCATGACGAAATAGCATACTGGCCTATGCTTGGCCATTTCTTGTTCAACTTCCCAATCGCTTGTTTCGACCTCCACCTGGCGGTTGAACTCTCTTGGCAAAACTGAGACTATGTTCACCATGATATCTAAGGTGTCATCAGACTCAGAGCCATCTTCGTTATCGACTTCACCCTGGTTAGGCCAGACTAGCCTATTGGTCACTGGTTGTCTTTCCAAAGGCTTCCTCTGCTTTCTCTGAGGAACATTTGAACTTGATTCTGCCTTTGGTTCATTAGCAGCTTCCCTCTCAGCTTTTCGTCGCCTCTGGTATCTCCTCCATTGAGATCGAGACATGGGATTCTTCCCTTTGTAGTTGCTTGATACCTGGGTCACTTTAGGGGTAGCAACCTGAGGTTCTTTCTTATGTGTAAAAGATGAACCTCTTGGCACTTCGAAGGAATGCCATCTTTCCTCGCTTGGCCTCTTTCAACCAGATGTTTTGTACCAAGTATCAACTAGCACATTAGTTGGAGGCCTGAAAGTCAGTGGCCTCTTTTCCTGATTTGAACCCCTTTGGGAGGTTCTTCTGGGGTCATGTCGAGTATCAACACTTTCCCTTTTTTGTTTGCTGCTCTTACACCTTGAATATGTTCAACAACTTTTTTGTCGAAGATTGAACTGCATCGAGGACACAGCATCACTTCTGACTTCTTTTTCTGGCATCTTTGCAGGAAATCTGCCAGATTTTCATTTTCCCGAGGGAAAGCAGTTTTGTTGGCTTGTTCTTGCCTAATGGCCTCCTCTGATGCTTTTGGTTCAGAGACTTCAACCATGTTGACATTCATGGTGTCTTTGGTGGCAAGAGTCAACTGCTTCATCTGAATCTCCAAGTCCTCCGTCTGGCCTTGAACTGCAGCCAAGTAAGAACTGGGTTTTGTTCTAGATTTTTGGGCTCCAACTGCTTCCAGCTTTGGGCTTTCGACCGCCTTTTGGACCGCTTCAATTGTCTTTCTGGATAGATTCCCAGAAAAACTGCCAAAGATTGGCATGTTGACATGGTCCTTTGTAACTTCGACCATTGTGATTCCTGGCCTCTTCGACTGGCTTCTGGACGCCTCGATCACGTTCACCTCTGAAGGTTCAGCATAATGGGCTTTAGCCTGCAAAGGGTTGGAGTCCACAGTCATGGGGGTCTTGTCATCAAACTTCAACCTCCCTTCTTCGATAGCGTCTTGCACAAGATTCCTGAAAAGAAAACATTGAGACGTTTTATGGCCCAGAAAATTATGATATTTACAAAAGCCTATTTTCTTTCTTTGATCAAGAGGAGGCACTTTTACCCCTGGGGGTACTATCATTTGGCCATCTTTTACAAGTAAGTCAAATATTTCATCACATTTTGTAATATCAAAACTATAAGTCTTTTTGGGGAACCTATCGTTGGTCCTTTCTGGACCAGTGGGATTTTTTCCACTTGAGGGGACTAACAGTTTGCAAGAGTATGGTGGCCCTTGTTTCAGTTCCGCTAAATCGACCTCTCTTTCTTCGACGGTTATAGTTTCGTCGAAGGTTTCTGGATCTTCATCATCCATTTCGACATACGCTATCCTCTCTCTTTTGTGAGTTTTTGTCGCCTTGGCTTTTTCAGCCTTAAGGCGTTCTACTTGTCGAACTCTATCGGCCAATTGGGCCATGTCTCTAAGGTATTGAGTGTCTAATTTCTTCCTAATGGAATAATCTAAACCGCCTGCGGCTATTTCGACTAACTCATATTCTGGCACTTGTGTAAAGCATCTTGCTTTGAGCAACCTAAACCTATTTAGATATTCGTCTATAGGTTCAGTGAAACGTCTCTTTACACTGGCCAATTCTTTCAGGCTTATCTTGGTTTGTCCCATGTAGAATTGCTCATGGAACAATCTCTCCAACTGGGTCCAATGATGGATCGAATTGGGGGGAAGAGTTGTGAACCAAGTAAACGCGTTCTTTGTTAAAGAACTTGGGAAGTACTTAATCCTTAGGTTTTCGTTGTTTGAAATATCTCCTGCTTCGATCAAGTATCTCGCCACATGTTCGACAGTAGATTATGTCGTGTCCCCTGAGAATTTAGTGAACTTAGGGACTTTACATCTAGGAGGTAAGTCTGTTTGCAACACATATTCTGACAATGGGGATGTGAAGTTGGGCCTACGAAAGCCCATATTCATCCCATTTTGCGTCATGATTCTTTCGATCATGGCTGCCAGATTATTTTCCAAACCCATATTTTGGTATTGGATATGCTGAACTACTTCGTCAGCATTTTGGTTTCTGTTGACTATCCTTACCTCTAGGGCTATGACCCTAGGTTCTTCGACAGGCTGCTCCAATCGTGCCC
Organism: Vicia faba; assembly: GCA_948472305.1. NCBI lineage: Eukaryota > Viridiplantae > Streptophyta > Magnoliopsida > Fabales > Fabaceae > Vicia > Vicia faba. The sequence goes on along the minus strand of OX451738.1, from coordinate 1,214,712,171 downwards.
TAAGGTTTTCTTCGATAGGCTGCTGGACTTGGTTGATAGTGGTTTCTTCCTCTAAGAGTATACCTTGGTTTCCCCTTATTTGCGCCCTTTGGGGCTGTCGAATAGGTTGGGGTACTCCAAAGAAATCAGCCAAACGCGTCATTTGCGCTGTCATCTACTGATTCGACTGGGTGGTGTTTTGTATTAGAGGATTCAGCACTGTACTTAAAGTTTGTGCCAACATTTGAACCATATCATGGTTGCTTTCGTCAATTTGTTGCCTCAAGACTGCTGTCGAGGCATTTGTAAGGCCATGCGCTACTTGGGACGTTCCTCCTAAGAGTTGGGTCCTATTTCTGTTCGCCATACCTACTCCAGAACCTTGGAGTGGCGAAGAGGCACTCACTAAAGGGTCTGAAAAAGTGGACGCAGCGTTCGTCAGGCTAGCCAATTCAGAAGTTGGCATGCCATAAAGTGGTTCTCGATTTGGACCGCCTGTCATAAATCCTGGGGGAACATAAGGCCTGGTGCCTAGATTTCCCCTTGGTGGGGGAGTTCCCAAAGGCACTCTGGGGCCAGTGAACGGAGGTAATGGCCCCGTTGTTGTGACCGTTACTGATGGTGTTGAACCAGCGGTTAGCGCTTCACTTACGGTTGGGATAACCGTTGTTCCCACATTCGTTTGTGGGATTTCGTTATTGTTTGGCGGATTCGCCATCGCTTCTCTTCTTCTGGCAGTATTGGTATTGTTAGTGTATATTCTACCACTTCTCAATAACATGCAATACTTCTCGAAAAAGACGATATTCTGTATAAAAAGGTTAAACTTCAAAATCAACACAAGGTCCCATCAGGTGTGCCAATTTGTTTACCGTGGGAATTGGTAAACAACCGCTGATCTTCCAAAAGGTTACTTATTTGGTGACTCACAGGATCAATCAGATTGATCCTAAGACATGGTTGATTTTGGGGTTTTGACTAAGTTTGATAATGGTTAAATGGCAAGAAAATAAAGAAGCTTTATGTAAATTGCATGAAGAAGAAAACTTGGTAGAATAAAGGAAGGCTTGAAATAAAGACTCCGACTGGAAAAGTAAATGAAGAGCAATAAAGTTCTGGAAAATAAATGACTTTGATTAATTAAAGTGGTGTTTCACACATACATTCTCAATAATTCTTTCGCTCACACTGGGTACTTGAATCTATATGAGTGACTTGTATATAATTGTGAACACACGCGAAAAACTGCGTGAACTACTAATATTTATACTAAACACATCCCAAGTAACCGTCGGGCAGTTACGCTGCTTCGAGATGACTCCACTAGGCACGTTCACAGCGTTCGACGCTCCAGATCTTGGCACGTTGCACTTGGTAACCACTGGGAACCGTTTTCCCTCCAAACGTTTGAATCTCAAACCGTTCCACTCTGAGCAATCGAACACCTTCGTCGAGAAGCACCTTCAACGTCGAAAGCAACCAGATTCTTCCTTGGAAGAAATTCTCTAAGTACATTGCCATCTTCTGATGAGCATTTCGACAGAACCAGCTGGTCGAAACCATTCTTCAGCTTTAATGGCTTATATTAATAAAAACAAGGGTGTCAAATTTAGGAGCCAACACTAATACATTGTCTTGGTCATTAGGGTATTGTACACAAGTTTAATCCCTAAATGGTAAAAGACACATTTCCATTTTTGCAAAAGTTTGCTTTATGTCAAACCATTAATCCTTGAGCATAGAGCCAAATCTCTTGCAGCTAAATAAATCGACTAATCAGAGGGGCCAAGAGGATTGTATGCAAGGTGATAAGATGGCTTGTACAGGCCTGTAACCACAAGTTCACTTTGTTACTTAAAAAACAAGAAAGCTTGCCAAAGCTTGAGAACTAGAAAACCAGCATAAATCAACTTACACAAACACTTCAAACATCTTTCTCACAACCCTTTGAGCTAGAAACAAGAGTGCTTGAGCCCCAAAACACCCCATAGCCAGAAATCACACTTATTTGGCAAAATAGGGCAGGTGCTACAACTTGAGTTCCCTAGCTCATTTGGCTCGTGCGTTTTTCCCCATTTTGCTTCAAACACTTTCCATTCAACTCACTCAAGCTATCCCAAACCTCCATTACCAACTGTAACTCCATTTACAGTGTTCACCATTTTCATTTTGAGCTTGTGCAGGTTGAGTTCTATAGACTGATTCAAGGACATTCAAGGCAAGTTAGCTATTGGAAAAGGACAAGTGAAGTTCAGGCAAGCTACCAGACATCTCAAAACTTGTTGAGAAGCACTGCATTGCCCTACACGAATCCAACTGAAACATGTTTTTCTTCACTTTCTATCTCTCTATTTAGGAACATTTAGCCTTAGGTTTGTGAATAAAAAATGTAGTGTTCATTGCAAGGAAGTCATACATATGCTCAACTTTCATTTATATTAAGTGTGCTAGGAGAATTTCATCCATGAACATGCTAAAAAAACTAGGTCAGATTTTAGGGGCAGAGAAATTCTCTCTGGTCTTTGAGAGTTAGGATTAGTTTTTTATATGGTTGGAACCGTCTTGAAATTCTCTACAAGTTTGATGTTGTGAGTTTTTGCAAAAGATCACGTATACGAGATCTAGCATTTGAACCAGGCGCGCACGTTTACAAAGTCTGAAGGTTGAAGATGAAGTTGGCTTGGGCTGGGCCTGGCCTAGCTTGCTTCTAACACCTCCCATTTTCATTTTTGCACCCCCTGGCCCATTTCCTTGTATTTTTACATTTTTGCATTTTTTGTTTTCTTTTCTGATTTTTTTTATTTATTTCCAAGTATAAAAAATGCTAAAAAAAATATTTTCATAATTTTTTACATTTATTTGGCATTTTATTTTAATTTTTTCTAACATTAAAAGCATAATTACTTTTATATTATTTATTTAAACTTGAAAATAATATGTAAATCATGCCTTTATTTTTATTTCTTATTTTTATTCACATTAAAAATATTATTATAAATATAATTTATTTTTGTACATATTTTATTTTATATTATACATATTTAATATATATATATATATATATATATATATATATATATATATATATATATATATATATATATATATATATATATATATAATTTTATTTTATTAAATACTTTAGAATAAAATATAAAAATATTACATTTTTACTTTTATTATGATTTACACTAAAAAATACCTTTTTTTAAATATATTTTATTTTTGTGCATATTAATATATTTTATTGTATATAAATAATATAATATGTTTATTTTCTTAAAGAAATTAGGGTTTTACCCTTAAACAAATAAAATAAATCTTTTAGTTATTTCTTTATTTGTTATATTAAATACTTTTACATACATAAACAAATAAAAACTTTTTTGCATAATACATATTATTTGATATTTATTTATTTTGTTTATTTAAATATTGTCCATTTAAATATTTATGCATTGTGATTCAATTTGGATGTAATAGTAAACTAGAGTTTATATTTCTTGTCAAATACCCCCCATTCATAATTGTATCCCCATCCCTATAATCATGTTGTAATAGCTTAGAATTTTAAATTCTCGCACTTTACGCTTTCAATTATGCCATGATTACCGAATTAGGGTTTGTATGTAAAAATCCAAATCAACAAATAGCTTGACCTAATCAAAGACAAATATGCATGAAAATCAAACACAATGCACACTTACACCCCTAGGGTTACAATCCATTTGTTGCCTTCAAAAATGGGCCATGGTATGCATGTTGGGTACTTTGGCAAAACAAAAACAAAACAAAAGATCATAGTCCCTCGATGACGCTATCTTAGTTTCCTAAACAAAAATAATCAAGTCCCTCAAAAATTTGCCAAAAATACTTGACACAATTGCTATCATGGTCTATACGATGACCCGCGCCTGTCCCGTTTAACATCCTAACACAAGGTTGTTCACCAAATGCAATGGTGAAACAACACTGTCAAAAGGGTTAAAAACAAAAGAAAGATCTTTGAGTAAAATAGGGTAGATAACTCTTAGTTACTTGATCAAAAGCTTGCAAAACATCCTTGCTATTTTCAAACACACTTCACAACACAATTTCAAAACATTTTCCAAATCAAACTTTCAAACATTGAACATCTTTTCAAAAGACAAATACACCTTTGTATAATTTCAAACAAGAATCATTACAAAGGGTGCCACAATGATGGCCTCTTTTCAAAACATCTTTCAAAACCACACACACAAAGCACCATTTCAAACAATTGAAAAAGCAAAGCAAGTGATCTAAACAAGTAACTAAGAGCCCATGGATAACCATGGATGAAAAGGGTGCTTGCACCTTCCCTTTTCATAATCTACTCCCCGAACCCAAGAAAACATCTCAAAGGTCTTTCCTGTGCTTTTTGACCTTTCCTTAGGATAAAATAAAAAGTCGGTGGCGACTCTTGCTAAACCGAAACATTTGCAAACACAAACACGAAACCTCAAGTCAGTTCTCCCACCGTATCACATGAGGCATAAACATGATTGGAGAGATCAAACCCACTGGCTCTAATGGATATCGTTTCATCCTCGTCGCCATCGATTACTTCATAAAGTGGGTCGAAGCAGTTTCATTTGCCTCAGTCACCAAGAATGTTGTACCCCGATTTATGAAGCATAACCTCATCTATCAGTATGGCATCCATGAGAGAATCATCACTGATAGTGGTACCAACCTCAACAATGCCATGATCACTGAACTGTGCGTGCAGTTCAAGATCAAACATCATAACTCTTCTCCATACAGACCTTAAATGAACGGTGCAGTGGAAGCTACTAACAAGAATATAAAGAAGATTGTGCAAAAGATGGTTGTCACCTATAAAGACTGGCATGAGATGTTACCATTTGCTCTTCATGGCTATCTTACCTTGGCACGAACATCAAATGGGGAAACCCCATTATCTTTAGTCTATGGCATGGAAGTTGTCCTGCCTGTCGAAGTTCAGATTCCTTCTTTGAGGATTATGAAAGAGGCAGACTTAGGTGAAGATGAATGGATTCAGACAAGATTGGATCAATTGAATTTGATTGATGAGAAGAGGCTGGCTACTGTTTGTCATGGTCAAATATATCAAAAATGTATGATCAAAGCTTTCAATAAGAAGATTAAGCATCGAGTATACCAGGCTGCCGACTTGGTAATAAAGTGCATCATTCTACCACAAGGTGATCCCAGGGGAAAATGGACTCCCACTTACGAAGAGACATTTGTTGTCAAGAAAGTATTCTCGGGCGGTGCTATGATGCTAACCACTATGGACGAAGATTTCCCGCACCCTGTCAATGCAGACATAGTCAAAAAATACTACGCATAGGAACGACCAGCTAGGTTGACATACCTAGGCAAAAATAAGGGCATCCCGGTGAACCAAAAGGGTTCAGGCAAAAATTAGGGATATATACATAAGATTGTACACTCGGAAAGTCAAAAACTTGAAAGGGTGGTGTTGTACCCCAAAATTTTCCCTCTTATTTCTTAATATATTTCCTACAAAGATCTTCGATGAGTCAAGTTTGCGCAAGTATCGACCAGGTCAAATCATCTCCTCAGTATTGATGTCTAAAATTAGGGTTCGAGTTTGCACAAGGATAATTGGACTCCTAATACTTCAAATGACTTTCATGGACCATTATGGACCCTAAAGATTGCTCCTATCAAGTTTCAAAGTATTAGATCACAAAATCGCTCTGTCAATTGATCAGATGACCTAAAATCAACTATATTAGAAAAAAGTCGATTGTGGCCAACCTACAGCCAAACTTCAAGCTTTTGGACCAATATCAACATTTTGAAGTCATATATATCATTTGATCAAGACGATACCATAATTTTCCAAGAAAATCATTCAAATTGTCAAAAGGGCAAAATGGTCAAAATTAGGGTTTTGACCGAGAATGACCAATTTTCGATTTTGACCTAGTACATGACTTATTGGTTTGAATCATTGATTTCAAGAATTCAAATACGTCATTTTGACCTAACCGCATATTTCAATTCATCTCCCGAGATCAGTGGATTGATAGACAAAATTCGATTAACTGGTGGAAAAGTCAACTGTACACTAAAAAGTCAAACTTTGACTTTTTGATCAAAATTGAGTCCCAAAAATCATTCATCAAAACATCCAAAATATGAAATTTGATCATAAAAAATCAAGAGAGTAAAAAATCCAACTTTGCAAGGCTTAGAAATTTTTCTAAGAATTTGTATACATGCTAATTTCATTGCTTCATGACATCTTTTCGCTATAATTCAAGATGTTACAAATAATTCAAGTTATTACAAGGTTGCATTTTTGCAAGATTACAAACCCTAAGCTTTATCTTGTTTGAATTTTTCCCTTTGACTTAATGTTCAAACTTTGTCACTATGCTGTCCACAAAATAGACTTGTATCATGCTACAAATGTTGTTGTCCAAGAAAGCCTAAAACCATGTCAAAAACAGTTTGTTGTACTGTTGTAAAACAACCCTGCACCAAGCTGCCACAACACTCCAAAACTGCTGCAAAATAGCTATGCTATGCTACCACTAACCCAGTCCAAGCCTGCATTATCTCAGCCCCATATTTGCACATAATTAGAACATAAGAGCTGTATCAAAAAGAAATGGAACAGTATACCCAAACAATTCAAAAACTTATTTGTTTCCCTCCTAAATCTCAATCAAGTCCATCTACAAATAAACTATTTTCACAACACACAAAAGGTTGGTTTTTAGAGAGGGGAGAGAGAAGAGAAAAAACAACATTCTTTGTAAACTCTACTCATTCACAAAAGCCCCTTTCTCATACTCATCTCTATTTTCATTCACCAAAACAGATCCTCAACCCATTATTTCATCTTGCAAACCCTGCCATAAACCAACCAGCCAAACACTTTACATCATATAGAGATTATTCAAACACAAGAATAGTTTCTGTAGTGCCATTATCTTCACCTTCCAAACACAAAAACAGTACTGTACAACCTGACTGGGTTGGTGTGGTTCAAACAACTTGGAACAACTTCCTGGAGATTCACTAAGGCCCTCACAACTTCTTGAAAAGTATTCAGATTCAAAACACTAAGTGCAATCTCAAGGTAAGTCTTCTTGACTTTGCATTTTTCATACATCACTAATGATTCATTCTTGAAGATAAAATTTAGTAATCATTGCCCCTATGAGCTAACCATTTGCTTGCTATTCATTTTTTATCAATCATATGCTGTGAACTGACCTGTATACACAATAAAATAATTTTAGAGGCAAAAAACTGTTGCATGAGTCGATACATACTCACACGAGTCGACTCATTCTAGTGATAAAACATGGTATGAGTCGACACATGGCCCTATGCATCGACTCATACTGTTATCCAGGCCCCAAAACAGAAGGATGAAAGGTGCATGAGTCGACATAAAACACGCATGTGTCGACACAAACAGGTGTATGAGTCGACACATCCTAGTATGCATCGACTCATACTGAGTTGATTTTGTTTTACGTGAGTAAGAAGAGTAATGTGTCGATGCATATCAGTATTGTGTCGACACATAATAGTTCAAAATGTAATTTTTCTTTCTTTTTACACTGTCTTTACATTTTTTCACAGATTTTCTTCAATACTGTCCAACTATTCGATATGGTTGTAATAATTAGACATCTACTTCATCCCCATTTGTAAATTGTACCCCACTCCCCTAATGATGTAATAACGTAGGATTTTAATTTCCATAAATTTATCGCTTTTCATATGATTGTTAGTAATTAGGGTGTGTATGGAAAGATAAAATCAACCGTTAGAAAACCCTAATCTCAAATACAAAAATGTATGCAATCAAACACACTTCGCACACCTTTAAGGTAATCCCACTTGTTGCCTCGGAAAAATAGTCATGTCCCTCGAATATGGGTGCTTTAGCAAATACCCTCGAGAAAAAAATATCGTAGTCCCTCGATGACCCTTCGATGTTGCCTTCGGTAAAACAATCTTAAGTCCCTACTTGCTAAAACGTCTCATAAGTTGCCTTCTATGACTATACGATTGACACACGCCTGTCCCTTCACATCCAATGATGGGGCTTCTTACCAATCAATGGTAAGATAGAAACATCTAAAGGAGGAGGAAAAGAACAAAGACCTTTTGAGTAGGTAGGATGCTCGTAGTTGCTTGCTCACCAAACTAAAAACCATTTTCACACTCACACTTTCAAAATATCTTCAAAAACAAACATCTCTTTGAACTATTTTCAAAACCAACACTTTGTATGCATTCTTATAGAGACGAGAATCATTAGAAATATTGCCGCAACAAAGGCATTTTCAAAACATTTTCAAACTTACACCAATCACAAACACATTTCAAACAAAGCATTTTCAAAGTGATCAAGCAACTAAGAGCCCGTAGATAACTACAGATGAAAAGGGTGCTAACACCTTCCATTTTCATAACCTACCCCCCGAACTCAAGAAAATATCTCAAAAGGTCTTTCCTGTTCTTTTCACCCTTTCCTTTATTGGATAAAAGAAAAGTCGGTGGCGACTCTTTCTATCCGCAACAATTGCGATAAAATGAAAAAACACCTAAGTCAGTTCTCCCACCGTATTATAGGCGGCTTGGGCAAAAATGGGTATCCTTGTGGACTGAAAACCCGAAAGAGAGGTCCAGGAAAAAGTTAGGGATTAAAGCGTATGACTATGACCTGTTGGATCACTACAACCAGCTTTATTACCACAGTCAAAGTTCAAATGGTACAAGATCAATTCAATCGACTTCTTCTGACGACAAGGGATGATATGTTCGAAGACATATGGGTAATAGTAGAGTTGGAACCCAATGAGATCACTTCCACATGGCTATATATATTTGTTTTCACTTTGTACTCCTTTCATTTCACGACGATTTCCTCTTACTAGGATTTCCGTCTCTTTGTACAAAATCTCCTGTTTATAGGCAACTTATCAATACAAATACCTTTTGAAGTGCAAACTTTTTGTTTTTTTGTTTTGATTGCAAAAATGTCCAATAACTAAAATTGAATGAACAGATGCATATGAACATGATTAAATATTAACAAAAATATGCATGAGAACAGTAATAAGCATTTACTCAAGACTCTAGGAGTTGGGATGACACTCAAGCTGTCCATGAAACCCCACAAAGCCATTTCTATGAGATTATCCCCATAGAGTAAATCCACACAATTTATTTTCAAAGTTTCCAATCAGCATATCTCCTGGAAATTCGCTTCCCCAGCCGAGTTTGGCCTTCCAAAACTGGAAGAGAAACCTTGCAAATGTTCTTCCACAAAAGAATTCATCTCCCCAATAAGGTCGCCAGAATAATTTTCTCAAAAGGGTTTATTTCCCCAACAAATTACTATCTCCTTAGACTACTGCAAATCACTAACAAAACTCCTCTTCCCTAGTATAATTGCCACTATCTCCAGAAAGTTGCTGCAAAGCCTGGAATTTGACCAGATACCAGTTAACTTTATCATCCCTAGACAAATCAGAAGTTTAATCATCTCTTTTATCCCCAATCAGGGTATATAAGAATTAAATTCCCCAGTAGAGTAATGGAAAACCAAGGTTCCTGAACTTTACTCCCCAAACATAAATTAACATCCCCAATGGAGTTTCCTCAAACAAGTAAGCAGGAATCCCCGGCGGAAGCATTCCAGCCAAAGTCAAAGATACACATACTCTTCGTCCACAACAACAGTCAAGGATTTATTTTTTCTAGATAAACATTTCACATTCATATGTCATAACATATGCATACGAAATGCATATAACACAATCTCATTTATTTTGAGAACATCATTACGCAATGCATTTCATACATCACGACATTGCATACAACTAAATATTTATCTTTTCAAATAAAAGTTCTCAACCAAACAAATATCATCAACGTTTCTCAAATAGGTCAGAGATTAATTCCCGAAACAAGCCGGGGTAACTATCTCTACGACCAACAAAAAGCGGGTTCTAGATTAATACCTAAAATAAGACAGGACAACTATCTGGATGACCGACCATAGGTTAATACCTGAAACAAGATAGGACAACTATTTATGAACAATTAATTGTAGGTTAATACCTGAAATAAGACATGACAACTATCTACATGAGAAGATTGAAGATTAACTCCCGAAACAGGACGAGGAAACTATCTTTCTTTCTCTTTAGTCAGATAAAGATCAATTCCGAAAATAGGACGGGACGACTATCTTTATAACCAAGTGGTATGAACTCCCGAAACAGGACGGGTTTACCAATAAACTGATAGTAGATCAATTCCCGAAACAAGATGGGGCGACTATCTACAAGACCTCTGCTGGTTCAATTTAAATCGACCAATGCTTTATCCTGACATGTTTCTAGTAGATACTTTCTATGGTTCAGTTAAATCGACCATAAGATTTATGTTGATTCGTATCCAGTTAAAGACCATTCAAGACTTCTGCTGGTTCAGTTTAAATTGACCAATGATTTACCCTGTTTTGTTTCCGACAGACACTTTATATGGTTCAGTTAAATCGACCCTAAGATTTATGCTGATTCATTATCCAGTTAAAGACCATTGTAGATACTTTCTGGCTAAAATTAAATCAACTAAAGATTTATTCTGATACTTCTCTCAGTGAACATTTTCTATCTCTGATTAAATCGACCAAAGATTTATTATGATACTTCTCTCAATATACCTTTTCTGGATTATATTAAATCGACCAAAATATTTATTCTGATACTTCTCCTAGTTAAAGTCGAGCTTTAGACTTAGTCTAATTTATCTATCAACCGTCACCTCTGGATTACATCTATAAGCGCATCTCCGATGATTCTCGATCACCTCTGATGGCATCTATAAACCCATCTCCGATAATATTCTGTCACTCTCCAAATGTATTTAAGCCCATTCCCGGTATGATAAACCCATAATGTTACTTCTTGCACAAGCGAGTGCAAATTTTTGGGCACATAAGTGTTCAATCATCTTCTACCTTCAAGTTACGAATGACAAACATGCCAATCTAACTCTTCAGGTTTAAGAAGATTGAATAGGGGAATCTGTTGTACCCCAAAATTAACCCTCCCATTTTTCATTCAATATATTCTCCTAGGGTTTCTCAAATGCTCAAGGTGGCTCAAGAATTGATCAGACAAATTCTCCTCCTAAGCATTGGGTCCACGACTAGGGTTTGGTATTTCTAAAGGAAGGTTGGGTTTCCAAGATCTCAAGTGTCTTTAATGGCGCTTCATATGTATTCAAGAAGGCTCATATCAAATCTCATGCCTTGCATCTCAAGTTCGCTCAGTCAATTGCTCAGATGATCGAAAATCAGCTGTATTGACCAAAAGTCGACATTTTCAAGATCAAGTTCAAACGATTGTAACTTATTCGATATTCAATATTTTTGAGTGTTTCTTTTTACATATGACTCTCCATGATGTCATATCCAACTTCTCTTTATAAGTCAAGAGCCGATTATGTGCGAAAGATCATCAAAAATTTGAATATTTTAGAGGTCGCTTTCTAGACTTTGACCTAATCTCAAGTAACTGTTGCCTGACTTCCAAGAATCGTAATTTCCTCAATTTTCAAGATCTTGACACTATTAATTTTTTGCATAATGTCATAAGGAATGTCATCTACAAGTTTACTTTAAGAATTGAAGTTAAATTGTGTTTAGAAGGCCTTGAAATTTAGTGAAACGTTATAGGTCATTTTTCTTGACTTAAAGTTTTCTTGACTTCTAATAAAATTCATGGCACCAACTTCTCAAAGCGATAACCTTTAGCCTCGAATCCCTTTTCTAGTGATCATTCAAAGCATTTTAGGCTTAATTCAATTTCTTGTACTTACATGATGCGAGGTGAATTTTGTTTGAGTGGCGTGATTGAATTCAAGATTGTTTTGGAAGAAGGATTCATTTAGAATACTTGGAGTTTTCATCAAGTGAATTCAAGTGTTAACTAGATGAAACTTATAAAAAAAAGGATCATTCAAGATTCAAATCATTCATCACATTCCATTATCCAAGACTATTTTTGAGGCATGATATTTCAAGGTCAACAAACATCATGCAAAGCATGAGATTAATTTCAAATTCAAGTGGAAAGTTTCATTCAATTCTCAACTAGTTCACTCAGGAACTCAAAAAAGAAATCAGGAATTCAAGGAGTGATTTGGAAATTTTTTTTCAATAATTCTAATCCAGTTTTATTTTCATGGAACAAGGTATTGTGGAACTCATTCAAGAGATGTTGGAGAATTCAAATTCGAATTTCAATTAAAAGAGACTTTGCATACTTTTGGTATCATTAGGAATTGTTTGTTCAAAGTACAAATTGGAAGGATTACAAAAAATTACAATATTACAAATTTTCCTAATGGATACAAGTTTGTTCTAAAAAGTAAACTACAAAGAAATTTTCTTCAAGTCTTCATCAAACACTTCAAGTCGCTCCTCATCAATTTTCCCTATTGCCCATCGATTTGCTCATCAGTTGAAACAAAAAGAAAAAGTGTTTGTTAGCAACATAAACATGAGCATAAAATTTACAAAAGTATTGTAAGTTCATCATTAGAGTTTGACTTATGGAATCAGATTTTTAGGGCCAGGTTTATCTATTACAAATCAGAAAGAAATTTATTTCACAATAAATAAAGACAAAGAGGTTGAAAATATAATTTCATAACAAAACAGCCCAATATTGTCCAAACCTTGCTGCCAAAAAACATCCATGTTGTTGTCCATATCCAAACCTGCATAACCATCCCAAGTAACTTCTTTAAAACTGCATAAAAAATAGTCTCCTATACAGTCCAAAAGCCCTACAAAACAACCTGCAAATCAGCCTGCAAAGCATTCTGAAGACCTGCTATCCATAACTTGCACAAAATTAGCAAAATCAAAACTACATCAAGAAAATGCTAAAGCAGCTAACCAAAACTGTTCAAACTTATCACTTATTTCCCCCAAAAAAACTATTCTCATTCACTATAAAGAGACAACATTGCTTTACTGTAAGGGGGACGAAAAAAGAAGACAACCACATAATCAAGAGAATTCAACTTTTGTTCATCATTTTCCTCAAACCAAAAACCCTTCAGAAACTAAAAAAAAGGGAGAAAGAGAGAAAGTTTTATAGAAGGAACTTCCCAATAGAAAACCAGAAAAAGACTTACAAAATTTCAGCTCAAACAACTGCAGCCCTCAAACTCTTCACTCAAGTACCTCCCTAAAAACGCTGCAGAATAAAATTATTTCAAAGTCTTCCTCCAAGCAACTCACAAGCTTGCTTCATTCGCTCCACAAATTCACAAATTAGCAACCTACAGAAGTCAACAAAAGCAACTTAGTGTAATTTCTTCAATTCACATCAAATTAAAAGCAATTTCTTAGACTCACCTCTATTGAAGCTCCGTCGAAGATAGGTACTTTCTTCTACCATTTTGTTTTGCGTTTCCATGTTTGCTCTTTTGAGATTGATTGTTGTGTGAAGCATTGTTGTTTTTTGTGTTGCACAATGAGCATAGAACCATGGTTGTCATTGATTAGCTGTTGTTATTATTGATTGTTGTTGATGTTTTGAAAAAAATGGGAGACAAAAAATCAGTAAAAAATAATAATACCATTTAACACATAACAGAACCAACTGTAAAATCATAGCCTAAAACCTCTGCCAAATTATCCTCTCATTATCAAACTCTTCCACCTCAAATCCATCCTCTATCACCTCAAATCCATCCTTCATCCAACCCACATGAAATATCTCTTAAAAAAAACTTCCCTCCGCAACTCTCATACAAACCTATTACGATACACACTTCACCCTACCTCAGCGCCACACTTCAATACCTCTGCTCAACACCATCACCGTGACCAACACCAAACCTTATATTCCCTCACCATCTTTCGCCCCTGTCATCGTTCTTCCCCTTCATTCAGTCTTCAATCATCCTTATCACTGATTGTTTCAACATCTGTAACAAGCAACATGACAACAATTTCAACATGTAACAACACGTTCGCTTTGCATCAATGCACCAAGAACAACATTCAAACGAAATTGTAGAAGGAGTTTGAAGAATAAGGAAAAGAAAGGATATAAAGTTGAAGAGAAGACATACCGAAGCAGATATTCCAGGATTTCTCACTGCTATTGCAACCGAAAAGGCGCTTGACCATCTCCGGTAGTGCCATCTCTTTAAGTACCAGACAGTGAAGAGGAATCTGTTATCATACAAGCTGAACAACACAAAACCCTATTCCTCTTTCAATTTCATTTTATTTTTTATTTTTTATAATCAATAATAACACAAATATAAAATTAGTTTGTGATGGTTTGGGTTGAGAATGGTGGTTGGGCCGAAACCTTTCCCATAAGCCCGCTACTTTTTTTTCTCTCAACCTGAGATGTCAACAAAAACTCTCTCCTTTGGATCATTTTTGTTGGGCCAAATTGTTATACCCTTTGAAGCCCACAAGTCTTTTTCTTTTTATGCTGATGTTGAAACAAAAAGTGATGTTGGGTTCATCTATCTAGGCCTTGTACCTGATCCTTTTACTAACACCCCATGTTTTCTTTTATAATACTAACCCAACTAATTTCTATATTATTTCTATTTTAATTATTCGCCTTTGATTATTTTCCTTTTTTTCATAAAATCAAAAATACAAAAAATATTTTCTTAACTAATTAATCTCTTTTTTTTAGAATTAAAAATAATTATACTCAGGCTTTATTTAATTTTATTTTTTTAAAATTATTTTAGACTTAGGTTTTATTTAATTTTATTTTAGTTAATTTAGATTTTAGGTTCATTTTTCTTACAATTAATTAGCTCAATTTAGTTTAATTAAAACCTTTCCATAAAAATAACAAAAACAATTTTCTTTTATCTTTTCTTTGTCTTTGCATTTTATACATTTTATTATTTTGCACTATAATTTATGTAATTGTCAAAGCCTTGTAATAGTAATTAGTCTTTTACTTTATCCCCATTCATAAATTTGTACCCCCATTTCCAAAGCATTGTAATAGTGTTTGAATTTTATTTTTCGCATTTCCTTATACTGTATAGTAATTAGGCGTGTATGGCAAGATTTAAAATCAACCGCTAGACAACCCTAACTTCAAGATAAAATAACTGAAAATCAATCACTCTTCACACGCGCACCTCTAGGGTAACCTCGCTTGTTACCTTAGAAAAATAGCCATGTCCCTCAAATATGGGACGCTTTAGCAAAGCCCTTCGATAAAAAAAGGTCGTAGTCCCTCGATGATCCTTCAATGTTTCCTTCGATAAAAGGATCCGAGTCCCTTATGAAAATTGCTAAAGCGTCTCATAAGTTGCCTTCTATGACTGTACGATGACCCACGCTTGCCCCTCACATCCGATAATAGGACTTCCTACTAATCAATAGTAGGATAGTACTATTTAAAGGAGGAGGAAAATAACGAAGACTTTTTGAGTCGGTAAATTGCTCGTAATTGCTTTCTCATAAATCAAAATAATCTTCACACCTCACACTTTCAAAACATATTTCAAACACTTTACGAGCAACATATATTTTCAAAACCAACACTTTGTATACATTCTCAACGATACGAGAATCATTACAAAGTTTGATGAAACAAAGGCGTTTTCAAGATATTTTCAAACTTACACCAAGCACAAAACACATTTCACAAAGCATTTCAAAGTGAGCTAGCAATTAAGAGCCCGTAGATAACTAGGGATGAAAAGGGTGCTAACACCTTCCCTTTTCATAACCTACCTCCCGAACTCAAGAAAATTCTCAAATAGGTCTTTCTTGTTCTTTTCACCCTTTCCTTTATTGGATAAAAGAAAAGTCGGTTGAGACTCTTTCTATCCGTAACAATTGTGATAAAATGCAAAACACCCAAGTCAGTTCTCCCACCATATTATAGTAACCACCATGGACGATGAAGATTTCCCGCACCCTGTGAATGCGGACATAGTCAAAAGATACTACGCCTGAAAACAATTTGCTAGGTTGACTGGCCTAGGCAAAAATAAGGGAATCCCGGCGAACCAAAAAGGTTCGGGCAAAAATTAGGGATGTATATAAAAGATTTTACACTTGGCAAGTCGAAAACCTAAAAAGGCGGCTTGGGCAAAAAAGGGTATCCTAGTGGACTGAAAACCTGAAAGGGCGGTCCAGGAAAAAGTAAAGGGTTAAAGCGTACGACTATGTCCCGTTGGATCACTTACAACAAGCTTTATTAACAAAGTCAGAAGTTCAAATGGTACATATCAGTTCAATCAACTTCTTCTGACATCAAGGGATGAGATGTTCGAAGGCATAAGGGCAATAACAGAGTTGGAACCCAACGGGATCATTTTTACATAGCTATATATATTTTTTCACCTTGTACTCTTTTCATTTCACAATAATTTCCTCTTATTAGGATTTATGTCTCTTTGTACAGAATCACCTCTTTATAGGCAAACTATCAATACAATTACACCCGTCAATTCAAACTTTCTGTTTTTTGTTAATTTTTCTGTTTGCAAAGAACGTCCGATGACTAAAATTGAATGAATATATGCATATGGACATGATTGACTGTTAACAAATATATGCATAAGAACAGGAATAAGCATTATTCAAGATTCCAGGAGTTGGAATGACGTTCACGCTGTCCATAGATCTCCACAGAGTCACTTCTATGAGATTATCCCCGCAACGTAATCTTCACAAATTCACCTTCAATGAAGATACATTCCCCACAATTTCCCCCGCAGATCTCTCTAGCGGATAAAAGAACATGATCTTTTTCCAGACAATATCACCAACCTACGGAATTCCAATCAATACAGTTCATGGAAATTCTCTTCCCCAGCTGATTTATTTTTCTAAGACTGTAAAACCCCCTGCAAATTTCTTCTTTCTAGCAAAATTCAATTTCCCCAGGAGAATTTGTTTGCTCAGTAGAGTATTTCTCCGTCAACAGGGTTTATTTCCCCAATAGATTACAGTCTCCCCGGATTGCTACGAATCACCGACAAAATTCCTCTCCCCAGTGAAGTCACCACTATCCCAAGAGAGTTGCTACAAAACCTGGAATTGGACCAGATATCAGTCAACTTTATCCCCCAGTCGAGTTAGAATGATATCCATCTCTTTTATCCCTAGTCAGGGTATATAAGAATTAAATTCCCCATTAGAGCATTTAAACGACCAACGTTCCTGAACTTTTCTCCCCAAGCAAAAATCAACATTCCCCAGCTGAGTTTTCCTCAAACAGCAAGAAGGAATCCCCAGTGGAAGCATTCTAGACAAGATAGAAGATACACATACTCTTCATCCCCAGCAACAGTCAGGGATTTATTTTCCCCGACAAAAATATTGCACGTGTTTACAAATACACTTCAATAACATCTCACATTTATACATCATAGAATATGCATACAAAACGCATATAGCACAATCTCATTTATTTTGGGAACATTATTACGCAATGCATTTCATACATCATGACATCGCATATAACTAACTCTTTACCTTTTCTGGAAAGATCAATCAATAGATGAATATCATCAACAATTTTCAAATAGTTCCAAGATTAACTCCTAAAACAAGATGGGGAAACTATCTGGATGACCGGCCACAAATTAATTCCTGAAATAAGACAGGACAACTATCTGTGAAAAACAAATTATAGATCAAGTATCGAAACAAGACAAGGAGACTATCTACATGAACATGTTGAATATTAATACCCAAAACACAACGGCGAAGCTATCTTTCCTCCTTTATGGTCAGATAAAGATCAATTACCGAAATAGGACGAGGTGACTATCTTTATAACCATTAGTATGAACTCCCGAAACAGGAAGGGTTTACCAACAGAAACAGATTATAGATCAATTCCTGAAATAGGATGGGGCGACTATCTACATGAACAGGTTCGATATTAATACCCGAAACAGGATGGGGAAATTATCTTTCTTCCTTTATGGTCAGATAAAGATCAATTCTTGAAACAAGACGGGGTAACTATCTTTATCACCATTGGTATGAACTCCTGAAATAGGACGGGTTACCAACAAAAATAGATTGTAGATCAATTCCTGAAATAGGACGGGGCGACTATCTACATGAAGAACACTTCCTTCAAATATCTTCTGGCTCAGATTAAATCGACCAAAGATTTATTCTGATACTTCTTCTAGTTAAAGACATACGTAGACATCTTCTGGCTCAGATTAAATCGACCAAAGATTTATTCTGATACTTCTTCTAGTAGACATTTTTTGGCTCAGATTAAATCGACCAAAGATTTATTCTGATACTTCTCCCAGTTAAAGTCGAGCATAGACTTAGTCTAATTTCTCTCAACAATTACTCTGAATGACATCTATAAGCTCATCTACGACAATTCTCCATCACTTCTCCAAATGGCATATTTAAGCCCATTCCCGGTATAATCAACTAAAAGTGTTACTTCATGCACAAGAGAGTGCAAATTTCTGGGCACTTATATGTTCAATCATCTTCTACCTTCAAGTCACGAATGACGGATATACCAATCTAACTCTTCAGGTTTAAGAAGATTGAACAAGGGCAGCTGTTGTACTCCAAAATTTTCCCCCCATTTTCTTCAAGTCATTCTCCTAAGGTCCCCATTTGCTCAAAACTACTCAAGAGTTGACTGGTCAAAATCCTTCTCCCAAGCAATGAGTCCACAACTAGGGTCTGGTGTTTCTCAAGGATGTTTGGGTTTCAAGAGTCTCAAATGGTTTTCATGGTTCTTCTTATGTTTCCAAAGATACAAGTGATTGATGGTTGAAGAATTGAATCAATTGATGAAAAGTCAACATTCACCAAAAAGTTAAACTTTGACTTTTTGGTCAACATTGAAATTCAAAAATCAAGAATCATAAAAACATTCAAAATTATCAAGCTTGATCATCAAGAATCAACAAAGTTAAGAAAATCAAGAAAAGGTCAACAAAAGTCAAAGTTGGAAAATTTTCCAACACTTAGAAAATTCTTAAATGTTTTGTTCTTAACAAAGTCACTACTTCGTGGCCATCTTTCACTAAGATGCAAGATGATTCAAGGAAAAATTTCAAAATAAAAGTTGTAGGGTTTGATGAATTCTACAAATTTGTCCTTGAGGGTTGATATCCAAAAAATGCTTGTATTGAGAGATATAGGCCCATGAACTCATGATGTTTTTATCTAACACTTAGAAAAAATTTCAACACATTTTGGTCAGTTTTTCATCCCAACTTCTTGGCCAATTTTCACCTATTTCCAATTTGATCTAGCCAAAGTGGTCAACATGAAAGTTGTAGACAATGTTTCAAGCTTTCCAAAATGTCTAAGAGCATAAATTTATCATGCTTGAGATAGGAGATTTGAAGAGAAGAAGTTGGTCATCCATACTTGAATTATAGGCCATTTCTATGATAACTATGAGACAAAATCTTCATGCCATGCTGCATAATCTCACTTTGCAGGCCTCTAAACCTTCAAATATATCCACAATCAGAAGATTACACATACTTTTGAGCCATGATCCAAGAGATTAAAGCTTTATCCAATCCATTTTGCCATTTAAAGGAGAAATGTTAGACTTCCATGTTAATAAAGCATGCTTTAATCACAATGTCAACTCCTTGAGCATCTCAATGGTTTCTTCTGCACATACACAATGTCAAAGTAAGAAGCAACCATCTATAACCTGCAAATCACCCCTAAAATCAGGACATGCCCACATTTGAACTATGGAATGGCCATGAACCTTCACTTACAATCCAACCAAGCCATAACTCCATAATTTGTAAACCTAATCAGCTCTTATCCTCAAATCTTTTCTCTATAAATAGAGAGGTTATTTTCAAGAAAAAGAACAAGTTCACAAGCCCTCTAACCCTCTCAAACTCTCCCAAGTCAGAATTGTACACAAAACCTCCATTTTTGAGCTTTGAAGTCCAAATCTTTGAATCTCTCAAACCTTGCAAGTTTTATCCAAACAAATTATCCAAATACTTCACATACATCATATAGAAGTTATCTAAACACAAAAACAACTTCTGTAACATTATCATCACCATCTACAAAATTCAAAAATAGTACCTTGCAAGTTGACTTGATTGGGAAGATTCAAACACTTTCAGCATAAAGTAAGAATTGGAGCAATTTCAAAGAGGTCCAAGGAGGCTTAATCAATCATAATATTGCACCTGGAACAGCTAAAAGATGCTTCAGACTTTTCTCTAAAAGAGGTAAGTTTTCTCAAACTGTGATATCCTTATCCATACATCATTTGCTTTGGATTTCAAAAGAATAAAACAAGGCGAATCAGGGCAGAAGAGTGAAAATATCCAAAATTCAAAAAATACTCCAGGAGCCCTGACACGCGCGGCCGTGTCACCTGACACGGCCGTGTCAGGGAGAAGACTTGGCAACAAGGCAAAATAGATTTTGACATGGGCACTCGTGTCACACGACACAGTCCTTGTCAACTCAGCTGGACTAAAATACATGCAAAAGGCAATGAAAATATTCTGACACGGGTGCCTATGTTCGGTGACATAACCCGTGTCATCCTAGGCGCTAGAAATCCTAATTTTGATTTTTGCTGTTAGTTTTGATCATTAAGGGTACATTGGACATTTTGCATTGATGGTAGATAACCTAACACTATAAAAAATTTTCCAAATGAAAAACCAAAATATTTTCTAAAATATTCAGATTTCCTTAGGTTTTACTTAATTAATTTAATTTTCACAAATAAAATTAATTAGTCACACTTTGTTTGATTTTAAATAAATAATTTGTAAATAAAATTAGAATTAGGTCTAACTTTTTATTTCACATTTTGAGTATTTTCTAATTAAAAAACAACAAAATATTTTCTTAAAATACTTAGAATTCTTAGGGTTTTCGCATCTTTCCCCTTTCTATCTCCGTGCATTTGTTTATTTTTTTACTAATACAATTATGTAACTGTCAAAGTTTGTAATAAATAATTAGGGTTTATTGCTTTCCTCCATCATTCATAAACTTGTACCCCCATCCCCGAAGCGTTGTAATAGCATAGGACATTTAAATTCCGTAATTTACCACTTTCCTTATTACGGTTAATTTAATAGGATTGTATGGAAAGATTTAAAAACAAACATTAGACAACCATAAATCCAAGACAAATTAAATGAAGTCAAAAAACTATTCACATACGCACCTATAGGGTAACCTCACTTTTTGCCTACGGATAAATCAGTCATGTCCCTCGAACGTGAGATGCTTTAGCAAAGACCCTCGATTAAAAGATCATAGTCCCTCGATGACCCTTCGATGCTGCTTTCAGTAAACGATCTTAGTCCCTTACGAAAATTGCTAAAGCGTCTCACAAGTTTCCTTCTATGACTGTACGGTGACCAGTGCATGTCCCTCACATCTAATGATTAGGGTTTCCCACTAACTAGTTGTAGGGTAACACTATCTAAAGGAGGAGGAAAATAACAAATACTTTTGAGTAGTTAGATCACTCGTAATTGCTTGCTCAGAAACTAAAACAATTTCCACACTTCACACTTTCAAAAGAACTACTTCCAAAGCGCTTTATAAACACTCTTGAGGACTAATGTTGTACCCCAATTTTTGCCCCTAAGATCCCCTCATCATACCATGTTATTCCATCACAACAATATCACACTAGGATTCTTGGTTCCCCTCCCTATCTTTAGCTTTTCTCTTTGAGGAATCACCAACCACCTTGACTTGTTTTATTTTGTGGTCATGAATATTTTTGTCTTGATTTCTTCTTTTAATTAATAAAATGCAATGTTGGTTTGTCTTGCTTGTTACTAATGTAGGTAAAGGCAATGATATTTAGCAAGTTGCTCCGTGGGTTCATGAGTTTATTTCCATGCCTAGTCAATAAAGCTTGAGAAGTTCAAACCTTACTATTGGACTTGTTTTGGAATAAATGGCATGGCAAGGTTAATTTGGTTTACCACATTTCAAGGTTATCAAATTTGATTCAAAAAGGACAAGGGGTTGATTGAAGAAGTTGTCATGCTTGGACAAGGTCTTGTTCCCATTGGTCACAAGTGCATATTTCTCTCAATTATCAAGATATGAAAGTGGTTTTTGTTGCTGTGAGTTCTCATTTTCATCCTCAACAACTTCTATTTACAAGGCATTTGTGTTGGTACAAGAAGTTTGTTCAAAATGATCAAAGTTCCTCAAAGCATTCTCTTGATCTAGGAGCTGGGGTTTTGAACTTCAAAGAAGCATATCTTGCTCATATTTTGGTATTTTTGAGTGATTCCAAAAGCATCATTCTCTTAAAAGGATTATCAAAAAATCACTTCAAAAGTTTAAAGGAGTTTTCATGTGGAAGAAGCTTGATGATGAAGAAAGATTACAAGTCCTCCAGATGAACCCCCAATTTCTCATGCGTGACTTAAACTGATCATAACTTGGCGAATGTTTATCACCTTGAGCCCATTATTTTTCCATAATGATCTTGAGAATGGAAAATTTGTGCCTTCTTTTATGTGCAAAGTAAGAAAATGGATGGAAGATGCCTTAGGGATACAAAATATTATAGGTCATTTCATGATTTTTTTTCCAACTTCAACAATTCATAACTCTCTCAATTTTTGGAGATTTTGAATGGTCCAAGTTTCAAAATGTCATTCAAGATATCTACTTAATGCCATATTTTTGGGTCAAGAACAAATTCCAAGTGGAAGGCCATGTTTGGATGCAAAACATTATAGGTCACTTTTGAAGAAAATTTTGAAATATTTCTAAGTATGGAAAGTCAACCTTTTTTCCCCAACTTTGACACCATGCAACTTTCAGCTCAAGCATCCATTTGATTCCATTCTTTTTCCATTTCAAAGCTTGTAACCTCATCTTTCTAAAGCATCAATAATCATGCCCTAAGACCCCTTGAGCTGAGAATGCCATTGATTTGAACTTGGTAACTTGGAATTGAAGTTTCTTTAAAATGTCAGAATTTGAAATCACTGGTTTATCTTCTAAACACTTTGATTCTGCGCGTTTTTGCTTCTAAACATGTTTAGTTAACTTCTAGAAGTGATTAGCATAGCAAAACACACGTTTTGGATGAGTTTTGATCAAAGTAGAGGTCACACTTTTCTTGTTTGCAACTTCACACGATTTCCCTCTAAACTTCATCATTTCACACGCTTGAACATTCCATTTGATTCCCTATAAATTGAGGGTAATTCCCCATTCATTTCCTCAAGCTTGGATAGCCAGAATCACCCTGTCAAACTTGTTCCATAACTCAAAATTCTGCTACTTCAAAATTTGCTTTCAAGCTTTTTTTAATCCAAGTTTTCCATCAATTCACCTTCCTTGATCTTCCCTGAAGCTAACCATATAATTACATTCAAGAATCGTGCCCTATATTGCTCCATAAAAGTCCAGTTTTAGAGCTCTGCAACTTAACTTCAATAGGTAGATTCCTTCATCAGTTCTTTAAGACTTTGATATCATTGTGATGCTCTCATTGTCCTGGTTCTAGTTGCAACACTTAGCTTCATCCTGGAACTTATTTTGACCATGAAATTTCAAATCCCTTTTTAAAACTTTCCTTCCAAATTTCTTGAGCACAATTTATATAAATTTGTCGCGAATGTGTGGTTGTCTTTGTCTTGAAGAGACGAAGCGAATGGCATAGGTCTGAGCTTCAGTTTTACAGTTTGAGAGACCTGCAATTCATGTTGGCTGGAGATTGAAGAAGACCAACGTGTCATCTTCCAACCAATGATGGCACGCCACTTGTTTTTTTTTGAAATCTGATTTAATTAATGATTCAATGCATTACTCACTAAAGTTCATAACATGCACAGCGCGCCAGGTCCACTTGATCTGTTTACTAACGCGTTTTGACATTGATCAAATGGCTCATATTTTTTTGGTTTTTATTTTCTTTTCTGATTTTTATATTTAATTGTTTTAAATTTCAAAAAATCATAAAAAATTCATTTTTAGTCAAAAAAAAATCTGAAAAAATCATGAAAAATATTTTTGATTTTTCTCTTTCTGATTTTTATTTTTTCACAATTTTATTTTGTGTTTTAATATTTTTTTAAAATAAATTTTCACTTTATTTGATTTGTTTTAAATGTTTAAAAATACTTTTATGCATTTTTCTAATTCTAAAAAATTATGGAATGATCCAATGATATTGTGACAAATATTGGTGACCTCACTTATTTTTTATTTCTGACTTTGGTATTTTTTTAATCATTTTTGGTTTATTTTACTCATTTCTTTTAATTTTAAAAAATAGTTTCTGACTTTAAAAAATTACCAAAAATTTTATAAAAATACTTGAGTTCATTTCTGATTTTTCTATTGTCTTAATTAATATTTCTTGATTAGTTTGAACATAGTTGATATTTTTCTCTTTTATTTCTATTTTAAAACATTTTAAACCATTTTTTAATGTATATATTAAATGCAATATTATTTTGTGATTATTTTCTGGCTGACCTTAGGTTGAATTTTTTATTATGAACTTTGTTAACATCATTGGATCCATGGTGTTGAGTCTAACTCCACAAAAATGGATGAATGATTTTAATAATAGTTTGATTTAAATTTAATTCAAAAGTGGTTTGTATATTATCTCCCACCCCTCTTCATCTTGTCCCTTTCTCATTGCACTAAGTGTTGTTGGAGCATGATCTCTATATCATGTCTCAAAATAAATGGTGCATATATTGCTATTGACCAGCCTCAAAATAGGTGGGACTTCTACATAAGTCCACTTACGATTGCTTAACATAGCGCTAAATTTTGTCCCGATTCAAATAAATGATCATTCGTGGTCCAAACCTATGTTTGTCAGTCCAAGTATGTTAATTTGATCTCTTTGATCCAATAACCTTGAGATTTATTGTGTGGAGACTTTGGTTCTACCAATCCTCTAATGGATCTACAACACTTTTGGTCAACGTAGATCACTTAAATATCGTTGATCATTAAATGGTACTTTTGAGGATTCCAAATAGATGATACACTTGACAAAAAGCAAATACAACTTGTTGTGTGGAGGCTTTGGTTCTACCAATCCTCTAATGAGTTCCAAATGTAAGTTTCAAGATGGTTATCCAACTAACCACTAATTATTAAATTGTTTTTACTTTATGCCCTTTTTATTTTTCATGCTTTATGTACCATTTACTTTAAGCATTACATTTCATGTCATTTTTATTTTTTCTCACTTGAGCCTTTTATTTTCCCTTCTAAGACATCTAATAATCAATATGAACCATAAAAAAACTTTAATGATACTTGGACTATTTGGGTACTATCCTTGGCATTATGGAGTACTGGACTTCTTGGACTTAGGATTAGAAGCCTTGACCTATGTTGGAGACCTTGTGACCTTTATTGATATTTTGTCTAGAGTTCTTGAGGTTTACCTCAATACATTGGGTTGTTTGTTTGTTTTATGTGCAGATTATTGTGATTACATACAACCGTTACTCTTCCTAATTTTTGTGAAGACTTAATACACTTGAAGTTTGGTTCTCTCAAGAGGTCTAGTATCTTTGCTTGCTTGGTTTCAATCCAAAGAATGGGAATTCTATCTTGACTCATAATGTAAAATGTTAGCTTCTTGTTGGTTAGATAGTCCTTATCCCTATATTTTATCTTATGCTTTAGGGTAGCCTCTTCTTCTCCTCCTATCTTCTTAAATTTCAAAATCTTCTCCCTCTTTTTGAAAATTCTTCTTATTTTTTAAAATTGAACTACTTTCATAATAAACTTGGACTTAGGTCCATGCATTTTCAAAACATCTTTCATTAATAAACTTCAATAAATTTAATAATACCTTGACATTTTTTTGTGAGAAGGGTTCGCAACCACGGCGGGTACAAAAATCATAAAAAATATATTTCTTCTCTCATCTCCACCATCTATTTTAGATACAACATTTTATAGCCAAAATATACAGATTTTTACAAAGAGGTTCCTGCGGAGTACCGTAGATGTTTAGGGTGCTAATACCTTCCCTTCCCATAACCAATCCCCTTACCTAGAATCTTTCCCCCTCTTTTGGGTTATTCGCTCTTTTCCCGTTCCTTTGGAAACAATAAAGCACGGTGGCGATTTTTATTTTGATTTGTACAAGTCTAGTCAATCCAATGACTTAGTCTTAAACATTTCTATCGCTACAGAAAAAATGGAAACTTCACTGGGGAAAGATTGACCTCTTGCTGGTCCATCCCTAAGTGGGTTACACCTACCTTTATTTATATCTGCATATGTGCTATTGTTGTTTATGTGTTATATGTTGTATATATGTTTGTCTGGATTTTCCTGGTTTTCAGGATGTTTGGTGATTACTTATAAGTCCTATACCCAGACTTGGGAAAACTTTAAGATAGGACGGGCGATATAGTCATGTTAACTTTGAGGGAGTAATCCCAAAAAAGGAGGCATTAGATCCCCCACTCAGTGGAGGCCCCTTTGACTGTAGTGTCGTTTACCGAGTAATCAGGAAGACGTACTGCTTTCGACCTGGGAGCCTGCTGAAGCTGGGGACCGTAGAATACCTAACCTATCTTGGCCTTTTAGGTGTAGTGTGGAAGCTATGACAGAGTAATCCAGAAATAGTTATCACACGATAGTATGCTCGGACGAGTTTTTCTTGAGAATATTACTAATTACCGAGTCAATCGGGAAGTTGGTAATATCCGAAGGAAGGATATAGACTATAGGAACCTCTAGAACCTTGTCCGGTAGGTGATAACTCTTAGACCATACCTTATGGGTAGTACCTTCGACCTCATGCTGTGACGTTGAACCTATGAACCCTATATGTGTGATCTTGTATGTGATTGTTGCATCATGCATCCATGCACTCATAAGCATCTTTTGAAGAAATCTTATTTCAAGGGACATAAAAGTTGACCATTTATGAATATCTCAGGTACTTTTTAACCATGGATTCTAGAAAAATAAAGACCAGGAAGTACAGTTTCAAGGATCCCAAGATAGATTTGATCAGTTTAATTCTTGAGATCGAGTGCTCTGTAGATTTTCAGAAGAAGTATGGATCCATCATTCCTCTTATGAAGCTTAGGATGAAAGAGGTTATTCTCTCAACCTTGGTCTAGTTCTATGATCCGATGTATCATTGCTTTACTTTTCCCGACTATCAGTTGATGCCTACACTAGAGGAGTATTCTTATCTATTGGATTTACCTGTTATCGATCGTGTTCCTTTTACTGGTTTAGAGGGTGAGCCAAAACCACATGAGATTGCTTCTTTGATTCATCTGGGAAAGTATAAGGTGGAAGCCCATATGACTATTAAATGAGGGATTATAGGATTACCGACCCAGTTCTTATTGGAGAAAGCTCGTTACTTTGCTAGGATGAAGAGTACAGTCGCTTTTGAGGCCATATTTGCTCTACTTGCTTACGGATTGTTCTTATTTCCTAATGTGGACATGTTTGTTGACATTGATGCTATCATGATCTTCATGATTGGAAACCCAGTTCCTACGTTGTTGGGTGATACTTATTACTCTATTCATCTTCGGAATTCTTATCATGGAGGGATGATTATCTGTTGCACGCCTTTGTTGTACCAGTGGTTTATCTCTCATATGCCTCAGTCTGATGCTTTCTGGGATGTCAGGAAGGAACCCCGTTGGGCTCCTAAGATCATGGCACTTACTCACTCGGACATTGATTGGTATCATCGAGCTTACCAGGATATAGAGATTTTTGACAGTTGTGATAGGTTCCCTAATGTACCTCTTCTTGGTACAAAGGGAGGAATTAACTATAACCCTGTTCTTGCACGACGACAACTTGGTTATCCGATGAGGGATAAACCAAATAGTATTCATTTGAGTAGTTTCTTTATGAAGGAGGGAGGAGACCATAAGGAAGCTAGGGAGCAGATTGCGAAGGCCTGGCGTCACATCCACAAGAAGAGTAGGAAAGACTTGGGACCTAGGGGTGCTGTTTCTTTGGAGCCATATCTTCAATGGGTTCAAGCGAGAGCTATTTAGTTAAATATGTCGTATTCCCAGGAAACACCTATGCCTGATTTGTTTGTGAAAACCACTCCTCCATTATTGGATGATCTAGAAGATCTGCAACTTGCTTTGGTTAGGATGCAACATGAAAAAGATGCTTGGAAGAATAAGTGCCAAACTTTAGAGATTTCCTTTAGAGCAGACTTGAAGGAGAAAGACGACTTGATTGAGATCCTTGAGAGTCGAGCGGTAGAGACTATGGAGAGGAAAGGGGATTTATTTTCTCCTAAGCCTCACTCAGATGCTGATTACTCACTTCCTAATTCAGGTTATTGGAAGGAGGTTGCCACCAGGTATGCAGAAGAAAACCAGAGGTTGAAGGCTCAGATTACCAGGCTTACAGGGAAGCGCCAGCGTATAGAGTGATCTCTGACAGCTTTACTTCTCAAGGTTTTAGACTTTATTTTCATCCTGTACTTGGGATTGTTGAGACTTGTAACCTATTTTGAAGTTATTATAATAAAAATTTTCAGTATTTCAAATGCGTTATTACTTTGATATTTGCAATGTGTCTCTAAAACTTTAAATCCCTTGAAATATTAAATAACGAAATAAAATCATGTGAATTTCACATCATGCATCATATTGCACATATTTCTTGCATTTTTTTATGCATATCCATGTGTCTTACCAAGCTTCTTTACTTCATTCAACAAGCTGACTCACCACTACAACACTCGGGCTAATTTCAGAAGAAAGATGGACAACTTAGAACAAGAGAATCCCGAGATGCGCGAGGAAGTTTCTGCTTTGAAGGCCGGCATGGACAATCTTACTGCTCTGATGGAATCTCTGGTGGCTTCTCAGAATAAGCCACCGAGTGTTCAACCTCAACCAACAAGGGTTACTGCTAAAGCTCCGACTGTTCCTGTGTCTGCTACTCTAGCTGTTATTCAGAATTGCATTCCTCAAGGTTATCCATGGGGAATTCCAGATAAATTTGCGCCTGAAGGTTCCAATCTTGGTCCTCAAGATACTCCAGTTTTTCAGACTATTGTTACTCCAGCACCTCCTGTGGTGCATGCTGCTCCTGCTGCACCTCCTTCGGTGAATATGGTTCCGTTTGATAATGATGATGTGTGTCGTCCTTTTCCTCCACCAAGTGAAGACTTGGGTCTTTATGACATAATGGATGATTTTCAAGATCAGTTTGACAAGATGCAGAGGGAGATGAAGGCCCTCAGGGGAAAAGAGTTATTCGGGCATAATGTGAATGAATTATGCTTGGTCTCGAATATTAAGATACCTACAAAGTTTAAGGTCCCAGAGTTTGAGAAATACAAGGGCAACACCTGTCCTCGTGATCATCTTGTGATGTATGTAAGGAGACTTTCTACCCATACTGATGATCAACGTCTGCTGATTCACTTTTTTCAGGATAGTTTGACCAGTGCTGCGCTGAAGTGGTATATGAGTTTGGACAACGTCAACATCCATACTTTCAATGACTTGGGAGAAGCATTTATCAGACAATACAAATATAACATGGACATGGCGCCTGACCATGATCAACTCAAGGCCATGGTTCAGAAAGACAGGGAATCATTCAAAGAATATGCGCAGAGATGGCGTGAGGTAGTCGCCCAAGTGATTCCTCCCATGGAAGAGAAGGAGATGACTAAGATTTTCTTGAAGACTCTGGGTTCTTTCTACTATGAAAGGATGGTAGCAAGTGCGCCGAGTGATTTTACTAAAATGGTAGGCATGGGTATCCGTCTAGAAGAGGCTATAAGAGAGGGTTGTTTAATGAAGAGTGAAGGATCTGGAGGTGTGAAGAAGCCATCTTATGGGTTTACCAAGAATAACGAAGGATATACGAACGCTATTATGCAAGAGAGGATGGCCAATCCTCCTAGAAGAAATTATCAGCATCATCAACAAGTCGCCTCAGTTACTCCAGTTATTGGTGTAGCTCTAGCCATCGTTGCTTATCAGAGACCGTCCCAACAAGGGAATCAAGGGTATAATTAGATAAGGCAGAGTTATGACCCTATTCCTATGAGTTATACGGAGTTACTACCGACGTTGATTCAGAAGAAGTTGGTTAACACCCGACCACCTCCCGCTGTACCATCACCATTGCCTTAGTATTACAAAGTAGACCAAACATGTGCTTTTCATCAGGGAGAACCAATGCATAATGTTGAGAATTGCTATCCTTTGAAGACTGAGGTGCAGAAATTGGTAAAGTCTGGTATTCTATCTTTCAAGGATGTGGGCCCAAATGTGAAAGACAATCCTCTACCCAAGCATGGAGAAGCGAATGCTGTAAACATGGTGGCCGGTTGTCTAGGCGACTTCCAGATTTTTGATATTAATCTTGTTAGAGGAAATTTGGTGAAAATGCATGCATACCTCTGTGAATTTAGATACTATACACATGACCATTCTAATTGTGCTATTTGCAGTACAGATATACAGGGTTGTGACAAGATAAAGGCTGATTTACAGGAGATGATGGATGAGGGCCTCATCCATACAATCAGGCCTAGGGCAGAGTATGAAGATGAGGTGAACATGGTTTCTAGATGTCCTGGAGAGTTTAGAATTTTTGATGTGGAGTATATGAATGAAGACCTTGTGCAATTACATTCGACTATCTGTCACATGGCTGGTCAGGTGGAACATCAGTATGGATCTTGCCGAATTTACTATCGAGATTCCCGAGGATGTTCAACCGTGAAGAAAGGTGTTCAGTTGTTATTGGACAATGGAACTATCAAGGTTACATGTCAAAGGGATGATTACCATGAAGTTGATATGATTGAGGTTTATTTGGCTGAAGAAGAGTCAGATGATGATTATGCCTCTGCAGATGAGTATTTCTCCTCAGATGAGGATTTGTTTTCTAGAGATGACTCAATAATGACTGATTGTGTTGAAGAAGGGGTAAACTTCATTGTGCCTTGTTTTGGTGCACCCGCCCATTTTGAAGTTGAGTATTATAGCAAGCCAGCTGTTACCCCATTGGTGATTAGTTTGCCGGGTCCTATCCCCTACAAATCAGATAAGGCTATACCCTACATATATAATGCTACAATCTTGGAGAATGGTGTGGAAGTTCCCATCCAGCCAATGCCTGGTGTTGGAAATATTGCTGAGACTACCAGAGTGACCCGCAACGGTCGTGTATTTTCACCAGTTGTTCGAGGAGATGTTAGCACTGGAAAGAAAATTGCTGAGAATGTTGAACCCAAGAAGGTTACGGGTGAGACTAGTGGGGCTACATTAGAGAAAAAAGTGGATGATATTTTGAAGGTAATCAAGATGAGCGATTACAAAATTGTAGACCATCTAATGCAAACTCTTTTAAAAATATCTATCTTGGCTTTATTGATGAACTGCTCTGCTCACAGAGAATCTTTGATGAGGGTATTGGACCAAGCTTTTGTGGAAAGTGACATGACTGTAGACCAGTTCAGCAGCGTAGTAGGGAACATTACATCATGTAGTAACCCGAGTTTCCGCGACAATGAATTACCAGATGAAGGAAGGAATCACAACCTGGCCCTCCACATCTCTATGAATTGCAAGAATGATTCACTATCCAATATGCTGATTGATAATGGACCTGCATTGAACGTTATACCAAGGAGCACGCTTATGAAGCTGAAATATCAAGGAACGCCCATGCGCCCAAGTGGAATTATTATGAAAGCGTTTGATGGATCAAGGAAATCTGTTATTGGTGAAGTGGACTTGCCTATTCATATAGGCCCACATTTGTTTCAGATTAATTTCCAGGTCATGGATATTGTACCTGCTTATAGTTGCTTGCTAGGAAGGCCGTGGATACATGAGGCAGGGGCAGTCACTTCAACTTTACACCAGAAACTGAAGTTTGTACGTGAAGGGAAAGTTGTGATCATAAATGGAGAACAAGCATTATTGATATCTCATTTGTCCTCTTTCAGCATTGTGGAGGAGGATGAAACTTCTGTTGGAGCCCAGTTCCAAGCTTTATCCATTGACAACATAAGAGGAAATGAGAATTCTATGGTTTCGCTCAGGGATGCGCAGTAGGTTGTGCGTAATGGCCATAGTGAAGTTTGGGGACGAATTGTGGACCCACCTGTGAACAAGAATAGAGCTAGTTTGGGGTTCTCTTTGAAGAATGACAAAGGTAAGAGCATGAAGCTGAAGTCTGCTGTAGGCAAGTATCAAGACATCTTCCGTAGCGGGGGTTATCTTCATCCGACTGTTTCCGGGATTAATGCCATTGTGAAAGATGAAGCAGAGCAGGAAATTCCAAATTACGTGACGCAAAGAGTTTGGGTTCAGAACTGGATTACCATTGATGTTCCCTCTTGCATACATGTTTCAAATTAATTTTATTTGTTAATCCTTTTGAAAAGCTTTCACTCTGCCCAAGGTGGAAGTATTAATATTATAGGGCTTATCTGTTTGCTATGACTTTTAAAATCAATAATAAAAGTTGTCTTTGTTTCCCAAATTGTGTCTTTATTTTATGCTTTTTCTTGGAAAATGGTAATAAAAAAACCTTTCAAAATAAATAATAACTGAAATACAATCTGCATGATCACTTGTTATATGTGTCAGTTTCTAAATGCAATCATAAATCATATGTGCAGATTAATTAAAAAACCCGTTGAATACAATGACCCTGCACCCTCTTCCAATTTTGAATGTCCTGTGTAAGGGGCCGAAGAAGAAGACTATGATGAGATTCTAGAAGAGGTCTCACGGCTGCTTGAGCACGAGGAAAATGCCATTCAACCATATAAAGAGCCATTGGAAGTGATCAATTTGGGTTCAGAAGAAGATCCGAAAGAAATCAAGATTGGAGCATTGCTGCATCCTGATGTGAAGAGCAGGTTGATTGAGCTGTTGAAAGAGTATGTGGATATTTTTGCTTGGTCTTATCAAGATATGCCTAGTCTAGATACATACATTATAGAGCACCGTTTGCCGTTGAAGCCAGAGTGTCCGCCAATTAAACAGAAGTTGAGAAGAACTCACCCAGATATGGCAGTGAAGATCAAAGAAGAGGTCCTAAAGCAAATTAATGTCGGTTTTCTTGTGACGTCAGTGTATCTTCAGTGGATTTCCAATATTGTCCCAGTACCAAAAAAATACGGAAAAGTTTGCATGTGCGTAGATTACAGAGATCTAAATAAAGCTAGTCCAAAAGATGATTTTTCGTTGCCATACATTGACATGTTAGTGGATAGCATAACAAAATTCAAAGTATTCTCGTTCATGGATGGATTTTCCGGGTATAATCAAATAAGAATGGCTCCAGAGGACATTGAAAAAACAACATTTATCACACCCTGGGGAACATTCTATTACAGAGTGATGCTCTTCGGGTTGAAGAACGCTGGTGCAACATACCAGAGGGCTATGACAATCTTATTCCATGATCTGATGCACAAGGAAATTGAGGTGTATGTTGATGATATGATTGCTAAATCCCAAAATGAAGAAGAGCATGTAGAAGATTTGTTGAAGTTGTTTCAGCGTTTGAGGAAGTATCGTCTCCGCTTGAATCCAAATAAATGTACCTTCAGTGTTCAGTCGAGGAAATTGTTGGGTTTCATTGTTATCCAGAAAGGAATTGAAGTTGACCATGACAAAGTCAAAGCAATTCAAGAGATGCCAGCGCCAATAACTGAAAAGCAAGTCAGAGGATTCCTCGGGCATTTGAATTATATTTCCAGATTCATTTCTCACATGACTGCAACATGTGAACAGATCTTTAAGTTGTTAAAGAAAGCACAAGTTTGTGTGTGGATGGATGACTGCCAAAGGGCATTTGAGAGTATTAAAGAATATCTGCTTGAACCTCCTATCTTGCTCCCTCCTGTTGAAGGAAGACCGGTGATTATGTATCTGACAGTGTTAGATAATTCCATGGGCTGTATTCTGGGACAACAAGACGAAACGGGGAAGAAATAGTATGCCATTTATTATCTCAGTAAAAAGTTTACCGATTGTGAGTCGCGGTATTCCATGCTGGAAAAGACATGTCGTGCTCTGGCCTGGGCGGCCAAACGTTTGCGGCATTATATGTTGAATCACACTACTTGGTTGATCTCCAAAATGGATCCAATCAAGAACATTTTTGAAAACCTTCTCTTACTGGGAGAATTGCCCGCTGGAAGATGATGTTATCTGAATATGACATTGAATACCACACTCAAAAGGCTATTAAAAGAAGCGTGTCGGAAGATTATCTTGCTCACCAACCAGTTGATGATCACCAGCCTGTGAAGTATGACTTTCACGATGAGGATGTGAGGTTTTTGAAAGTGAAAGATTGTGATGAACCATTGCCCGAGGAAGGCCCTGATCATGAATCTCGCTGGAGTATGATATTTGATGGAGCTGTGAATGCTTATGGTAAAGGTATTGGTTCCGTGATTGTCACTCCACATGGACCGCACATTCCTTTCACTGCAAGGTTGACATTTTATTGTACTAATAATATGGAAGAATATGAGGCTTGCATCATTGGGCTCGAGGAAGCTATTTGTTGTACCCCAAAATTTGCCCTCGCATTTTTTCCACAAGAAATCACATCTTCAGGCTTTTCTTGATTTTTCAGATTGGCTCAAGAATCGGTCAAACAGACTTTTCTCGTCAGTCAGACAAAATTAGGGTTTTCATTGATTTTCATGGCTCTGGAACAATTCAAACAGTTGGTTTAGGGTTTGGTTGATTTTGGCTCAACTTTGATCAGGCGAACGCTTCTTTGGCATTTGATCA
This sequence comes from Vicia faba, assembly GCA_948472305.1. Lineage (NCBI taxonomy): Eukaryota > Viridiplantae > Streptophyta > Magnoliopsida > Fabales > Fabaceae > Vicia > Vicia faba. Next base: position 1,214,677,335 of record OX451738.1, on the reverse strand, counting down.
AGAACTAGGGTTTGTGCGCAGATCTCTCAGAAAGATTTAAATTCTACAGTGCTTTTCAAGTTATTCCGAGACATGGACTGAGGCATTTGGATTGAGTTTGCAGTGTTTGATTAAAATCAGTAAAAGGAAGAGACATTGGGGCATGTGTGATTTGACGGTGCATTGCTTTGATTATTCAAAACGTCGGACGTTTATGGATTATTTATTATTCTAAGTTAAATGGTTGGAATTTATTTTCAATTATTATAATTTAAAGAATTATAAATAATAAAATAAACAATTGAAAAGGAGAAAAAGAATTAACTGGTAAAAAATAGATTTTATTCATCTTTAATTTATTTGTTACAATTATTATTTAAATATTTACAAAGTATTTACAATGATAATTTTACAAATATTTAAAATGAAATAAAAAACTATCCTAATTTTTTTTAAGCTTCCTAATCTTCATTCTTCTATCCAATTCTCCCTCTGCTCCATTTGATTTCATCTGCAAAAAAAAAAAAGAAAAGAAAAAGTCAATTGAAGCAGATAAATTAAAGAGACAGACAGTTAATTTGGGCTCATCATTAAAGGCAACTGACTGGAATCAGTTAGCCCTCTCTGCAAATCACGGGATTTCTCCCGGTTCACAAAGAGGGATGAATATTGCTTGCTAAACATGAAATGCTCAAAGTTGTAAAATGCACAAATTCAAAAGGGGTCAAACAAAGCTGCATAGTTCAAAACAAACAGCACGTGAAAATACAAAGTCCAAATCCAAATTGAACCACAAAGTCCAAACTGAGTTCACAATCAAACTAAGCCAAAAGCTGTCAAAATGTCCAAATATGGAAAGATATCAAGATATCAAACAAAAGGCTACTCAGTACTGTCACAAAGAAGCAGGAAGTATGGAAAAGAGATAAAGTATGCAGGTTAAAACCAACATTGCAAGCAAGCATAGTCAAATGCATCATTTTCCAGCAGTGCCTTTTCAGCTAAAGTACAAACATAAACATTATTTAATGTTTTAACTGTACTAGAGAGAGAGGGAAGAGAGAAAGGAAGTACAGGTTTGCAGGCTCAGGCTTGAGAAACAAAATATAAAACAAACCGATCAAGACAGTAAAAAGGAGGGCAAAAATTACAAACCAAACAGAACTCAGAACAAAAGCCCCAACTCAGAAACATATCAAGGATACAACACCAAGGCCAAACTAAAAACCGTTAAACCTTGCAAGCCAGCAATGTCAAAACCTGCACAAACCTGAAGCAACCCTCAAACGGCCAAAACCAGTAAACTCACCATAAACCCTCAACCTGTTTCAAGCCTTTAAGAGCTTAACAAGCCAAACCTGTGTAAAAAAGGCTAAAAACTGATGTAAGCCTCAAAGCTCAACAGCCTAAATCAGTAAAACACCAAAACCTGTGTCAAAAATCATAAACCTCAAAGCCTTGTCCTAACCTGTGAAGCTTTGTCAAGCATCAAAACAACTGTCAAGCCTAAGCATTCAAGGCAACTCCAAGCCCTCAGAAAAGTTTCATCATTGGGCCATCCAAAGCATCACAACATATCTCAGCATACCAATAAGCATATTCAGAATCATCAACAAATACATCATCAAGAAATTACTTCACATCAAGCAAAGCAAGCTAGGCAACCAAATTCAGCAAGCAAATATACAAGGCATCAAGCCAGGCATCAAGGCAACAGAAGCAAAGTAAAGAGACAGAAGAGGAAAGGTGATAAAAGCCAGGCTTTCAGCATACATCATTAAGCAACAAGAAGGCAATGAATACAGAGTACCGTGGTTATCAAAGCAAGTTCACAGCATCACCATTTCCTCGCCGTCAAGCCACCACTGCGCCTCCCAAATCCGCATCCTTCTCCTCCGTCCCCAAGGGTCAAGGTAGCTTTTCTTTTCCTTTCCTTCCTTTCCACAACCTCGACAATAACAAACAATATTGGGACTTAATCAAAACACGGAATCAAAAAAAGGGCTAAAGCATGAAAGAGATTCATTCTTACCGTTTCTTGGCGCCACTCCGTTCATCCATAGAGGAAGAAAGGCGGACGGTAGCGTTGGTGGCTGGGCAAGGAAGGGATTCGTTCAGCTCAAAAATGAAGGAAACGAACGAAGACGAAAGAGGACGAACGGCGCCTTTCCGTTGTTAACAAACCCTAGCATTCTCCAAATGAAACAATAATCATCAAACCCTAAACGAAATGAACAAATTTGCCACGGGCCTTGCCCTTCTCCGGTAAGCTTAAGCCTATTGCCATTCAGTTATGCACCCCCCCCCCTCAATGTCCATTTTGATTAAGCCCAAAAACCCTAAGGCCCATTCCTCTTTTACTAAAAAAACATTGTTCTAATACTTTTTTTCGTTTTTTTATACAATTTACTTAATACTGATTTTAACAATACTTTTTTATATATATAAATTAAGATTTTGTACATAAAAAGATTAATTAAAATACACCAAAACGTTCATTTTTTTTTTACTTAAAACATTTTCTAAATCTTAAAACATTTCTTTTCTTAAAATAATTTGTACATAACAACAATAATACATTAATCTCATTAAATTTTGTTTATCACATTTAAAATAAATATTAAACTTTTTATCTAGGTTTAAACATTTTATTTTTATTAAAACTTTTTTGTACATAAAAATACTTTATTAAAATACATGAGTGTTAATACATAAGAAAAATAGATTTTTAAAGAAATACTTTTTCTTAAAACATTTTCCTCTCTCTTAATTAAATTTTCTTAGTTTGTACATACTTAACCAAAATACAAAATTAAATCAAACATACTTAACAATGCATTTAAGTTCACATTTCTCAACTTGTAAATAAGTCATACACTTACACAAATAAATTACACTTACACTTACATATACAAATACAATACACTTACATTGATAAACTATACATTTGCTATACATTGCTATACATTATATTTTACATTGCGATCGATTCGATTTGGTTGTAATTATTTAAGTCTCATCCCCATTTGTAAATTTGTACCCCCACTCCCGGATACTATTTTGTAATAGCATAGATTTTAAATTCCCGCAATTTACCGCTTTCAAATATACCATGGTTAGACCTAGGGTTTGTATGTACATAAAAACGCTAGATAACCTAATACAAGACAAATACATGAAATCAATACACAATCACACTTGCACCCTCTAGGGTAATCCCATATGTTGCCTTCCAAAATGGGCCATGCTTACACGTCGAGTTTCTTTGGCAAAACAATTCAAATGATCATAAGTCCCTCGATGACGCTTTCGAAAGTTGCCTATCAAAATGATCATAGTCCCTTCAAGCAAAATTGCCAAAGACACTTGGCACCATTGCATTCATGGTCCATACGATGACCCGCGCCCGTCCCGTTGAACATCCTAAACGCAAGATTGTCCACCAAATTCAACGGTGGAACAAAATTGTTAAAAAAAGGGGTTGAAAACATAGAGAAAAGCCTTTGAGTACAATAGGGGTAGACAAAACTCTTAGTTACTTGAAATCAACTTGCAAAAACACTTGCCTACTTGTCAAAACCACACTTCACAAACACTTTCAAAACAAACTTCCAAAAACATTTTGAAACATCTTTTCGAAAAGATACACACCGTTGTATATACTCAAACACGAGTCATTACAATGGTTGTCGAAACAAAGGCGTCTATTTCAAAAACATTTTCAAAACACACACATACACACACCATTTTCAAGCAATCGAAAATCAAGGCAAGTGATCTAAAACCAAGTAACTAAGAGCCCATGGATAATCATGGATGAAAAGGGTGCTAATACCTTCCCTTTTCATAATCTACCCCCCGAACCCACGAAACATCTCAAAAGGTTTTTCCTGTGCTTTTAACCTTTCCTTTAGGATAAAATAAAAAGTCGGTGGCGACTCTTGCTAAACCGAACAAGTGCGAATACAAACACAAAACTCAAGTCAGTTCTCCCACCGTATCACAGAACTGGCGACTCTGCTGGGGATTTTACTTAAAAGTGGGGTTACCTTAGGGTTTAGATCACCTTTTTCTCAATTGCTTGCTTTGCTTGCTTTTATATTTGTGGGCTTTGCATTGGAGTTTCATAGATCCTAACCCGGATCTGGGGAATACCCTTTTAGGTAGCATAATCTGTGAGGGACCTGTCCGGGGTATACCGACATGGGTGAAGTAGTGGCTACATTGGTGTGGCACCTTGGTCTGTACCGATATCCCTTGTGTTGAAACGAGGAAAATATGGGTCTTCCAAGGAGTCATTAAGCACCAGCCGACCTTAGAACCCTAAATTGACCCAACTTGGCCATAGAACAGTAGCAGTATGCTACACTCATTGAGGCTAAACTCTCGCGATGGTTCCGGCCGCAAGAAAAGATAGCGATGCTGGAGTTATGACCGATTGAGGGTAGTCAGTGATATTAAGATCCTCTAGAACCCGGTTACTTTTGATAGGACAGGTCTTAACCAACGAAACTGAAAGAGGCTAGTACCTGAACCTCATGCAAGCCTGAATCTAAGGACTTGTTTGCTTTGTGTGAATTCGATTACCTGTATATACACTCACTTGCTTTTGCATGCATGTGCATAACATCATGACATCATACCATAGCATTTTCAATAACCATTTCAATGATCTCGAGGGTTCTTTTGATGCAGGGTTACGTTGAACCAGACGTCTACCAATGGGAAAGAGGTTTCTCCTCTAAACAAATGCCAACCAAAGATTAAGTACAACAACTTGAATCAGGGGCTATGACCCACTTGACATGGTGAACTTGATTCTAGTGGAAAGACATCCGCTAATGCAAAGTTCTCCAGACAAAGATCGAAGTTCAACCTCTAACATTCTCTCGTGTTTACCCCAAGAGATCCTTGAACATTGCATATATATCACACATATCATTGCATAACAGGTTTCTCCCATACAGGTCTCCTTATTCTTCCTACTGTTTATTTCAGTAAGATGGATATGGAACAAACAGTGAAAGATCTTCAAGCTCAAAATGCTCAATTCCAACAAATGCTGTTGGCTATGGGTAAAGGGCAAGAAGATCTGACCGCTCTTCTTCTCAAAGACAAGAAGAAGAAGTCCAAGAAGGCAGCCCGCATCCTGAACTTGAGAAGAAGACCTAAGACCCTGGACCTTGCAACTCCATCCAACATAGGGGATAGTCTTGAAAAAGACAACAATGTGGAGATTGATGAAGTTGAAGCTGACTACTCCGAGGAACAATATCCTCCCGTTGATGACAAGTACAAAGAGTTGGAGGATCGCCTCAATGCTATGGAGATCCAACAAATACCTGGCTTGGATCTAGGAGACATGGGTCTGGTTCCTGGATTGGTCATCCCTCCAAAGTTCAAAGTCCCTTCCTTTACTCTGTACGATGGAGTCTCTTGCCCTAAGATGCATCTAAAGTCTTATGTTCACAAGATTCAACCATACGCAGCTGATCCAAGGCTTTGGATCCATTTCTTCCAAGAAAGCCTGGTAGGAGCTCAACTCGAGTGGTTCTATCAATTGGAGAGTTCTCGCATCCACACCTGGAAGGACTTAGCTTTTGCTTTCTATGAGCAGTATCAGTATAATGCTGATCTTGCACCAACTCGTGTGCAATTGCAGAGCATGACCATGGGTTCCGACAAGAGCTTCAAGGGATATGCCCAAAAGTGGAGAGATCTGGCTTGTAGGGTGCAACCCCCTCTAACTGACAGAGAGTTGATTGACATCTTCATGGGAACTTTGATAGGGCCTTTCTTCAAGCACTTAATTGGAAGCTCCTCAGCTGGGTTCACCGAGCTAATACTGACCGGCGAAAGGGTCGAAGCTGGCATCAAGAGTGGAAAGATCCAGGGAGCTACAACCTCTGATACTCAGATAATTCCCTACAATGGAAAGAAAGAGTCTAATGCTGGGAATAGTCAAAGGAGTCGTCATGATCAACATGCAGGGGCAGTCCTGATCTCTGGTTCTACGTCACGTCGACAACAGCCAAGGGGAAGTCAACAACGACCAGACGAGCCTAAGAGACAGTTCACCAATATCAACATGCCGTTGTCTCAAGCACTGCAACACTTGTTGAAGATGAATCTGATAGCATTAATAGGGCCTCATCCAAACCCCAAGACTTCATCTCCTAACTACAATCCTAATGCAACTTGTGCTTATCATTCTGACAGTCCCGGGCATGACACTAACGATTGTTGGGCTTTGAAGTACAAGATTCAGAATTTGATTGATGCCAAGGAAATTGAGTTTGGTCCTCCAGGGGCCCAGCATGATCACTGCTTCTATGCCAGCTCATTGAGATTGTGTTTGTTTCATTTTGAACTTTCAAAGTTGTAATTTCTTTTGTTTTCAAACAATTATCTGTTGATGTTAAACTCTGTTTCATTAATGCATTGCATACGTTTGTCTTGAATCCATCCATTCGTTTTCACTACTCTTATACTTTCTTCATGATATTTAACTCTTGATAAAAAGCTACAAGCCTTTAGAGGGAGGATGACGAAACAATACCATAATCTCATACAGTATGCTTTTGAACAGACCTTGCTGATGATGTACATGCATTTCTTTCAATTCCCAAACACTGGAGTTATAAGGAAGTTAATCCCTATTCAACCCCTTCGAGCTAAAGAAGTAGGAGTTTTCTGTTCTAAAACAATCGAAACCTTTAATATAAACCTGGGGCAGGGTAGTATCTCAGTTAATTCAAAAGAAAATGCACGGTGAAGTCACAAACTCTCAGTTCGTAACACAACGAACAACGTCAAAAAAGAGGCATTCCTTTGGAATCACAAGACAATGATGGTTCCCTACCACATAGGCAGTCAATCTCTCAAAAGAGAAAAGCCCACCAAGCCAAAACCCGTAAAGGAGGCTTAAGAAAGCTGGGGCATCCCGCTGACTGTGATCTCAAAAATAGAGACGGTCAGGCAAAAGTTAGGGATAACAAATCAAAATCAAAATAGAGAGGTCATTACAAATCCTCAACAACATGAAAAAAATGTTGCAAAAAAGAAAAAGGAGATGATGACTGTCTCCCAAATTCGTTTGGTGAACCATCACCCAAAAGTCGTTCCAAACTCAAACAGAGTGCGATGTGCAATTAACTGAGCTTAGGGTTGAAGAACATCACGAAGAGCGGGTGGGTACGAATACACTTTGAGCCTTTATACTTTGTTTCTTAAGCCGTGAACCAGGCCACGTTACAACCCTTTAAAAGTCTAATTGAAGCATGGTTTAGTCCGAAAGCATACAGTTACAAAAGGTATCCTGACTCCTGTAAGGCTTTGCTCTAAAATCTTGTGTTGATTTGTCTTATGAAAAAGTTTTATGCTAAAAAACGCATTTTTCAAATTTCGAGACAAACATAAAACGTTGCATTGCTTGAATATCACTGTTTGCATTTGACTATTTGTTTGACAGCGAAGAAATTCATACAGCGAATGTTCGGAGGAACGAAAACTCTCTCAGTGAACAAAATCACTTCAAAAGGATGACACTCCCAACGAAAAATCTCCTATCAACAAGGGGCATGACATGGCACCATCCAGTTAACCTGGGGCAGTCCAGTCAAGGTTTCAACAGATCTTTCAAAGTTCAGTTAACCTGGGGCAGTCCAGTCAAGGTCTCAACAGATCCTTTAAAATTCAGTTAACCTGGGGCAGTCCAGTCAAGATTTCAAGAAATCTCTCAATTCGCAGTGTAATCTGATTCAAGACTCATTCTTTATCACTTAGGGCATTCGAATGCCAAAAAGTGTTCAACAATTCCTTCATCACCTGCTGGAAATTACAACCACCAACAGAATAACGGGCAATTAAAACTCCCAATTTCTGACCCTCAACAAAATCAAGATCTAGAAATAGTTCAAGATGTGACCCAGATTTAGCGACATTCTATAACTCATTCAGATTTGCTTCCAGATATAGTTCAAGATGTGACCCAGATTTGGCAACATTCTATAACTCATTCAGATTTGCTTCCAGATATAGTTCAAGATGTGACCCAGATTTGGCGACATTCTATAACTCATTCAGATTTGCTTCTAGATATAGTTCAAGATGTGACCCAGATTTGGAGACATTCTATAACTCATTCAGATTTGCTTCCAGATATAGTTCAAGATGTGACCCAGATTTGGCGACATTCTATAACTCATACAGATCTCAAATCCAAGATGTAGTTTTACACGGACTCATCATGAAGCTACCCTACACAGGTTCCTTCTCAAAACCAGATGTAGTTTTACACGGACTCATCATGAAGCTACCCTACACAGGTTCCTTCTCAAACTCCCAATGCAGTTTTACACGGACTCATCATGAAGCAACCCTACACAGGTTCCTTCTCGACTCCAGATGCAGTTTTACACGAGCTCGTCATGAAGCAACCCTACACAAGTTCCTTCTCAAAATCCAAGATGTAGTTTTACACGGACTCATCATGAAGCAACCCTACACAGGTTCCTTCTCGATCCAAGATGCAGTTTTACACGAACTCATCATGTAGCAACCTTACACAGGTTCCTTCTCAAAAACCAGATGCAGTTTTACACGCACTCATCATTAGGAAACCCTACATCGGTTCCTTCTCAAACTCCAGATGCAGTTTTACACAGACTCATCATCAGGAAACCCTACGCCGGTTCCTTCTCAACCTCAGATGCAGTTTTACACGGACTCGTCATCAGGAAACCCTATACAGGTTCCTTCTTTCAACTTACAATTCAACACATCTCCAGTAACTATCCATCCTATCTCCAAATGGCATCTGTAAGCCCATTCCCGAGATCAACACCTGCAGCAATCAGAGGACTCTCGCAATCCCCAGCCAGAGAACCTTCCAGAAGCTAACTCCCCTCAGAGTCAAGTTTCATTATCCCCAGCGGAGCTAAAACTTCCAACTATCAATCCCCAGGCAGATTGAAGACTCTCATTCTCAGTTCCTCACAGAATATTCAAATATTCTCCAGTGAAGATCTCCTCAAGACAGGAATCCCCAGTAGATTGGCATACAACCCAAGCTTCTGATTCCCCAACAGTGGTCCCAGGACTTCTCATTTTCAACGATCAGAAGATTCTTGCCCTCTCCTGCAGCAGCCAAGGATTGGTTCTCCCCGACAGCAGTCAAGATTCTTTTATCTTCAGCCATCCAGGATTCATCTAGCCTCCGCAAGACAGCTCATCAACTTACATGCGCATTCATCACATTCATATCATAAACATTGGTGTAACATACATTGCATCATGCATCATGACATTGCATACAACTAACCCTTTACCTTTTTAGGAGAAGATCAGTCAACAGACAAAGATCATCATCTTCCGAGATTCTCTCTAGAAATAGTTTAGATGTGATCCAGACACGGTGACATTCTGATACTTATTCCAGATTCATCCAGACGAATTTTACACGGACTCGTCATCAGGAAAACCTACACCGGTTCCTTCTCCACTTCAAGACTTCTGAAAACAGTTTATGGATTCTTCCCAAAACCGGATGTTAATCTATCACTTGTTCAGATGCAACTTTTGAAAATAGTTTACGGATGCTTCCCAACAACGGATGCTACTCTATGGCTTATTCAACTCCAACTCCTGAAAACAGTTTACGGATTCTCCAAACACGGACGTCAATCTATTGCTTATTCAGACCACCAGTTCAGAGATATACCAAAATATGGATGCCTTTCTGATACTCGTCCACTCACCAATGACATACAGTTCAACAATCACCTTCAGATGGCATCTATAAGCCCATCCTCCTATCAGCAGTCACCAAGTGGCATCTTTAAGTCCATTTCCAGATGGCATCTCTAAGCCCATCCCCCGACAAGATTCTATCACATCCCTAGATGGCATCGTTAAGCCCATCACCAAATGGCATCTGTAAGCCCATTCCCTCTACCATCACATCGCCGAGTGCAAATTTTCTGGGCACTCTAGTGTCCAATCTCCTTTTACCTTCGAGTCGCGAAAGGCAAACTTGCCAATCTAACTCTTCCGGTTCAAGAAGATTGAACAGGGGCAACTGTTGTACCCCAAAATTTGCCCTCGCATTTTTTCCACAAGAAATCACATCTTCAGGCTTTTCCTGATTTTTCAGATTGGCTCAAGAATCGGTCAAACAGACTTTTCTCGTCAGTCAGACAAAATTAGGGTTTTCATTGATTTTCATGGCTCTGGAACAATTCAAACAGTTGGTTTAGGGTTTGGTTGATTTTGGCTCAACTTTGATCAGGCGAACGCTTCTTTGGCATTTGATCAGGAACTAGGGTTTGTGCGCAGATCTCTCAGAAAGATTTAAATTCTACAGTGCTTTTCAAGTTATTCCGAGACATGGACCGAGGCATTTGGATTGAGTTTGCAGTGTTTGATTAAAATCAATAAAAGGAAGAGACATTGGGGCATGTGTGATTTGACGGTGCATTGCTTTGATTATTCAAAACGTCGGACGTTTATGGATTATTTATTATTCTAAGTTAAATGGTTGGAATTTATTTTCAATTATTATAATTTAAAGAATTATAAATAATAAAATAAACAATTGAAAAGGAGAAAAAGAATTAACTGGTAAAAAATAGATTTTATTCATCTTTAATTTATTTGTTACAATTATTATTTAAATATTTACAAAGTATTTACAATGATAATTTTACAAATATTTAAAATGAAATAAAAAACTATCCTAATTTTTTCTAAGCTTCATAATCTTCATTCTTCTATCCAATGCTCCCTCTGCTCCATTTGATTTCATCTGCAAAAAAAAAATAAGAAAAGAAAAAGTCAATTGAAGCAGATAAATTAAAGAGACAGACAGTTAATTTGGGCTCATCATTAAAGGCAACTGACTGGAATCAGTTAGCCCTCTCTGCAAATCACGGAATTTCTCCCGGTTCATAAAGAGGGATGAATATTGCTTGCTAAACATGAAATGCACAAAGTTGTAAAATGCACAAATTCAAAAGGGGTCAAACAAAGCTGCATAGTTCAATACAAACAGCATGTGCAAATACAAAGTCCAAATCCAAATTGAACCACAAAGTCCAAACTGAGTTCACAATCAAACTAAGCCAAAAGCTGTCAAAATGTCCAAATATGGAAAGATATCAAGATATCAAACAAAAGGCTACTCATTACTGTCACAAAGAAGCAGGCAGTATGGAAAAGAGATAAAGTATGCAGGTTAAAACCAACATTGCAAGCAAGCATAGTCAAATGCATCATTTTCCAGCAGTGCCTTTTCAGCTAAAGTACAAACATAAACATTATTTAATGTTTTAACTGTACTAGAGAGAGAGGGAAGAGAGAAAGGAAATACAGGTTTGCAGGCTTAGGCTTGAGAAACAAAATATAAAACAAACCGATCAAGACAGTAAAAAGGAGGGCAAAAATTACAAACCAAACAGAACTCAGAACAAAAGCCCCAACTCAGAAACATATCAAGGATACAACACCAAGGCCAAACTAAGAACCTGTAAACCTTGTAAGCCAGCAATGTCCAAACCTGCACAAACCTGAAGCAACCCTCAAACGGCCAAAACCAGTAAACTCACCATAAACCCTCAACCTGTTTCAAGCCTTTAAGAGCTTAACAAGCCAAACCTGTGTAACAAAGGCTAAAAACTGCTGTAAGCCTCAAAGCTCAACAACCTAAATCAGTAAAACACCAAAACCTGTGTCAAAAACCATAAACCTCAAAGCCTTGTCCTAACCCGTGAAGCTTTGTCAAGCATCAAAACAACTGTCAAGCCTAAGCATTCAAGGCAACATAACATATCTCAACATACCAATAAGCATATTCAGAATCATCAACAAATACATCATCAAGAAATTACTTCACATCAAGCAAAGCAAGCTAGGCAACCAAATTCAGCAAGCAAATATACAAGGCATCAAGCCAGGAATCAAGGCAACAAAAGCAAAGTAAAGAGACAGAAGAGGAAAGGTGATAAAAGCCAGGCTTTCAGCATACATCATTAAGCAACAAGAAGGCAAAGAATACAGAGTACCGTGGTTACTAAAGCAAGTTCACAGCATCACCATTTCCTCGCCGTCAAGCCGCCATCGCGCCTCCCAAATCCGCCTCCTTCTCCTTCGTCCCCAAGGGTCAAGGTAGCTTTTCTTTTCCTTTCCTTCCTTTCCACAACCTCGACAATAACAAACAATATTGGCACTTAATCAAAACACGGAATCAAAAAAAGGGCTAAAGCATGAAAGAGATTCATTCTTACCGTTTCTTGGCGCCACTCCGTTCATCCATGGAGGAAGAAAGGCGGACGGTAGCGTTGGTGGCTGGGCAAGGAAGGGATTCGTTCAGCTCAAAAATGAAGGAAACGAACAAAGACGAAAGAGGACGAACGACGCCTTTGCGTTGTTAACAAACCCTAGCATTCTCCAAATGAAACAATAATCATCAAACCCTAAACGAAATGAATAAATTTGCCATGGGCCTTTCCCTTCTCCAGTAAGCTTAAGCCCATTGCCATTCAGTTATGCACCCCCCCCCCCCCCCCCTCAATGTCCATTTTGATTAAGCCCAAAAACCCTAAGGCCCATTCCTCTTTTACTAAAAAAACATTGTTCTAATACTTTTTTTCTTTTTTTTATACAATTTACTTAATACTGATTTTAAAAATACTTTTATATATATATAAATTAAGATTTTGTACGTAAAAAGATTAATTAAAATACACCAAAACGTTCATTTTTTTTTTACTTAAAACATTTTCTAAATCTTAAAACATTTCTTTTCTTAAAATAATTTGTACATAAAAACAATAATACATTAATCTCATTAAATTTTATTTATCACATTTAAAATAAATATTAAACTTTTTATCTAGGTTTAAACATTTTATTTTTATTAAAACTTTTTTGTACATAAAAATACTTTATTAAAATACATGAGTGTTAATACATAAGAAAAATAGATTTTTAAAGAAATACTTTTTCTTAAAAAATTTTCCTCTCTCTTAATTAAATTTTCTTAGTTTGTACATACTTAACCAAAATACAAAATTAAATCAAACATACTTAACAATGCATTTAAGTTCACATTTCTCAACTTGTAAATAAGTCATACACTTACACAAATAAATTACACTTACACTTACATATACAAATACAATACACTTACATTGATAAACTATACATTTGATATACATTGCTATACATTATATTTTACATTGCGATCGATTCAATTTGGTTGTAATTATTTAAGTCTCATCCCCATTTGTAAATTTGTACCCCCACTCCCGGATACTATTTTGTAATAGCATAGATTTTAAATTCCCGCAATTTACCGCTTTCAAATATACCATGGTTAGACCTAGGGTTTGTATGTACATAAAAACGCTAGATAACCTAATACAAGACAAATACATGAAATCAATACACAATCACACTTGCACCCTCTAGGGTAATCCCACATGTTGCCTTCCAAAATGGGACATGCTTACACGTCGAGTTTCTTTGGCAAAACAATTAAAATGATCATAAGTCCCTCGATGACGCTTTCGAAAGTTGCCTATCAAAATGGTCATAGTCCCTTCAAGCAAAATTGCCAAAGACACTTGGCACCATTGCATTCATGGTCCATACAATGACCCGCGCCCGTCCCGTTGAACATCCTAAACGTAAGATTGTCCACCAAATTCAATGGTGGAACAAAATTGTTAAAAAAAAGGGTTGAAAACATAGAGAAAAGCCTTTGAGTACAATAGGGGTAGACAAAACTCTTAGTTACTTGAAATCAACTTGCAAAAACACTTGCCTACTTGTCAAAACCACACTTCACAAACAATTTCAAAACAAACTTCCAAAAACATTTTGAAACATCTTTTCGAAAAGATACACACCGTTGTATATACTTAAACACGAGTCATTACAATGGTTGCCGAAACAAAGGCGTCTATTTCAAAAACATTTTCAAAACACACACATACACACACCATTTTCAAGCAATCGAAAATCAAGGCAAGTGATCTAAAACCAAGTAACTAAGAGCCCATGGATAATCATGGATGAAAAGGGTGCTAATACCTTCCCTTTTCATAATCTACCCCCCGAACCCACGAAACATCTCAAAAGGTTTTTCCTGTGCTTTTAACCTTTCCTTTAGGATAAAATAAAAAGTCGGTGGAGACTCTTGCTAAACCGAACAAGTGCGAATACAAACGCAAAACTCAAGTCAGTTCTCCCACCGTATCACACTATTGATCTTAGAATTAAAATTCTAGATGTGTATGGTGATTCAACTTTGGTAATAAATTAGATTAAAGGAGAATGGGATACTCGTCATCCCGGCTTGATCCCTTACAAAGATTATGCTAGAAGGTTGTTACCCTTCTTTAATAAAGTTGAATTCCATCACATTCCTAGAGATGAAAATCAAATGGCGGACGCTCTGGCAACTCTGGCTTCTATGTATCATGTGAATACTTGGAATGATATACCTCGGATTATGGTTTGGCGACTGGATAGGCCCGCTCATGTGTTTAGAACAAAAAATGTAGCAGATGAAAAACCTTGGTATTATGATATCAAGCATTTTCTTCAGACTCAGGAATACCCAATTAGTGCTTCGAATAAAGATAGAAAGACATTGAGAAGATTGCCTGACAGTTTCTTCCTCAGTGAAAATGTGTTATACAAGAGAAATTATGACATAGTCTTTCTCAGATACGTGGATAGACACGAAGCAGACATGTTGATGCATGAGGTTCATGAAGGTTCATTTGGAACTCATGCCAATGGACATTCGATGGCTAAAAGGATACTAAGGGTAGGTTACTATTGGCTGACAATGGAATCTGATTGTTACAAATTTGCAAAGAAGTGTCATAAATGGCATATTTATGCGGACAAGGTTCATGTGCCTCCGACACTTCTTAATGTGATATCTTCCCCATGGCCTTTCTCTATGTGGGATATTGACATGATTGGAATGATAAAACCCAAAGCTTCGAATGGACACCGCTTTATCTTGGTAGCAATTGATTACTTCACCAAGTGGGTGGAGGCTGCTTCATATGCTAATGTTACCAAGCAGGTGGTTGTGCGCTTCGTTAAGAATAATATTATATGTCGGTATGGTGTATCGAGAAGAATTATCACCGACAATGGCTCGAATATGAACAACAAGATGATGGAAGAACTTTGTGAGGAATTCAAGATTGTCCATCACAATTCATCTCCTTATAGGCCGAAGATGAATGGGGCTGTTGAAGCTGCTAATAAGAATATCAAGAAAATTATTCAGAAAATGGTTGTTACTTATAAGGATTGGCATGAAATGCTCCCTTTTGCTTTGCATGGATATCGAACATCTGTCCGCACTTCAACATGAGCAACCCCGTTCTCCCCTGTGTATGGAATGGAAGTTGTGCTCCCAATCGAGGGTGATATTCCCTCTTTGCATGTGATAATGTAAAACAAGTTGTCAGAGGCTGAATGGGTCCAGAACAGGTTTGATCAATTGAATTTGATTGAAGAGAAGAGGATGACGGCTTTGTGTAATGGCCAGTTATATAAGAAAAGGATGAAGAAATCTTTTGATAAGAAGGCCAAACCTCGTAAATTCAGAGAAGGCGACCTCGTTCTCAGGAAGATCATGTCCTTTAACGCTGATTCTAGGGGAAAGTGGACTCCCAATTTTGAAGGCACATATCTTGTCAAGAAATCCTTCTCTGGCGGTGCATTAATTCTTGAAACTGTGGATGGAGAGGAGTTCCCACCTCCCATGAATGCTGATGCAATCAAGAAATACTTCGCCTAAAGAAATAAAAGAACAACTTGGTAAGTTGAAAACCTGAAAGGGCGGCTTAGGAAAAAAAGAGCGTCTCGGTAGGCCGAAAAGCCAAAAGGGCGGTCTAGGAAAAAATTAGAGACATAAACGGAATAAATTTCCTGCTAAGTTGAAAACTTGCAAGGGCAGCTTAGGCAAAAGTTAGGGACTTTCTTGGCCAGTAACTACATCAGATAAGACTTGATCATTGGAGCAACAATCTTCTCGAATCCTCTCATACTTCAACAGAAGTTGCTGCTCAGGATTTCAAAAGTTGTTAGAGGGGATAATGGTCATTGTATCTCAATGTATCTTTTCGATTATATATTACCATTTTTCGAACTTTGTAATTATCCATGGAGTCTCTCCATTCGTAGACTACCATTCTATTAATGAAATTTGAGCTTTTACCCAATTCTTTGTATTTCTTATTTTTATTTAGCTTGCAAAGACTCCATTTATTATTGATAATAAGTTTCAAAGCGAAAAGATTGAATAACAAAATTGATTTTCAAAAATAATTTACAATTTGTTTTTACTTTAAAATTTGTGACGCAAGAGAAGCAGCAAAAGTGGTGATCCCAGGAATCGACGAACTCAAGTTGCTTTTAAGAAGTCCTGTTTCCTGGAGAAGTTTTGCTTAAGATGTTTCATCGTACAGGGTTTGTAACTCCAGTATCCCCCGTCAAGTTTTGGTTCATTTCTCCTCTTTTCTTAGTTTGCATGATATGAAGATTCAATCCAAGATTTCTCCAGTGAAGATTTCGTTTGTTTAGTAGAAGTTCTTTCTTCCCAGAGAAGTTTGTACAATGATTACTCTCGAAGAACATAGGCCTCTGTTTTCCACAGTAAAAAACGTATATTGGTTTTCCCTTTGTGAAGGTGGTGTTGACCTCCCCAATGAAGTCGGCACTAATTCCCCAGTGAATGTTTTGATGATTTGATCTCCGTCTGCTCTACTTGAAATTGATTTTTCAAAATCCCCAGTAGAAGCGTTACTTTTGAAAATATTTGATTTGCCATTGAAGTCTGAGTGCTATACCCTAGTAAAGACCTGGGAGAGGATGTTGTATCTCTGTATCTATACTGTTTGGTCGCTATGTTTTGTTTACTGCCGAATTACATTTCTCCCCAATAAAGTTAAACCAGGAAGTAGGTTTTGTTTCCTCAGTTGGCGCTTACTTTTTCTTGGATTGTTTATCTTGGATGTAATTTGGCCAAGTGTTGATTGTGCCCGAGTTGGTTTTGCCTGTTTACTCCCAGTGTTATATATCGGTTTTGTCAGCATATGTGCGATAAACACTAATACATTCATACATACATCATGCATAGATAAAATTGGAAAATCATTGCTCTTTCACATTCGTTAATATTTTGTTGACATATTACCCTGTTTTGCAGATGTTATGTTGTCCTCTCTCCAATAGAGTGTTAGCCTTAAGTAGAAAGCGTATGTTCTTTCAATTTCCCCACTGAGTCATCCCTCGTGGAAGATTTTTGCTTCAGCCTTCTTGTACAACTCTTTGACTGGATGATTTGGGTCTCCCTCTTGAGTTAATTTCTCAAAGGAAGTGTTTCGGACGATTGTCTCATTCCAGTTTATTTATGGTTTGAATTTCGATCCACAACAATATTATTACTTAGGATTTCCGCAAGCTTCGAGCATTGGTTTAAGAATGTGCATTTATTTTGCACGAGAGACCTTTATCTCCTTAAGCAGGAATATATTGGAATTTCCCCAGGAAGTCATATTTCTTTCCCCAGAAATTCATTTTTACAATCCTTCATAACAACAAGTGGCATGTCTCTTTACTTGAGAAACCTGTACTTCCCTGTAAAAGTCGACTTAACTGTTTTTTTGCTATCTTCTCTATGAGTGGATAGTTTGCAGTCTGTTGCCAAGTTACTCCAGTGGATGGCAAGACTTTCAATATCGCAAAGACAGTTCATTGTGAATTATTTACAAGTGGTAGTCTCTTTATTTGAGACAACTTATATGTCACCCTTTCCAAGCAGAATGTTTTGGTTAAAGAAGAAGTTGAGACCCGTTCTAGGTGAAACGCCAGAATTTTAGGGAAAAACTTGTTATCTTTTTTCTACCCTCAGTGAACGTTGGTAGTTCATCATCAGTGAACGGAGATGTCATGATATGTTCTCTTTCTACCATTAGTGAAAGTTGGTAGGTCACCTTCAGTGAAAGATGGTGATTGTTATCTTTTTGCTACCCTTAGTGAACGTTGGTAGTTCATCATCAGTGAACGGAGGTGCTATGATATATTCTATTTCCACCATCAGTGAAAGTTGGTACGTCGCCTTCAGTGAAAGTTGGTAGGTCGCCTTCAGTGAAAGTTGGTGATTGTTATCTTTTTTCTACCCTCAGTGAATGTTGGTAGGTCATCATCAGCGAAAAGTGATGTCATGATATGTTCTCTTTCTTCCATCAGTGAAAGTTGGTAGGTCACCTTCAGTGAAAGTTGGTGATTGTTATCTTTTTTCTACCCTCAATGAATGTTGGTAGTTCATCGTCAGTGAACGAAGGTGTTATGATATATTCTCTTTCTACCATCAATGAAAGTTGGTAGGTCACCTTCAGTGAAAGTTGGTGATTGTTATCTTTTTGTTACCCTCAGTGAATGTTGGTAGTTCATCATCAGTGAACGGTAATGCTATGATATATTCTCTATCTACCATCAATGAAAGTTGGTAGGTCACCTTCAACGAAAGTTGGTGATTGTTATCTTTTTGCTACCCTCAGTGAATGTTGGTAGTTCATCGTCAGTGAACGGCGATGTCATGATATGTTCTCTTTCTACCATCAGTGAAAGTTGGTAGGTCACCTTCAGTGAAAGTTGGTGATTGTTATCTTTTTGCTACCCTCAGTGAACGTTGGTAGTTCATCATCAGTGAACGACGGTGCTATGATATATTCTCTTTCTACCATCAGTGAAAGTTGGTGATTGTTATCTTTTTGCTACCCTTAATGAACGTTGGTAGTTCATCGCCAGTGAACGGTGGTGCTATGATATATTCTCTTTCTACCATTAGTGAAAGTTGGTAGGTCACCTTCAGTGAAAGTTGGTGATTTTTATCTTTTTGCTACCCTCAGTGAACGTTGGTAGTTCATCATCAGTGAACGGAGGTGCTATGATATATTCTCTTTCTACCATCAGTGAAAGTTGGTAGGTCACCTTCAGTGAAAGTTGGTGATTGTTATCTTTTTGCTACCCTCAGTGAATGTTGGTAGTTCATCGTCAGTGAATGGCGGTGCTATGATATATTCTCTTTCTACCATCAATGAAAGTTGGTAGGTAACCTTCAGTGAAAGTTGGTGATTTTTATCTTTTTGCTATCCTCAGTGAATGTTGGTAGTTCATCGTCACTGAATGGTGATGCTATGATATTTCTTTTCCTTCTACCTTCAGTGAATGTTGGTAGCTCACCATCAATGAATGTCGGTGTTGTTATTTCTTTCCTCATTCTACATTCAGTGAACGTTGGTAGTTTCGCCTTCAGTAGGAGTTGGTGTATCCTTCTACTCTTTGTTACCCTTTATAAGTCAGGTCTTTTGATCCATCAATGATTTATTTTCCTGGTCGGGTTTCTCTTTTGTTTCTGTATTTCCTTTGCTACATCCCCAGTGGTGTTTTGCGTCTCTTTGATTTTGATCATATGCATTCATGCTCATAAGCATTGCATGGCATCTTAGGGCCAAAAATAGGGTTTATTTTATATTTAAGTATCTTCGATCAAGTCGACCTGAATATTTTCAATCTTCGTATCTCCAGATAGAAGAAACTTAAATAAGGGCAGCTGTTGTACCCCAATTTCCCCCCCTAAGATCCCCTAATCATACCATGTTGATTCCATCACAACAAGATCACATTAGGATTCTTGGTTCCCCTCCCTATCTTTAGCTTTTCTCTTTGAGGAATCACCAAGCACCTTGACTTATTTTCTTTTGTGGTCATGAATATTTTTGTCTTGATTTCTTCTTTTAATTAATAAAATGCAATGTTTGTTTGTCTTGCTTGTTACTAATGTAGGTAAAGGCAATGAGATTTAGCAAGTTGCTCCATGGGTTCATGAGTTTATTTCCATGCCCTAGTCAATAAAGCTTGAGAAGTTCAAACCTCACCATTGGATTTGTTTTGGAAGAAATGGCATGGCAAGGTTATTTTGGTTTACCACATTTCAAGGTTATCAAATTTGATTCAAAAAGTACAAGGGGTTGATTGAAGAAGTTGTCATGCTTGGACAAGGTCTTGTTCTCATTGGTCACAAGTGCATATTTCTCTCAATTCTCAAGATATGGAAGTGGTTTTGGTTGCTATGAGTTCTCATTTTCATCCTCAATAACTTCTATTTACAAGGAATTTATGTTGTTACAAGAAGTTTGTTCAAAATTGTCAAAGTTCCTCAAAGCATTCTCTTGATCTAGGAGTTGGGGTTTTGAACTTGAAAGAAGCATATATTTCTCATCTTTTGGTATTTTTGAGTGATTCCAAAATCATCCTTCTCTTCAAAGGGTTATCAACAAATCAATTCAAAAGTTTCAAGGAGTTTTCATGTGGAAGAAGTTTGATGGTGAAGAAAGATTACAAGTCCTCCAAATGAACCCCCAATTTCTCATGTGTGACTTCAAATGATCATAACTTAGCCAATTTTTATCACCTTGAGCCCATTATTTTCCCACAATGATCTTGAGGAGGTGAAATTTATGCCTTCTTTTATGTGCAAAGTGAGAAAATGGATGGAAGATGCCCTAAGGATACAAAAGATTATAGGTCATTTCATGATTTTTTCCAACTTCAACAATTCATAACTCTCTCAATTTTTGGATATTTTGAATGGTTCAAGTTTCAAAATGTCATTCAATATATCTAATTCATTCCATCTTTTTTGGTCAAGAACAAATTCCAAGTGGAAGGCCATGTTTGGATGCAAAACATTATAGGTCACTTTTGAAGAAAATTTTGAAATATTTCTAAGTATGGAAAGTCAACCTTTTTTTCCCAACTTTGACTCCATGCAACTTTCAGCTCAAGCATCCATTTGATTCCATTTTTTTCCATTGCAAAGCTTGTAACCTCATCTTTCTAAAGCATCAAGAATCATTCCCTAAGACCCCTTGAGCTGAGAATGCCATTGATTTGAACTTGGTAACTTGGAATTGAAGTTTCTTCAAAAGTCATAATTTAAAATCATTGGTTTAGCTTCTAAACACTTTGATTCTGCAAGTTTTTGCTTCTAAACATGTTTATTGAACTTCCAGAAGTGATTAGCATAAAAAAACATGTGTTTTGGATGAGTTTTGATCAAAGTAGAGGTCACACTTTTCTTATTTGCAACTTCACACGATTTCCCTCCAAACTTCATCATTTCACACGCTTGAACATTCCATTTGATTCCCTATAAATAGAGGGTCATTCCCCTTTCATTTCCTTAAGCTTGGATAGCCAGAATCACCCTGCCAAACTTGTTCCATAACTCAAAATTCTGCTACTTCGAAATCTGCTTTCAAGCCTTTTTCAATCCAATTTTCCCATCAATTCACCTTCCTTGATCTTCCCTGAAGCTAACGATATAATCACATTCAAGAATCGTGCCATATATTGTTCCATAGAAGTCCAGTTTCATAGCTTTGCAACTCAACTTCAATAGGTAGATTCCTTCATCAATTTTTCAAAACTTTGATATCATTGTGATACTCTCATTGTCCTGGTTCTAGTCACAACACTTACTTTCATCTGGAAACTTGTTTTGACCATGAAATTTCAAATTCCTTTTCAAAACTTTCCTTCCAAATTGCTTGGGCTACAGTTTATATAAATTTGTCGCGAAGGTGTGGTTGTCTTCGTCTTGAAGAGACAAAGCGAATGTCATATGTCTGAGCTTCTGATTTTACAGTTTGAGAGACCTACAATTCACGTTCGCTGGATGTTGAAGATGACCAAAGTGTCATCTTCCAACCAATGATGGCACGCCACTTATTTTTTTTGAAATCTGATTTAATTAATGATTCAATGCATTATTCACTAAAGTCCATAACATGCACAATGCACCAGGTCCACTTGATCTATTTACTAACGCGTTTTGACATTGATCAGGTGGCCCATGTGTTTTTGATTTTTCTTTTCTTTTCTGATTTTTATATATAATTGTTTTAAATTTCAAAAAATCATAGAAAATTCATTTTTAGTCAAAAAAAATCTGAAAAAATCATGAAAAATATTTTTGATTTTTCACTTTCTGTTTATTTTTTCACAATTTTATTTTGTGTTTTGATATTTTTTATAAATTTTCACTTTATTTGATTTGTTTTAAATGTTTAAAAATACTTTTATGTATTTTTTTTTTAATTCTGAAAAATTATGGAATGATCAAATGATATTGTGACAAATATTGGTGACTTCACTTATTTTTTATTTCTGACTTTGGTATTTTTTTTTATCATTTTTGGTTTATTTTACTCATTTATTTTAATTTTAAAAAATAGTTTCTGACTTTAAAAAATTACCAAAATTTTTATATAAATACTTGAGTTCATTTCTGATTTTCATATGGTCTTAATTAATATTTCTTGATTAGTTTGAACATAGTTGATATTTTTATCTTTTATTTATATTTTAAAACATTTTAAAACCTTTTTTTTAATGTATATATTAAATGCAATATTATTTTGTGATTATTTTCTGGTTGATCTTGGGTTGAATTTTTGATTATGAACTTTGTTAACATCATTGGATCCATGGTGTTGAGTCTAACTTCACAAATATGGATGAATGATTTTAATAATAGTTTGATTTAAATTTAATTTAAAAGTGATTTGTATATTCTCTCCCATCCCTCTTCATCTTGTCCCCTTCTCATTGCACTAAGTGCTATTGGAGCATGATCTCTATATCATGTCTCAAAACAAATGGTGCATAGATTGCTATTGTCCGACCTCAAAATAGGCACGACTTCTACATAAGTCCACTTACGATTACTTAACATAGCGCTAAATTTTTTCCTGATTCAAATAAATGATCATTCATGGCCCAAACCTATGTTTGCAAGCCCAAGTATGTTAATTTGATCTCTTTGATCCAATAACCTTGAGATTCATTGTGTGGAGGCTTTGGTTCTACCAATCCTCTAATGGATCTACAACACTTTTGGTCAACGCGGATCACTTAAACATTATTGATCATTAAATGGTACTTTTGAGGATTCCAAATGGATGATATACTTGACAAAAAGCAAATGCAACTTGTTGTGTGGAGGCTTTGGTTCTATCAATCCTCTAATGAGTTCCAAATGCAAGTTTCAAGATGGTCATCCAACTAACCACTAATTATTACATTGTTTTTACTTTATGCCCTTTTTATTTTTTATGCTTTATGTACCATTTACTTTAAGCATTACATTTCATGTCATTTTTTATTTTTGCTCACTTGAGCCTTTTATTTTCCCTTCTAAGACATCTAATAATCAATATGAACCATAAAAAACTTTAATGATACTTGGACTATTTGGTTACTATCCTTGGCATTATGGAGTACTGGACTTCTTGGACTTAGGATTAGAAGCCTTGACCTATGTTGGAGACTTTGAGACCTTTATTGATATTTTGTCTGGAGTTCTTGAGGTTTACCTCAAGACATTGGGTTATTTGTCTATTTTGTATGTAGGTTATTGTGATTACATACTTTGTCTGTAATATGGAATTCACCCGTATACAACTGTTACTCTGCCCAATTTTTGTGAAGACTTAATACACTTGAAGTTTGGTTCTCTCAAGAGGTTTAGTATCTTTGCTTTCTTTGTTTCAATCCAAAGAATGAGAATTCTATCTTGACTCATAATGTCAAGTGTTGGATTCTTGTTGGTTAGATAGTCCTTATCCCTAGCTTTTATCTTATGCTTTAGGATAGTCAATTCTTCTCCTCCCATCTTCTTAAATTTCAAAAATCTTCTCCCTTTTTTTGAAAATTATTCTTATTTTTAAAAATTGAACTACTTTCATAATAAACTTGAACTTAGGTCCATGCATTTTCAAAACATCTTTCATAAATAATCTTCAATCAATTTAATAATACCTTGACATTTTTTTGTGAGAAGACTAAGTCAATCAATCTCATTTCAAACCATTTTGCCACTTTGGATTTTTATTTTAAAACTTTTCTCAAAAGATTAGACTCTGGTAAATCCTTGTAGTGATGCAAACAACTATACTTTTATGATATGTAGTGAAGTGAGATATTTTCCACTTGGGTGTCGAGTGAGGCATTGTTGATTTTAAAATCCAAGCCATATCCTCCACTTTGAGATGATGCAAATTCTCCTTTCTCATGATTGTGGGTAGTAAGTATGTTTTTTCCACACGGACAATGATGATGATGTATTATCTCATAAAATTAACCAACACACTATGTTTTAAAAAAATTTCAAAGGTGAACTACGTGTACCCTGATCCCCTATTGCATGAAAGGTTGTATGTAGGCACTAAAGGTTCGCAACCGCGGCGGGTATAAAAATCATAAAAAATATATTTCTTCTCTCATCTCCACCATTTATTTTACATACAACACTTTATAGCCAAAATATACATATTTTTACAAAGAGGTTCCTGCAGAGTACCGTAGATGTTTAGGGTGCTAATACCTTCCCTTCACATAACCAACCCTCTTACCTAGAATCTTTCCCCCTCTTTTGGGTTATTTTCTATTTTCCCATTCCTTTGGAAACAATAAAGTGTTGTGGCAATTTTTATTTTGATTTGTACAAGTCTAGTCAATCCAATGGCTTAGTCTTAAATATTTCTACCGCTACAACTGATACACGGGTTATTATAAACCAAACTGCCTTACATTGGCATTTCAAACATCTTTTCACAAAACAACATTTTCTCCCAAAATATCTTTTGAAAACAAACATTTTGTATACATTCTCAATGATACGAGAATCATTACAAAATTGCCGCACTTAGGCATTTTCAAAATATTTGCAAACATACACAAACATAAAGCATTATTTCAAAGTGAGCTAGCAATTAAGAGCCCGTAGATAACTACGGATGAAAAGGGTGATAACACATTCCCTTTTCATAACCTACCTTCCGAACTCAAGAAAATTCTCAAAAGGTCTTTCCTGTTCTTTTCAACCTTTCCTCTATTAGATAAAAGAAAAGTCGGTGGCGACTCTTGCTATCCGCAACATTTGCGATAAAATGAAAAACCCAAGTCAGTTCTCCCACCATATTACAATTTGGATACTCATTCTCGGCTATAAACTCTTCTTCGGTTAAGATTGCATCAATAGGTACTAATCTTGCACAGTAAGATATCGTAAAAACACAAATCTGCAATTGTCCAGTCATAAGCCTCCCTCCTATACAAACCAATATGAATCGTGTTATTATACATAAGTCTAACTTACTCATCCTCCTTTTTGCTCTCTTTCATTCTAACACAATCACGTAAGCCTTTTATCAACTCACACGCATTATGATTGTTAGTGACTATGATCTATATCTTGTCAAAATTTCAACATTAACACTTTAGCAACAACAAAACTTAGAAGGTGTCACAACTGTTAGGCTAAGTGACCAGGTGAGGGTCACCTAACTTAGAAGGCAAATTCCTATTTCAATTTCTTATTAATAACAAGATCATTCACTTATTTCTATCAGCTTAATTACTTAGTGTGTGATTCTAGATGGTGCTGACTGCTAGATAAACTACTTAAGAGCTTTTAAAGGATGAGAATTCAAGGCTATGTCATAACAAGTATTCAAATTGATTTCCATATTCGGGAGACTTAAGGTGTTAAAACGATACCGATCTTGTAAACTTTTCCCAAGTCTCCATAATCTAACCTTAAATTAATCTATAGCCTAAAACTTTCAAAAGATGCACTGTGTTTATAAGTCCATTTTTTTCACTTAAAGAAAACAAAACAAAACAAAAATAAAGAAAACTGAAAGAAAACAAAACAAAGAAATGATTCCCTCCCTCACACTTAAATCATGCATTGTCCTCAATGAAAAGATATAAATATTAAATAAAAGTGAGAAAACAAAAAGAACGCACTCGAGCAGTCAAGGAGGGTAGGTGATTGCATTCACATCCTTTTCTAGTGAGAACTATTTTACAACCTCTCCTTCCAAAATGGGGCTCTCATGAAGAAACTTCGGGTAGTTTCCATTGACCTTTAAATTTGGTTTAGTGCCTTCGCCTTTTATTCCGAGATCAAAGAACAATATGCGATAAGTAAAAGTGTCAAATGTGCACGTGAAAGTGATGTCATTCCTCAAAACATCAAGGATCAATGGTTGAAGGGGATTCCTTTATTACTTTTGTTTCATCTGAAATCCCCCTATGCATACACATGGATGAACTAATATCAAGAATGTTAGCCAAGGTCTATCTAATTCGCTTTTTTATGTTTCAACAATGATTTCTCTTCCTGCTAAAATTTAGTCTTTGATGAATAATTTAGATCTCCAGGAAGTGATCCGGGCTCTAAGGAAGATGGTTGTCCAATGGATGGTGTAGCAATAGAAATGTTTAAGACTAAGCCATTGGATTGACTAGACTTGTACAGATAAAAAATAAAAATCGCCACCGCACTTTATTGTTTCCAAAGGAATGGGAAAAGAGAGAGTAACCCAAAATAGGGGGAAAGATTCTAGGTAAGGGGGTTGGTTATGCAAAATGAAGGTATTAGCACCCTAACCATCTACGGTACTCCACATAAACCACTTTGTAAAATCTGTCTATTTTGGCTATAAAATATTGTATATATAAAATAGATTGTAGAGATGACGAAAGAAGTATTTTTTTATAATTTTTGCACCCGCCACAGTTGCGAACCTTTTGTGCCTACGTACCGCCTTCCGTGCAATAGGGGATTAGGGTACACATAGTTCCTCTTTAAAAAATTTAAAACACAAGTGTGTTGGTTAATTTTAAGAGATAAGGCATCATCATCATTGTCCATGTGGAAAACATACTTACTACCCACAATCATGAGAAATGAGACTTTGCATCATCTCAAAGTGGAGGATATGACTTGGATTTTAAAATCAACAAAACCTCACTCAACACCCAAGTGGAAAATATCACTCTTCACTACATATTGTAGAAGTATAGTTGTTTACATCACTACAAGGATTGACAAGAGTCCAATCTTTTTTGAGAAAAGTTTTAAAGCAAAAGCCAAAGTGGCAAAAATGGTTTAAATGAGATTGATTGACTTTTAGTCTTCTCACAAAAATGTCCAAGTATTGTTAAATTGATTAATGTTTGATTAAGAATATTTTTTTTTAAAATGCATGGACCTAAGTCCAAGTTTATTATGAAAGTGGTTCAAGTATTAAAATAAAAAGTGTTTTCAAAAGGATGGGGAATATTTTTGAAATTAAAGAAGACAGTGGGGGGGGGGGGGGGTGAAGAGACTATCCTAAAGCATAAGGTAAAACCTAGGGAAAAGAATCGTCTAACCAACAAGAAGCCAACATTTGACATTTTGAGTCAATGTAGAATCTCATACTTTGGATTTGAAACCAAGCAAACAATCAATAAACCTTTAAAGAATACCAAGCTTCAATTGAATTTAGTCCTCACAAAAATTGGGCAGAGTAACAACTGTTCACAAATGAATTCCAGATGACACACAAAGTATGTAATCACAATAACCTGCACATAAAATAAACAAAAACCCAATGTCTTGAGGTAAACCCCAAGAACTCCAGACAAAATATCAATTAAGGTCACAAGGTCTCCAACATAGGTCAAGGTTTCTATTCCTAAGTCCAAGAAGTCCATCACTCTATAATGCCAAAGATAGTAACCAAGTAGTCCAAGTAACATTAAAGTTTTTTAGGGTTTAAGTTAATTATTATGTATCTTGAAAAAGAAATGAAAATCTCAAGTGACTAAAATAAAATTACATGAATATAAAGGCTCAAGTGAGCAAAGATGAAAAAGAGCATGAAATGTAAATGCTGAAGTAAATGGTGCATAAAATAAAAGCATAAAAATAAAAGCACAAAATAAAGTCAAATGTTAAGAATTAGTGGTTAGTTGGATGACCATCTTGAAACTTGCATTTGGAACTCATTAGAGGATTGGTAGAACCAAAGCCTCTCAACAACAAGTTGCATTTTCTTTTTGTAAAGTATATCATCCATTTTAAGAATCTCAAAGTAACTTAATGATCAATGATGTTTAAGTTATCCACTTTGACCAAAATTGATAAAGTTCCATTAGAGGATTGGTAGAACCAAAGCCTCCTAACAATGGATCTCAAGTTTATTGGATTATAGGGTTTAAATTAACATACTTGGGCTTGCAAACATAAGTTTTGGCCACAAATGATCATTTTCTCAAATCGGGACGAAAATGTTAAGCAATCGTAAGTGGACTTATATAGAAGTCGCACCTATTTTGAGGCCGGTGAATAGCAATCTATGCATCATTTATTTTGAGACATGATATAGAAATCATTCTCCAGTAACACTTAGTGAAATAAGAAGGGGATGGGATGAAGAGGGAAGGGAAAAATGAATAAACCACATTTGAATCACAATTTTAATCAAATTATTATTAAAATCATTCATCCATTTTATGGAGTTAGACTCAATACCATGGATCCAATGATGTTAACAAAGCTCACGATCAAAAATTCAATCCAAGATCAGCCAGAAAATATACAAAATAAAATAAAATTGTATTTAACATATAAAAATAAAGGTTTTAAAAATGATAAAAATGAAAATAAGTGGAAAAATGTTAACTATGTTCAAATTAATCAAGAAAAAATAATAAGACCATAGAAAAATCATAAACGAGTTCAAATATTTTTATAAAATTTTTGGTAATTTTTTAAAGTCAGAAACTATTTTTAAAATCAAAAGAAATGGGTAAAATAAACAAAAATGGTGAAAAATAATAAAATCAGAAATAAAAAATAAATGAGGTCACCAATATTTGTCACAATGTTATTGGATCCTTCCCTATTTTTTTCCAGAATTTAAAAATGCATAAAAGTATTTTTAAACATTTAAAACAATTCAAATAAAGTGAAAAATCATAAAAAAATATCAAAACACAAAATAAAAATGTAAAAACATAAAAATCAGAAGGAGAAAAATCAAAAGTATTTTCCATAATTTTTTCCAGATTTTTTGTAGTTAAAATGAATTTCCTTAAAATTTTTGAAGTTTAAAATAATTTAAATATAAAAATCAGAAATAAAAATAAAGTCAAAAAAATATGGACCAATGGATGAGAGTCAAAACGCGTTAGTAAGCTAATCCAATGGATCAAATGCATTGTGCATATCATGGTCTTTAATAAATATCACACCGAATCAAATATTTTTAAAATAAAACAACTTAAAATGTGGTGCGTTGGATGGAGTCTGACTCATAAAAGTAATCAAATCCAAGGGCTCCTGAGGCATGTGCATGGTAAGGCAAGCATATTATATCCATTTCAAAAAAATAACGTGGCTTCCTGTCATTGGTTGAAGACTGACATGTAAAATCGAATCCTGTCATTGGTCTTCAACCTCCAACCATCCCCAAATCGAATCCTTCAAACTGTAAAATTAGCAAACCAGACCGGTACCATTAGATTCGTCTCTTCAAGACAATTCTAATGATACCATCGCACCAAATTTATATAAATTGTGCAAGGTTGTGTTTAAAGAAAACCAGAAAAAATAGCGAGCACGAAAATCTGGGATAACTCACTCAGTTCTCAATGAAATTGCAAATTATAAAGAGCACGAGGATCAGAAGGATACAAGGAGTGGATTAGTCTTTTATTTGAATCAGTTTGGCCAAGAAATATACTTGAACGAAGTAGTGAGAAGTTTCTCTGAAACTGGACTTCTATAGATCAATATAGGTCACAATTCTTGAAAGTAACCGTATGGTTAGCTTCAGAGAAGTTCAATGGAGCTAACTGAATGGAGCTTTTGGTGTTTGAAGGTGAGAATGTAAGAAATTAGAAATTCAAATTCAGAGTTCGTGTGGGATCTGAATAGGGGTCAATTGGATATCCAAATATTGAGAAAATGAGTGAGGGATGATCCTTATTTATAGCTGACCATGATGCAAGGTTCAAGCGTGTGAATTAGAGGTAAAATCAGTGAAATCGTGTGGACCTACTAAGTGTGAAAAGTGTGACTTCACATGGCTTAAAACGCAGCAAAATGGATGGTTTAAGGGTCGTTTCTTGTTATGGCAAGTTCCTAAACATGATTAGATGCGAAATTGATCCTTAAACAAGCTTGTAATTGAATTTAAACTAATTTTCAAATCTGACTGAACTTGAAATTTCCATTTCATGATGCTACAATCATAACCATGGTGAAAACAATGTAGGGCACTATATGATGTGATTTTTAAAGAACTTGAAAGATAAAGTCACAATATTTACAATGTGCAAGGAGTGAGATCAATTGGATGCTTGAGCAAGAATTTGTGTCGAGTCAAAGTTGGAAGAAAAGGGCTGACTTTTCATACTTAGAAAATTTCTAAGTTTTTCTTCAAAAAGGACTTATAATGTCTTGTATCCAAGCATGGTCTTCCACTTGGAATTTGTTCTTGACCAAAAAAGATGGCATGCAGTAGATATCTTGAATGTTATTTTGAGACTTGAACCATTCAAAATTTCCAAAAAATGAGAGAGTTATGACTTGTTGAAGTTGGCAAAAATTCATGAAATGTCCTATAATCCTTTGCATCCTTAGGGTATCTTATTTCCATTTTCACACTTTGCACATAAAAGAAAGGTTTAATTTCACATCTTCAAGATCACTGTGGAAAAAGAATGGGCTCAAGGTGATAAAATTTGATCAAGTTATGATCATTTGAAGTCACATAAAGGAATTTGAGGGTTCATCTGAAGCACTTGTAATCTTTCTTCATCATCAAGTTTCTTACACACAACATTTGGAAATCACTCAAAAAATACCATAAGATGAGTAAGATATACCCCTTTAAAGTTCAAAACCATAACTCCTAGAGCAAGAAAAGTGCTTTGGGAAACTCTGTAATTTTGATCAACCTTCTTGCACCAATACTTTTATATTGCAAATATAAGTTGTTGAGGATGATAATGAGAAGTCATAGCAACCAACACCACTTCCGCATCTTGAGAATTAAAGGAGATATGCACTTGTGATCAATGGAGACAAATACTTATCTAATTGAGTCAAACTTCTTTAGTCAACCCTTGTACTTTTGAGCTAACTTTGACAACTTGAGGCATAATGGATCATAATATACTTTGTCATGATGTTGCTTCAAAATATATTCCATAGAGGCTTGAATCTTAATAAAGTTTATTGAGGAAGGCACACAGAATGAACTTATGAATCCAAAGGCTAACTTTAATGGAATGCGTTGTGCTTTCACATACATCATCAACAATTAGGATACATATACATTGCATTTGTTAGTTAAAGAGTAATCAAACATAGATGATCACAAAATACAAGTCAAGGTGCTTGGTGATTCCCCATAGAGCAAGACTAAAGATAGGGAGAAGAAACAAACCCTAGTGTGTGATTTTGTTGTGATTGAATTGATATGATATGATGAAGGGATCTTAGGGGCAAAAATTATGGTACAACAGCTGCCCTTATTTAAGTGTCTTCTATCCAGAGATACAAAGGTTAAAATCTTCGCGTCGATGCAATTGAAGATACTTAAATATAAAATAAGCCCTATTTTTGGCCCTAAGATACCATGCACTGCTTATGATTGTGAATGCAGATAGATAAGTCTAAAGGGACGCAAGACACCAGTGGGGATGTAAAAGGTAAAAGAGAAGCCTCAAGAAGAACTTGACCAGGAAAATAAATCACTGGTAGAGAAAAGACAACATCCTGTTGGGGTAACGCCTATGAGAGGATTCTAAAGCATCATCAACTTAAAAATTGAGGAGAGAGAGTGAAGGATAACGGTGACCGACATATAACAGGGAACTACCAACTCACTGAGGGGATAACAAAAAAAAGAGGTAACTTCACCCCACCGGGGAAAATAATGGTAAGATAACACCAGTAAATTCAAGTTATACTCAGTACTCATGACTGCGAACACATGAACTTCTTCAGAACAAATAGAGGCTCAACGACGAACTACCTTCCATAATGACAAGGCTACCATCCATTGGAGTAGCAACATCTCAACAATGAACTACCTTCCATAATGACAAGGCTACCATCCATTGAAGTAACAAAACCTCAACAATAGACTACCTTCCATAATGAAAAGGCTACCATCCATTGGAGTAACAAAACCTCAACAACAAACTACCTTCCATACTGACAAGGCTACCATCCATTAGAGTAACAACATCTGAATCTTCTTTAGGAATAATCAGATTCACCGGGGAAGTACATGTTGCTCAAATAAAGAGTCATGTCACTTGCTACTATAAGGATGAATTGTAATAAATACTCTCTGAACAAAGCAAAGAAAAGGCTTCCTGGGGAAGGATACAGGACTTCCTGGGGAAAGACATAACACTTCTTGAGGAAATGCCAACGTAATCTCTGTTGAGGAGGTAGAAAATTCTTGTGAAAAATAGATGCATACTCTCATACTGGGACTTAAAGCTCGCAAAAGTTCAAATAATAATACTGTTGAGGGTACCCATTCTAACCAGAAATAAATCAGAATAAAGAAGTCAACCAAAATACACCTTTGGAGAAATAAACTCAAGAGGGAATCCCATTCCATCCAGACAAAGAGCTGAAAAGAAAGCTGAAACAAAATTCTTCCATGAGGGGTAACTCAGTGGGGGAGTTGAAATAATGTACACTTTCTGCTTAAGGTTGACATTCCATTGGAGAGAGGGTAACACAACTCTGCAAAACAGGGTAATATGTCAGCAAAATATTAATGAATGCAAGTGAGCAATGATTTTATAAATTCAAACATGCAGATGTATGTGTGGATGTATGAATGTTACCATGTATATGCTGACAAAACAGACACAGAACACCGGGGAAAACCAAACAAGGCCACAAATGGGTATAATCAATACTCGGTTAAATCATAATTAGGACATAATTTCCATAAGAAAGTAAGCACCAAATGAGGAAACAAATTCCTATTTCATAGCTTAACTTTACTTGGGAGGGACAATATTAAATTAAGCAGCGATGTAACATCTTCATTTGAGCTTTAACTGGAAACCAAACAAACTGGACACCAAAAGAGAGTTTGAAGTTCAAACTTCTGCCACGGTTGACTTCACTAGGGAAGAACAAAATCATCCCGTTGAGACATCAGTTGGGGTTGCATACTGACTTCAACAGGGAGGATAATACTATATTAGCAAAGAATACTTCAAGATACATCTTCAATAATGAGAGTGATAATTGCACCAACTTCTCTGGGGAGAAAGTACAAAAACCTCACAGGGCAACAATTTCAGAAAAATATCTCGTCTCAACATCACCTGGAGAATTTCAAACACTATAGCAAGAAAACTTATGGGGATTTTATATATGATCCAAAACTCGGAGGGAGAAAACCCAAAAAGTTGATAACCATCTCAACACTTCTTCAACAAAACACTGCCCTTGCCTGACTGTCGAGCAGATAAACAATATGCTAATGCTACCGAAAGGAGACGTTTCGTGAATGAGTCCAATTTCAGTAGGTACGGGGAGACAAGACTTTTACCAAATGAGTGAAGCCTTCACTGGGGAAATTTTGATAGAGTCCTCAATTTATGCAAACCTTTGAGTTTATCCGTCCCTAAAATCACTGTTTTTGTTTTCCTTGTATCACAAAATTTAAAGCAATTTGTAAATTCTTTTCAAAAATAATTTTGTTATTTTAATTTGTTTGCTTTGATCATTACTATCAATAATAAATGAAATCTTTATAATCTGAATAAAATAAGAATTTCAAAGAATTGGATAAAAGGCTTAAACTTTATTAATAGAATGGTAGTCTGCAAATGGAATGACTCCATAGATGATTACAAAGTTTGGAACATGGTAATATATACTAGAAAAGATACATTGAATTGCAATGACTACCATTCTCTCTAGCAACTTTGAATTCCTGATCCGAAACTTTTGTCGAAGAGTATCAAGATCCAAGCAGATTGTTACTCCATTGATCAAGTCTTGTCTGATGCAGTTACTTGCCAGAAAATCCCTAACTTTTCCCTAGATTACGCTTGCGGGTTTTCAACCTATCGGGAACATTTATTCTGTTTATGTCTCTAATTTTTTCCTAGAACACCCTTTCTGGTTTTCGGCCTACCGAGACGCTTTTTTTCCTAAGCCACCCTTTTGGGTTTTCGTCTTAGCGAGTTGGTCTTTTACTTTTCTAGGTGAGGTATTTCTTGACTACATCAGCATTCACAGGACGTGGGAAATCCTCACCATCCATTGTTTCAAGAATCAATGCATCGCCAGAGAAGGCTTTCTTGATAACTTGGCATCCATTATTACACGCAAAGAGGGAATTTCAACTTCGATGAGGAGAACTGCTTCCATGCCATATACAAGAGAGAACGAGGTTGCCCCTGTTGAAGTGCGTACAGATGTTCGGTACCCATGCAGAGCAAAAGGGAGCATCTCATGCCAGTCTTTATAAGTAACCACCATTTTCTGGATGATCTTCTCGATTTTCTTATTGGCTGCTTCAATAGCTTCATTAATCTTTGGCCTGTAGGGAGATGAATTATGATGGATAATCTTAAACTCCTCACAAAGTTCAGACATCAATTTGTTATTCAGATTTGAGCCATTGTCGGTGACAATCTTGCTTGGCGCACCATACCGATATATGAGGTTGTTCTTAATGAAGCACACTACCACCTATTTAGTGACATTAGCATATGAAGCTGCCTCCACCCACTTGGTGAAATAGTCAATTGCCACTAAGATGAAATGATGCCGATTTGATGCCTTTGGTTCAACCATTTCGATCATATCAATTCCCCACATATAGAAAGGCCAAGGAGAAGAAATAACATTGAGCAGTGTGGGAGACACATGGATTTTATCAGCATAAATTTGGCACTTATGGCACTTCTTAGAAAACTCGTAATAGTCAGATTCCATTGCCAGCCAATAGTAACCTTCCCTAAGCATCTTTTTTGCCATTGAATGTCCATTGGTATGGGTATCAAATGAACCTTCACGAACCTCGTGCATTAACATGTCTGCTTCGTGTCTATCCACGGATCTGAGCAGGACCATGTAATGATTCTTTTATACAGTACATCTTCATTAATGAAAAATCTGCCTGCCAACCTCCTCAGTGTCTTCCTATCTTTATTTGATGCACCAATTGGGTATTCTTGGGTTCAGAGGAAATTCCTGATATCAAAATACCAAGGTTTTTCATCTTCCACATCCTCTGTAATAAACACATGAGCTGGTCTATCCAAACGTTGCACCGTAATATGAGGCACATTATTCTAAGTATTAACTTGATACATATAAGCCAGAGTTTCCAAAGCATCCGCCTTTTGATTTTCATCTCTCGAAATATGATGGAATTCGACCTTGTTAAAGAAGGGTAGTAGTCTTCTAACATAATCTTTATAAGGGATAAAACCAGGGTGACGAGTATCCCATTCTCCTTTAATATGATTAACAACCAAAGCCGAATCACCATACACATCAAGAACCTTGATTCTAAGATCAATGGCCTCCTCGAGACCCATAATACAAGCCTCATATTCTGCCATATTATTGGTGCAATCGAATGCCAGTCTTGCAGTAAAAGGAATGTGTGATCCATGTGGATTAATGATCACCGCACCAATTCCTTTTCCGTAAGCATTCACCTCTCCATCAAATACCATGCCCCAGCGAGATTC
This sequence comes from Vicia faba, assembly GCA_948472305.1. Taxonomy (NCBI): domain Eukaryota; kingdom Viridiplantae; phylum Streptophyta; class Magnoliopsida; order Fabales; family Fabaceae; genus Vicia; species Vicia faba. The sequence continues at coordinate 1,214,641,665 of OX451738.1, read as the reverse complement.
AGGATCTGGACCTTCCCCAAGCAATGGTTCATCATAATCTTTTGCTTTTAAGAACATCACATCCTCATCAGGGAAATCAAACTTGACAGATTGATAGTCATCTACCGGTTGGTGAGCAAGATAATCTGCCAGCACACTACTTTCTATGGTGTTTTGAGTGTGGTACTCAATGTCATACTCAGACAATAACTTTTACCAGCGGGAAATTCTCCCGGTAAGAGCAGGCTTTTCAAAAATATACTTAATTGGATCCATTTTGGAAAGCAACCAAGTAGTATTATTCAGCATGTATTGTCGCAAACGCTTTTCCGCCCAAGCCAAAGCACAACATGTCTTCTCCAACATAGAATATCGCGACTCACAATTAGTAAATTTCTTACTGAGATAGTAGATAACATATTCTTTCTTTCCTGTTTCATCTTATTGTCCCAAAATACAGCCCATAGAACTATCCAACACAGTCAGATACGTGATCAATGGTCTTCCTTCGATGGGAGGGAGCAAGATAGGAAGTTCAAGAAGATATTATTTGATACTTTCAAATTCCTTATGTCAATCTTCTTCCCATACAGAACCCTGATATTTCTTAAACAACTTAAAGATCGGTTCACATTTTGTAGTCATGTGGGAGATGAATCTGGAAATATAATTCAGGCGCCCATGGAAGCCTCTGACTTGCTTCTCAGTCCTTGGCGCAAGCATTTCTTGAATAGCTTTGACTTTATCTAGGTCAACTTCAATCCCTTTCTGGATAACAATAAAACCCAACAACTTCCATGATCGGATACCGAAGGTGCACTTATTTGGATTCAAGCGGAGGCGATACTTCCTCAACGCTGAAACAACTTCAACAAATCCTCCACATGCCCTTCTTCGGTTTGTGATTTAGAAATCATGTCATCAACATATACCTCAATTTCCTTGTATATCAGATCATGGAATAGGGTTTTCATAGCCCTTTGTATGTTGCACCAGCGCTCTTCAACCCGAAGGGCATCACTCTGTAACAGAATGTTCCCCAGGGTGTGATAAACGTTGTTTTTTCCACGTACTCTAGAGCCATTCTTATTTGATTATATCCAAAAAATCCATCCATGAACGAGAATACTTTAAATCTTGTTGTGCTATCAACCAACATATCAATATGCGGCAATGGGAAATCATCTTTTAGACTAGCTTTATTTAGATCTCTATAATCTACGCACATGCAGACTTTTCCATCTTTTTTTAGTACAGGCAAAATGTTAGATATCCATTAAGGATACACTGATGTTATAAGAAAATCAGCATTTATCTATTTTAAGACCTCTTCTTTGATCTTTACTGCCATATCAGGGTGAGTTCTTCTCAACTTCAGCTTGACGGGCAAGCACTCTGGCTTCAAAGTCAAATGATGTTCCACAATATCTGTATCTAGACCTGGCATATCTTTGTAAGACCAAGAAAATATGTCTACGTATTCCCTCAATAGTTCAGTCAACCTGCTCTTCACATTAGGATGCAACAATGCTCAAATCTTGACCTCTTTAGGCTCTTCTTCTGAACCCAGGTTGATTTCCAGTGATTCTTTATGTGGCTGTGTGATATGGTGGCAGAACTGACTGTTATACTGGTTTTGCATTTGTATTCGCAAATGTTACGGTAAGCAAGAGTCTCCATCGACTTTTCTTTTATCCAATAAAGGAAAGGGTGAAAAGAACATAAAAAGACCTTTTTTCGAGATTTCTGAGTACGAGGGGTAGATTATGGAAAGGGAAGGTATTAGCACCCTTTCCATCCATGGTTTTCCATGGGCTCTTAAGTACTTGCTCATTTTCTAAAATTGCTTGTGTTTATGTATTTTCAAAAGCTTTAAAAATGCCATAGTGCGGAGATTCACTTTATGGTAACCCTTGTATCAGTCCTCAAGAGTGTGATAAAGTGTTTTAAAAACTTTTGTTTGAAAAGTATGTTTGAAAGTGTGGTGTGAAAATTTATTTGAGCAAGTACCTAACAGTTATCTACTTACTCGAAAAAAGACTATTCTTTTCCTACTATCCTTTAACCCTTGTTATCCTACTATTAGTGAGTAGGTAACCCTAGTCGTTGGATGTTGAGGGACTATCTAATGATACGTTTATGGTCATTGAAGGCAACATGTAAGGATACCTTAGCATTTCGAAGGGACTATCATCATAAGATCATTTCTCGTAGGAAACTCGAGGGACATTTTAGGGATCATGATCTTTATGATGACTTTAAACTGCGGATGTTGCTAAGAGTATCCCTACGTTCAAGGGACATGACCTTTTTTTCCTAAGGCAAACAAGTGAGTTAATACCCTAGGGGTGCAAGTGTGCAAAAGTGTGCTTTTTCAGATATATTTATCTTTGACTTTAGTGATCTACTGATTGATTGATTAATCATACATCCCTAGGTTTCTAGCAATTATATACAGAGTATAAAACATAAAAGCAAGAGACAGAGGACCTAAGCTATTACAAGGCTTTGGTGTAGATACATAAGAAATTTGACTGAAAAAATAAAGTGCGGAAATAAAAACCCTAATTAAACTTTTACAAACCAGGCGCAGTTACATAAATAGTAAAAATTAATTGTACAATAAAAATAATTATGCATGAGAATAAAAACTAAGATAAGTTTGAAACCCTTAAAACCTAATTTGATCATTGAAAATATTTTTTAGGATTATTGTGAAAAAAGATTTGAAGTTTGACCTAACTTTTCTAATTAATTTTAATTAATGGAACAAATTAAAATCGAGGAAATTAATTAATTTACAAAAATTAATTTATTGAAAAAAAAATACTAAATCCAATTTTTTGTGATGTTAATTTTTATGATTTTATGAAAAAATTGATTTAAACAAAGTAAGTAAACTAATTTAAATAAAACAAAATTAAGAGGGAAAAAGAGTGAGCTCGAGGGGTGTAAACCCAAATTAGAGGGTGCATGTTGAATTTCTGTTCAAAGCCCAATCCAGTAGGCCCATAACTGTGTGTGATTCAGTGTGGTTGTCCCAGGAGCGTCCACCATGGGGACCTTCGTTGGGAGTATTGGATCCATGTGTTGATTGATCCAAGGATGAGGATCTGGGGCCTATGGTGTGCGAACTTGAAGAGATAACATGGGATCTACAAAGATTTTTTAGGAAAAATAACATGTAGAAGGCAGGGATCGAACCCCTAACCTCCTACACACCTGCGCTAAAAAGCCTTCCCCTTCACTGCTGAGTCAGTTATTCAATCGTTAACATAAACAAACATCACAGTTTATATGTGATAATGGTTAGAGGCTATAATAAAAAACGCACAAGAATTCAAATGGGCCATTCAAGTTTTGACACGCAGTCATCTTCTTCGTTGGCTGTTGTTTTAGCCCAGAAGACTTTTTACCTACAGGCAGCGCTGTAGCTATAAGCCTTCACATATCAAAAATCATAATTATGCAATATAAATTCCAACCAAATATGCAGATCAATTGGATTTGGTCTCGTGAGTATAATGGTACTCATCGTTTGTCCTAATTTTGCCTGAAATAAAAAGCCGTAAAAATGACCTTGGAACCCTAAACATGGTGTTCAATCAAATATGAATAAAAACATATAATTAATTATGCAGGTATGTTCTAAACAATCATACAAACATGAATATGTATTTAAAAATCATTGATCACGCATATATTTAAAAACTCAATTTCAAGAACTATGGCGAACCGTGATACCTGTATATACCATTTCTTGATGTGTTGATGCATAAGAGTGGTCCAGAAAGGTTCTAAATATGGCTGGGAAGGGATTGCAGTCTTTGAAATGCCTTGAATATCCCTCTAGAGCAAAACTTGTTCCACACTTTTTGTCAAAAATTCTAAGCAGTCTTGGTGTTCTACACGGCAAAAAAATTCCTCTTTTCTGTTAAGGGTTCATTATGTATTAGGTTAACGAAATTGAACTGAATCTTGAAGATTGAGTGAAAAAAGATTTGATTTGTATCTTGCATCTTTTGTTTCTAAAATGGCCAAATCTCTGCTGTTTTTCTCCATGCATTTTCCTTGATTTTCCAGCCTGCTTCAATCTTCTTTCGATTGGGCTTTCTGGCTTGTTTTGGACAAGTAACAGCTCCATTCCTCCGAATTCCTTCCTTGCCAGCTTTTCTTCATTCGAACTAATCATTCCCTTCCTCATTAGAACCTTGCTCTCCTTGATGGCTCTGAGTAGAACTGTGCCCGCTTCAATACAAAGACTTCTTCGATTGGACGTCTCCTTTGATTCAATTTCCTGTCCATTTGAAGAGAAGTCTCTGGTTGAAACAACTCTTGTGGCATTGTGACCCAACAAGGCAAGATTCTGGCCTGGGCATGTTTTCAGAGTGCCCTCTTGATGGCCTTTTTCAAATGGCCTGGAGGGAGTCCTTCGAAGGGCCCTTGTCCAAGTACCAATCGAAGGGTACTTGTTGGGATATCAAATGAAGAGTCTTTTGTTATGCAAATCGAAAGGCTTTGTAGATGGTAATTGAAGAGCACTATATAGATGGCAATTGAAGAGCATTTTGGAGATGCTAATCGAACAACACTTAGTAGTTCCAATCGAAAGGCACTTTGTAGGTTCCAATTGAAGAGCCTTATTAACAGGCCAATAGAAGGGTGCTATATATATGGCAATCGAAGGACACTTAGAAGCCGGCCAATCGAAGAGTGCTATATATATGGCAATCGAAGAACCAAGAAACATCATTTGAAAGAAATTTCCTTGTCTTCAGGCCAAGGTTTGTGACCACCTATGCAAGAGGATAATCTTGGAAAATATGAGAGGGAAAATTTTGGGGTACAACAACTGCCCCTATTCAATCTTCTTAAACCTGAGGATTTAGATTGGCTTGTCTGCCTTTCGTGATCTGAAGGTGCAAGAGGATTGAACACTAGAGTGCCCAGAAATTTGCACTCGCATGAAGTGATACTTGACTGTGTAGATAGTATTGGGAATGGGCTTATAGGTGCCATTTGGAAAAGATGATGGAAGATCGTCGGAGATGGGCTTAAATATTCCATCCAGGGGATATGACGGAGAGTCAACGAAGATGGACTTAAAGATGCCATCCAGAATGTGATGATTTCATGAGATATCCCTTTGTGGGAATTCCTTCTCTTGCTGTTAGAGAGGACTCCACTGAGGAAAGCAGGTCTCTATCTTGGAACGTAGAGTTTTAGTAACTTCAGTTATCTGTTACTCTACTGGGGATTCATCACTTGATTGAAGAGATAGAAGTGAGCTGCTATTTGGTTAGGATCCAGGCTTTATAGTGGCTTGCTGAAAATAATAAGGCTGACTGTTATCTGGTCGTGCTCCAGGCTTCACAGCGACTTACTGGGGATATGAGATTAGACTGTTATCTGGTCAGGATCCAGGCTTCACAGTGTCTTCAATTGTTGATTTACTAGTATCCAGTCAGTTTCTGGGCTTCATCACTTCTTTAACTGGAGCAGAAATCTTAGTATCAATTTGACTGAATCAGAGAAAGGTCTCAAGTTGTCTTCAACTGGGATAGAAATCTTAGTATCGATTTGACTAAATCGGAGAGAGGCCTTGAATCAACTTTGACTGGCATAGTAATCAGGAGAATCTTAGTATAGATTCAACTGAACCAGATGAAAGTCTTAGAGTATCTTCAACTAGAATAGTAATCAGGGAGATCTTAGTGTCGATCTGGCTGATCTAGAGAAAATCTTAGGTTAACTTTGACTGGCATAGTAATCAGGAGAATCTTAGTAGCGATTCAACTGACCCAGACGAAAGTCTTGGAGCTTCTTCCATTGGAATGGTAATCAGAGAGATCTTAGTGTCGACCTGTCTGGCCCAGGAAAAAATCTTAGGTTAACTTTGACTGGCATAATAATCAAGAGAATCTTAGTAGCGATTCAACTGACCTAGACGAAAGTCTTGGTACATCTTCCACTGGAATAGTAATCAGAGAGATCTTAGTGTTGACCTGTCTGACCCAGGGAAAAATCTTAGGTTAACTTTGACTGGTATAGTAACCAGGAGAATCTTAATAGCGATTCAACTGACCCAGATGAAAGTCTTGGTACATCTTCCACTGGAATTGTAATCAGAGAGATCTTAGTGTCGACCTGTCTGACCCAGGGAAAATCTTGGGAGGACATCCTTCTGAGGAAAATCTAGGAATAATCCTTGGTTAGACGTAGCTTGTTGATTTAATCTTTTCCCTGAAAGGTAAAGAGTTAGTCATATGCAGTGTCATGATGTATGAAATGCATTGTGATGATGTTCTCAAAATAAATGAGATTGTGTTGTATGCAATATGTATGCGCATGCCGTGATGTATGAAATGCATTGTGATGATGTTCTCAAAATAAATGAGATTGTGTTTTATGCAATATGTATGCGCATGCCATGATGTAGGAATATGGGATGCTATTGCGGTATTTCTTTAGTCAGGGAAAATAAATCCCGGACTGCTACCGAAAAGTATTAGGAAGCCGAATTCTTCATTTCCGCTGGGGATGGTGAATGGAGATGACTATGCTGTGGATTTACTCCTTTATGTTTGAGAATATTCTGCCGGGGAGAGACTCTCCCTAAGAATAACTTTGCGGGGGAATAACTCTGTTTACGAGAGGAGATGCCTTGCCGGAATATTTTACCGATTCCGAGAAATAAACTCCACCGGGGGATGAACTTCTGTAGCTGGAGAATGTTGGGGATTGAGCTTCGGCATTCAGAGAAATAAACTTTGATCGGGAGAAGGCTTTATGAACCAATTGCAATTATAAAACTCGGTTGGAGAATATAGATACCGTCTTTCTGAAGGAACTTTACTGGGGAAAGTAACTCCTGTTTGGGGAAGCGGATGTCAAAACTTTTGGCTGCCTCTACTCTGTGGGGAACATAGACGTCACGGGGGTGCATGTAGTGGTGAATTTGTCTCAAAACTATCCCTGCCCCTGTACCTGCTAGAAGGAGTAACTGTCGGGATTGAAATGTTTTTTAAATTTTGCCCCTGTACTTGCTGGAAGGAATACCTGTCGGGATTGAAATATTTTTTATATTTGTGAATAGAAATCATATTCAAATACATATGTCAAGAATAAGTCATTGGATGTTTTTGCAAAACAAAACAGCAAAAGAAAAAACCAATCGGCTTTGTAAAAATTACTTGTATTAATTTTTGTAGTTTGCCTATAACAGGCGTTGTGTACAAAGAGGCTGACGTTCTAGTAGGAGATCGCCGCTGTAAGAGTGAAGATTATACAAAAGTAGTGTACAAAGAGAAGAAAACAAATATGTGGAATAATCCCATTGAGTTTCAATTCTGCTATTTCCCTTATGTCTTCGAGCGTCTCATCACTTTGCTACTTGACCGAAGCTGACTGGATTGATCGATACCGTTTGAACTTGATAGTTGATACTGAAGTCTGGCCACAAGGTGATCTAATGGGACATAGTGATACACTTTAAATCCCTAACTTTTTCCTGGACCTCCCTTTCGGGTTTTTAGTCCACCGGGATACCCTTTTTTGCCCAAGACGCCTTTTCAGGTTTTCGACTTGCCGGGTGTACAAATATTTTTTGTTTTCATCCCTAATTTTTGCCCGAACCCTTTTGGTCTGTCAGGAAGCCCTTATTTTTGCTTTGGCCAGTCAACCTAGCGGGTCTTATTCATGTGTAGTATCTTTTCACTATGTCCACATTAACAGGGTGAGGAAGGTCGTCACCATCCATGGTGGTCAGAATCATGGCTCCACCAGAAAATATGATTTTGATCACAAATGGTCCTTCATATGTGCAGTATGATGTTCTTGATCACTAGGTCCCCGACTTGATATACATGGCATCTGACCTTTTTGTTGAAAGCCTTGATCATCCGTTTTTGATACATTTACCCATGACAGACAACAGTAAGTCTTTTCTCATCAATCAGATTCAGTTGATAAAGTCGAGTCTAGATCCAATCATCTTCATTCAGACTTGTATCCTTCATGATTCTCAAAGAAGGAATCTGGACCTCAATAGGAAGGACAACCTCCATACCGTACACCAGAGGGTATGGTGTTGCCCCTGTCGATGTTCGCACGGATGTGTGGTACCTGTGAAGAGCAAATGGTAACATCTCATTCCAGTCCTTGTATGTCACTGTCATCTTCTATATGATTTTCTTAATGTTCTTGTTAGTAGCCTCCACAGTTCCATTCATCTTCGGCCAGTAAGGGGAACAATTATGATGCTGGATCTTGAATTGTTTACAGAGTTCGGTGATAATCATATTATTGAGATTCGTACCATTGTTAGTGATGATTCTCTCTGGCACACCGTATCGACAAATCAGGTTATACTTGATAAATCGCACCATAATGTTCTTGGTAACAGTAGCAAAAGAGGCAGCTTCAACCCACTTCGTGAAATAATCAATGGCCACAGGATGAAGCGATACCCATTAGAAGTGGTAGGTCTAATCTCTCTGATCATGTCAATTCCCCACATTGCAAAGGGACAAGGAGCCGTCAAGACTTTCAAAGGAACCAGAGGTACATGCACCTTATCAGCGTAGATCTGGCATTTGTGACAAGTTCGAGAATGCTGATAGCAATCCGCTTCCATAGTAGACCAATAGTATCCTTCCCGTAGGATCTTTCTAGCCATGGTATTTCCACTTGAATGGGTTCCAAAGGTACCTTCGTGTAGATCTGTCATAATCCTCTCTGCTTCACTCTTGTCTATGCACTGAAGTAAAGTAGAGTCGTGGTTTTGCTTGTAGAGGATTCCATTACTGAGGAAGAACTTTATGGCGAACCTTCTCAGAAACTTATTATCATTGACAGATTCCCCCACGGGATACTCTTGAGCCTCGAGATACCTTTTCATTTCATAGAACCAAGGTTTGTCTGCTACTCCTTCAGTGTCGATCTCGTAGCAGTAAGCTGGTTCATCCAACCTCTCAATAGTGATATGAGGAGCCTTGTTGTCCCACTTGACCTTGAACATAGATGACATGGTAGCTAGTGCGTCCGCTAACTGATTCTCTTCTCATGGAAAATGTTCAAAGGTGACCTCTTCAAAGTGTGGAAGCAATGACAGCGCCTGCTCTTTGTACAAGATGAAATTCGGGTGCTTCGTGTCCCACTCGCCTTTGATTTGACTTATTACCAAGGCCGAATCTCCTAAAATGCTCAAGAACTTGATCCTCAGGTCAATAGCAGCTTTGAGACCCATGATGCATGCTTCATACTCCACTACATTGTAGGTACAGTTGAAACATAATCTGGCGATGAAAGGAGTATGAAATTCTCCAGGAGATATAATTACGGAACCAATTCCGTTGCCAAGTGCATTCGAGGCTCCGTCAAAAACCATAATCCATCGGGATCCTTCTTCAGGTCCTTCATCTGGTTCAGGTTCTTCATAGTCAGTCACTAGCATGATATTCTCGTCCGAAAACTCAAAATTCATGGACTGGTAGTCATCCATGGCCTGATGAGCTAAATGATCAACTAGCACACTTCCCTTGATTGCTTTTTGGGTTGTGTATTGGATATCATATTCGGTCAAGATCATCTACCATCTTGATATTCTTCCGGAGAGGGCAGGCTTCTTGAAGATGTATTTAATCGGATCCATCTTAGATATCAGCAGAGTAGTGTGGGTTAACATATATTGTCTCAGTCGGCGAGCAGCCCATGCCAAAGCATAACAAGTTTTCTCGAGCAGTGAGTATCTTGTTTCACAGTCGGTAAACTTTTTGCTAAGGTAGTATATTGCATGCTCTTTTAGACCAGACTCGTCATGCTGCCCCAGCACACACCCTATTGAATTATCTAACACTGTTAAGTACATTATCAAAGGTCTTCCTTCAATCGGAGGCATTAGAATTGGTGGTTCTTGAAGGTATTCCTTGATTCTTTCGAAGGCAGTCTGACATTCGTCATTCCATTTTACAACTTGATCTTTCTTCAGGAGCTTGAAGATTGGCTCATAAGTAGCAGTTAAATGGGAAATGAACCTGGAAATGTAATTTAGTTGTCCGAAAAAACCTCTTACCTCATTATCAGTGCGAGGAGCCGGCATCTCTTGTATAGCCTTCACCTTTGCAGGGTCTACCTGAATTCCCTTGTCATTGACAATAAAACCTAGCAGTTTACCAGACCTTACACTGAAGGTGCACTTGTTCGGATTCAACCTCAGCTTGTACATCTTCAACCTATCAAACAACTTTTGTAAATGATCAATATGCTCTTCCTCAGTTTGAGACCTGGCTATCATGTCATCCACATATACCTCTATCTCATGGTGGATCATGTCATGAAATAAGGCGACCATGGCTCGCTGATAGGTTGCCCCGAAATTCTTTAATCCAAACGGAATCACTTTGTAGCAGAAAGTGCCCCATTGCGTCACGAAGGTTGTCTTCTCCATGTCCTCGAGTGCCATCTTGATCTGATTGTAACCAGAGAAACCATCCATGAATGAAAAGATCTGGTGCTACACGGTGTTATCAACTAGAACGTCAATGTGGGGGAGCGAAAAGTCATCTTTGGGGCTTGCCCTGTTCAAATCTCTGTAGTCCACACACATGTGTACCTTGTCGTCTTTCTTAGGCACCAGAACTACGTTGGCCACCCATTGGGGATAAGAGGCGATGGCTAGGAAACCAGTGTTGAACTGCTTCATAACCTCTGCTTTGATCTTCTTTGAAATTTCAGGGCGCATGCATTGGACCTTCTACTTTACCGGAGGACAATCTTCTTTAGTTGGCAGGCGGTGAACCACAATATTCGTATCCAGTCCCGGCATGTCTTCATATGACCAGGTTAATATGTCGACATAGTCATGCAACATTTGTATCAATCGCTGTTTGACATTAAGCCCCAGATTTGCGCCAATCTTGACTTCTTTTCTGTCTACCTCTGTGCCCAAGTTTATTATCTCAACTGGCTCTTCATAAGGATGTATAGCTCTTTCTTCATGCTGTAGCAGTCTAACAAGTTCTCCAGGTACCTCACAATCTTCCTCACCTTCGTCCTTGGCTTGGTTGATCGGATTTTCGAAGTTATAACTGGCAATAGCAGAACTGTTATCAATGGGATCCATAGTAGATATGGATCTGTAGTGTGATACGTGAGTGTGTGTAAGAGCATAGCTGTATAGACAAAGTAAAAGTAAAAAAGAAAAACAGAGAGCGCAAAATTTATATGCATAAACGTCCAATGCTTTATTGATGCCATATGAAAGTGAAACATGATAACCCTCATAAATAAACCGATGTGCCCCGGGTAAGACACATGGCCATAAAGTTATATTGTTTATTACATATCCAAAAAACAAGAAAGACAATTACTTCTGAACTAAAGTAATAGGTACAAAATCTTTTTCAATCTAGTTACTGGGTCCACCATTGGTAGTAGGGAAGATGCAGTTGTCCATATCATTGTCACCATCTCCGTCTTCTAAAGCGTTGACCCCATGATTGCTGATACGTAGGAGAGGTCTTCCAGCACGAGCACGTCGAACAACCCTTTGAGCCCCTGAAGAGAAACCCAAACAAAATTTATCAGACTTGTACAGAATATCAGGGAGCTGACCCCAAATGGTAGACCCACCTTCTTCAACAACCGCTTTTGCATCCTTGAGAGAAGCCATCTTCAAGGGAGGTCTTGTGATCTTCAGTACACTGGTAACAATTTCAGTTGCAGCTAGAGTCTGAGGTAACTCTTCGAAATTCTGGCACGGAGTCTCGATGAACTCACCATCCATTTCCATATATCTGAAGGAATTCAGGTGATTGACCATGTATTCTTCCTCGCCGTGTACAGTGACAATTTTCCCTTTGACCGGGTATTTCATCATCTGATGTAGAGTGGATGTGACAGCTCCATCCCCATGTATCCAGGGGCGTCCCAATAAACAAGAATAAGATGGCCTGATATCCATCACATAGAAGGTAGAGCCGAAAGTCTGAGAGTCGACCTTGATGGGGACGTCCACCTCCCCGTGCACCATTCTCTTTGAACCGTCAAAAGCCCTTACTAAAATATTGCTGGGCTTCAGAGTCAAATCCTCACAGTCTAGTCTATCCAGAGTGTTCTTAGGCAGCAAATTTAATGATGAACCAGTATCTACAAGGACATGGGCCAAAGTAGTGCCATTGCATTCGACAAAGACGTGTAATGCATCACTGTGCTTCCTCCCTCTAGGAGTCAAATCAGCATCCGAAAAGCCCAAACCGTTATCAGCCGTCAAACTGGCCACACAATCTTCGAATTGGTCAGCAGAGGTTTCCCTGGGCACATGGGATGTTTTCAGGAACTTCACTAGAGCCTTTGCATGAGCTTCAGAACACAACAACAAGGCTAGCATAGAGATCTTTGAAGGGGTCTTCCCCAGCTGTTCGACCATATTGTAGTCGTTTTTCTTGATAATTTTCAAAATTTCTTCCATTTCTTGCTTGGAAGCCTCTGGGATAGATACCGAATGCACCTTCGTCTAGACATGCTCAATCGGTATGTCTTTGCCCTGAGCCTCGGTCGACTCGGTGATAGGGGTGTCAGTAGGGGTAATCACAAAGATTGTAGTAGTAGTATCAGCAGGAATGAAAGTAGGAATGATCACAGGAACAGTAACAACTTTCGAAGGAGAAATCTCAGGGGATAACACTCTTCTACTTCTGGTTATTTTGCTAGTTCCAACAATGCTGACAACGTCGGGATCAACATTCTCAGAAACCTGGTCTTCAGTAGCCATCTAATCTTGCTTGACGCCGTGGTTGTAGACGTCACCCCCGTAGTTCCAAGGAACAGTTTTATCTGAGGAGTATGGGATTGGCCCTGGCCCCATAATTATCAGCAGAGTAACCTTCGGAGTAGATGTGATCCTGACGGGTCTTTTGGTGGAGACCCTGGGAGGATTGGCAAAAATGGTTATTATTGAAACATTTTTGCAAGCAATAGTTGTGACATGATTCTTCTCAATCAAAATCTCTCTATCATCCATCAGGCGGTGAACACCTGCCTTTAACAAATGACAACCAGTCAGTAGAGATAAACAAAAGTGGTAACCTTCACCACAACCCAGAAATAAACCGGCCTTCAATAAGTTCCACTTAACGGTCATAAGCAGAGTAACAAGCTCTTCAACAGTAGTAAAAAACATATCATCTTCAATAGCATTGACACCACAACCGTGCTTGGGCATAGGAGCAGTGATAACATTTGGAATTTCGGGGGCGTCAAACTCAATTTCCTTCTCCTCAATAAGGTCTTGTACCTTGTTTTTCAAAGCCCAACAGTCGTTTGTATCATGACCTGGACTTTCCGAATAATAAGCACAACGGGCATTTGGATTGTAGCGGGGAGAGGTAGTGTTGGGATTCTTTGGTGCTTCCCGTAGGGTTACCAGATTAGACTTCAAAAGATGAGGAAAAACTTGGGATAAAGTCATATTTATCTGGGTGAACTGTCTTACTGGCTTTTATGTTCTCTGTTGATTATTCCTCTGTTGAGTGGGTGCAGGCTTAGGGATCATGACAGCCCCTACCGTTGGACGGCGTTCGGTTCTATCCTGATTCATTTGATTGTATGCAACATTAACCTTGTTCTTCCCAACAAATGGCTTCCTTACAGCAATGGAGGATGCTTCCTTTTGGATCTTACCATTTTTAATTCCAGCTTCCACTCTTTCCCCTGTCAAGATTAATTCAGTGAAGCCGGCCGAAGAGCTTCTAATCAGGTGATTAAAGAATGGACCAGACAGGGTTCCCAAAAACATATCCACTAACTCCCTATCAGACAGGGGGGCTAGACTCTTCCTGCTAAGTCCCTCCATTTCTGAGCGTAGTCTTTGAAGCCCTCGCTCGAACCCATAGCCATACTTTGGAGTTGAGTATGGGTGGGAGCAAGGTCTGCATTATATTGATACTGCTTATAGAACGCATCATCCAGGTCTTCCCAATTATGAATGTTGGCCCTTTCCAGTTGATAGAACCAATCTAATTGAGTTTCGGATAGACTATCCTGAAAGAAGTGGACCCATAAGTCTCTGTCAGCAGTGTGAGGTTGTATCTTCCTCACATAAGATCGGAGGTGCATCTTGGGACACGAAACCCCATCATACATAGTAAACACTAGTGCCTTGAACTTCGGTGGAATAACAGTCCCAGATACCAAACCCAACTCTTCAAAGTCCAGCCCAGGCACTTTCTGAATCTCCATTGCACTCAGACACTCTTCCAGCTGTTTGTACTTTTCGTCAGCCGGAGGGTACTGCTCTTCATTGTAATTAGTATCATTATCAGATTCCCCCGAAATAGGGTCTTCCTCTATTGTCTCATCCTCTTGGTTTTCTCCTTCCTTGGATGAGGATGTCAGATCAACCATTTGCTTCAACGGTCCCTTGAATTTTCTTCCCAGATTTACCACACCAGCTTTCCTTCTTGGCTTCTTGGTCTTGTCTTTAACAATCAGGGCTTTCAGTTCCTCTTGCCTTTTGGCTAGAGCCATGATCATCTGTTGGAATTGTTCGTTCTGAGCCTGTAAGTCTTTCACATTTTGTTCGAGAGCCATGGCTAAAATAAACAACGAAGAGGATGAGAAACCTGCTTTGACACCTGTTTAAGCAATGATATGTGTATGCAATGATTTCAAGGATTTTGGGAAATTTAAATTTGCGAACCAAAATGAAACAAAGATTTTATTAGTAAGATTCAAAATACAATTGCCTTTTAGGCATTTCAATTGAAGGTTCAAGAAAAACTTAAAACAAAATCAGGTCTCCTAAGGACGCTTCCTCTTCGCGCTGAGATAAACATTGAGGCTTCTTTCCTCATGAAGTTGCTTTGTAAGCTCTAAAACCTTCCTCTCATGGGCATAAAAATGGTCTCTAAAGGTATCCTGCTCTTTCTTTAGCTGAATATCAGGATGAAGAACCGTAGAGGGAATATCCCCTTCAGTAATGGGCTCCACAATCACTGGTAAGATGGCTACATAAGGCATCATAAGATTCTGAGCACGAGCTCGTACCCATTGGGGATAAGGTTCCATAGGAATGGAAGTCTTCGGCCCCAAAGTCTTGACGTCAAATCTATTTACCATTCCCCAAGCTCGTATGAATCTCTGGTGATACTCTTGAACATCATCTTCATAGTTAAACACAATGCCCTGGATAAGCATCTTGTGAGGACCATCCCTTCGAGCGTAACCAAATTGCCGCAGAGCCAAAGAAGGATTATAAGTTATTCCTCCCCTAATGCCAAGTAGTGGGACATTAGGGAATTCCCCGCAGTGGTCAATAATAGAGACATCTCCCATAGATCGAGAATACCAGAAAATATCCGTGTGAGAAAGAGACATTATCCTTTGCGACCAACCCAAACCTTCTTCATTCTTCAGTATTTCTTTAGGGAGGTGATAAATAAACCACCTCGAAAGCTATGGCACATAGCACATAAGAATCCCTCTTTTCTTCGTGGTACGAGTGTGGAAGGTATGCAAGATATCTCCGAGTAAAGTGGGCATAAGGTTGCGAGAAAGGAAGAACTTGACAATGTTCACATCTATGAATAAGTTTGGATTAGGGAATAGTACTAACCCATAGATGAGAAGATCCAAGACCTCATCGAAATCCTGGAAGTCTAAATCATCCCAAAACAGCTGAGCCTTCTCTATTAGGAACTTGGCTAGAAAACCCTTAACTCCTCTTCTTATTTCCCAGTTGGATACGACGTCAGACCATTTCAGGTGTAAAGCTGCTTCAATGCCCTCTGGCTTCGGAGCTTCTTCCAAGCTGGTGAAAGGAAAATGATCCAAAATAGGTATACCCAATATCTGAGAGAACTCTTCCATGGTGGGTACCAACTGATAGTCTGGAAAGGTGAAGCAATGATGCTTAGGGTTAAAGAACTGAAAGAGCACACTCATCATCTTCTCATTAAAACCTAAGGTAACCAGATTAAGGAGTCGACCATAGTTCTTGGTGAATGAAGAAGTCTCAGAAACCCTGGATACTAGCTCTTTGAGTTGAAGAGGTATTCTCACAAAGCTGATTCAGATGGTATTTCTACGAGGGGAAGCGATGATCTGCAAAACAGAACAAAGATAAATTCCCCTAATCCTTGAAATGGTTAGTGTAATGAAGAATGAATGTTTATGATGCATGATGTCATTTTTAAGCAAATTAATCACATACAATCAAAGCACAGAAGATCTTAGGTTTAGGCTTGCATGGGGTTTATAGGTAAATACCCTCTTGAAGTTTAGATGGTTTCAAACCTGTCCTAGAAATAGTAACCGGGTTCTAAGGAGTCTCAATATCACTGATATTTCTTTATCGGCATTACTTTGACTTAGAAATCTTTTATTGCGACCGAAACATCCCGAAAGTCTGATCTCAATGAGTGTAGTATCGAGTATCAACCAATTCCCAACTTTACACTGAGACTGGCTATCTCACTACTTTCTAATGGCCAAGTTTGTTCAACTAAGGTTCTAAGGTTCGTTAGTGCTTTACGACACCACATGGAAGCCCTGTATTCTCCTCGATTCGACACAAGGGATACCAGTACCAACCAAAGTGTCACACCAACACAACCATCACTTTAACCATATCGGTCTACACCGTACAATCTCCATAATCTATTGTTGTTTACCTAAAAAGATGCCCTAGATCCGGGGATAGGATCTTTACAAGAATACCCCAACAAACCCTTAAATGTAAAGCAATCAAAGCAAACAAAGAAAGCAATTTTAAAATGATCTAGACCCAAAGGTAAACCCCACTTTATAACTTTCCCCAGAAGTGTCACTGGTTCCGTGATACGGTGGAAAAACCGACTGTTATACTGGTTTTGAGTTTGTATTCACAAATGTTGCCGTAAGCAAGAGTCGCCATCGACTTTTCTTTAATCCACAAAGGAAAGGGTGAGAAGAATAGAAAAGACCTTTTTTCGAGATTTCTGAGTACGGGGGGTAGATTATGGAAAGGGAAGGTATTATAACCCTTTCCATCCATGGTTTTCCATGGGCTCTTAGGTACTTACTCATTTTCTAAAATTTCTTGTGTTTGTGTATTTTGAAAAGCTTTGAAAATGCCTTAGTACGGCGATTCACTTTATGGTAACCCTTGTATCAGTCCTCAAGAGTGTGATAAAGTGTTTTGAAAACTTTTGTTTGAAAAGTATGTTTGAAAGTTTGGTGTGAAAATTTATTTGAGCAAGTACCTAACAGTTATCTACCTACTCGAAAAAAGACTGTTCTTTTCCTCCTATCTTTTAGACCGTGTTATCCTACTATTAGTCAGTAGGTAACCCTAGTCGTTGGATGTTGAGGGACTATCGAAAGTGACGTTTATGGTCATTGAAGGCAACATGTAAGGATACCTTAGCATTTCGAAGGGACTATCATCATAAGATCATTTCTCGTAGGCAACTCGAGGGACATTTCAGGGACTATGATCTTTATGATAACTTTAAACTGCAGGTCTTTGCTAAGAGTATCCCTACGTTCGAGGGACATGACCATTTTTTCCGAAGGCAACCAAGTGAGGTAATATCCTAGGGGTGCAAGTGTGCAAAAGTGTTCTTTTTCAGATATATTTATCTTTGACTTTAGTGATCTACTGATTGATTGATTAATCATACATGCCTAGGTTGCTAGCAATTATATACAAAGTATAAAACATAAAAGCAAAAGACAGAGGCCCTAAGCTATTACAAGGATTTGGTGTAGATACATAAGAAATTTGACTGAAAAAATAAAGTGCGGAAATAAAAACCCTAATTAAACTATTACAAACCAGGCGCAGTTAAATAAATAGTAAAAATTAATCGTACGGTAAAAATAATTACGCGTGAGAATAAAAACTGAGATAAGTTTAAAACCCTAAAAACCTAATTTGATCATTGAAAATATTTTTTTAGGATTTTTGTGAAAAAAGATTTGAAGTTTGACCTAACTTTTCTAATTTTTTAATTAATGAAACAAATTAAAATTGAGGAAATTAATTAATTTACAAAAATTAATTTATTGAAAAGAAAAAAAACTAAATCCTATTTTTTTTTATGTTAATTTTTATGATTTTATGAAAAAATTGATTTAAACAAAGTAAGTAAACTAATTTAAATAAAACAAAATTATGAGGGAAAAAGAGTAAGCCTGAGGGGTGTAAACCCAAATTGGAGGGTGCATGTTGAATTTCTGTTCAAAGCCCAGTACAATAGGCCCATAGTTGCGTGTGATTTAGTATGGTTGTCCCAGGAGCGTCCACCATGGGGAGCTTTGTTGGGAGCATTGGATCCATGCGTTGATTGATCAAAGGATGAGGATCTGAGGCCTATGGTGTGCGTGCTTGAAGAGATAACATGGGATCTGCAAAGATTTGTTATGAAAAATAACATGTAGGAAGCAGGGATCGAACCCCTGACCTCCTACACACGCACGCTGAAAAACATCCCCCTTCGCCGCTGAGCCAGTTATTCAATCGTTCGCATAAATAAACAAAATGGGTTATATGTGATACTGGTTAGAGGCTGTAATAAAAAATGCACAAGAATTCAAACGGGCCATTCAGGTTTTGACACACAGTCATCTTCTTTGTTGGCTGTCGTTTTAGCCCAGAAGACTTTTTACCTACAGGAAGCGATGTAGCTACAAGCCTGTACATCTCAAAAATCATATTTATGCAATATAAATTCAAACCAAATATGCAGATCAATTGGATTTGGTCTCGTGAGTACAATGGTACTCATTGTTTGTCCTGATTTTGCCTGAAATAAAAAGCCCTAAAAATAACCTTGGTACCCTAAACATGGTGTTTAATAAAATATGCCTCAAGACATATAATTAATCATGCAAATATGTTCTAAACAATCATACAAACATGAATATGTATTTAAAAATCATTGATCACACATATATTTCAAAAATCAATTTCAAGAACTATGGCGAACCGTGATACCTGTATATATTGTTTCTTGATGTGTTGCTGCGTAGGAGTGTCCCAGAAAGCTTCCAAATACACCTGCGAAGGGATTGCAGTCCTTGAAACGCCTTGAATCTCCCTCTAGAGCAAAACTCGTTCCATAATTTTTGTCAAAAATTCTGAGCAATCTTGGTGTTCTACACGGCCAAAAAATTCCTCTTTTCTGTTCAGGGTTCATTATGTATATATAGTGGGATGAATTAGGTTAACAAAATTGAACTGAATCTTGAAGATTGAGTGAAAAAATATTTGATTTGTATCTTGCATCTTTTGTTTCTAAAATGGACAAATCTCTGCTGTTTTTCTCCATGCGTTTTCCTTGATTTTCTAGCCTGCTTCAATCTTCTTTCGATTGGGCTTTCTAGCTTGTTTTGGACCAAGTCCCAGCTCCATTCCTTTGAATTCCTTCTGTTGTACCCCAAAATTTGCCCTCTCATTTCACAAGGGATCACTCTGGATCCCAGGTTTGCTTCTATAAAGTTTCCAGGCCTTGAATTATCAATTTTTCCAAGCAAGTCATTCACAAGGGCAAAATGGTCATTTGCACACTAAGAAGTCTAACTTTGACTTTTGGATCAAAATCAAATCTCAAAAATCATATTTTCATCAAAACATGTTGGAATATGAAGTCTGTTTCATCAGGAAATTTAAAAGTCAAATTTTACTTTGGAGAAGTTAAATTCTAAGTACTTAGAAATTTTTCTAAGTGTTTAAGAATTATGACAATTTCAGAACTTCTGACCAGATTATCACTATAACCCTTAACAAATTCTGGACACTCTGAAGGCAGAGTTTGGTAAGAACTTCTGGGCATATTTTCACAAAAGCTTCAGTCAGAGTTTGCCAGGGTAATTCAAAGAAGGTTAAGAAGCGTGCTGCAAGCTTTCTAGAAAGTCTGAAAGCTCCTTCAGAACATGCTAGAGCCAGAAGATGAAAGGATCATAAGATTGGATGCTACACTGAAGCAGAATTTCTAATCCAGAGTTAAGCAAGGATGTAGAGTTTCACATGGCAGGATTTCTGATTTGATAAATCTCATCATCATTTAATGCTCACAACCAATTTTGAGTTATTATCCAAAGGATTTCCACCACGTGTATCCCTACTGTCTTGGGAAGACAAACTTTTGTGCAAAATTATGCTAGGCCCATGCGTTGCTTCTACTTTTCCTTAATTCATGCTGACAAATCCAGCTTAGGCGCTGTTAACCATCCTACTTGGTGCATTGAACCACGCTTGTTTAAGCTTACTTCAAGAGTAAGTCAGCATCTAGTGTATGATGTTGGTGCCACTTGACCTCTCCAAACTACAAAACCTTTGCCTATAAATAGAACACCTTTGGCCATTGAAAAGAGGTCGGAAAATTTGAGAAAGAGGTGTGGAATTTGAGAAAGAAAAGCCTTGAACCCCTGCAAAAATTCCAAGAGGCCAAAAGGATTAAAAACACAAAAATATAAAACCTTAGCATTTGATTCTTGCATTAAAACTCAATTTTTCCTCAAGATGTTTCTTGACCAAAACCACCCATACAGTTCCTGATATACATTCAAAAGCCATCTAAAATTCTGTAGTCAAACAGTAACACATTCTCCACCAATATCCATCTCAAAGAATCAGAACTTTATCCCTTGGTCAGAAGCAGATTCCAGCTCCCAGAGTATTTTCCAGCTGCAAGGTAAGTTTTTGCTAACTCTCACCATATTATTTAAGCATTGTTAGATTTTGCATATTTAACACAATGTAGATATTCTGATTCTGATGGTGTACATATTCTGAGATTTCATGCATCAGCCTGCCTAAGTAGAGAGAATTCCAGTTCAGAGTTTCATATAGAAATTAGGACTTAGAATTAGGATTAGCGAATTCATGTTTGCTTCTGATTTATGTTTCTGATATCTCTTGTTTCTAAAACATTATGAAACTTGTCATAACTATTATATGTGCAACTTCTGTTCTGTTAAGAAATGACTAAGTTGTGGATGTTCTGATTAACATGGAGAAGAGAGAAAAAGTTCTATCAGTTGCATCAGAACTTCTGAAAACTTCTGAATTCTCAGAAGATCCATAACTTCTGAACTTCCTTATTTCTATTAACGCTTGTTTCTGTTTGTGCAACACGTCAGAATCAGAACTTCTGACCTCTTATGTTTCAGCATTTACGCTGATTTTGTCTTCTTTCCTTTATTATTATTTTTTCATCACTTTTATCTTTCTTTAATCAAAAAACACCAAAAATATTTCATATTCATATATCATATTTTATTTCTTTTAACATAAAAAGACAAAAAATATTTTCTTAAATAAAACTTATTTCTTTTCTTAAATAAATAAGCATTTTACATTTCCTGTACATCCTTATCCATTTCAATATGCTTATAATAGTAACTTAGGATTTAATTTGCAATCCCCATTCAAAAATTTGTACACCCCACCCCACTAAATATTGTAATAGCATAGGACTTTACATTTCTGCACTTTTATTGCTTTCATATATTGTTAGTAATTAGGGTGTGTATGACAAGACTAAAACCAATGTTAGAAAACTCTAATTCAAGACAAAATATGCATGCAATCAAATACACTTGCACACTAGCACCCCTAGGTTGATTCCACTTGTTGCCTTACAAAAATGGCCATGTTATGCATGTGAGATGTCTTAGCATAAACAAAAATTCAAGATCATAGTCCCTCGATGATGCTATCAAAGTTACCTTTAGAAATGATCTCAGTCCCTAAAAAAAATTCTAAATCATGCCACAACATTGCTATCATGGTTATACGATGACCCATGCCCGTCCCTTGACATCCAACGATGGGGCTTCTTACCAAATAATGGTAAGATAGCAACGTCTAAAGGAGGAGGAAAAAGAACACCTACGACCCTTTTGAGTAGGTAGATTGCTCCTAATTACTTGCTCAATTTCAAAACAAACATCTTTGCTATTTTCAAAAACAATCACATACACTTTCAAAACACTTTCCAAACGTGAAATATTTTCAAAAGCTCAACACCTTTGTATACATTCTTGCAAACGAGAATCATTACAAAAGTTTGCCTAAATGATGGCGCCTTTTCAAAATACTTTCAAAAAACCACACAAAGCATATTTTAAAACTAAAGCAAGTGATCTAGCAAGTAACTAAGAGCCCATGGAAAACCATGGATGAAAAGGGTGCTAATACCTTCCCTTTTCATAATCTACCCCCCGAACTCAAGAAACAATCTCTAAAGGTCTTTCCTGTGCTTTTTCACCTTTCCTTATTAGATAAAAGAAAAATCGGTGGCGACTCTTGATAAACTACAACATTTGCAAACACAAACACAAAAATAACCAAGTCAGTTCTCCCACCGTATCACAGAACTGGCGACTCTACTGGGGACTATATATAAAAGTGGGGTTACCTTAGGGTTAGATCACATTTACTTGCTTTCTTTGTTTGATTTGTATGCTTTACATTATGGTTCTCTGTTTGGGATTGCTTTGATCCTCCACCCGGATCTGGGACACCTTTTTAGGTAAGTAGCAATAGATTGTGGAAACTGTACAGCATAGACCGATATGGTTGAAGCAATGGCTATGTTAGTGTGACGCATTTGTGGGTACCGGTATCCCTCATGGTGAATCAAGGAGAATACAGGGCCGCTGAGTGGTGTCATGAAGCACTAATTGACCTTAGAACCCTGATTGAACAAACTTGACCATTAGGATGTAGTGAGATAACCGGTTTCAGTGTAGAGCTAAAAATTGGTTGATACTCGATACTACACTCATTCAGGTTGGACTTTTGGGATATCTCGACCGCAAGAAAAGATTGATTATGCTGAGACAACGCCTAAAAGAAAAGTCGGTGATATTGAGATCCTTTAGAATCCAATCACTATTACTAGGATAGGTTAAGCCAACTAAACTTCAAGAGGTTACTTACCTATAAGACCTCATGCAAGCCTAAAACATAGGGATTTGTTTGCTTTGTGTGTATATACTTACTTGTACATAACATCATAAAAATCATAAGCATCATACGCATACTCACTAACCATTTCAAGGATTTAGAAATTTATCTTTGTTTTTGTTTTGTAGGTCATGAATTCTGGTCGAAGAAACACCATCCGAATCAGCTTTGTAAAAGCACACCCTCAACTTCAAGAGTTAGCCTCAAGATTTCTCAAGGATTATCCTTTTACCAAGAAATATGGTCGACTCCTCAGTTTGGCTACATCTAACTTCCAAGAGAAGATAATGTGTGTGCTGTTCCAATTCTTTGATCCCGTACATCATTGTTTCACTTTCCCGGACTATTAGTTGGTACCTACACTGGAAGAGTTCTCTCTACTCTTAGAGGTGCCCGTGCTTGATAAGATACTATTCACTAGCCTAGAAGGGATTCCAAAGCCCTAAATCATTGCCGAAGCTTTGTATCTGAAAAGAGCTGACATCATAATCAATTGGGAGACAAGAAGTAGGGTCAAAGGTTTCCTAGCCAAGTTTCTATTGGAGAAGGCTCGTTCATTCTAGGACGACATGGATTTCCAAGATTTTGAAGACATCCTGGCTCTCCTCATTTATGGTTGGGTTCTGTTCCCCAATTCGGACCAATTCATAGATGTTAATTCCATCAAAGTCTTTCTCTCTCGCAATCCCGTACCTACCTTATTGGGAGACATCTTGCATTGCTTTCATACCCGCACCATGAAGAAAAGAGGTACTCTCTTGTTTTGTATTCCCTTACTCGCCAAATGGTTTTCCTCACATCTACCTCAACCAGTACTGAAGAACGAGCAAAGATTGACATGGTCTCAAAGGATAATGTCCCTCACCCATTCTGACATCCGTTGGTGTTCAAGATCCTTGGAAGACGTCTCCATCATTGACCGCTGTAGGGAATTCTCTAACATCCCTTTGCTTGGTATTAGGGGAGGTATCACCTACAATCCCTGTTTAGCTCTTCGACAATTTGGGTATGCCCGAAGAGACGGTCCTCATGAGATGCTCATTCAAGGTCTGGTGTTCGACTATGACAAAGAAAACCAAGATTACCGCCAGAGGTTTACACGAGCTTGGAGAATGGTGAACAAGGTGGACAGTAGGACTTTGGGACACAAAAACTCTATCCCTCTCGAGCCTTACCTTAGGTGGGTACGGGCTCGAGCTCAGACACTTGTGATGCCTTATCCTTCCATTTTACCAGTCATCATGGAGCCTGTGGACGAAGGAGATATTTCCTACACTATCCTCCATCCCGACATGCCTACGTCTCTCGAAGACTTACAAAAGGGTTAGATCCAGCTGAAGGAAGAACGATATACTTTCGAGGCTCAGTTCTATGCTAGTGAGAAGAGGGTCTTGGAGCTTACGAAACAACTACAAGAAGAGCAGAATGTGAATGCTTATCTCGCGCCAAAGAGGATGCGTTCGGTCTTTTTATCGTAGAAAGCTATTTTGTAAGCCCAAGGGGCATAATGTAATCTTTCTTGTTTTGAATAATGAAAGTTAACATTTGTTCATTCCTTTGTCTAGACAAATTAAAATTTCATTAATCCTTGAAATCATTCGCATATGCATATCCATGCATCATACCATGACAGGTTTTGCATAACAGGTTTCCTTATCTCTCCGCTGTTTATTTCAGCAAGATGGATCTAGAGAAAACTATGACAAAACTCCAAGCCCAGAATTCTCAGTTTTAGGAAGCCTTACTCGCTCTGGCCAAGGGGCAGCAAGATATGATGGCTTTGTTGGCCGCTAAGAAGAAGCCAAAGAAGAAAGCTCTACTAAACATGGGTAGAAGGTTCAATGAGACAATCCGCCAGATCCCAGTAGAAGAAGACTCATCTAAAGAGGATGAGAACCAGGTTAGCAAGGTCAAAAGTACTCAGGCTGAGTTTTCCAATGATCAAGAGTCTGATGATGATTATTTCAACGAACAATATCCACCTGCAGACATCAAATACAAGCAGTTAGAAGACAGGTTGAAAGCTGTTGAAATCCAAGCCATCCCTGGTTTAGATTTTTACGATTTGGGCTTAATCTCTGGGGTAGTCATTCCCCACAAATTAAAAATACCAACCTTCGCAAAGTACGATGGGGTTTCTTGTCCAAAGCTCCATTTGAAGTCTTATGTGTGCAAGATACAACTATACACTGCCAATAAGAAACTATGGGTTCACTTTTCGAAGAAAGTCTGGCTGGAACCTAACTTGAATGGTTTTATCAGTTGGATGGCTCTCGCATCAATACTTGGGAGGGTCTAGCTACTGCCTTCTACCATCAATATTAGTACAACACCGACTTGGCACCGACAAGGGTTCAATTGCAAGATATGACCATGGGAAAGAACTAAGGATTTAAAGAGTATGGCAGAAGTGGAGAGACCTTGCTAGTAGGGTCCAACCTCCCTTGACTGATAGGGAACACATTGACATGTTCATGGGCACTTTATCTGGCCTTTTCTTTAATTTGTTGGTCGGCTGCTCTTCTTCTGGTTTCACCGAATTAATCTTAATCGGTGAAAGAGTTGAAAGTGAAATTAAAAGTGGGAAGATCTTTGTGGCATCCACCTCCACTCCCACTCCTGTCAAGAAACCTTTTGCTGCGAAGAAAGAAGTTAATGTTGTGTATGGGGCAAAGGCCCATGCCAAGAAGAATAATCATTTGTCTGTCAATGCTGTCTGAATCTCCAATCCAACTCCTACACCAAGACCATATACAAATCATCAATGCTTTGAAGCTCCAAGAAGACAGTTTACGAGGTTAGGCATGTCAATATCTCAAGCCCTTCAACATCTGCTCAAGGCTAATTTAGTGACATTGCGTGATCCTCCCGCCAACCCTGACACCGTCACCAAAATATAATATGAATGCAAAGTGTGCTTACCACTCAAACAGCCCCGGGCACGAGACTGATCAGTGCTGGGCCTTGAAAAACAAGATCCATGATTTAATTGACAACAAGAACATTGAATTTGATCCTCCTCCAATGCCGAATGTAATTACCGCTTCAATGCCGAAGCATGACAAAGGTGTTAATGCTGTCGAAGATACAATTTTCATTGCCTCTATTGAAGAATTGACTACTCCACTGAATGTAATCAAGAACAATTTGTTGAAAGCTGGGATTTTCCCTGGATGTAAAAAAGACTGTGTGTGCTGTACGAAATAATACAACGGTTGTGAAAGGCTGAAGAAAGGTATACAACGCCTGATGGATAGCCACGAAATTTTGTTTGAAAAGACTCCGCCTGTCAAGAGTTTGGTTAACAAATGCGAAGACCTCTCCATTATTACCATCTCCAACAAACCTATTAGCATCACCTCCAAAGGCCCTATTAGGATTTCCAATGAACCCACTGTTGCTCCCTTAATAATTACCAATCCCGGACCAATTCCACACTCTTCAAATAAAGCGGTACCATGGAATTATGGTGCTGAAGTGTTCTATCATGGGATTAAACAAGATGCCTAGATTGAAGAGGGAAGAGATGACAATATTGGCAACATAGCTGGCTCAAGCAAGGTAACTAGAACTGGGAGAATATTCTCACCCAATATCTCACCTCCAGTAGTTACAAAAACGCCCATCCGCATTACTGCTGCCAAACCAAATGTCGATACCAGAGGGAAGGGGAAGGTTATTGAGCCTGATGTGATTGAGGTACCTTCCAAAGGTGTAGCTAATGAAGAACCCTCCGCCCGTGAAATGGACTAGATTTTGAAGATCATCAAGAAAAGTGACTTCAAAATTGTAGAACAATTGGGGCAAACCCCCTCTAAGATTTCAATGTTATCATTACTGCTTTGCTCCGATGCCCATGCTCGGACATTAATCAAGTTCCTAAAAAAGGCTCATGTCCCCCATGAGACGACAATAGACCAATTTGAGAATTGCGTGGCTAGCCTGACAACTGATAATGGCCTGGGGTTTTTAGATGCTGACTTAACACCTTTCAGGAAGGATCACAACAAAGCATTACATGTGTCAATCGAGTGCAAAGGGACTACCTTAGCACATGTGCTAGTCGACACTGGTTCTTCTCTAAATGTATTACCCAAGGGGGCATTAGATCGTCTCGACTGTGAAGATTTAATCTTGAAACCAAGTGATATCATCATAAGGGCATTTGATGGATCAAAGAGGACCGTTCATGGGGAAGTAGATCTTCCAATCAAAGTGGGTTCCCAAACATTCAACTCCACCTTCTATATTATGGACATTTGTCTGGCCTATTCTTGCCTGTTAGGTCACCCGTGGATTCATAAGGCTGGGGCAGTGAACTCAACCCTCCATCAGAAACTTAAATACCCAGTCAAAGGCAAAATAGTCACCGTCTGTGGGGAAGAAGAGTTTATGGTAGGCCACCTTAACTCTTTCAAGTATGTAGAGATGGACGGGGAATTCATTGAAACCCCATGTCAAGCTTTTGAGGTTGTACCACCAATGATTGCTGCTACTAGATGTTCTTCTAATGAGTATAAAGCTGTTAAGGCCATGCCAAAACTGGTTTCAGTCAAGGATGCTCGTGCGACAATGGAAGAAGGAAATTGTGATACTTGGGGCCAACTCCTCGATATCCCTTTTAAGGCAGAAAAATTTGGTTTGGGCTTCACCGTCAAAACACAGAAGGAAGTGAGGCGTGCTCGTGCTGGAAAGCCACCTCTTTGCATTGGAAGCCACAAAGTCAACGCCGTGGGTGATCCTGAAGAAGAAGTTGCATTTGAGGAATGGGTGTACCCAACTACAACGGAGCTGAAGAATTGGCATACAAAGGACTTTGTACACATCTCCTTCATTGAAGAGTAATCTACTTGTTATTACTTTTCCGTTAATTCAAGAACCTATTGTCTATAATATTTTGATAAAGACTTTTAAGCCATGTGCCTAGCCCGGGGCACTTTGGTCCATTTGTCAAGGGTTTTATTTATGTTCATCTAATCATATGACCATTCAGTACATTGGACTCTTTTGCATTCAAATGTTTGTGTTCATTGTCTTTCTTTTCTTTCAAATACATTTTTTTTAAAAAATAGCCATGTATCTTACATGCACACACACACACTCTTGCAGGTCTACATCCACTCTGGATCCTATTGCCAATGACTCTACTATTACCGACTATGACTTTGAATGCCCTATCAACCAAGCTGAAGACGAAGGCAAGGAAGATTGTGACATACCAGGAGAACTAGCCAGACTTCTATTACAAGAGGAAAAAGCTATTCAACCACATGAAGAGTCAGTTGAGGTTATCAACTTTGGTACTGAGTCAGATAAGAAGGAAATCAAGATCGGCGTTAACTTGGAAAGTAGTGTTAAGAGCAGGTTGGTTCAGATGTTGCATGATTATGTGGAAGTTTTTGCTTGGTCTTATGAATATATTCCTGGGTTGGATACCAACATCGTGGTTCATCGCCTGCCAACTAAAGAAGACTGCCCTCCTGTTAAACAAAAAGTTCGTTGCATGAGGCCTGATATGTCTGAAAAGATCAAAGCCAAAGTAATGAAACAGTTTGATGCAGGGTTCCTAGCTGTAACGTCCTATCCTCAATGGGTGGCCAATATAGTGCCAGTGCCAAATAAATACGGGAAAGTGCGCATGTGCGTAGACTATAGGGAACTGAATAGGGCAAGCCCCAAAGATACCACACATTGACGTCTTAGTTGATAGTACTGCTCAACATAAGGTCTGCTCATTCATGGATGGCTTCTCAGGCTATAATCAAATAAGGATGGCTCCCAAAGATATGGAAAAGACTACTTTCGCTACGCAATGGGGCACCTTCTGCTACAAGGTCATGCCATTCAGATTAAAAAATGCAGGGGAAACATATCAAAGGGCTATGGTTGCTTTATTTCATGACATGATTTATCATGAGATAGAGGTATATGTGGATGATATGATTGCCAGATCACAAACCAAAGAAGAACATCTCGACCACCTGCACAAATTATTCGAGAGACTGAAGAAGTATAAGCTGAGGTTAAACCCTAACAAGTGCACATTTGGAGTACGCTCTGGAAAGCTTCTAGGTTTTGTTGTCAGCAATAAAGGCATTGAAGTTGATCCGGACAAGGTAAAGGCCATCCAAGAAATGCCAGTCCCTCATTCTAAAAAAGAAGTCAGAGGATTCTTGGGTCGTCTCAATTACATTTCCTATTTCATATCACACTTAACTGCTACTTGTGAGCCACTCTTCAAACTCTTGAAGAAAGATCAGGTAGTCAGGTGGAACAATGAATGCCAGATTTCCTTTGACAAAATCAAAGAATACCTACAAGAACCTCCTATTCTCATGCCTCCAGTTGAAGGAAGACCCTTGATCATGTACTTGACAATACTAGAGAATTATATGGGGTGTGTTTTGGGCCAACATGACGAGTCTGGCCGAAAAGAGCATGCTATTTATTACCTGAGCAAAAAGTTTACCGACTGTGAAACCAGATATTAACTGCTTGAGAAAACTTGTTGTGCTCTGGCATGGGTTGCTCGCCGGCTAAGACAGTATATGTTGACTCATACCACTCTGCTTATTTCTAAGATGGACCCAATCAAGTACATCTTCGAGAAACCTGCCCTCTCTGGACGGATAACCAAATGGCAAATGATCTTGACCGAGTACGACATTCAATACACGACTCAAAAAGCCATCAAATGAAGTGTACTAGCAGATCATTTAGCCCATCAAGCTGTGGATGATTATCAGTTAATGAACTTTGACTTCCCTGATGAGAACATCATGCTGGTAACCGACTGTGCGAAACTTGGATCATATGACGGACCTGAACAAGGATCCCGATGGACTATGGTATTCGATGGGGCTTCCAACGCCTTAGGTAACGGAATTGGTGCTGTGATCATCTCTCCTGAAGGTTGCCACACTCCTTTCACTGCCAGACTATGTTTCGATTGCACAAACAACATGGTCGAGTACGAAGCATGCATCTTAGATCTGCTATTGACTTAAGGATCAAGCATTTGAATGTGTTTGGGGATTCCTCCCTAGTGATCAGTCAAGTAAAAGGAGATTGGGACACTAAACACCCTAATCTCATCCCTTACAAGGAACTTGTGCTATCCCTGATTCCTCACTTCGAAGAGATCACTTTTGAGCATTTCCATAGGGAAGAAAACCAGTTGGCAGACGCTTTGGCAACCATGTCTTCAATGTTCAGGATCAGGTGGGATAACGAAGCCCCTATGGTTACAATTGAAAGATTCGATGAACCTGCACATTACTATGAGCTCGACACCAACTCAGAAAAGCCATGGTACCATGAGGTCATAAGATACCTTGAAACACAAGAATATCCAGAGGGGGCATCTATCAATGACAGAAAGTTCTTGCGAAGATTTGCATCCAAATTCTTCCTAAGTAATGGGATATTGTACAAGTGCAACCATGATTCAACTCTACTCCGATGTGTGGAAAAGAAGGAGGCAGAGGAGATTATGGAAGACATGCACGATGGTCTTTTCGGTACTAACTCAAGTGGACATACGATGACTAAGAAAATCTTAAGAGTTGGTTACTATTGGTCAATGATGGAGATTGATTGTCATCAACATTCAAGAACTTGTCACAAATGCCAAATCTGCGCTGACAAGGTCCATGTGCCTCCTATCCCTCTGAATGTCATGACCGCTCCGTGGCCATTTGCAATGTGGGGCATTGACATGATTGGAGAGATCAAGCCTACAGCTTCCAACGGACATCGCTTCATTCTGGTCGCTATCAACAATTTTACAAAATGGGTCGAAGCCGCCTCGTTTGCCTCAGTCACCAAGAATATGGTAGCCAAATTCATCAGACACAACCTCATCTGCCGTTATGGTATCCCTGAAAGGATCATCACCGACAATGGGACTAACCTCAACAATGATATGATCAGGGAGCTGTGTACTCAGTTTAGGATCAAGCATCACAATTCTTCTCCATATAGACCAAAAATGAATGGTGCAGTCGAAGCAGCCAACAAAAATATCAAGAAGATGGTGCAAAAGATGGTTGTAACCTATAAGGATTGGCATGAGATGTTGCTGTTTGCTCTACATGGTTACCGTACTTCAGCTAGAACCTCAACTAGGGCAACTCCTTTTTCCTTAGTTTATGGCATGGAAGTTGTTCTGCCAGTGGAAGTTCAGATTCCCTCACTGAGGATTATGATTGAGGCAGGCATAGGCGAAGACGAGTGGATTCAAACGATATTGGATTAGCTGAACTTGATTGACGAAAAATGGTTAACTGCTGTTTGCCACGGTCAGACGTACCAAAAACGAATGATCAAGGCTTTCAACAAAAAAGTCAAGCCTCGAATATATCAAGCTGGTGACTTGGTGATAAAACGCATCATTCTACCACAAGGCGACCCCAGAGGAAAATGGAATCCCACCTATGAAGGGCCATTTGTTGTCAAGAGAGTTTTCTCTGGCGGTGCCATGATGCTGACTACCATGGATGGCGTGGATTTCCCACATCACATAAACGCGGACATAGTTAAAAAATACTACGCATAAGAGACCCGTTAGGTTGACACACCTAAGCAAAATAAGGGCATCCCGACAAACCAAAAGGTTTGGGCAAAAATTAGGGATATATGCAAAAGATTGTAGACCCAGCAAGTTGAAAACCCGAAAGGGCGACTTGGGCAAAAAAGGGTATCCTGGTGGACCGAAAACCCGAAAGGGCGGTCCAGGAAAAAATAAAGGATTAAAAGCGTACGACTATGTCCCGTAAAATCCACAATCAATTCTATCACCAAGGTCCAAATTCAAATGGTCCAAGATCAATCCAATCAACTTCGATCAATGGCAAGGGACATTCGAAGACATTGGGGCAATAGTAGAGTTGGAAGGCAATGAGATCATTTCACATGGCTATTTGTTTTCATTCTCAATTTTGTTTTCCTTTTTGACGATTTCCTCTTACTAGGATCTCCGTTTCTATGTACAAAAAATGCCTATTCATGGGCAAAATATCAATACAAATACACTTTGAAGTGCAAAATTTTCTATCTTTGTTTTGAATGCAAATTTGTCCAATGACTAAAATTGAATGAACATATGCATATGAACATAATTAAAACTATTTGGCACATGTGTCTTGCTAAGCAGTAGCATCAACAACAGAGCATCAACACACAACAACAGTAAGCATCTCTTTAATGTATATTAAAATAGCCCCACAAAGTTATCTCATCATCATTATCCCCACTAGGACGACGACAATAAACCTTTCCCCAACGAAGTTGCTCATAAAGTCTCTTTGCATAGGGAAATCCCTGACCAAAGTCTCAACCTCTTGGGCGTTTATTCCCCAGCTAAGTCAATTTTTACAAGATTGAGGCCTCAGGAATCTCTTCCTAAAGGAAATCCACTTCATCAACAGGGTTTATTTCCCCAACAGAGTTATTTCCCGAGCTGAGTTTAAATTACAACAATCAAGACACCACGAATTGCTCAGTTGAGCCTATCTTCCCCAGTTTAGTATATTTTCCCCAGCCAAGGCTATTATCTCCAAACAGAACCTATCCTCCCCAAATGAGCCCATCATGCCCGGCTGAGCTCATCACCCCCAGTTGGGTGTATCCTCCCCAAGCTGAGTCTACCTTACCCGAAATAGTCTATAATCTCTAGTTTGAATTTCCCTTTCAAATTACTGCAAATCACAGGGCCACAACTCCTAATCCCAATAAAGGCTTCAGCAAAGCCTTATCAATTTCAAGATGCTATGAAACCTGGATCCGACCAGATATTAGCACAATTTTCAAGTTATTACTGAAGCCTGGACCCGCCCAGATAATAGTTGACTTCTTCAATTACTGAAACCTGGATCTGACCAGATAGCAGTTGATCTCAATTTCAAGATGCTATGAAACCTGGATCTGACCAGATAGTAGCACAATTTTCAAGTTATTACTGAAGGCTGGACCCGACCGGATAATAATTGATCTTAAAGATGCTATGAAACCTGGACCCGACAAGATAATAGCCTAGATCTTCAAACATATAGAAGAACCTGAACTCAATCCGACCAAGGTTTAACCTCTTTTCCCCAGTAGAGTTGCCTCCATATCCCCAACAAATTGCTGAGAAACCTGGACCCGACCAGATATCAATTTTCATTTCCATCTTTTAAAACGATTTATTGTGAAACCTAGACCCGACCAGATACCAATCATCCTCAGAGTTTATTGTGAAACCTGGACCCGACCAGATAACAATTGACCGCATCGACCTCAGAAATCTACAAAGCCTGGACCCGACCAGATAACAGTTTTCAAGCAGTTTATTGTGAAACCTGGACCCAACCAGATAACAATTGACTGCATCGACCTCAGAAATTTGCAAAGCCTGGACCCGACCAGATAATAGTTTTCAAGCAGTTTATTATGAAACTTGGACCCGACCAAATAACAATTGACCGCATCGACCTCAGAAATCTGCAAAGCATGGACCCGACCAGATAACAGTTTTCAAGCAGTTTATTGTGAAACCTGGACCCGACCAGATAACAATTGACTGCATCGACCTCAGAAATCTGCAAAGCCTGGACCCGACCAGATAATAGTTTTCAAGAAGTTTATTATGAAACCTGGACCCGACTAGATAACAATTGACCGCATCGACCTCAGAAATCTGCAAAGGCTGGACCCGACCAGATAACAGTTTTCAAGCAGATTATTGTGAAACCTGGACCCGACCAGATAACAATTGATGTATCGACCTCAGAAATTTACAAAGCCTGGACACAACCAGATAACAGTTTTCAAGAAGTTTATTGTGAAACCTGGACCTGACCAGATAACAATTGACCGCATCGACCTCAGAAATCTACAAATCCTGGACCCGACCAGATAACAGTTTTCAAACAGTTTATTACGAAACCTGGAGCCCGACCAGATAACAATTAACTATGATCCCCAGAAAGACACTATGAAGCCTAGACTTTACTAGATAATATTACAACTTTCCAAAAAACCATGAAGCCTGGATCCGACCAAATAGTAGTTACCATTTCAAGTCACTGCGAAGCCTGGATCCGACCAGATAGTAGTTGCCATTCCAAGTTATCGCGAAGCCTGGATCCGACCAGATAACAGTTAACTTCTGTATCCCCAACAAGTTGTTGTGAAGCCTGGATCTGACCAGATAACTATTCAATTTCATGGAATTTTCTGCAAAGCCTTGAATCCAACCAGATAACAGTTAATTCATCTCTCCCTCCAGTAAGTTGTTGTGAAGCCTGGACCCGACTGTGATCGGTGGATCTGGAACTGACTATTTAACGCTGGTTCGCAAAATGTCGCGGTAAGCAAGAGTCGCCACCGTCTTTTATTTTCTCCAACAAGGAAAGGACAAAAGCACAAAAAAATTCCTTATGAGATTTAGCTCTCGGTTCGGGAGGTATATTTATAGAAAGGGAAGGTGTTAACACCCTTTCTATCCATGGTTATCCATGGGCTCTTAGATAATTGCTCATTTGTGTTTTCAAAATGTTTGTTTGCTTTTCAAGTGTGAGTGGGTTTAAAAAAGTTTCGTTTAAAGTTTCAGATCGACTCTTGTATCGGTCCTCAAGAGTGTCTGAAAAGTTGTTTTTGAAAGCTTTTTGAAAAGTGTTGGTGTGAAAAGAAGTTTTTGATTTGTTTTGAATTAGAGCAAGTATCTACGAGTCATCTACCTACCCTAAGGAATTAGGCTGTGTAAATGTCCTTAAGGTAGTGCCATCCCACCATTGAGAGGTAGGTAGCACCACCGTTGGAGATGTTCGGGTCAATTCGAGTTTAGGGACAGTGTGGTCACCGAGCAACAGTAAGACACCTTAGAAGTTACCCTTATGACATTGATCTTTTTATTCCGAGGCAACCGTTTCGAGGCAACTATTCCGAGGCAACCGTTTCGAGGCAACTTGTTTCGAGGCAACTAGATCAATGGACATAAGGACTCACTAAGACGTCCTATACTCGACGACCACGTTTCGAGGGCAAGGCAACAGTGAGGCGTACCCTAAGAGTGGTGTGTGAATTCGTGTGTTATTTTCATGTTTAGCATTTATCTTTTGATCATGGCATGGTGAGCTACGCATTGCTTTTAATTTAGTCATTCATTCTTTCATGCAAGTTAGCAGTTTTAAAAGTGCGGAAATTTAAATGCGGAAAGTAAAATCCTACGCTATTACAAGGCGTGAGTCTATACATCGCCAAATTAACAAAGACCCATTTTAATAAAAATGCGGAAAGTAAAACCTAGTTACTATTACATGGCTTGAGCAATTACATAATATTCACAAAGGAAATAAATGCGCGAATAAAATAGAACGTTCGAGGGTGTTGGACCCTTTTGAAATTAAATTGAAATTAAAAGCTAATTAATTATTAATTTAAAGAAAAGAAATGTTTTTTAGTTTTTTTGTATTTATGAAATAAAGAAAATTAATTAGAAGTTAAATAAAACCCTAGTTCTAAATATTTTTAATTATTAAAGAAAATGTTAAAGTTTAAAACCTAATTTACACTAATTAATTATTTTACATATTTATTTACAAAAGTATTTAATAATTAATAATAATAATGATGAGAAAATTATTTATTAAAAAAAGGATGAGAATAATAAAAAACCTAATTTCTACATATTTTAATTTATTAAGAAAAATGTTAAAATTGAAACCTAAATTAACTAAGTTAATGGTTAGATCTTATTTACAAAAAAAATAGGTTAGTGATGAAATTAATAATAATTAAATATATTTGTATTTTTGATTTTTCTGTTTTTATTATAGAAAATTATTTTATGAAATTAAAGAAAACAATTGAAAACAATTAAAAGAATAAAAAGGAAAATAAAATAAAATAAAATAAAAATAAAAATGTGCAAACCATGGGGGGTATTCAGACCCAAAGGGAGGTTTTTTGTGAGAAATCTGGCCCATTAGACAAAAAGCCTTGTTTGACTTTCTGGCATCACGTGCGTGTTCATTGACTCCTGAGTACCGTGGTCTGCATTCTTTGGCCATTGGATTGGGTTTCATGGCCATTTGTGTTCTGGCTGTTGGCCATTTGTGTTCTGGCCTCAACGTTCCTTAATCTTCTCAGGATGTCTGTCTCGCCATGTATTGGTGTCATGCATAAGTTGTTCTTTTGGCCATTTGGCTTTTGGCTTTTGGCCATTTGGCTTTTGGCTTTTGGCCATTTGGCTTTTGGCCTCAACGTTCCTTAATGAACCTGCATGGGATCCTGTCTAAATCTGCAGTGTTGAATCTCACGAACACATTAAATAAAATCATAAAATGAAAATAAAGCCAATATATGAAGAAATTTAATGTTTAGGCACAATATGGCATGTATGAATGATTATACCCTTTTGATCATGGAGATCAAATTAATCTTACCCTTACTGGAAAATTAGTGACCTGAATGCTTTTATGTCCTTTGGATCATGGAGATCAAGCCAGCCTTATTCTTACTGAAGAAGTAATGAGGTGTTGGTTTGTAACTGTGATGGTTTATTTGTAGTGAGATAGGGATTTGTAATAAGGATTTCAAGGTTTTAGGGTTCTTGAAAGAATTTGAAATTTTGACAATGTTGTGGCAAGGTTTTCTTCTTCTCTTTTTTCTCCTCTCTGGTTTGTGTGAAAAGAAGGTGATTATATAATGGAAATTAGGGTAAAGAAAATGGGCTTTGAATGTGCAATTGGGCCTCCAATGTTCACTTGAGTTCGTCACTTTCCAGGCTAAATCGCAGGGACTTAAGTGCAATTTTTGAAGTTGAAATGTGAAACAAAATGTAGCTGATATCAATAACTAACTCCTGTCCGAAAGTCGGCTCAATCGGATAAACGGTGAATTAGTTATGAATTTTTGAAGTTTCAGCTCAGACAAACTTATTTTGGGCTCCAGTGTCGACTCTGACACGTTCTTCAATAAAAAACTGGTATTGATCGGTGCATAATTTGGTCTCGACTTTTGAATCAAAGTTGTAGATCTATGAGTCAGTGACCTTGTGTAAAAATATGAGCCCAATCCGATAAAAATTGACCGAGTTATGAATTTTCGAAGTTTCGGCCCAGATGAAATAATATTCAGCATTCAGGATTTTCAGCGTGTTACGCACTCTGAGCAAAATACGAAGGCCTTTTGAATACCGTTTGAACTAAATACCTTCTGTGAAAATGTATTCACCTCAATTTGTGAAATTTTAGCGCCGGAACCAGCTCGATACGATGAAAATCGACCAAGTTATGATTTTCTGAACATGACGCAAATAAACTTCTGTCACAAATTTTCTGTATGAAAATACTTGATAAATCCACATTTTTGAAGACCTTCTGATCGAAATTGGCTTCCAGCCGTGAGAGATGAAAACGTAGATAATGTCAAGACGGAATTTTGGCCACCGAAACGGGTTCAATACGAGCCACGATCTTCAAGTTATGAATTTTGTAGCGCGTAAAAACTGTACTTTCAGCACACTTTTTCACCATATTTCTTCGAGAAAACTCACACATTCGGATACCTTCTTTAAAGAATTGACTCTTGAGCCGAACCTAAATTTGAGAATACGTTATTAGAGATATCTTGGAGAAAGAATACCTGAATATGACGCGCGGGGTTGGACTTGTGAATTTTTCTTGAAATATCTTGAGAAATATGGGAGGGCAAATTTTGGGGTACAACAGTTGCCCCTGTTCAATCTTCTTAAACCTGAGGATGTAGATTGGCTTGCGTGCCTTTCGTGATCCGAAGGTGGAAGATGATTGAACACTAAAGTGCCCCGAAATTTGCACTCACATAGTAGAGTGTCAGCAGCATGATGCAGGGAATGGGCTTACAAGTGCCATTTGAAGACTGATGGATAGGAGGACGGGCTTATAGATGCCATCTGAAGGTGTCGATCGCGTAAGAGATTCCTTAGCGAGAACTTGTGTACCTGAAAAAAGAAAGATACTTACCTGGCCTATTACAGGGATTGATCCTCAAACTCTTTATGTAGATGTGCCCTGGCTGGATACAGGAATCGAATCTTTTAAACTCTTCAGACGTGCCCTTGTAAGATACAGGAATCGAGTATGGTAATGTTAGTCGTCAACAGATACACCCTGGCAAGATACAGGAATCGGATCTTCGAACTCTTCAGACGTGCCCTGGAAGGATACAGGAATCAAGTCTGGTAATGTTAGTCGTCAACAGATACACCCTGGCAAGATACAGGAATCAGATCTTCGAACTCTTCAGACGTGCCCTGGCAAGATACAGGAATCGAGTCTGGAATTAGTCGTCAACAGATACACCCTGGCAAGATACAGGAATCGGATCTTCAAACTCTTCAGACGTGCCCTCAACGGGACGATGAGTGAACCTTGAACAATTTCTACCTCAACGGGACGATGAGAGAACCTTGGACGATTACTACCTCAACGGGATGATGAAAGAACCTTGGGCGATTACTACCTCAACGGGACGATGAGAGAACCTTTGGGCGATTTCTACCTCAACGGGACGATGAGAGAACCTTGGGCGATTACTACCTCAACGGGACGATGAGAGAACCTTGGGCGATTACTACCTCAACGGGACGATGGGAGAACCTTGGGCGATTACTACCTCAACGGGACGATGAGAGAACCTTGGGCGATTACTACCTCAACGGGACGATGAAAGAACCTTGGGCGATTACTACCTAAACGAGACGATGAGAGAACCTTGGGCGATTACTACCTCAACAGGACGATGAGAGAACCTTGGGCGATTACTACCTCAACGGGACGATGAGAGAACCTTGGGCGATTACTACCTCAACGGGACGATGAGAGAACCTTTGGGCGATTTCTACCTCAACGGGACGATGAGAGAACCTTTGGCGATTACTACCTCAACGGGACGATGAGAGAACCTTGGGCGATTACTACCTCAACGGGACGATGAGAGAACCTTTGGCGACTTCAACCTCAGCAGAATGATGAGGGAATCTTGGACGTCTTCTACTTCAAAAGGTAAAGACTTTTATCTGTTGATCGTTCTTTCCTGAAAAAGTAACGAGTTAGTTGTATGCAATGTCATAATGTATGACATGCATGATGTCATGATGTTCTCAAAAATAAATGAGATTGGGGTGATATGATTCGTGTATGCATGTATCATAATGTATGACAATGTGATGTTTATGAATGTATTTTCGTCTAGGAAAATAAATCCTTGACAAATGCCGGGAGCTGAATCCTGGGCTAATGTTGAAGAGAGTTCTTCGTTTTCGCTGGGGATGATGGTTGCAAGAATACCGGTAGGAGAAGATGACTCCGTTGGGGAATAAACTTGGCGAATAGAATACTCTGCGGGGAATGCTCTATGGGAAGAGATGTACTTTGCTGAGGTTTGATGATAACTCCGCTGGGGATACCATTGTTGAGCTTTGTTGGAAGATTGGATGAACTCCGCTGGGGATAGGAAGACTTCGCCGGGGACGATCTTTCCGTGGCAATTGGCTGAGGATAACCCAGTTATATCCTGGTGGGGAAATAACCTTTGAATAAAGCCGGGGGAGAGCGTTCGTACTCTGCAGGTGATAAGCTTCCAGAATCTACTTGGGATAAGCTTCCTACTGGGGAGATTGATTCAACTTTCCTGGGGAGGCTTTTGAGACTGTATTGGGGAAGTGGCTCCACTGGATGTGTGGTATTCCGCCGGGGAACAATCTTAGATCAAGATTGTTGGGGATGCTTGTTAGGAATGTTTGTACACTCCGCTGGGGAATGTTGAGATCTTCGGGGAATAATCCAACTTCCTTAAGGCTGACAGTAAGCTAACTCTGCTTGGGGAGAGCGTTGCCGACTTGCTGGAGGTATGGGCCTTCTCAGGGCTGATTGGAGACCCACTCTGCTTGGGGAGAATTGTTGGATCTTGTCTCACTCTCTGGGGAATTAAGGTATCTTGGTCATTCTTCAGCTGAACTTGTCTTGGTACCTTGATGGCAGAGCAACTAGATCGCTTAGACAACTCATTATTGCCCCAGTTTCAGTGGGAGAAGGCACCTGTGGGGGTAATTGACAAATCTTCTGGTAGACAGGTGACGAGATGCCAGGATATAGTCATACGCTTTGATCCCTAATTTTTTCCTGGACCGCCCTTTCGGGTTTTCAATCCACCGGGATACCCTTTTTTTGCCCAAGCCGCCTTTTCAGGTTTTCGACTTGCCGGGTGTACAAATTTTTTCATTTCATCCCTTATTTTGCCCGAACCTATTTGGTTCGCCGGGAAGCCCTTATTTTTGCCTAGGTGTGTCAACCTAGCGGGTCTTTGATTTTGCGTAGTATTTTTTCGACTATATCCATGCTCTCAGAGAGCAGGGAGTTGTCACTGTCAGTAGTATTGCGTTGCTGTACCACTAGAAGATGTCTGATCAGGCAAGATTCGTTGTCGGAATGCCCTAGGTGATCCAGATGGAGATTTGCCCCAAGCTGGTTGGCCTTTTGAGAAATTCTCCGAATCTTGACTGGACTGCCCCAGATGATGGCCATTAATCATGCCATGCCCCTTGATTGGAAGTGTTTCTTCCACCGAAGGTGACTCTTTTGTATAGAGGACCTTCGTTCATCGGATATTCGTTGCGCAAAGTTCTCTGCTGTTCAAACAAATAATCATATGCAAACAATGTTATCTTAAGAATGCAAAGCTTATGTTTGTCTTGAAATTTTTGAAAATGCATTTTTCAATAAAAGCAAGTGAGTTTTTTTTTTTGTAAACTGTGACGTCAACTCGTTATTTTACCGCAAGCCTTAAGGAGTCAGGATACCTTTCGTAACAATATGATTTTGAACTAACCCATGCTTCAGCTAGGACTTTTAAGGGTTATAACGTGGCCTGGTTCACGGTTCAAGAAACAAAGGATAAAGGCTCAAATTTATTTGTACCCACCCGTTCTTCGTGATGTTCTTCAATCCTAAACTCAGCTAATCGTGCGTTAGACCTTGTTGCGTCTTTGCTTTGATATACCAGTGATGGTTCGGATACTGACGATTTATTTTGATTAGGCAGTCATTTCCTTTTTTGTTGAGGGTTTGTAGGACCTCTTTCTTTTTGATTTCTTTATCCCTATTTTTTGCCTGTACTGTTTCTTTTGTGGAGTTACAGTCAGCGGGATGCCCCAGTTTTGTAAGTCTCCTTCATAGGTTTTGACTTATTGGGCTTTTATTTTGATAGATAATGACCGCCTATCTTTAATTATTCGGAACCATCACTGTCTTTTGCTTTGTAAGGACTTCTTTGGTGCTATTCGTTGTGCACTTGGATCAACTGAGAAAACTACCCTGCCCCAGGTTATGATTAAGGGTTTTAATTTTCGAAAAGAAAAACTCCTACTTCTTTGGCTCAGAGGGG
This sequence comes from Vicia faba, assembly GCA_948472305.1. Lineage (NCBI taxonomy): Eukaryota > Viridiplantae > Streptophyta > Magnoliopsida > Fabales > Fabaceae > Vicia > Vicia faba. The sequence goes on along the minus strand of OX451738.1, from coordinate 1,214,600,324 downwards.
TTGACGAGGGATCATCTTCCTTATAACTCCAGTGTTTAGGAATTGAAACAATGCCTGTACCTCATCAGCGGGGTCTGTTCAAAAGCATACTGTAAAGATCGTGGTATCGTTTTCGTCATCCTCCCTCAAGAGGCTTAGAATTTTAAATCAAGAGTTGATCATCACAAAAATATGAAAACAGTTTGCATATAGTGAATACGAAATAATTACTTCAAAACAGACATGTGTAATGCATTAATGAAATAACCAAGTTTGACATGAAATAAAATGTTTGAACAATCAAAGAAAATTACAATCTGAACATTCAAATGAACAAAAGTTTCCAATCCTAGCCATGTTTTGACAAGGGAGCAGTGGTCACATTCGGAGTCTCTGGAGAGTCGAGCTGGACTTCCTTCGCGTTGATCAGATCCTGAACCTTGTTTCTCAAAGTCCAACAATCATCTGTAGCATGCCCCGGGCTGTCAGAATGATAAGCGCAGCGAACGTTGGGGTTATACCTTGAAGGCGTCCTGTTGGGATTCTTTGGAGGGTCCATGAGAGTTACCAACTTGGTTTCCAGCAACTGTGGCAATATCTGTGACAAGGTCATGCCGAGGGGAGTGAATTGCCTTTTGGGTCTCTCTTCCCTTTGCTGATTGTGACGCTGAGGAGCGCCGGTCGGTTTTGCAATAACCACCGCGTTGACATCTTGGCGGTGTTCGGACCTATTCTGCCCTTTTGAGCCATAGACAGCACTAGATTCTCTCTTGGATGGTTTCTTCTCAGTGTTCGAGGAGTCACCATTCTGTATTTTCCCCGACTTGATGCCAGCTTCTATTCTTTCCCCGGTCAAGATCAGATCTGTAAACCCAGCAGCAGAATTCCCAATCAGGTGGTTGAAGAATGGACCAGACAGGGTCCCCAAGAACATGTCGACGAGCTCGCAGTCAGTCAGAGGCGGTTGTACCCTTCCAGCAAGGTCCCTCCATTTTTGAGCATATTCTTTGAAACCTTCACCTGCACCCATAGACATTCCCTGAAGCTGAGTGCGCGTGGGAGCAAGGTCGGCATTGTACTGGTACTGCTTGTAGAATGCAGTGGCCAAATCCTCCCAGCTGTGGATGTTAGCTTCATTCAGTTGATAGAACCAATCGAGTTGGGTTCCAAACAGACTATCCTGAAAGAAGTGAATCCATAAATTCTTGTCAGCCGTGTAGGGCTGGATCCTCCTTGTGTAAGACCTGAGATGCAGCTTAGGACAGGATGCCCCGTCGTACTTTGCAAAAGCAGGTGCCTTGAACTTGTGCGGGATCACTACCCCAGAAGACAGACCTAGATCCTCGAAGTCCAGGCCAGGCACTTTTTGTATCTCCATGGCACTTAGCCGGTCTTCCAACTGTTTATACCTGTCCTCAGCTGGAGGGTACTGTTCATCATTGAACTCGGTCTCGTTGTCGGAGACCACTGGACTAGGCACCTCTCTCTCATGGGGACTGTCTTTCCCAACAGACGTGGTAGCCTGCTCAACTTCATTTAGTGATCCATTCCCAGATTTGCGTCTAGGGTTGAACATCACCGTCCTCTTCTTCTTCTTCTTCAAGAGCAGAGTCTTCAAATCCTGTTGACCCTGGGCCAAACTCATGATCAACTCTTGGAATTGGGCATTCTGGGCCTGGAGGGCCTGGATGGATTGCTCAGTAGATGTTTCCGGATTCATGATGAGACTGCTGAAATAAACAGCAAAGAAGGTAAGCAACCTGTAGAAAAAGGGTACCTGTAATGCAATGATATGTATGTATGCATGCGATGTTTTCAAGGATCTCGCGGGGTAAACAAGAAATTTGTTAAAGTTTGCATTTTGTAGCTTGATGGAAGGAACTTCATGTTGTTGAGAGTCCTTCTTCAAGGGTCAAAGGCTCACCATATCCAGTGGGTCATAGCCCCTGACAACCTTGGCTAGAGGAAAATAAATCCCCTTTGCCCTTTGCCAAACATGTTGGTTCATCATGACCTGCATCACAAGCCCTTGAGATCCTTGAAATGGGTTAGTCCTTATGCGGGATGCATGCAATGGTATGATGTTATGCTATGCATGGGGTAATGTAGGTAAACCCTGTTATGAGTCCCAATTAAGGACTATAAACAAAACCTGCAAGAAACTCAAGTGTCAGATAACAAGCATGCAAGTAGTCAAGTATGAAAGCACACAAGTCACACCACAGCCCTTAGAGTTTAGGCCAACATGGGGTCTGGGTATTACCCTCTTGAAGTTGGTGGGCTCAAACCTGTCCTATCAAAGTAACCGGGTTCTAAGGGTCCCAATATCATTGGATTGCTTTCATTGTTCATCGTTTCGATTTAGCCACTGAACTGGCGACCGAAATATTCCAAGAAAACAACCCTCAATTGAGTGTAGTATCGAGTATCAACCAACCTCGGACTGCACCAAAGTCACTTATCTCACTACCCTAAAGAGGCCAAGATGGTTCAATTAAGGTTCCTAAGGTCAGTTGATGCTTCACGACACCACGCGGCGGCCTCGTACTCTCCTTGACTGAACTCAAGGGTTACCGGTATACACCAAAGTGCCACATCAACGTAGCAGACTGCTTCAACCATGTCGGTATACCCCGCACAGTTCCCTCACAGTCTTGTTGCTACTTTCTAAGAAGGTATCCCCCAGATCCGGGTTAGGATCTATAGAACTCCCGAGACAGTCCCACAATTTAAAGCAAACAATTCAGACAATTGAAAACACAAGTGATCTTAGTCCTAAGGTACACCTCACTTTATAAATTTCCCCAGCAGAGTCGCCAGTTCTGTGATCGGTGGATCTGGAACTGACTGTTTAACGCTGGTTCGCGAAATGTCGCGGTAAGCAAGAGTCGCCACCGCCTTTTATTTTCTCCAACAAGGAAAGGACAAAAGCACAGAAAAATTCCTTATGAGATTTAGCTCTCGGTTCGGGAGGTAGATTTATAGAAAGGGAAGGTGTTAGCACCCTTTCTATCCATGGTTATCCATGGGCTCTTAGATACTTGCTCATTTGTGTTTTCAAAATGTTTGTTTGCTTTTCAAGTGTGAGAGGGTTTGAAAAAGTTTCATTTAAAGTTTCAGATCGACTCTTGTATCGGTCCTCAAGAGTGTTTGAAAAGTTGTTTTTGAAAGCTTTTTGAAAAGTGTTGGTGTGAAAAGAAGTTTTTGATTTGTTTTGAATTAGAGAAAGTATCTACGAGTCATCTACCTACCCTAAGGAATTAGGCTGTGTAAATGTCCTTAAGGTAGTGCCATCCCACCATTGAGAGGTAGGTAGCACCACCGTTGGAGATGTTCGGGTCAATTCGAGTTTAGGGACAGTGTGGTCACCGAGCAACAGTAAGACACCTTAGAAGCTACCCTTATGCCATTGATCTTTTTATTCCGAGGCAACCGTTTCGAGGCAACTATTCCGAGGCAACCGTTTCGAGGCAACTTGTTTCGAGGTAACTAGATCAATGGACATAAGGACTCACTAAGACGTCCTATACTCGACGACCACGTTTCGAGGGCAAAGCAACAGTGAGGCGTACCCTAAGAGTGGTGTGTGAATTCGTGTGTTATTTTCATGTTTAGCATTTATCTTTTGATCATGGCATGGTGAGCTACACATTGCTTTTAATTTAGTCATTCATTCTTTCATGCAAGTTAGCAGTTTTAAAAGTGCGGAAATTTAAATACGGAAAGTAAAATCCTACGCTATTACAAGGCGCGGGTCTATACATCGCCAAATTAACAAAGACCCGTTTTAATAAAAATGCGGAAAATAAAACCTAGTTACTATTACATGGCTTGAGCAATTACATAATATTCACAAAGGAAATAAATGCGCGAATAAAATAGAACGTTCGAGGGTGTTGGACCCTTTTGAAATTAAATTGAAATTAAAAGCTAATTAATTATTAATTTAAAGAAAAGAAATGTTTTTTAGTTTTTTTGTATTTATGAAATAAAGAAAATTAATTAGAAGTTAAATAAAACACTAGTTCTAAATATTTTTAATTATTAAAGAAAAGGTTAAAGTTTAAAACCTAATTTACACTAATTAATTATTTTACATATTTATTTACAAAAGTATTTAATAATTAATAATAATAATGATGAGAAAATTATTTATTAAAAAAAGGATGAGAATATTAAAAAACCTAATTTCTACATATTTTAATTTATTAAGAAAAATGTTAAAATTGAAACCTAAATTAACTAAGTTAATGGTTAGATCTTATTTAAAAAAAAATTAGGTTAGTGATGAAATTAATAATAATTAAATATATTTGTATTTTTGATTTTTCTGTTTTTATTATAGAAAATTATTTTATGAAATTAAAGAAAACAATTGAAAACAATTAAAAGAATAAAAAGGAAAATCAAATAAAATAAAAATAAAATAAAAATGTGCAAACCATGGGGGGTATTCAGACCCAAAGGGAGGTTTTTTGTGAGAAATCTGGCCCATTAGACAAAAAGCCTTGTTTGACTTTCTGGCATCACGTGCGTGTTCATTGACTCCTGAGTACCGTGGTCTGCATTCTTTGGCCATTGGATTGGGTTTCATGTCCATTTGTGTTCTGGCCTCAACGTTCCTTAATCTTCTTAGGATGTCTGTCTCGCCATGTATTGTGTCATGCATAAGTTGTTCTTTTGGCCATTTGGCTTTTGGCTTTTGACTTTTGGCTTTTGGCCATTTGGCTTTTGGCTTTTGGCCATTTGGCTTTTGGCCTCAACGTTCCTTAATGAACCTGCATGGGATCCTGTCTAAATCTGCAGTTTTGAATCTCACGAACACATTAAATAAAATCATAAAATGCAAATAAAGCCAATATATGAAGAAATTTAATGTTTAGGCACAATATGGCATGTATGAATGATTATACCCTTTTGATCATGGAGATCAAATCAATCTTACCCTTATTGGAAAATTAGTGACCTGAATGCTTTTATGCCCTTTGGATCATGGAGATCAAGCCAGCCTTATCCTTACTGAAGAAGTAATGAGGTGTTGGTTTGTAACTGTGATGGCTTATTTGTAGTGAGAGAGGGATTTCTAATAAGGATTTCAAGGTTTTAGGATTCTTGAAAGAATTTGATATTTTGACAATGTTGTGGCAAGGTTTTCTTCTTCTCTTTTTTCTCCTCTCTGGTTTGTGTGAAAAGAAGGTGATTATATAATGGAAATTAAGGTAAAGAAAATGGGCTTTGAATGTGCAATTGGGCCTCCAATGTTCACTTGAGTTCGTCACTTTCCAGGCTAAATCGCAGGGACTTAAGTGCAATTTTTGAATTTGAAATGTGAAAACAAAATGTAGCCGACATCGATAACTAACTCCTGTCCGAAAATTGGCTCAATCGGATAAACGGTGAATTAGTTATGAATTTTTGAAGTTTCAGCTCAGACAAACTTATTTTGGTCTCCAGTGTCGACTCTGACACGTTCTTCAATAAAACACTGGTATTGATCAGTGCATAATTTGGTCTCGACTTTTGAAGCAAAGTTGTAGATCTATGAGTCAGTGACCTTGTGTAAAAATATGAGCCCAATCCGATAAAAATTGACCGAGTTATGAATTTTCGAAGTTTCGGCCCAGATGAAATAATATTCAGCATTCAGGATTTTCAGCGTGTTACGCATTCTGAGCAAAAAACGAAGGCCTTTTGAATATCGTTTGAACTCAATACCTTCTGTGAAAATGTAGTCACCTCAATTTGTGAAATTTTGGCGCCGGAACCAGCTCGATACGATTAAAATCGACCAAGTTATGATTTTCTGAACATGATGCAAATAAACTTCTGTCACAAATTTTCTGTATGAAAATACTTGATAAATCTACATTTTTGAAGACCTTCTGATCGAAATTGGCTTCTAGCCGTGAGAGATGAAAACATAGATAATGTCAAGACGGAATTTTGGCCACCGGAACGGGTTCAATACGAGCCACGATCTTCAAGTTATGAATTTTTTAGCGCGTAAAAACTGCACTTTCAGCACACTTTTCACCATATTTCTTCGAGAAAACTCACACATTCAAATACCTTCTTTAAAGAATTGACTCTTGAGTCGAACCTGAATTTGAGAATACGTTATCAAAGATATCTTGGAGAAAGAATACCTGAATATGACGCGCCGGGTTGGACTTGTGAATTTTTCTTGAAATATCTTGAGAAATATGGGAGGGCAAATTTTGGGGTACAACACCGACCAGATAGCAGTTAACTACTTCATCCTCAGCAACTGTGAAGCCTGGATCCGACCAGATAACAGCTGACATTGGAGCGATCTTCCCCAGCAAAATCATCCTTTCAGCAAAATTTGAAGATATGCATATTCTTCATCTCCAACAGGCAATCAGGGATTCAATCTCCAAGAATTTCCTCAACAGTAGTCAGGGATTTATTTTCCCAGACAAAAACATATACCTCACATTCATACATCATAACATATACATACCATACGCATTTGGCATGATACCACATCTGGTGAACATCATGCAAACATCTGCATTTTACTAACCCTTTTCTCACAGGTAGAACATCAAGTTTTAGTATAAATCACAAAGAATATTTATGCTGATACTTCTTCCAATGTTTACCAACATTCCTCCAAATGGCATCTATAAGCCCATTCACCATCCATCTTCGAGTGAAAATTTCTGGGCAATTTAATGTTCAATCATCTTTCACCTTCAAGTCACGAATGGCGGATCCACCAATCTAACTCTTCAGGTTTAAGAAGTTTGAACAGGGGCAGCTGTTGTACCCCAAAATTTGTCCTCTCATTTCACAAGGGATCACCCTGGATCCCAGGTTTGCTTCTTTCAAGTTACCAGGCCTTGAATTATCAATTTTTCCAAGCAAGTCATTCACAAGGGCAAAATGGCCATTTGCACACTAAGAAGTCTAACTTTGACTTTTAGATCAAAATCAAATCTCAAAAATCATATTTCATCAAGACAAGTTGGAATATGAAGTTTGTTTCATCAGGAAATTTAAAAGTCAAATTTTACTTTGGAGAAGTCAAATTCTAAGTACTTAGAAATTTTTCTAAGTGTTTAAGAATTATGACAATTTCAGAACTTCTGACCAGATTATCACCATAACCCTCAGCAAATTCTGGACACTTTCAAGGCAGAGTTTGGTCAGAACTTCTGGGCAAGTTTTCACAAAAGCTTCGGTCAGAGTTTGCCATGGTAATTCAAAGAAGGTTAAGAAGCGTGCTGCAAGATTTCTAGAAAGTATGAAAGCTCCTTCAGAATATGCTGGAGCCAAAAGATAAAAGGATCAGAAGATTGGATGCTACGCTGAAGCAGAACTTCTAATCCAGAGTTAAGCAAGGATGTAGAGTTTCACATGGCAGGATTTCTGATTTGATAAATCTCATCATCATTTAATGCTGACCACCACTTTTGAATTATTATCCAAAGGATTTCCCCCATGTGTACCCCTACTGTCTTGGGAAGACAAACTTTTGTGCAAAAGTATGCTAGGCCCATGCGCTACTTCTACTTTTCTTTAATTCTTGCTGACAAATCCAAATTAGGCGCTGTTAACCATCCTACTTGGTGCATTGAAACACACTTGTTTAAGCTTACTTCAAGAGTAAGTCAGCATCTAGCGTATGATGTTGGTGCCACTTGACCTCTCCAAACTACAAAACCTTTGCCTATAAATAGAACACCCTTGGCCATTGAAAAGAGGTCGGAAAATTTGAGAAAGAGGTGTGGAATTTGAGAAAGAAAAGCCTTGAACCCATGCAAAAATTCCAAGAGGCCAAAAGGATTACAAACACAAAAATATAAAACCTTAGCATTTGATTCTTGCATTAAAACTCCATTTTTCCTTAAGTTGTTTCTTGACCAAAACCACCCATACAGTTCCTGATATACATTCAAACGCCATCAAAAATTCTGTAGTCAAACAGTAACACATTCTCCACCAATATCCACCTCAAAGAATCAGAACTTTATCCCTTGGTTGTTCCAAAATTTTCTAATCATTTATAACCCAAGTTGAAAGTTTCCAACCTGCTGAAAATGTGAGGAAGCTGTTCAGAACGCCACAAGTGGTCAGAACCAGATTCCAGCTCCCAGAGTATTTTCTAGCTGCAAGGTAAGTTTTTGCTGACTCTCACCATATTATTTAGGCATTGTCAGATTTTGCATATTTAACACAATTTAGATATTCTGATTCTGATGGTGTACATATTCTGAGATTTCATGCATCAGCCTGCCTAAGTAGAGAGAATTCCAGTTTAGAGTTTCATAAAGAAATTAGGACTCAGAATTAGGATTAGCGAATTCATGTTTGCTTCTGATTTATGTTTCTGATATCCCTTGTTTCTAAAACATTATGAAACTTGTCATAACTGTTATATGTGCAACTTCTGTTCTGTTAAGAAATGACTAAGTTGCAGATGTTCTGACTAGCATGGAGAAGAGAGGCAAAGTTCTGTCAGTTGCATCAGAACTTCTGAAAACTTCTGAATTCTCAAAAGATCCAGAACTTCTGAACTTACCTATTTCTATTAACGCTTGTTTCTGTTTCTACAGCATGTCAGAATCAGAACTTCTGACCTCTTCTGTTTCAGCATTTACGCTGATTTTGTCTTCTTTCCTTTATTATTTTTTTCATCACTTTTATCTTTCATTAATAAAAAAACTCCAAAAATATTTCATATTCATATATCATATTTTCTTTCTTTTAACATAAAAAGACAAAAAATATTTTCTTAAACAAAACTTATTTCTTTTCTTAAATAAATAAGCATTTTACATTTCCTGTACATCCTTATCCATTTCAATATGGTTGTAATAGTAACTTAGGATTTAATTTACAATCCCCATTCATAAATTTGTACACCCCACCCCCCTAAATATTGTAATAGCGTAGGACTTTACATTTCTGCACTTTTATCGCTTTCATATATTGTTAGTAATTAGGGTGTGTATGGAAAGGCTAAAACCAATGTTAGAAAACTCTAATTCAAGACAAAATATGCATGCAATCAAATATACTTGCACACTAGCACCCCTAGGTTGATTCCACTTGTTACCTTAAAAAAATGGACATGTTATGCATGTGAGATGTCTTAGCATAAACAAAAATTCAAGATCATAGTCCCTCGATGACGCTATCAAAGTCACCTTTAGAAATGATCTCAGACCCTAAAGAAAAATTCTAAATCATCTCACAACATTGCTATCATGGTTATACGATGACCCATGCTCGTCCCTTCACATCCAACGATGGGGATTCTTACCAAACAATGGTAAGATAGAAACGTCTAAAGGAGGAGGAAAAAGAACACCTAAGACCCTTTTGAGTAGGTATATTTCTCCTAGTTACTTGCTCAATTTCAAAACAAACATCCTTGCTATTTTCAAAAACAATCACATACACTTTCAAAACACTTTCAAAACACTTTCAAAACACTTTCCAAACGTGAAATATTTTCAAAAGCTCAACACCTTTGTATACATTCTTACGAACAATAATCATTACAAAAGTTTGCCTAAACGATGGTGCCTTTTCAAATACTTTCAAAAAACCACACAAATCATATTTTCGAACTAAAGCAAGTGATCTAGCAAGTAACTAAGAGCCCATGGAAAACCATGGATGAAAAGGGTGCTAATACCTTCCTTTTTCATAATCTACCCCTCGAACTCAAGAAACAATCTCTAAAGGTCTTTCCTGTGCTTTTTCACCTTTCCTTATTGGATAAAAGAAAAGTCGGTGGGGACTCTTGCTAAACCGCAACATTTGCGAACCCAAATGCAAAAACAACCAAGTCAGTTCTCCCACCGTATCACACCTTCCTTGCCAGCTTTGCTTCATTAGAACTAATCATGCCTTTCCTCATTAGAACCTTGATCTCCTTGATGGATCTGAGTAGAACTGTGCCAGCTTCAATATAAAGACTTCTTCGATTGGTCCTCTCCTTTGCTTCGATTTCCTGTCCATTTAAAGAGAAGTCTCTGGTCGAAACACATTTTGTGGCATTGTGACCCAACAAGGAAAGATTATGGCATGGGCATGTTTTCAGAGTGTCCTCTGGATGGCCTCTTTCAAATGGCCTGGAGGGAGTCCTTCGAAGGGCCCTTGTTCAAGTACCAATCAAAGGGTATTTGTTGGGATATCAAACGAAGAGTCTTTTGTTACGCCAATCGAAAGGCTTTGTAGATGGTAATCGAAGAGTGCTATATAAATGGCAATTGAAAAGCATTTTTGAGATGCTAATTGAAAAACACTTAGTAGGTGCCAATTGTAAGGCACTTTGTAGTTGCCAATCGAAGAGCCTCATTAACAGGCCAATCATAGGGTTCTATATATATGGCAATCGAAGGACACTTAGAAACAGGCCAATTGAAGAGTGCTACATATATGGAAATCGAAGGACCTAGAAACATCATTTGAAAAAAATTTCCTTGTCTTCAAGCCAAGGTTTGTGACCACCTATGCAAGAGGAAAATCTTGGAAAAATATGAGAGGGCAAATTTTGGGGTACAACAGGCTGAATGGAATTTTCCTCGTGCTCGAGCAATCATGAGACCTCTTATGGAATCTCATCATACTCTTCTTCTTCTGCCCATAACACGGGATATTCAAAGTTGGGAGAGGGTGCAGGTTCATTGTATTCAACAGGTTTATTAATTAATCTGCACATGTGATTTGTGATTCCTTTTAGAAACAAACACATATATCAAATGATTATGCAGATTTATTCACAAACATATTTTATTCAAAAAAGGTTTTTCTTATTACCATTTTCCATGAAAAAGGTAGAAAAATAAAAGACACAATTTTTGAGAATCAAAGATAACTTTTATTTATGATTTTAATCATCACAACAAACAGATAAGCCCATACAATGTTAACTTTCATCTTGGGCATAATGAAAGCTTTTTGCAAAGAAAAAACAAATTACTTTGAGACATGGATGCAAGAGGGAACATCATAAGTGACCCAGTTCTAGATTCTGACTCCAGGTGTCACATAATTTGGAATTTCCTGATCTTCTTCATCCTCCTCAATAGCATTAATTCCAGAGACAGTTGGATGGAGGTAGCCTCCGCTGCAGAAAACATCATGATAACTGCTCATAGTAGACTTCGACTTCAAACCTTCATTGTTGCCATTCTTTGTAGAGAATCCTAAACCAACCCTGTTCTTGTTTACTAGAGGATCAACAACCTGTCCTCATACTTTACTTAGACTATTGCGCACAACCTGCTGAGCATCTTTGAACGAAGCCATGGAATTATCATTCCCTCTTACATTATCAACATATAGGGCTTAGAAATATATTCCTACAACAACCTCATCTGCTTCAACAACACTTAAAGATGATAGGTGAGATATCATTAATGCTTGCTCTCTGTTTATAATAACCACTTTGCCTTCACACACAAACTTTAACTTTTGGTGCAGAGTGGAAGTGATAGCCCCTGCTTCGTGTATCCATGGTCTTCCTAGTAGACAACTGTATGCTAGTACGATATCCATGACTTGGAAGGTGATCTGGAACATATGCGAGCCTATATGACTAGGCAGATCGACCTCTCCAATAACTGACTTCCTTGACCCATCAAAAGCTTTGACAATAATACCACTTAGGCGCATAGGAGTCCCTTGATGTTTCAACTTCATCAGCGTACTTATCGGTATCACATTTAAAGCTGATCCATTATCAATCAGCACATTTGATAATGAATCATTTTTGCAGTTCATGGATATGTGGAGAGCTAAATTGTGGTTTCTCCCTTTGTCATGAAGTTCATCATCGCAAAAGCTTAGGTTATTACATGACATAATATTACTTACTACACTGCTGAATTGATTTAATGGTATATCATACTCCACGAAGGTTTGGTCCAACACCCTCATTAGAGGTTCTTTATGAGCAGCAAAGTTCAATAATAAATCTAAGATATATATTTTTGAAGGAGTCTGCAGTAACTGATCTATAATTCGGTAGTCACTCATCTTGATTATCTTTAAAATATCATCCACTTCTTTATCCAGAGTAGCACCACTGGATTCACCTGTAGCCTTCTTTTCTTCAACATTTTCCACAACCTTCTTTCCAGTACTAACATCTCCATGAACAACCGATGCAAAAATACAACCGATGTGGGTCACTCTACTAGTCTCAGTAATATTCTCAACATTAGACATTGGCTGGATCGGAATTTCCATACCATCCTCTAAAATTGTAGCATTATACTTGTACGGTACAACTTTGTCTGACTCGTAAGAAACGAGCCCTGGTAAGCAAATCACCACAGGGGAAACAACTGGCTTACTACAGTATTCAATTTCAACAGGGGCATAATCATTGAAAAATGGAACAATTACATTCACACCTTCTTCAGAAAACTCTGCCATTAAGGAATCATCACCAGAAAACATATCCTCATATAAAGAAAATAATTCATCTACGGAAGCATATTCATCATCATTTGATTCTTCCTCAACCAAGAAAACTTCAATCTCATTTACTTCACGGTAATCATATCTTTACCCTAAAACCTTGATAATTCCATTATCCAACAACAATTGAATACCTTTTCTCAAAATTGAGCATCCTCGAGAGTTCTTGCAGCAAATCCGGCAAGATCCATAGTGATGTTCTACCTGACCAGCCATGTGGCAGAAAGTAGCATGCATTTGTACGAGATCATCATTCATATGTTCTACATCAAAGATTATGAACTCTCTAGGACATCCAGAGACGATGTTCACTTCCTCCTCATGCTCTGCCCTAGGCCTGATTATGTGGATGAGGCCCTCATCCATCATCTTTTGCAAATCAGCCTTTATCTTATTGCAACCTTGTATATTAGTACTACAGATATCACAACCAGCATGGTCATGAATATAGTAACTAAACTCACAAAGGTCTGCGTGCATCTTTACCAGGTCTCCTCTAACCAAGTCAATATCATAGATTCAGAAGTTCCCTGGATAACCAACAACCATGTTAACAGTATTTTCTCCTCCATGCTTTGGGAGAGGATTATCTTTTACATTCAGATTGACATCTTTGAAGGACAAAAGGCCAAATCTAACCATTTTCTGTACTTCGGATTTCAGAGGATAGCAGTTTTCCACATTATTCCTTGGTGCACCCTGATGGAAAGCGCACGTCTGATCTGCCTTGTAGTACCAAGGTAAAGGGGATGGTACAGCAGGAGGTGGTCTAGTCTGGACTAACTTTTTCTGGACCAACGCTGGAAGTAGCCCTGTATAACTCATAGGTATGGAGTCAAAAGGTTCTCTTCTATGATTCTTCCCTTGACTTCCCTAAGTGGCTGGTCTTTGATAAGCAACTGTAGTCGGAGCCGCATTTACAACCGGAGTTATCGAGGCAACCTATTAATGACGCTGATGATTTCTTCTAGAAGGATTAACCCTTATCTCTTGAATAACAACATTTGTTTCCCCTTCTTTCTTATTAACAAATCCATACAACGACTTCTTCACATTGCTGTAACTTTCACTTTTTATGAGACAACCTTCTCTCATAGCTTCTTCCAAACAGACACCAATTACCACCATTTCAGTAAAATAAATGGGTGCACTCGCCACCATTCTCTCATAATAGAATGCACCTTGTGTTTTCAGGAAAATCTTTGTCATTTCTTTTTCTTCCATTGGAGGAATCACTTGGGTGGCTACCTCACGCCATCTGTGTGTATATTCCTTAAATGATTCCTTGTCCTTCTAGACCATGGCCCTGAGTCGATCACGATCGAGCACCATGTCCACATTGTATTTGTACTGTATGATAAATGCTTTACCTAAGTCATTAAAAGAATGAATACTGGCACTGTCCAGGCTCATGTACCATTTCAACGCTGCACCAGTTAGACTATCTTGATAGAAATGAATCAACATGCGCTGATCGTCTGTGTGGGTAGACATTCTCCTTACATACATCACCAAGTGAGCACGAGGGCAAGTGTTTCCCTTGTACTTTTCAAACTACGATACTTTAAACTTTGCAGGTATCTTCACATTGGGAACCAAGCACATATCATTCACATTCTGCCCTAACAGCTCTTTTCCTCTGAGGGCCTTCAACTCTTTCTCTATTTTGTCAAACTGGTCTTAAAAATCATCCATTCTATCATAGAAACCCAGGCTTTCACTTGGTGGAGGAATTGGACGATACACATCATCATTAGCAAACGGGACCACATTTACCGAGGGAGGTGTAGCATAGTGAATCTCGTTTCTAGAAGCAGGGGTAACATGCATCACAAGAGGTGCGGGAGCTGCAGCAGTTTGAACAAGTGGAGAAATCTGAGGATCCTGATTAAAATATTATGGCATAAAGTTCTTTGGCATTCCCCAAGGATATCCCGGAGGCATACGATTTTGAACAACAACATGAGTAACACAAACAGGAACAATCAGAGCTTCAATAGTAACCATTGTCTGTTGAGGCTGAGCAATCGATGGCTGATTCTAAGCAGCCACTAAAGATTCCATCAGAGCAGTGAGATTGGCCATGCCGACCTTCAGAGCAGAAACTTCCTCGCGTAACTCGCAATTCTATTGTTCTAGGTTTTCCATCTTCCTTCTGAAATTAGCTCAGGTATTGTACTTGGAGATAGCTTGCTGAACAAAGTAAAGAAGCATAGTAAGACACCTGGATATGCATAAAAAATGCAAGAAGTATGTACAATATGATGCATGATGTGTAATGCACATGATTCAATTTATTATTATTTCAAGGGAATTAAAGATTTATAAACAATATGCAATTGTCAAAGTAATAACACATTTGAAATATTGAAAATTTTATTATAATAACTTCAAAATGGATTACAAGTTTCAATAATCCCAACTACAGTGTGAAAATAAAGTCTAAAACCCTAAGAAACAAAGTTGATGGAGATCACTTTATACGCTGACGCTTCTCGGTAAGTCTGGAAATCTGAACCTTTAACCTCTGGTTTTCTTCCGCGTATCTGGTAGCGACCTCTTTCCAATCATATAAATCAGGAAGTGAGCAAGTAGTGACTGATTGAGGCTTAGGAGAAAATAAACCCCCTTGCCTCTCCATCATCTCAACAACCCGACTCTCAAGAATCTCAATCAAGTTGTCTTTCTCCTTCAAGTCTGCTCGGTGAGAAACCTCTAGAGTCTGACACTTATTCTTCCGAGCTTCTTTTTCCTGCTGCATCTAGACTAAAGCAAGCTAGAGCTCTTCCACATCATCCAATAGGGGAGGAGTGGTCTTCACAAACATATCAGGCATAAGTGCTTCTCGAGAATACAACATATTCAACTGAATAGCTCTTGCTTGTACCCACTGTAGATAAGGCTCCAAAGAAACAACCCCCTAGGTCCCAAGTTCTTCCTACTCTTCTTGTGAATGTGACACCATGCCTTCACAATCTTCTCCCTAGCTTCCTTATGGTCTTATCCCTCTTTCAGGAAGAAACTACTCAAATGAATACTATTTGGTTTATCCCTCATCAGATATCCAAGTTGTCGTTGTGCAAGAACAGGGTTGGAGTTAATTCCTCCCATTGTACCAAGAAGAGGTACATTAGGGAAACTACCATGACCATCTCTACACCATGGTAAGCCTGATGATACCAAACAATATCTGAATGTGTAAGTGCCATGATCTTAGGAGCCCAACAAGGTTCCTTCCTAACATCCCAGAAGGCATCAGACTGAGGCAAATGAGAAGTAAACCACTGATACAACAGAGGCGTGTAGCAGATGATCATCCCCCTATAATAAGAATCTCGAAGATGAATAGAGTAATAAGAATCACCCAATAATGTAGGAACTGGGTTTCTAATCATGAATATCTTGATGGCATTGATATCAAAAAATTTGTCTATATTGGGATACAAGAACAACCCGTAAGCAAGTAAAGCAAAGATGGCCTCAAAAGCGACTGTACTCATCATCCTAGAAAAGTAGCAAGCTTTCTCCAATAAGAACTGAGCCGGTAATCCTGTTATCCCTCCTTTAGTAGTCACGTGGGCTTCAATCTCAAACATCCCCAGATGGATCAAAGCAGCAATCTCATGTGGTTTAGGCTCCCCCTCCAAACCAGTAAAAGGAACACGATCGGTAATAGGTAAACCCAGCATATAAGAATACTCTTCTAGTGTAGGCATCAACGGATAGTCAGGGAAAGTAAAGCATCAATACATCAAATCATAGAACTGGACCAAGATCGAGAGAATACCCTCCTTCATCCTAAGCTTCATAAGAGAAATGATGGACCCATACTTCCTCCAAAAATCTACAGAACACTCAATCTCAGGAATCAGACTCATCAACTCATCTATCTTGGGATCTTTGAAACTGTATTTTCCAGTCTTTATTTTTCCAGAATCCATAGTAAAAAAGTACCTGAGATAATCACAAATAGTCAACTTTTAAGTCCGTTGAAATAAAATATCTTCAAAAGATGCTTATGAGTGCATGAATGTATGATGCAACAATCACACACAAGATCACAAACATGGGGGGTTCATAGGTTTGACGTCACGAGCATGAAGTCAAAGGTACTACCCACAAGGTATGGTCTAATAGTTATCACCTACCGAACAAGGTTCTAGAGGTTCCCAGAGTCTACATCCTTCCTTCAGATATTACCAACTTCCCGATTAACTCGATAATTAGTAATATTCTCAAGAGAAACTCATCCGAGCATAGTATCGCGTGACAACTACTTCCAGATTACTCTGTCATAGCTTCTGCACTACACCTAAAAGGCCAAGATGGGTTAGGTATTCTACGGTCCTCAGTTTCAGCAGGCTCCCAGGTCGAAAGCAGTATGTCTTCCTGATTACTCGGTAAATGATACTACAGTCAAAGGGGCCTTAATGAGGGGGGATATCATGTCTCCTTTTTTTGGGATTACTCCCTCAAAGTTAACATGACTATACCGTCCGCCCTATCTTAAGTTTGCAAAAGTCCAGGTATAAGACTTATGAGAAATCACCAAGCACCCAAAAAACCAGGAAAATCCAGACAAACATATATACAACATATAAGATATAACACATAATAGCATACATACAGATACAAACAAAGATAGGCTCAACCCACTTAGGGATGGACCAGCAAGAGGTCAATCTTTCCCCAGTGAAGTTGCCATTTTTCTGTAGCGGTAGAAATGTTTAAGACTAAGCCATTGGATCGACTAGGCTTGTACAAATCAAAAATAAAAATCTTCACCGCGCTTTATTGTTTCCAAAGCAATGGGAAAAGAGCGAATAAACCAAAAGAGGGGGAAAGATTCTAGGTAAGGGGGTTAGTTATGCAAAGGGAAGGTATTAGCATCCTAAACATCTACGATACTCTGCATGAACCTCTTTGTAAAATCTGTATATTTTGGCTATAAAATGTTGTATATATAAAATAGATTGTGGAGATGAGAAAAGAAGTATTTTTTATGATTTTTGCACCCGCCGCGGTTGCGAAACTTTAGTGTCTACGTACCGCCTTCCGTGCAATAGGGGATTAGGGTACACGTAGTTCCTCTTTAAAAAATTTAAAGCACAAGTGTGTTGGTTAATTTTAAGAGATAAGACATCATCGTCATTGTCCGTGTAGAAAACATACTTACTACCCATGAGAAAGGAGACTTTGCATCATCTCAAAGTGGAGGATATGGCTTGGGTTTTAAAATCAACAAAACCTCACTCAACACCCAAGTGGAAAATATCACTCTTCACTATATATTGTAGAAGTATAATTGTTTGCATCACTACAAGGATTGACAAGAGTCAAATCTTTTGAGAAAAGTTTTAAAGCAAAAGCCAAAGTGGCAAAAATGGTTTAAATTAGATTGATTTACTTTTAGTCTTCTCACAAAAATGTCCAAGTATTGTTAAATTGATTAATGTTTGATTAGGAAAAGATTTTTTAAAAATGCATGGACCTAAGTCCAAGTTTATTATGAAAGTGGTTCAAGTATTTAAACAAAAAGTGTTTTCAAAAGTAGGGAGAATATTTTTGAAATTAAAGAAGATAGGAGGAGATGAAGAGACTATCCTAAAGCATAAGGTAAAAGCTAGGGAAAAGAACCATCTAACCAACAAGAAGGCAACATTTGAAATTCCGAGTCAATGTAGAATTCCATCTTTTGGATTTGAAACTAAGCAATCAATCAATAAACCTTTGAAGAATACCAAGCTTCAATTGCATTTAGTCCTCACAAAAATTGGGCAGAGTAACAGTTATATATAGATGAATTCCAGATTATAGACGAAGTAATCATAATAACCTGCACACAAAACAAACAAACAACCAAATGTCTTGAGGTAAACCCCAAGAACTCCAGACAAAATATCAATTAAGGTCACAAGGTCTCCAGCATAGGTCAAGGTTTCTATTCCTATGTCCAAGAAGTCCATCACTCTATAATGCCAAAGATAGTAACCAAGTAGTCTAAGTAACATTAAAGTTTTTTAGGGTTTAAGTTAATTATTATGTATCTTGAAAAAGAAATGAAAATCTCAAGTGACTAAAATAAAATTACATGAATATAAAGGCTCAAGTGAGCAAAGATGAAAAAGAGCATGAAATGTAAATGCTGAAGTAAATGGTGCATAAAATAAAAGCATAAAAATAGAAGCACAAAATAAAGTCAAATGTTAAGAATTAGTGGTTAGTTGGATGACCATCTTGAAACTTGCATTTGGAACTCATTAGAGGATTGGTATAACCAAAGCCTCTCAACAATAAGTTGCATTTTCTTTTTGTAAAGTATATCATCCATTTTAAGAATCTCAAAGTAACTTAATGATCAATGATGTTTAAGTTATCCACTTTGACCAAAATTGATAAAGTTCCATTAGAGGATTGGTAGAGCCAAAGCCTCCTAACAATGGATCTCAAGGTTATTGAATTATAGGGTTTAAATTAACATACTTGGGCTTGCAAACATAAGTTTGGGCCACGAATGATCATTTTCTCAAATCGGGACGAAATTTAGCGTTATGTTAAGCAATCATAAGTGGACTTATATAGAAGTCGCACCTATTTTGAGGCCGGTGAATAGAAATCTATGCATCATTTATTTTGAGACATGATATAGAAATCATTCTCCAGTAACACTTAGTGCAATAAGAAGGGGATGGGATGAAGAGGGAAGGGAAAATGAATAAACCACATTTGAATCACAATTTTAATCAAACTATTATTAAAATCATTCATCCATTTTATGGAGTTAGACTCAATACCATGGATCCAATGATGTTAACAAAGCTCACGATCAAAAATTCAATCCAAGATCAGCTAGAAAATATACAAAATAAAATAAAATCGTATTTAACATATAAAAATAAAGGTTTTAAAAATGATAAAAATGAAAATAAGTGAAAAATGTTAACTATGTTCAAATTAATCAAGAAAAAATAATAAGACCATAGAAAAATCAGAAATGAGTTCAAATATTTTTTTAAAATTTTTGGTAATTTTTTAAATTCAGAAACTATTTTTAAACTCAAAAGAAATGGGTAAAATAAACAAAAATGGTGAAAAATAATAAATTCAGAAATAAAAAATAAATAAGGTCACCAATATTTGTCACAATGTCATTGGATCCTTCCCTATTTTTTTTCTAGAATTTAAAAATGCATAAAAGTATTTTTAAATATTTAAAACAATTAAAATAAAGTGAAAAATTATAAAAAAAAGATCAAAACACAAAATAAAAATGTGAAAAAATAAAAATCAGAAGGAGAAAAATCAAAAGTATTTTCCATAATTTTTTCAGGTTTTTTGTAGTTAAAATGAATTTCCTATGAATTTTTGAAGTTTTAAATAATTTAAATATAAAACTCTTAAATAAAAATAAATTCACCAATAGATGAGAGTCAAAACGCGTTAGTAAGCTAATCTAATGGATCAGACGCGCTGTACATATCATGATCTTTAATAAATATCACACCAGATCAAATATTTTTAAAATAAAACAACTTAAAATGTGGCGCGTTGGATGGAGTCTAACTCACAAAAGTAATCAGATCCAAGGGCTCCTGCAGCATGCGCATGGTAAGGCAAGCATATTATATCCGTTTCAAAAAAATAACGAGGCTTCGTGTCATTGGTTGAAGACGAAAATATCATCATCTTCAACCTCCAGCCATCCCCAAATCGAATCCTTCAAACTGTAAAATTAGCAAATCAGACTGGTACCATTAGATTCGTCTCTTCAAGACGATTCTAATGGTACCATCGCGCCAAATTTATATAAATTATGCAAGGTTGTGTTTGAAGAAAACCGAAAAAAATAGCGAGCACGAAAATCTGGGATATCTCACTCAATTCTCAATGAAATTGCAAGTTATGAAGAGCACGGGGATCAAAAGGATACAAGGAGTGGATTAGTCTTTTATTTGAATCAATTTGGCCAAGAAATCTACCTGAACAAAAGAGTGAGAAGTTTCTCTGAAACTGGACTTCTATAGATCAATATAGGTCACTGTGATACGGTGGGAGAACTGACTTGAGGTTTTGCGTTTGTGTTTGCAAATATTGCAGTTTAGCAAGAGTCGCCACCGAATTTTCTTTTATCCAAAAGGAAAGGTGAAAAAGCACAGGAAAGACCTTTAGAGATGTTTTTTTGGGTTCGGGGGGTAGATTATGAAAAGGGAAGGTATTAGCACCCTTTTCATCCATGGTTTTCCATGGGCTCTTAATTACTTGCTTAAATCACTTGCTTTTGTTTGAAATTGTGCTTTGCGTGGTTTTTTGAAACTTGCTTATGATTCTCGTTCGTAAGAATATATACAAAGATGTTTGTCTTTTGAAAATGTTTTCAATGTTTGTAAGATATTTTTGAAATGTGTGTGTGTTTGTTTTGAAAAATAGCAAGGATTGTTCGAAATGGAGCAAGTAACTTAGAAGCCGTCTACCTACTCAAATGTCTTTCTTATGCATCTTCTATTCCTTTGACATTGTTGATTTACCATTGATTTGGTAAGCAACCCTATCTTTGGATGTAAACGGGACGGGCATGGGTCATCGTATAACCATGATAGCAATATTACAAAGTATCTTAGCATTTTTGAGGGACCAAGATCATTTTATAAGGCAACTTTTGAATAGCATCATCGAGGGGCTATGGTCTTATATTTTTTTTGTTTTGCCAAGATACTTCGCATGCATAACATGGCCATTTTGTTCAAGGCAACTAAGTGGAGTAACCCTAGGGGTGCTTGTGTGCAACTGTGTTTGATTCACATACATTCAGTCTTTGATTTAGGAGTTGTCTACTTGTTAATTTTATCTTGCCATACATTTCCTATTTTACTAGCAAGCATACAAAAATAATAAAATGCAAAAAAGATAAAACCCTACACTATTACAACCATATTAAATAGCATTAAATTATAAAGGTAGAAATAAAATAAAGGCAAGAAAAAAAGGTCTTTCGACTCAGGCAGGAACACCCTTCGATTCTGCGCATTTTGGCTATTTTCGACTTGGAGTCTGGAATCAATGGAGTCATGCCCTTCGATTTTCCTTTGTCTCCTTCGACTGGGGGTTGGAGTCAGTAAGGTTCTGGCTTTCATCTGAGGCCTAGAAACAAACAAGGTTCTGGCTTTTCCACAGGCTCCTTGCTGCCTCATTGTAAGCATATTGGCCCTCAGATTGTAATTTGAAAGGCTTGTGTAGCTAGCCAATCGAAGGGTATAACAAACCTGTATTAAGTTCTTAAAATGCAACATCCAAACATAACTATAGTCCAGGGGTTAGCACAAAAAACCCAGTGGGTCTCAAAGTCTAAAGTATAACTAATTAAGGCATAGTTTTTCAGCATATGGGCAGTCAGAATCGAATGTTAAAACATGGTCTAGAAATATCTACATTTTCTTTATTGGCATGTGCATATGATGTTTAAATGAAAGAGTTCCAAGTTTAGAGAGAACTTACCTCTTGAAGTGTTTAGTCGAAAGAGTTGTAGGTGACTTTTTTGATGGTGGAGGGAGCTTCGTTAGGATCTTCCTGAAGCTAGTTCTGTTACTACTTGGTTTGGGCAGTCACTGAATCGAAAGAGAGTATATGACGGTGATGTGTGAATTGAAGGTTGCTACAGTCTAAGGGAAGTAAATCGAAAGGTAAACTATTGAGGCTTTTTATGAAAAAAATCTTAGAGTTTTGAAGGTTTGAGAATGTTGGAGAGTCTGAGAATATGGGAGAGTTTGAGAATATGGGAGAGTTTTAGTGCTTGAGGATTTTTATGATTTTTCTCTCTAGCAAAAATCTGGACCCTTTCTTTGTCAATGGTTCCTCTATTTATAGAGAAAAGGTTTGGGAGTTTAAACAAAGATGTGGCTTGGCTGAAACGTGAATATTAAGCTATGTCAGATTTTCCAAGATCCCAAGGTGAAGTACTGAAGTCGTTGGTTAAAAGGGGCTGACTTCCCTGGCTTATGGTGAAGTGCAAACAAGATTTAAGCAAAGCATGGGCTTGGTACAAGATTTGTACTAGCAAGTTCACTTTCATACAAAAAAACTTATGGACAAAGGCTTAATCACCTGGACAATAGCTTAATCCAAAATGTAAGCAATTAATTATGGAGTGAAATACAAGCATTAAGGGTTGTAAAGTCAGATCATGTAGCATGGTCCAAAGATTTGATCAGTGTCCTTTCAAAGTCCTACTTTTCACTTGTGTCGAAGAGTTCCAGAAATGTATTAAAGAAGATTGCGTCGAAGGATTCAGAGTTGGGTTTGAAAGATGCTGATTCGAAGGGAACCAAAACTCCAATCGAAGCTTTTGTGTGAAGGATGTTTCAAGTCCAAACGAAGAATGCATGCAGGCACCAGACTTGAAGCAGGCTTGTAGGCAGTAAACTTGTCCAAGTCGAAGTAGGCTTGTGGGTAGTAAACTTGTCCAGTCGAAGGGATGAGTCGAAGGAGACCTGTTTTCCTCCAAATTTGTCAAAATGTTATTTTTATTTGTTTTCTCCCTTTTTGATAGTTTCCTTTTAATTTTGGTACTGGAAAATTCCAAAGTACTTGTGCAAGCTTGAACCTTGAGAAACCTTGTGAGAAAGGCCTTGAAGAATGAGAGGGCAAATTTTGGGGTACAACAGCTGCCCCTGTTCAATCTTCTTAGACCTGAAGAGTTAGATTGGCGAGCTTTGCCATTTATGACTCGAAGGTGAAATATGATTGGACACTAGAGTGCCCATAAATTTGCACTCGACAATGTGTAGTTGAGGGAATGGGCTTAAAGATGCCATTTGGATAAGTGATAGAGTCTTGTTGGAGATGGGCTTGTAGATGCCATCCAAGAATGTTTGTTGAATTGTAAGTTGTAAGTCAAAAGAATAAGTATCAGAATGGTGTCCGTGTTTGGCACGTATCTGAGCTGTATCTGGAGACTGAATTTGTATGAGCGACAGAATAGCATCCGTGTCTGGAGCGTATCCGTACTGTATCTAAACTTGAAATCTGAATGAGTACCAGAATGGCATCCGTGTCTAGAGCGTATTCGTACTGTATCTGAACTTGAAATCTGAATGAGTACCAGAATGGCATCCGTGTCTGGAGCGTATATGTACTGTATCTGAATAGCTGAAATCTGAATGAGTAACAGAATGGCAACGTGGTGAGCGTATCTTTACTGTATCTGAAGTTTGAAGTTGAATGAGTATCAGGATGGCATTCGTATCTGGAGCGTATCTGAACTGTATCTTAAATTCTAAATGAGTATCAGAATGGCATCCGTGTTTGGAGCGTATCTAAACTGTGTCTTGAAGTCTGAATGAGTATTAGAATGGCATCCGTGCCTGGAGCGTATCTGAACTGTATCTTGAAGTCTGAATCTGAATGAGTAACAAAATGGCATCCGTGTTTGGAGCATATCTGCGCTGTATCATGATTGCATATTGTTAATGGTAGCCGTTAATATTATCCTAAAAAGGGTAAAATGTTAGCTGGAACACGACATTATATTGCATGAAATGTATGATGCAATATATGTATTTTATCAATGTCTATGATATATGGATGTAATGTATGCGCATGTAAGCTGATTTGCTGTGTTGCTGTATGATTAAGGAAAATAAATCCTTGACTGCTGCTGAGGATATGTGGATTCTTCATATCTTGAAATTGAAGTATTAACAGAATCCTATTGTGAGAGCAATGCCGTATACTGCTTGAGTAATCTGCTTAGGGAATCCAAAGAATTTTGATGACTCCTACTGGGGATTTAATAATGGGAATCCTCGTTCTATTGGGGAGCAACGAAAACTCTATGGGAAAAAGCTTATTCTCGTTTTGGGAAAAAGTTCAGGAGTTTCGGTCGTCTGCCACTCTACTGGGGAATTATCCTAGGTTAGGGAAAAATAGAAGTTAGCTGTTGTCCGGTTGGTTTTCAGGCTTCACGACAACTTGCTGGGGAATTTGGAGAAACTGGATGGTTTCTGCCGGGGATTAATAGTTTTGAAGTTTCAGCTCCGCTGGGGATCTTAATGACGTACTGTAGGGATTATTTATGGAATAGCCTAAAGACATTTTCCCATTCTTTCAACCTGTCAGTAATTGTTCTTTTCCATTTTGCTTATTTGTAAGCAGTAATTATGTTCAAATGCATATGTTCATTAATGAATCATTGGACGTTTTTGCAAATAAAACACAAGTGTAAAAGGAAAAGGACAAATAGTTTTCTGCACTTTAAAGAGATATCTTTGTATTCACTTTGAATAAGTATTTTGTACAAAGGAGACAAACATCCTAGTAAGAGGATGGTGTCATAAAAATAAGAAAAATTTATACAAAGAAAGATAGCTATATGTGATAATCCCACGGGGTTCCCATTCTGCTATAGCCTCCGTATCTCCGAATATCTTGTCCATTCGTTGTTTCGTCCGAAGATGATTGAATTGATCAGAAGCTCCGAGTTTGTTAGTGGAAGTCAATAGGTTGTCCTCAAAGTGATACAACGAGACATAGTCATACGCTTTTAATTCCCTAACTTTTGCCTGGACCGCCCTTTCGGGTTTTCGGTCCACCGGGAAACCCTTTTTTGCCCAAGTCGCCCTTTCGGGTTTTCAACTTGCCGGGTGTACAGATTTTTTTATTTTATCCCTAATTTTTGCCTGAACCTTTTGGTTCGCCGGGATGCCCTTGTTTTGCCTAGGTGTGTCAACCTAGCGGGTCTCTTATGCGTAGTATCTTTTGACTATGTCTGCGTTCGCAGGGTGTGGCAGGTCGTCACCGTCCATGGTGGTTAAGATCATTGCCCCACCAGAGAAGATGTTATTGATTACAAATGGTCCTTCATAGGTAGGAGTCCATTTGCCCCTGGGATCACTTTGTGGCTAGATGATGCGCTTGATCACTAGATCTCCAACTTAATATACTTGGCGTATGAATTTTTTGTTGAAAGCCTTGATCATCCATTTTTGATACATCTTACCATGGAAAACAACAGTAAGTCTCTTTTCATCAATGAAGTTCAGTTGATCAAGTCGGGTCTGGATCCAATCGTCCTCACTCAAACCTGCATCCTTCATAATTCTCAAAGAGGGGATTTGAACCTCAATAGGCAAGACAACCTCCATGCCATAAACCAAAGAATAGGGTGTCGCCCCAGTTGATGTGCGAGTCCTGGTACGGTACCCGTGGAGAGCAAACGGTAGCATTTCATGCCAGTCCTTGTAGGTGACTGTCATTTTCTATATGATCTTTTTAATGTTTTTATTAGCAGCTTCGACTGCACCATTCATCTTTGGCCGATAGGGGGATGAATTGTGATGTTGAATCTTGAACTGCTCGCACAAGGCGGTGATCATAGTATTATTAAGGTTCGTACCATTATCAGTGATAATCCTTTCTGGGATACCGTACCGGCAAATAAGATTCTGCTTGATGAAGCAGGCAACAACATTCTTAGTAACGGATGCGAAGGAAGCCGCTTCGACCCACTTTGTGAAATAGTCAATGGCTACTAGAATGAAGCGGTGTCCATTGGAGGCTGTAGGCTTGATCTCCCCAATCATATCGATTCCCCACATAGCGAAGGGCCAAGGAGCTGTTAAGACATTTAGAGGAAACGGAAGCACGTGCACCTTATCTGCATAGATTTGACACTTATGACAGGTCCGGGAGTGTTGATAGCAGTCTGCTTCCAGGGTAGACCAATAATAGCCTTCCCGTAGAATTTTCTTCGCCATCGTATGCCCACTGGAGTGATTGCCAAAGGTACCTTCATGTAATTCAGCCATGATATTTTCATCTTCACTCTTATCCACACATCGGAGCAGAATAGAATCATGATTACGTTTGTACATGATGCCATTACTTAGGAAGAACTTACCAGAGAATCTCCTTAAGAACTTTTTATCATTGATTGAAGCTCCTTCTGGATATTCTTGAGCCTCGAGATACCTTTTGACTTCATGAAACCAAGGCTGGTCCACTACTTTTTCAATATTAATCTCGTGACAGTGTGCTAGTTCGTCCATTTGTTCAATGGTGATCTGGGGAGCCTCGTTATCCAAATTAAGTTTAAACATAGATGACATTGTGGCTAGAACATCTGCTAGCTGATTTTCTTCTCGCGGGAAATGCTCGAAGGTAATCTGCTCAAAATGTGGTAGCAATGTCAAAACATGTTCTTTGTAAGGGATAAGGTTTGGGTGCTTAGTGTCCCATTCTCCTTTGATCTGACTGATGACCAAAGCTGAATCTCCAAACACATCTAAAGATTTGATTCTCAAGTCTATGGCAGCCTTGAGACCAAAGATGCATGCTTCGTATTCCGTCATGTTGTTCGTACAGTTGAAGCAAAGTCTGGCAGTAAAAGGAGTATGGCATCCTTCCGGAGATATGAGTACATCGCCGACACAATTACCAAGTGCATTGGATTCCCCATCAAAGAACAGGGTCCATCGGGATCCTTGTCCAGGTCCGTCATGTGGTCTGATTTCTTCACAATTGTCTAATGTCATGATGTCTTCGTCCGGGAATTCAAACTTCATGGACTGATAATCTTCTACAGCTTGATGAGCAAGATGATCAGCTAGCACACTTCCCTTTATAGCTTTTTGGGTTGTGTACTGTATGTCATATTCTATGAGGATCATCTGCCATCTAGCTATTCTCCTAGACAGAGAAGGCTTCTCAAAGATGTACTTTATCGGATCCATCTTAGATATCAGCAGAGTGGTATGAGTCAACATATACTGTCTTAGCCGGTGAGCAACCCATACCAGAGCGCAGCAAGTTTTCTCGAGCAGTGAATATCTGGTTTTACAGTAGATAAACTTTTTGCTCAGGTAATAAATAGCGTGCTCTTTTCGGCCAGACTTGTCATGCTTCCCCAATACACACCCCATTGAGTTCTCTAAAATGGTCAGATACATGATCAGTGGTCTTCCCTCGACTGGTGGCACCAAGACAGGAGGCTCTTGTAAATACTCTTTGATTTTGTCGAAAGCAATCTGACATTCATCATTCCATCTGACTACTTGATCTTTCTTCAATAGTTTGAAGATTAGTTCACAAGTAGACGTTAGGTGAGAAATGAATATGGAAATATAGTTCAGGCGTCCTAAGAATCCTCTGACTTCCTTCTCAGTGCGAGGAGCAGGCATTTCTTGTATTGCTTTGACCTTGGCAGGATCAACCTTGATGCCTTTGTTGCTGACAATAAAGCCTAAGAGTTTACCGGACCGGACCCCGAATGTGCACTTGTTTGGGTTCAACCTTAGCTTGTACTCCTTCAATCTGACAAACAGCTTTTGCAAGTGATCCAGGTGTTCTTCTTCAGTTTGTGATCGGGCTATCATGTCATCTACGTAGACCTCTATCTCATGATGTATCATATCATGAAACAAAGCTACCATGGCGTGTTGATAGGTTTCCCCGACATTCTTCAGTCCGAATGGAATCACTTTGTAGCAGAACGTACCCCACTGTGTGACAAATGTAGTTTTCTCCATGTCCCCAGGCGCTATTTTGATCTGGTTATAACCTGAGAATCCGTCCATGAAAGAAAATACTTTGCGCTGGGATGTATTATCAACCAGGATGTCGATGTGTGGAAGTGGAAAATCATCTTTAGGGCTGGCCCTGTTTAAATCTCTATAATCCACACACATTCTTACTTTTTCGTCCTTTTTAGGCACGGGAACAATGTTGGCAACCCATTGAGGATATGAAGTAACAGCCAGAAATCCAGCATTGAACTGTTTCATGACTTCCGCTTTGATATTCTCTGACATGTTAGGTCTCATGCAGCGAACTTTTTGTTTCACTGGAGGACAGTCTTCTCTTGTGGGCAGACGATGTACTACAATGTCTGTATCCAGTCTCGACATATCTTCGTATGACCAGGCAAAGATCTCAACATAATCATGCAATAGCTGAATTAGACGTTCCTTGACACTCGGCTCTAGGTTGGCACCCACTTTGATTTCCTTTTTATCTTCCTCGATACCCAAGTTGATTGTATCCAACAGCTCCTCATGAGTCTGAATAGCTCTTTCCTCTTATTGTAGTAGTCTGGCTAATTCCCCTGGCACCTCACAATTTTCCTCACCTTCGTATTCAGCTTGGTAGATTAGATCTTCAGAGTCACTAAAGGCTATAGCAGTATCGTTACCCATGAGATCCGGAATGGATGGTTACCTGCATTTGTGAGTGTGGGTGTGTGTAAGGGTATAGCCATCTTTAAACAATAGAATGTAAAAGAAAGACAATGAGCACAAAAGGTTTATATGTGAAAAAGCGTCCATGATTCATTGAATGTCATATGAAGATGAAATAAAAACCCTTACAAATGGACCACTGTGCCTCGGGTAAGACACAAGGTTTTTAAAGTGCGAATTGTTCATGGATATTACAAGTCCAACAGAAATGTAAAAGATAAATTACTGAGAGATGAAAGTTATTGGGACAAAGTCTATGGCTTCCTAGTTGTGAAGTCCTCTGTTGATAGTAGGAAATATCCAACCTTCCAAGCTTCCATCCTCTTCATTGTCTTCTACTGCATTGACCCCTTGGTTTCTAATCTTCACAGGTGGCCCTCCAGCACAGGCACGACGCACAATTTTCTGAGCAGTTGAAGTAAACCCTAAGCCAAACTTATCTGATTTATACGGGATGTCCGAAAGCTGCCCCCAGATGGTGCATCCACCCTCTTCCACTACTGCCTTAGCGTCCTTTAGAGATGACATTCGAAATGGAGGTCTTGTGATCTTAGGAATCGAGGATACCACCTTGGTCGCCGCTACTTCTTGAGAGACTTCTTCAAAATGTTGGAAAGGGGTTTCAATGAACTCACCATCCAACTCCACATATCGGAAGGAATTTAGATGACTAATCATGTACTCCTCTTCTCCATGGATAATTATGATCTTACCTTGGACCGGGTACTTCAGCATTTGGTGTAGTGTGGAGGTGACGGCACCGACATTGTGAATCTAGGGGCGTCCTAACAGACGGGAATAAGAAGGACGGATGTCCATCACATAGAAGGTCGAGTTGAAAATCTGGGTTCCCACCTTTATTGGGATGTCCACCTCCCCGTGGACCATCCTCTTTGAACCATCAAATGCTCTCACCACTATGTTACTGGGTTTTAATGTCAGCCCTTCGCAATCCAATCTGTCAAGGGCTTTCTTTGGTAGGACATTTAAAGATGATCTTGTGTCCACCAAGACATGGGCCAAAGTCATTCCTCTACACTCCACAGAGACATGCAAAGCCTCATTGTGTTTCCTCCCTCTGGGTGTCAAATCAGCATCGGAGAAGCCCAAACCATTATCAGTTGTCAAACTGGCCAGACAATCCTGGAATTGGTCAGCAGACGTCTCTTGTTGCACATGGGCTGTCTTCAAAAATTTCACCAGAGCTTTCGCATGTGCCTCAGAGCACAGCAGTAATGCTAGCATGGAGATCTTGGAGGGGGTTTGCCCCAACTGTTCAACCACATCATAGTCACTTTTATTTATTATCCTTAGGATCTCTTCCATCTCCTTCTTGGATGTTTCAGGAATAGCTAGTGATTGAGCCTTCGTCCGGACATGCTCTTCTTGAATGCTTTTTCCTTTATTCTCAGCAGTGGAAGTATTGGCAGGGAAAGGGATTGTGTCGTCTTTGTCGGAAGGTACGCTCATAGGTATGATCACTGGTGCATAGGTAATCTTCGGAACGGCCACGAGTCCAAAATCTGCCTTTGGAGGGGCAATCTCTGGAGAGAAGATTCTACCACTACGGGTAATCTTTCTAGTTCCGACAATATTGCTAATGTCGGAATTGTCTTCTTCGGAGCTCTCTTCTTCGATGTTTAACCCATTTGTTTAATACCATGGTAATAGATTTCTCCACCGTAATTCCATGGTACTGTTTTATCTGATTCGTACGGGACCAGCCTGGGCATTATAATCTTAAGTGGCGTAGTCTTTGGAGCAGATGTAATCCTAACGAGTCTTTTAGGGGCCCTGGAAGGATTGGCGGAGATGTTTATGATTGAAACGTCTTTAACTGGAAAAGTCAAACAGGAGCATTCTCAAACAGAATTTCTTGGTTGTCAATCAGGCGTTGGATACCTGTCTTCAACAGAGGGCAATCAATTGGAGAGGATAATCAAATATGGCAGTCTTTATCACAACCTGGGAATATACCAGCTTTCAACAAATTCAAATTAATGATCGGGAGCGGAGTCAACAGTTCATCCACGGTGGCAACAAATAAATCTTCCTCGACAACATTGACATTGTGACCATTCCTAGGCATCGGAGCGGAAATAACATTTGGTTTCTCAGGCGCATCAAACTCAACTTCCTTCACATCTATTAGGTCTTGAATTTTGTTCTTCAGAGCCCAACAATTGTTAGTGTCGTGCCCTGGACTTTCAGAATGGTATGCGCATCTGGCATTTGGATGGTAATGAGGGGATGTGGTATTGGGATTCTTTGGGGCCTCCTTTAAAGTTACCAGATTCAATTTCAGAAGATGGGGTAGAACCTGAGCTAGAGTCATGTTAATCCTGGTGAATTGTCGGACTGGCCTTTCCACCCTTGGCTGGTTATTTCTCGGTTGATCAGATGTGGGCTTTGGGATCATAACGGCCCCCACCACTGGTCGGTGTTCAGTTATTCCTTGATTCCTTTGTGAATAAACAACATATACCTCCTTCCTCCTAGTGAAGGGTTTTTTCACAGCCGTAGAGGCAGACGAATCTTTCTGAATCTTCCCACTTCTTATACCAGCTTCCACCCTCTCGCCGGTTAATATCAATTCAGTAAACCCTGCAGAGGAGCTCCCAATTAGATGATTGAAGAAAGGGCCCGATAGAGTTCCCAAGAACATGTCCACCAACTCCCTTTCAGACAGAGGGGGTTGCACTCTTCCAGCTAGATCTCTCCACTTTTGTGCGTAATCTTTGAAGTCCTCAATTGAAGCCATAGCCATACTCTGAAGTTGAGTACGGGTAGGCGCCAAATTGGTGTTGTACTGGTATTGTTTATAGAAAGCTATGTCCAGGTCTTCCCAATTATGGACGTTGGCCCTTTCCAACTGATAGAACCAATCAAGTTGTGTTCCTGATAAACTGTCTTGGAAAAAGTGGACCCATAAGTCTTTGTCGGCAGAGTGTGGCTGAATCTTCCTGACATATGATCTGAGGTGCATTTTAGGACAAGACACCCCATCATACTTGGAAAATAATGGCACCTTAAACTTTGGTGGGATCACAATTCCTGACACCAGCCCCAACTCTTCAAAATCTAGACCCGGTACTCTCTGGATTTCCATAACACTTAAACGCTCTTCAAGGTGTTTGTACTTATCGTCAGCCGGAGGGTATTATTGCTCAGAGTAGTCCTCCTCTTCTTCCTCTTCTTCAGAGTCTGACGTAACTTCCGTTTCTTTTCCTTTTCTTTCCCCTTCATCAGATGTTGTTGGAAAATCTAAGGTCCTTCTAGCTTGTCCCTGAAACCTTCTGCCCATGATTACCACACCAGCTGGCTTCTTCTTCTTTTTCTCCTTTTCTTTTTCTAGCAGAGTCTCCAGCTCTTCTTGCCCCTTGGCTAAGGTCATGAGTAACTGTTGAAATTATGTGTTTTGAGCTTGAAGGTCTTTGACCATCTGTTCGAGATCCATCTTACTGAAATAAACAGTAGAGAGATGAGGAAACTTGTTGCAAAGACCTGTTTATGTTTATGATGAATGATATGTATTCATGCAATGCTTTCAAAGGATTTAAAAATACAAATTTGTTTCAAACAAAAAAGAAACACACGTTATATTAATAAGATAGAATTTGAGTACATAAATGCCCCTTGGGCAAAATAATACAAAATTCTAAGATAAAAAGACATTGCGCATCCTCTTTGGTGCAATGTAGGTATTTAGAGTCTGCTCTTCATGAAGTAGCCGAGTGAGTTCCAAAACCTTCTTTTCGCTTGCGTAGAATTGGGCTTCGAAAGTATCGCGCTCTCCCTTAAGCTTTATCCAATCCCTTTGTAGATCTTCGAGTGATGTAGGCATGTCAGGATGTAGGATAGTGTATGGAACTTCTCCCTCCTTAACAGGCTCAATAATCACTGGGAGAATGGAAGGATAAGGCATCATAAGACTTTGAGCGCGGGTTCCTACCCACTTGAGGTAAGGTTCAAGAGGGATGGAATTCTTGTGTCCCAAAGTCCTGCTATCCACCTTGTTTAGCATCCTCCAAGCTCGGATGAATCTCTGGCGAAGTCCTTGATCGTCGTTGTCGTAGTCGAAAACCAAGCCTTGACTCAACATATCATGTGGGCCATCCCTTTGGGAATAACCAAACAGTCTTAGAGCTAAACATGGGTTATAGGTGATGCCTCCCCTAATTCCAAGTAGAGGGACATTAGGGAATTCCCCACAATGGTCAACAATGATAACATTCTCTTTGGATCGAGAGCACCAATGAATATCTGAATGTTTGAGCGTCATTAACCTTTGTGACCACCTCAAACCTTGCTCATTCTTTAAGATTGATTGGGGATGATGAGAAATAAACCATCTTTCCAGGAGAGGAGTGCAACACATAATAACACCTCTTTTCCTCATTGTAAGAGTGTGAAAAGAGTGTAAGATATCCCCAAGCAATGTAGGCACCGGGTTGTGAGACATGAAGATTTTGACAGCGCTCACATCTATGAGTTAGTCAGGATTGGGGAACAAGACCATCCCATAGATAAGAAGAGCCATAATCTCCTCAAATGCTTGCAAGTCTAGGGAATTCCAACAGCTTTGGGCTTTCTCAAATAGAAACTTTGCCATGAAGCCTTTGACACCACTTCTAGTTTCCCAATGAGTTGTGACATTAGATGAGTGCAAGTGCAGGGTTGAGCAATCTCTTCTGGCTTTGGATCTCTTTCCACACCATTGAAAGGTAGTTGATTGAGAATAGGAATCCTCAATAGTTGATAGAATTCTTCCAAAGTGGGCACAAGTTGATAGTCAGGAAATGTGAAGCAATGATGCAAAGGGTCAAAGAACTGGAAGAGAACCTTCATCATATCCTCCTCTGTGTTAGAGGTTACCAAGTTGAGTAGACGACCATGTCTCTCGGTGAATGGAGAGTTCTCAGGGATCCTTGAAGCTAGCTCCTTGAGTTGTGGAGGAATTCTTACAAGGTTGATTCAGATAGTTTTCCTGCGAAGTGAATCCATATCCTACAAAACAAGAACAAAGATGAATCTCCAAAATCCTTGAAATGGTTAGTGGATGCATATGATGTTCATGATGTCCATGATGTTATGTACAAGCATGCATATACAAACAAATCAAGCAAGTTCTTAGTTTAGGCTTGCATGAGGTTTCATAGGTAAATACCCTCTTGAAGTTTAGTTGGCTCAATCTGTCCTAAAAATAGTAACCGGGTTCTAAGGAGCTCAATATCATTGGATTGTTTCCTTGGTCATTTTTTCAGCTCAAGCCTCTTTAATGGTGACCGAAATATCCCAAGAAACCAAACCTCAATGAGTGTAGTATCGAGTATCTACCAACTTTGGACTGCACCAAAGCCGGTCATCTCACTACATCCTAAAAGGCCAAGTTGGTCAAGTAAAGGTTCTAGAGGTTCATTAGTGCTTCATAATATCACTCAGCGGCCCCGTATTCTCTTTGATTAACTCAAAGGCTACCGATACCCACAAATATGTCACACTAACATAGCTATTGCTTAGACCATGTCGGTATACCCCACACAGTTTCCACAATGTATTGCTATTTACCTATAATGTTTCCCAAATCCGGGTAGAGGATTCAGACCCAAACAAAGAACCATAATGTAAAGCATACAAATCAAACGATGTAAGCAAATAAATGTGATCTAAACCCTAAAGTAACCCCACTTCTTAGGATTTTCCCCAGCAGAGTCGCCAGTTTTGTGATACGGTGGGAGAACTGACTTGAGGTTTTGCGTTTATGTTCGCAAATGTTGCGGTTTAGCAAGAGTCGCCACCGACTTTTCTTTTATCCAAAAGGAAAGGTGAAAAAGCACAGGAAAGACCTTTAGAGATGTTTTTTTGGGTTCGGGGGGTAGATTATGAAAAGGGAAGGTATTAGCACCCTTTTCATCCATGGTTTTCCATGGGCTCTTAGTTACTTGCTTAGATCACTTGATTTTGTTTGAGGTTGTGCTTTGCGTGGTTTTTTGAAAGTATTTTGTAAAAGAGGCCATTGTTTAGGCAATCTTTATAATGATTCTCGTTCGTAAGAATGTATACAAAGATGTTTGTCTTTTGAAAATGTTTTCAATGTTTATAAGATGTTTTTGAAATGTGTGTGTGTGTTTGTTTTGAAAAATTACAAGGATTGTTTGAAATAGAGCAAGTAACTTAGAAGCTATTTACCTACTTAAATGTCTTTCTTATGCATCTTCTATTCCTTTGACATTGTTGATTTACCATTGATTTGGTAAGCAACCCTATCTTTGGATGTAAACGGGAGGGGAATGGGTCATTGTATAACCATGATAGAAATGTTGCAAAGTATCTTAGCATTTTTGAGGGACCAAGATCATTTTATAAGGCAACTTTTGAATAGCGTCATCGAGGGGCTATGATCTTATATTTGTTTTCTTTTGCCAAGATACTTCGCATGCATAACATGGCCATTTTGTTCAAGGCAACTAAGTGGAGTAACCCTAGGGGTGCTTGTGTGCAAGTGTGTTTGATTCACATACATTTAGTCTTTGATTTAGGAATTGTCTACTTGTTGATTTTATCTTGCCATACATTTCCTATTTTACTAGCAAGCATACAAAAATAATAAAATGCAAAAAAGATAAAACCCTACACTATTACAACCATATTGAATAACATGAAATTATAAAGGCAGAAATAAAATAAAGGCAACAAAAAAAGGTCTTTCGACTCAGGCAAGAACACCCTTCAATTCTGCGCATTTTGGCTATTTTCGACTTGGAGTCTCGAATCAGTGGAGTCATGCCCTTCGATTTTCCTTTGTATCCTTCGACTGGGGGTTGGAGTTAGTAAGGTTATGGCTTTCATCTGAGGTCTGGAAAAAAACAAGGTTCTGGCTTTTCCACAGGCTCCTTGCTGACTCATTGTAAGCATATTAGGCACTCAGATTGTGATTCGAAAGGCTTGTGCAGCTAGCCAATTGAAGGGTATAAAAAACCTGTCTTAAGTTCTTAAAATGCAACGTCCAAAAATAACTACAGTCCAGGGGTTAGCAAAAAAAAACCAGTGGGTCTCAAATTCCAAAGTATAACTAATTAAGGTTGAGTTTTTCAGCATATGGGCAGTCAGAATCGAATGTTAAAACATGGTCTAGAAATATCTACATTTTTCTTTATTGGCATGTGCATATGATGTTTAAATGAAAGAGTTCCAAGTTTAGAGAGAACTTACCTGTTGAAGTGTTTAGTTGAAAGAGCTGTAGGTGACTTTTTTGATGGTGGAGGGAGCTTCGCTAGGATCTTCCTGAAGCTAGTTCTGTTACTGCTTAGTTTGGGCAGTCACTGAATCTAAAGAGAGTATATGATGGTGATACGTGAATCGAAGGTTGCTACAGTCTAAGGGAAGTAAATCGAAAGGTACACTACTGAGGCTTTTTATGAAAAAAATCTTAGAGTTTTGAAGGTTTGAGAATGTTGGAGAGTCTGAGAATATGGGAGAGTTTGAGAATATAGGAGAGTTTTAGTGCTTGAGGATTTTTATGATTTTTCTCTCTAGCAAAAATCTGGAACCTTTCTTTGTCAATGGTTCCTCTATTTATAGAGAAAAGGTTTGGGAGTTTAAACAAAGATGTGGCTTGGCTAAAACGTGAATATTAAGCTATGTCAGATTTTCTAAGATCCCAAGGTGAAGTACTGAAGTCGTTGGTTAAAAGGGGCTGACTTCCCTGACTTATGGTGAAGTGCAAACAAGATTTAAGCAAAGCATGGGCTTGGGACAGGATTTGTACTAGCAAGTTCACTTTCATACAAAAAACTTCTGGACAAAGGCTTAATCACCTGGACAATGGCTTAATCCAAAATGTAAGCAATTAATTATGGAGTGAAATATAAGCATTAAGGCTTGTAAAGTCAGATCATGTAGCATGGTCCAAAGATTTGATCAGTGTCCTTTCAAAGTCCTATTTTCCACTTGTGTCGAAGAGTTCCAGAAATGTATTAAAGAAGACTGCGTCGAAGGATTCAGAGTTGGGTTTGAAAGATGTTGATTCGAAGGGAACCAAAACTCCAATCAAAGCTTTTGTGTGAAGGATGTTTCAAGTCCAAACGAAGGATGCATGCAGGCAGCAGACTTGAAGCAGGCTTGTAGGTAGTAAACTTGTCCAAGTCGAAGTAGGCTTGTGGGTAGTAAACTTGTCCAGTCGAAGGGCTGAGTCGAAGGAGACCTGTTTTCCTCCAAATTTGTCAAAATGTTATTTTTATCTGTTTTCTCCCTTTTTGACAGTTTCCTTTTAATTTTGGTACTGGAAAATTCCAAAGTACTTGTGCAAGCTTGAACCTTGAGAAACCTTGTGAGAAAGGCCTTGAAGAATGAGAGGGAAAATTTTGGGGTACAACAGTCATGATTCTTGAAAGTAATCATATGGTTAGCTTTAGGTAAGTTCAATGGAGCTAACTGAATGGAGCATTTGGTGTTTGAAGGTGAGAATGTAAGAAATCAGTAATTCAAATTTAGAGTTCGTATGGGATCTGAACAAGGGTCAATTGGCTATCCAAAGCTTGAGAAAATGAGTGAGGGATGGTCCTTATTTATAGCTGATCATGATGCAAGGCTCAAGCGTGTGAATTGGAGGCTAAATCAGTGAAATCGTGTGGACTTGCTAAGTGTGAAAAGTGTGACTTTACATGGTTCAAAATGCAGCAAAATGGATGGTTTAAGGGTCGTTTCTTGTTATAGAAAGTTCCTAAACACTATTAGACGCGAAATTGATCCTTAAACAGGCTTGTAATTGTATTTAAACTAATTTTCAAATCTGACTGAACTTGAAATTTCCATTTCATGATGCAACCTTCATAACCATGGTGCCAACAATGGAGGGCACCATATGATGTGATTTTTGATACACTTGAAAGATAAAGTAATAAGCTTTACAATGTGAAAGGAGTGAGATCATATGGATGCTTGAGCAAGAAGTTGTGTTTGAGTCAAATATGGAAGAAAGGGGCTGACTTTTCATACTTAGAAAATTTCTAAGTTTTTCTTCAAGAATGACTTATAATATCTTGTATCCAAACATGGTGTTCCACTTGGAATTTTTTCTTGACCAAAAAGATGGAATGAAATTTATCTCTTGAATGTCACTTTGAGACTCGAACCATTCAAAATATCCAAAAATTGAGAGAGTTCTGACTTGTTGAATTTGGCAAAAATTCATGAAATGACCTATAATCTTTTGCATCATTAGGGCATCTTTTTTCCATTTTCACACTTTGCATATAAAAGAAAGGTTGAAGTTCAAATCTTCAATATTATTATGGAAAAGAATGGTCTCAAGGTGATAAAAATTGATCAAGTTATGATCATTTGAAGTCACATAAAGGAATTTGAGGGTTCATCTGGAGGACTTGTAATATTTCTTCATCATCAAGTTTCTTACACATAACATTTCATTGAGAACTTTAATGTGATTTGTTAATAACCCTTTGAAGATAAGGATTCCTTTGGAATCACTCAAAAATACCAAAAAATGAGCAAGATATACCGCTTTAAAGTTCAAAATCCTAACTCCTAGAGCAAGAAAAATGCTTTGGGAAACCTCTGTAATTTTGATCAACCTTCTTGCACCAATACTTTTATCTTGCAAATAGAAGTTGTTGAGGATGATAATGAGAAGTCATAGCAACCAACACCACTTCCACATCTTGAGAATTGAAGGAGATATGCACTTGTGATCAATGGAGACAAAGACTTGTCCAATTGAGTCAGACTTCTTTAGTCAACCCTTGTACTTTTGAGGTAACTTTTCCAACTTGAGGCATAATGGATCATAATAGACTTTGTCATCATGTTGCTTCAAATATATTCCATAGAGGCTTGAATCTCAATAAATTTTTGTTGAGGAAGGCACAAATAATGAACTTATGAATCCAAAGGCTAAATTTGATGGAATGCATTGTGGTTTCACCTACATCATCAACAATTAGGATACACATACATTGTATTTGTTAGTTAAAGAGTAATAAAACATAGATGATCACAAAATACAAGTAAAGGTGCTTGGTGATTCCCCATAGAGCAAGATTAAAGATAGGGAGAAGAAACAAACCCTAGCCAGTGACTTTGTTGTGATTGAATTGATATGATATGATGAAGGGATCTTAGGGACAAAAATTGGGTTTCAACAGATGGCAAGGTTGGGGCAACAGGGATGTCGAGAGCTTCAACTGCATAAACAAATTTATTGACAACATCATTGACAACTTCATTTGTAGTAACAATTTCAACCTGCAAGGCAACCTCAATCTCAGCATAAACAGAGCAAATGTTAGTGTCAGTACATGAATCACAAAAGTAAGATTCATCAAAGTTGGAAAATGATTGAAAATCATCTAAAAACAAATCAGAATGAGCTTCATCAACAATTTCAGAAAGCAACTCTATTTGAAAAACAAAATGCTCTTTCAAGGGATGTTTCATAGCAACAACGTCCCTATTAAGCAGAAACAATTGTAAGACACAAAAAACAATAAAAATAAAATAAAATAATACAATACAAAAACATAAAATTTAATCTAATTTAGTCAAATTAGAATTTCACAATTTTTTTTTCTGCAATTTTTTAAAACTATGAAAACAGAAATAAAATCATAAAAAATATAAAAATAAGGAATTTGTGGTTTTAAGGGTAAGAACTTCAGGAAAAATTCAGAGGAAATCGAAACAGTAGCTTCTAAACTTACCTGACTGGCTGTAATACTTACCATTATACTGCAACCGGTATTGCAACCCTGAAAATCAACAAACACAAAAAAAAACAAGAAAAACACTAACAAGAACACTATACCTATGACTCTAATATTGGTTAATAAAAACAAGAATCCCCAGCAACGACGCCAATTTGATCAGTTATCGCACACGGATCAAAACCCCGAAAATTTTAAATGTAGTTACGGTAACGACAACTCAAGTATCGTATCGCAAGGATTCTTGATTTTATTAACCAACTGAAACAAATATGGGGGGTTTGTTTTGGTTTAGGATTCGATTAAGGAAACTGAGTAAAAATGATTATCTAAATAAGTGATTATAACAGGTTAATCTACCAGTTCGACTTCTAACTTATCATTGGTCATTATTATTTTAATTCCCTAAGTGGTTCCAATTCCTATTTGATTGCAATATTGAAGAAACAAGTGTCGAAAATACTACACGAGTTATGTTCCTAATCACGGAATTAAGCAAACAGTTAAAGATAATGCAAATTAACAAAAAAGCTAAGTTAAATGCGATTAAAGTAACAAACATACATCCACAGAATTAAATCCAACCTATTCTATAAGAAACAAGTTAAGCAAATGAAAATCATAGAACAAATTAGAAAGGGGCTGAATTAAGTTGAAATTGATAAAAACCTCAAATTTTTGTGGAATTCGAATTCAGTAGATTTCCCTTAGGATTAGTCCTCCATGAACAATTCGTACAAAGTAAAGTTTCTATCGTGAATACTGCGTAAAGTGTATAGTACCACAGTTGAAAGATCTTAAACAAATTAAGTATTTGCAGTTATAATTCAAACTGGATCAGAAAACATAAAGCCGACCCAAAAATGGCCCAAAACTAAAGGTTTCTGAAGTCTGGAACTTCAACGAATTAATTGAGACTTCTGCACTCCAAATCAGCTTTTGTCTTCAACATAAAAGTTATAGATCTTCCTCTTAGCTTTCCAATGCATATCATAATGCGTCAATCCAATTCTCGTAGCTCCAGTTATGAGGTTTTAGTAAAAACTACTTACAATGAAAATAAAATACGAAAATAAAATAAAGGGAAAAATAAACTAAAATATGAAAACTCACTAAAACAGTAAAAATAATAAAACAAACTAAAGAAATGCCTAAGTACAATAGTAGGAGAATATGCATCAAAATGCACTGATCACAACCCAAGAGGGGAAAGTTCATATCTATTGGGAACAATCCAAAACGAACAAAGTAGAAAACTCATCTCTATCGGGACCTTCCCAAGGAGGGGAAAGTTCAAATCTATTGGGGACAACCCAAAAGGAATGAAGCAGAAAACTCAACTTTATGAGGACCAACCCAAAGAGGAGGAAGCTCAGATCTATTGGAAACAACCCAAAAATAATGAATAAGAAAACTCAACTCTATCGGGACCAACCCAAGGAGGAGAATGTTCAGATCTATTGGGAACAACCCAAAAAAGAATGAAGCAGAAAACTCAACTCTATCGGGAGAAACACAAGGAGGAGAAATTTCAAATCCATTGGGAACAACCCAAAAATAATGAAGTAGAAAAATCAACTCTATCGGGACCAACCCAAAGAGTAGAAAGTTCAGATCTATTGGGAATAACCCAAAAGGAATGAAGCAGAAAAATCAACTCTATCGGGACCAAGGAGAAGGAAGTTCAAATCTATTGGGAACAACCCAAAAAGGACGAAGCAGAAAACTCAACTCTATCGGAACCAACCCAAGGAGGAAAAAGTTCAAATCTATTGAGAACAACCCAAAAAGAATGAAGCAGAAACTCAACTCTATTGGGATCAACCTAAGGAGGGTAAAGTTCATATCTATTGGGAACAATCCAAAAAGAACAAAGCAGAAAACTCGACTTTATCAGGACCAACCCAAGGAGGAGAAAGTTAAAATATAAATCCTATTAAGGATTAATGCCCTGAATAGGTAGTAACATCAAAAGGAATGAATACTGTCTACCAACCAAGTGGCATCTTAAAACAGATAAACAACCAAAAGAATAATGAATACCATTTATCGACTACATTGATAGTTTTAACATAGGTAAACACAAAAGGTTACAGACAAACCAACTTCTCAAGTAAGACAATATTTGCTATCAAGGACCAAAGTTCAATCTAGGAAAAAACTAGAAAGAAATGGTTAATAAGACTCAACTTAGTGAGGAAGTAACTCAAGTGAGGAATCTGTTCTATCTAAATAATATAAACTGAGGAAGAATGCTGAATAAAATCTTCCACGAGAGACAAACTCAGTGGGAAATTGAAAGGAATACATTCTCAGCTTATGGGGACACTATATTAGAGAGCGATTGAGACTTTATGAGTTTGTTGGGTATAGTGACTGCAAGTGCACAATCTATCGCGTAGTTTTGAAAGATATCGAACCCATAAGGACTGATGGTCGAACTACTGTTATCTTAGGGTTACTGTGTAAAGCTAAGACTAATTATAAAATTTGTGTGTTTGGGTTTAATCAGGAATTAACTAAAATCAAATGATTAATAATGGGACACTGGTATGAACTCTGTCAACTTCGGGGATTTAATAAGTCATTGGCATTTGTTTTTAGTATTAAAACACTGTTTCGGTGGAAACTATTTATTTAAAAACCATCGTCTCACACTTTCGTTCAATCGATTCAGGTCATATTATTAAACTCAAATGAGTGCTCTCACTGTTTCGTTTAAAATTCAAAAGTATTTTTTGAAAACAAATAAAGTTCAATTAATTTTAAAGCGCTCTTGCTGTTTTTAAAATTAATGTTTAATAACCACTATCTGGTTAAAACCTCAAAATCTCGCTCTATTGATTTTAACCTTAGACTGTATTTTAATCTCGTACAAAAACAATTAAATATCCAAATTGGAAATTAAAACCAGAAAAGTGCTTTTGTAAAATATTAATGTCAATTATTTCCGAATCCTTTCGGTTTAAGACTTACATACCGGTATCGTGGAATTTATCCAGACATAATTTTATTACAGGATAACATAAGATTAAAACATAAATTTAATAACACATGCATGGTAAGAACAAATAAATTATACTTTAAAATAGGAACCTGAGATTAAATACTGAAGCAAATAATTTGAGCAGTATGTATCCTCCACAAGCCGGCAAGATTAACTTGTAAAGAATTATCTTGAATTAAATAAAATGGACCTAGACGAATTCTGGAAGCTATGAAAAAAACTAAGGTTGCAGTATCCCTATGATGTGAAGAAATACTGCTTTAATGGTGCGGTTTTCTATGCTTACGAGAATTATGCGAAATTGGAAAACAAAATACTTAAAATTATGAAACTGGAATAATAGTAAAGTTGCAAAAACTAGAAAATAATGGCAATTACAGTACGTAGAAGAAATAATGAAAATTGGTGCAAAAGTCTGGAAGGTAACAATGTTGGTAACTGCTTGAATTTATAGATTCCAAAAGTGAGCAAAAATAGGAGGAATCCCCTTGATCCTCGTTCTTCCATCGTGGAGAAAACTCTGGCAAAAACCGTCTGTTCCGTCCGCTTCATGGAGACATTTTTGTAGCAGTTGTATGGGTCGTGGCGAGCGTCATGCGCATTATGACGTAGGGAACACATCTTCAAACTGTGTCGGTCGTAACATAAAACGTGCCGAGGGGAACCCCTTTACAATTGTGATGGGCGGCACGCGCCTGTGGCGGATGGCACACCTTCTAGTGCAGAATGCTGCCAATATACTGCAGGTTCAATGTAGTTAAGGTGGAGGTTTGAAGAAAATATGAAGAAGAAGAGTTCTACGAGGGTTTCTGTGATAAAACAGAAACGCTTCTGTTTCTAACTTCGTGCCAAGGCGCACACTATTGTGTCGAGCGAGATGAATTTTGTGAAGCGCGACGAACATCACGCTTGTATGGCAAACGACACGCAGCGCAAAATTAGAATAAAATATTAAAATTTCGTTTCCCAGACTTCCCATATATTTCAAACATTAAACTCATATATTTTCAATACTTGCAAGTATGTTGTATGTATATATATATATATATATATATATATATATATATATATATATATATATATATATATATATATATATATATATATATATATATATATATATATATATATATATATATATATATATATATATATGTGTGTGTGTGTGTGTGTGTGTGTGTGTGTGTGTGTGTGTGTGTGTGTGTGTGTGTGTGTGTGTGTGTGTGTGTGAACATGATAATAACAGTGCATTAAATGAAAAGCAATGTAATGTAAATTCCATAAATAAATGAATCAAAAACTGAACAAAATATAACTAAACTAAAAATAAATAAAAATTGTACTTAAGAAATTGAAATAGCAAATAATGGTAAAAATTGTACTTAAGAAATTGAAATGGCAAATAATGAATATTGTGGTCTAATAAGTCTTCTTCCCACACTTAAACAAAACACAGTCCGCAATGTTTAAATGTGAAAAGAAGATATGCAATAAGTCTGAAAAATTAGCCACTTTGATTGTTAAGAAGAAAAACGGAGTCGATATGCTGGTAAAAATGGTCCAACTATTCGACTACCACATCCATGAAAGAATGGAAGTCGATCCTCAAAATAATAAGCTCATCCCTCAACAAATCAAGCTCAGATTGTAAAGCATTTATAGAGGTCTGTGATCAAATACGGGAGGTGGAGTAGAAACTGGAGCGACATAGGTGTTTGAGTCAACCTGATTGGGAGAAGGAGAATGACGGTTAAAAGGAGGGGTTTTAGGTTCAGTCTCCTCATCAGACAGGAAGGAGTCAAGGTGGTCATAATCATGGGTATCTCAGGAGTAGGTGGTGGTGAAATGTGTGGTTCGGCCCAATCATATAACCAGTTGTTCCTGTTATGCACACTAGTCCTAGGGCCATGCAGGGTAAAAAGGGGCATTAATTGATTGTTAATGAGAAGTTCAAAGTTACTCGGGCCTAGGTTTCCAATTATTCCCCTATTGAAACAAAAATTGATATTCATTGGTTGAAATCTTGCTAGAGGGATAAGATTTACCAGTGGTTGTCTTAAGCCGATAGCATCTGCTATTATAGTTTATGGACGGCTCGCACAAAACGGTGGAAGTTGGCTATCATAAAGGTAGCTTAGTTTATGGGATGGTTTTGTGAGGCACAAAACATAATGAAAAGCTCGGCTCTAGATACCGTGGTTATGTTTTCTGGCTTACCAAAGAGGGCGTGGGCTAGGATTTTATGAAAATATCTTAAAGCTGGGTTATGAATATTTTTCTGAGTTCATGTTATCAGGTTCAGGGTTACCTATACCTGTAATATCCCCCCATAAATAGTCTATCTCACCCACATTGAAAGGTCTTCTTGGATCACTGTGAATGCATCTAGAACTTTTGGAAATCCTAATAGTTCTTCCATCTCCCTATGGGTATAGATGTATTCAATATTAAACAACCTAAACCTAATTAGTCCTCTATTAAACCCTAGACCATGGTTAGGTTTGTAGAC
Organism: Vicia faba; assembly: GCA_948472305.1. Classification (NCBI taxonomy): domain Eukaryota; kingdom Viridiplantae; phylum Streptophyta; class Magnoliopsida; order Fabales; family Fabaceae; genus Vicia; species Vicia faba. The sequence goes on along the minus strand of OX451738.1, from coordinate 1,214,555,417 downwards.
AAGAGATCTTAAAAACTCTAGGGTCAATCTACGGTAGGAACTAAACCTTCTTCTTATGGTAGATGTATCCCAAATTATTTGGCTTAATAAGAACAAGACATTGTCTCGGATTCCTAATGTAATCATAGCAGGTCCGTCAGGGTAGACACTCAATCCTAACTCCTTATCAGATAAAGACTCAAACCTCCTCTGTTGATTTCTTCCTCTAAAAACAATGCCCATAGTATCAACCAGATTCACTGTGGTTAGTAAAATTAGCTACTAGTAAAGTTAGCCTGAAGTAGGTTGATAGTTAGCATTAAGTTAGTAGTGAGTAATATTAGAGAAACAATACTGCATAATTTTATAAGATTAGAAATAATCAATACCAAAAAACTAAGAAAATAAAAACTAAAAATAAGCAAAGCAAAAAGAAAAAGACTAAAAAGTGGGTTATCTCCCAATAAGCGCTTTGTTTAAAGTCGTAAGGTCAACATAGCATGGTGATTAATCTAATGAATGGGGTGGAAGCCCATCTAGCCTAAATCTTATGTAATATTCCTTATTATCGACTCTATGATAATGCTTTAGATGTTGTCTGTTGACGATAAAAGGTTTACTACACATTCCTTTGATTTCTATTGCGCCATTTTGAAAAACCTTAGTGACTTCGAAGGGACCAGACCATCTAGAGTGAAGTTTTCTCAGAAATAGTTTAAGTCTAGAATTAAATAGGAGAACTATATCTCCTTCATTGAATTATTTTATAGATATTGGTTTATCGTGCCATTTTTTAGTTCTTTCCTTATAAATCTGAGCATTCTCGTAAGCGTCCAGTCTAAGTTCTTCTAGTTCGTAGATATCTAAAATTCTTTTCTCACTTGCGGCAGTGTAACTTAAATTAAGGGTCTTAATGGCCCAATAAGCTTTATGTTCTATTTCTACTGGCAAATGATATGATTTCCTATAGACTAATTTAAAAGGCGTGGTTCCGATCAGTGTTTTGTATGCCATCCTATATGCCCATAGAGCTTCGTGTAACTTAGATGACCAATCTTTCCTAGAGGTTGCTACTATTTTTTCTAATATTTGCATAATCTCTTTGTTGGAAACCTCTACTTGCCCACTTGTTTGTAGATGATAAGGTGTTGCGACACGATGTCAAACTCCATACTTCGCTAATAGTTTTTCTAAGCTTTTGGAAATGAAATGGGAGCCACCGTCATTAATGACGAGTCTCGGAACACCGAATCTTGGAAATATTATGTTCTTGAAAAGCCTGACTAATACTCATGTGTCATTTGTTGGAGAGGCTACAACCTCGATCCATTTTGAAACATAGTCGGCATCAACTAGTATGTAGTGATTTCCAAAGGAAGACAGGAAGGGTCCCATAAAATCAATTCCCCATACGTCAAAGACTTCCACTTCTAGAATGCCTTTTTAAGGCATCTCATCGCGTCTAGAGATGTTTCCAGTGTGTTGGCATTGGTCGCAAATTTTAACCTCGATATGGACATCTTTCAACATATTAGGCCAATAGAGGCCACCTTGTAATATTTTAGCGCAGGTCTTTGAAGTACTCGCATGTCCTCCATAGGGAGCAGCATGACAGTGGAAAATTATGTTTTCAATTTCATTTTCAGGAACACATCGACGGAAAATACCATCGGCACCTCTCTTGAAAAGCAAAGGCTCATCCCAATAATAGTGTTTAATGTCTTGAAAGAATTTCTTTTTTTGTTGATAAGACATATCAGGTGGAAGCACTCCAGTAGCCAAGTAGTTGACAAAATCGGCATACTATGGCAATATGGTTTTAGTGTAGACTGCTTCCATAATTTCGTGTGTGTTCATGTGTTCATAAGTCACAGGGTACTCTGTTGTAAAAATTTCCAATTCTAATTGGGTTACAAGGCGTTCATAAGGAAAATCATCATTTATGGGTACATAATCTGGTTTGATGTCTTTTATTCTGGAAGGTGGTCATCTACTACATTCTCAGTGCCTCTCTTGTCTTTGATTTCTAAATCGAATTCTTATTGAAGTAAGATCCACCTTAGTAATCTTGGTTTGACGCCTTTCTTACTTAAGAGGTACCGGATTGCAGCGTGATCGGTATAGATAATTATTCGTGCTCCTACTAAGTAAGGAAGAAATTTATGTAAAGAAAACACAACAGATAACAATTCTTCTTCAGCTGTGGCGTAATTTTTGTGTGCATGATCTAGGGTTCTACTAGCGTAGTAGATTGCATGAAGCTTTTTTTCCTTTCTTTGTCCTATAACTGAACCTACGGCATAGTCACTGGCATCACACATTATTTTAAATCCAATCAAGAGGTTGCATAATAGGTGCTGAAATTAATGCCTTTTTTAGTGTTGTAAATGCGTCCAAGCATTTGTCGGTGAAAATGAACTCAACATCTTTCATTAGCAGTTCGGTTAGAGGTTTGGTTATTTTAGAGAAGTCTTTAATGAAACATCGATAAAAACCAGTAGGGGTGGAAAAACAGTCCCGGCCTGTTGGGCATGCCCGTTTTACCTGCACTTTAGTGCAAGGCGGACCAAGAATTTAGACCCTCACCCTCTAATGTGACTGCCCTGCCCCGCCCTGTTTTCTTCGCGGGCATGATTATTTGTATAAAATTTTGCATTTTTAGGCCTAAAAGGTGTATTTCCCATGGTCTTTCCCTGCCCCACACTCACTTTTTTACAAGGCGGGCCTAGATTTTAGGCCCTCATCCTCAACTATGCCCACCCCGCCCCGCCCCATCTTTTTGTGGGGCAGGCCTAAACGGGGCGGGCATGCTCGTTTGCCACCCGTAAAAACCAGCGTGTCCTAAAAAACTTCTTATTTCTCTAACATTTTTTGGTGGTTAAATATTTTCTATTACTTTGATCTTTTCTTTATCTACTTCAATTCCCCTATCGGATACTATGTGCCCTAAGACAATTCCTTGTCGGACCATGAAATGGAATTTTTCCCAGTTTAGCACGAGGTTTACACTTACGCATCTTCTTAGTACCATTTCAAGGTTCGATAGACATCCTTCAAAACTTTCTCCACAGATGGAGAAGTCATCCATAAGAACTTCCATTATACCATCTAGAAAATCAGAGAATATGGACATCATACATCTCATGAATGTTGCAAGGAAATTACATAATTCGAACGACATTCGCCGATAGGCGAACATACCATAAGGACACATGAAAGTTGTCTTTTCTTGGTCGTTAGGATGGATAGGAATTTGGAAAAATCCGGAATAATCGTCTAAATAGCAGAAATGAGAGTGTTTTGCTAGTCGTTCAAGCATTTGATCAATGAAAGGTAAAGGAAAATGATCTTTACGAGTGGCTTTGTTTAACTTTCTATAGTCGATGCACATTCTCCACCCGGTATAAGTTCGTTGCGCTACAAATTCTCCTTTAGTGTTCCTTACAACTATAACACATCCTTTCTTTGGTATGACATGTACTGGGCTAACCCATTTACTGTCGGATATTAGGTATATGATTCCTGCTTCTAATTGCTTTTCTACTTCTTTTTTTACTACATCGCTCAGAATAGGATTGATCCTTCTTTGATGTTCCTTAGAGGTTTTTCAATCTTCTTCCAGCATAATACGGTGCATGCAGATATAAGAGCTTATTCCTTTTAGATCTGAGATGTTATATCCTAAAGCGGTTGGGTATTTTCTTAGGACATGTAATAATTTTTCAGTTTCTATTTGTCCTAGGTCTGCATTGACTATAACTGGTCGTTCAAGTTCTGTTTATAGGAATCCATACCTTAGTTTTTTGAGTAGTGTTTTGATTTCTATGACTGGCTTCTTTGGACAAGGTGTAGGATAAAGAGTTAGAGCTAGGCATTCACTCAGATTTTCATCTTGATATTCAAGGTGCCAATTATCTTCTCCGAGAATTGGAGGTATAGGAATCTTCAATACCTCTGAATAGGTGGTTTGTCGTTTCTCCAATTCTTTCACGCATTTATCAATTTCATCTAAGAAACAACACGAGTCGTCGATGGCTGGTGCCTTCAAGAATTTAGACAAGATGCATTCAACTTTTTCTTCTCCGACTTCGAAAGTCAGTTTTCCATTTTAACATTTATGATGGCTCCTCCAGTGGCTAGGAGTGGTCTACCTTATATAATAGGAATATTGGAGTCTTCTTTAATGTCCATGATTATGAAATCAGTGGGGATATAGAATTGTCCTATACATACAAGAACGTTTTCTAACATACCTAAAGGAAATTTCACTAATTGATCTGCTAATTGTACGAACATTCTTGTTGGTCTTCGCTCTCCCATGTTGAGTTTCTTACAAATTGATAAGGGCATTAGACTAATACTAGCTCCTAAGTCACATAATTCTTTGTTTATGACAAGCTTTCCAATTACGCAAGGTATGGAAAAACTACTCAGGTCTTTAAGTTTAGGAGGCATGTTGTTTTGGATTATAGCACTGCATTCAGCGGTGAGCAGTACAGTTTCATTATCCTCAAGATTTTTCTTATTGGACAAGATTTCTTTAATAAATTTAGCGTAGGAGGGCATTTGTGTGATAGCCTCTGTAAAAGGTATGGTAATGTTAAGTTATTTCAGAAGTTCAACGAATTTCTTGAATTGCCCTATATTTTTATACTTAGAAAATCTTTGAGGATATGGAATAGGTTGTTTATAGGGTGGAAGAGGCACATAAGGTTATTCTTTTTCCACAACCTCTTCATCACCTTATTTTTCTACTTCCTTCTATTCAACTTCCTTCTTAGTTCCTTTTCCATGTTATTGGTGCATGGCTGGTTTCTCGACTCTAGATTCAGTTAGCCTGTCTAGTTCTGTCCCACTCTGAAGTGTCATGGCATTAGCATGTCCCTTTGAATTTCGTTGGGGTTGTCGAGGAAAAGTTCCAGCTGGAGCAGATGTAGCTGCTTGCTGTTGAGCCACTTGGGAGATTTGTGTTTCTAAAATTTTGTTGTGTGTGGCGAGAGCATCATTCTTATTCGTCAGTTGCTTAATTTTCTCACTAGTGTGAATATTTTGATTCATGAAATCCTTATTAGTTTGAGCTTGGGTGGATATAAAGTTTTCTATCATTATTTCAATGTTGGACTTCCTAGGGATATTCGGAATAGTTGAGACATTTTGGGTGGCTTTCTGAAATCTTGGAGGTGTAGTAGGAGCTTGCCCTGGTGCGTACAAAGCATTGTTGCTTTTGTATGAGAAGTTTAGATGATTCTTCCAAGCAGGGTTATATTTATTTCCATAGGGGTTTCCTTGAGCATAATTTACTTTATCAACTGGTACTCCTGTTAAGAGTGGACATTCGAGTGTAGCATGCGCGCGAAGTCCGCATAAGTCACAGGTTGGAGATACTGCAGCCACGGTGGCTGCGGGAGTTGTGGTCAAGCTTTCTATCTTTTGGGTAAGGGCTTCTACCTTGGCGTTAACTTGGTCTAAGCTACTAACTTCATGCATACCACCTTTCGTTTTAGGTTTCTCCATCATGGTTCTATCGCTTCCCCATTGATAATGATTTTGAGCCATACTTTTGATAAGTTGATTGGCATCATGGTATGGTTTATCCATCAATGCACCTCTAGCAGCTACGTCAATCATTAGTCTTGTGTTGTACAAGAGACCATTGTAAAAGGTATGGATGATCAGCCATTCTTCTAGACTATGATGCGGACAGGGTCGCAACATGTCTTTGCATCTTTCCCATGCTTCGAAGAGAGATTCACTTTCCTTTTGTTTAAAACCGTTGATATTGGCTCTTAGCATAGCCGTCTTACTCGGCGGAAAATATCGTGCTAGGAAAACTTTCTTCAATTTGTTCCATATGGTAAAAGAGTTGGATGGTAGAGACTGGAGCCATGGTCTAGCTCTTTCTCGTAATGAGAAAGGAAAAATACGAAGTCTTATTGCTTCAGGGCTGACACCATTTGCTTTCACTGTGTTTGCGTACTGCACAAACACAGACAAATGAAGATTTGGATCATCCGTAGGACATGCTAAAAATTAGTTTTGTTGGACAACTTACAATAACAAAGGTTTTAATTCTAAATCATTCTGTGCAATAGCAGGAGCAACAATACTGTTGTGGGGTTCCTCTTGCGATGGGGCAGCATAATCCTTCAGAGGATGATTTTGGGGTCCTTCAGCCATTCTTGGGTTCAGAAGAGAATAGTTAGGAAGATTGAATTCAGGAAGATTACTTGGTTTAGTACTCTCTAATTCGGTGTCTTATATTAACAAAATGTTCGACCTCGTCGATTGGTTGCTCTAATTCCTCGCCTTGAGAGCGAGTGCTTGGCATACAATCAACGAATAAAATAAAACAAAATTGGCTGCCATAGTCTATTCTACATAACAAGGGATTTACAATATTAAACTAAATCAGTCCCCGACAACGACGCCAAAAACTTGATCGCGACTTTATGAGTCTGTCGGGTGTAGTGACTGCAAGTGCACAGTCTATCGCATAGTTTTAAAAAACATCGAACCCATAAGGACTGATGGTTGAACTACTGTTATCTTAGGGTTACTGTGTAAAGCTAAGGCTAATTATAAAATTTGGGTGTTTGGGTTTAATCGAGAATTAACTAAAATCTAATAATTAATAATGGGACACCAGTATGAACTCTGTCAACTTCAGGGATTCAATAAGTCATTGGCATTTGTTTTCAGTATTAAAACATTGTTTCAGTGGAAACTATTTATTTAAAAACCATTTCCTCACACTTTTGTTCTATCGATTCAAGTCATATTATTAAACTCGAATGAGCGCTCTCACTGTTTCATTTAAAATTCAAAAGTATTTTTTTGAAAACAAATAGAGTCCAATTAATTTTAAAGCGCTCTCGCTGTTTTTAAAATTAATGTTTAATAACCACTATCTGGTTAAAACCTCAAACTCTCGCTCTATTGATTTTAACCTTAGACTGTCTTTTACTCTCGTACAAAAACAATTAAATATCCAAATTAGAAATTAAAACCAGAAAAGTGCTTTTTTAAAATATTAATGCCAATTATTACCAAATCCCTTAGGTTTAAGATTTACATACCAGTATTGAGGAATTTAGCCAGACATAATTTTATTGTTGGATAACATAAGATTAAAACATAAAATTAATAAAACATGCATGGTAAGAACAAATATATTATACCTTAAAATAGGAACCTGAGATTAAATACTGGAGTAAATAATCTGAGCAGTACGTATCCTCCACAAGCCGACATGATTAACTTGTAATGAATTATCTTGAATTAAATAAAATGGACCTAGACGAATTCTGGAAGCTATGAAAAAAAAACTAAGGTTGCAGTATCCCTCTTATGTGAAGAAATACTGCTTTTAATGGTGTTGTTTTCTACGCTTACGAGAATTCTTAGAAACTGGAAAATAGAATACTAAAAATTATGAAACTGGAATAATAGTAAAGTTGCAAAAACGGGAAAATAATGGAAATTACAATACATAGAAGAAATAATGAAAATTGATGCAAAAGTCTGGAATGTAACAATGTTGGCAACTACTTCAATTTATAGATTCCAAAAGTGAGCAAAAATAGGAGAAACCCCCTTGATCCTCGTTCTTCCACCGTGGAGAAAAATACGGAAAAAACCATCCGTTCCATCCAATTCATGGAGACATTTTCGTAGAAGTTGTATGGGTCGTGGAGAGCATCATGTGCACTGTGACGTGGGGCACACATCTTCAAACTGTGCTGGTCATAAGATAAAACATGCCGAGGGGCACACCTTTTCAATTGTGACAGGCGACACGCGCCTGTGGCGGGCGGCACGCCTTCTGGTGCAGAATGCTGCCAATATACTGCAAAATGGCCATTTCTTCTTCATTTCTCCATTGTTTTTATTCATTTTCTCATTTATGCATTGCAAAAGCTAAGTACCTGAAATATACTGTAAATACTACAAATATAGATAAAATGTGACATAATAAACAAAGAATCAGAAGTTTAATTTATGTAAATCGGGCGGAGAATGCTATATCTTTTCGTGATATCAGAGAGGAGACACACTCTGTTAGAGGGTGAACACCATAAAAGCAATGCAAATGAGCATGAATCAAAGTTTGATTATGCATAATGTATGAATAAATGAATGAATGTTATGATGCGTTTGTAAGAACAAGATTTGGTTCTGCAATATTACCTATGAGTTTTGATGACAACAAATGAGTATGTTTGTATGAACAATTTTGATACTCTAATGTTTTTTATTGGTGAGTACTTAACAAACAGGTTCTACTTTTGATGGATGGAGTGGCCAAGATAGTAGCAAGACACTCCAGAAGGCTCTGAAGTGTAAGCTCTGATGTTTGTCTAAAGAAACCATCCAGAAGATTTGAAGTCAAAAGTTGCTACTTAAGTCCAGATGCTGAAGACTCATGTTTATGAAGACACATATTCTAAAGAAATAAGTCAGAAGTTCTGAAGACTCAAAGTTCAACTTAAGTCCAGATGCTAAAGACTCAACTTTCTAAAGACAGTGTGTTCCAAAGAAACAAAGTTAGAAGATATGAAGACAAAGTTTCTACTGACGACCAGATGCTAAAAACTTAGTTTATAAAAAGACAACGTGTTTTAAGAAGACAAAGTTAGAAGATCTGAAGACAAAGTTTCTATTGTAGTCCAGATGCTAAATACTTAGTTTCTAAAAAGATAACCTGTTTGAAGAAGACAAAGTTAAAATATCTGAAGACAAAGTTTCTACTAAAGTCCAGATGCTGAAGACTTGTGTTTATAATAACAAGGTTCTTAAAAGGATTCTTAAATAACCAAGTGCTAAAGATTATAAAGATGGAAGTTATGAATATTCCGAAGACTTGAAGATCTTATGATCCAAGGTTCTCTACAAAGGGTTCTCAAGACCAAGTGCTGAAGACTCTAAAGATGCAGCTCTTAAGACTCTGAAGACTTGAAGCTCTTATGATCCAAGGTTCTCTACAACAGGTTCTCACGACCAAGTGCTGAAGACTCTGAAGATGCAGTTCTAAAGACTCTGAAGACTTGAAGTTCTGAAGACCTTATGTTATGTTCCCGCTTCTAAACTCATGCTCGCAGAAGCCTCTAAAGTGCAGAAGGAAAAAATATAATGTTAACATGGAAGAGAAAAGGACGTAGCAATACTATTTGTAACGACTCTTTTTCAAATAGTCAACGACTCTATTTTTCTTGTCTATATAAGAAAAGAATCATATGTTTAAAATCTTGTTGGTGTTCAATGTTAAAATTAAATTTTTCATTATTAGAACACAACCAAAAAGCTATCAACCACTATAACAACAAGAACAATTTTTTATCAAAATGATTATTCAATCATGTTGATAATGATTACAATGAAATCATTAATTCACAATGTGCTTAATTTCATATGTTACACAAAGCTTGCTAAGCCGTAGAAGATAATGAAGATGATCATGAAAGCTCCAGTTACAAATCCACAACATAAATTTTATGCTCTAAAGTGATCATAGAAGAAAATAGAACAATGGTTGATATCCAAAATGTTCTAAGGTGAATCAAGATGAAGAAGTTCTTCTTTTTACTACATCAAGATCAACAAAACTTCTAGAAGCTTATGAAGAAGAAGACTTCAGCAATTCAAGTGCTTTAGGCTGTTGTCCGAGAAAAAGCTACTTAAAGAAAATAAGACCACACATCAAGATATAATACAATGTAATATTTTTAGTGTGTATTAGGATCTTGTGATGTATTCTTAAATTCTGTTTACATCCAGCTTGTGTAGAAGCATTTCATTGTAAACAAATGTAAATCAAATAATTGTTTGATGATACATTGAGAGGCTGAGTAAAGGTCTGTGCTCAAGAAGATAGTGATTTAAGGTCATTATGAAATCCTAGTAGCAGATTATATTGGGTTAATGATAGTCATATCTCAAACAGGACTGAGTGAAGGTCAGTCTTGTGAGATCACTGATGGATATAATTGTAAGGAAATCCTGGTAGGAGATTCGGAGGGATCAGATTCTATTGGGTCAATGAAATTTATATCCAGTTTGGATACCTGAAAACATCATTGGATGTTAGTCACCGGTGGTTGCCTGTGCGGTTGTAATCAGATTGTTTATAGTGGATTAAGTCCTTGAGTTCAAGGTGAAATCACCTTGACATGGTGGACTGATATAGCTTGGGGTTTCTCAAGTGAACCAGGATATATCACGTGTTCTTTACTTTTGCTTATGCACAATAGTTTATTTTTTCATAACTTAATTAGAAGCATTGCTTAGAAGCAATATCTAGAAGCGTTGTTCAATAAACAATTCTTAGAAGCTAAAGTTTGTCAAGAAAGGAAAACCCAATTCAACCCCCTCTTTCTTATGTTTTCTCACACCTTCAGCGTATGCTAACAACACAACACCCATATTACACCGGGGATAACCAGACAAAACACTTGGGTACAATTGACACTCGGCTAAATCACATCCAAGATGGATCATGTTAGAGGGTAAGCATCCAACAAAGGCATCAAAGTCCTATTACAAGGCTTAACTCTTTAGGGGAATGGAAATGTTGCTTGGGAAATAACCAGAGCTCACTCTTCCGACAATAACAATCCACTAAAAGGATACAAAGTTGTTGCATACATTCCACTATAGGTAATGATAAAGCCTTTGAAAGCAACACCAATCATCTTCCAGACTTCACTGGGGAAAACAACATATAAACTTTGTTGGAGATGATAACATCACATATGATGAGGAAGACCATTATACGAAGGGGAGAAAAATTACATTCCACGCTTCAAGATTCGTCCATTATTGGAATAATTTTTATTTATTCCTTTGATTCACAAAACGAAGTAAAATGTTTTTGTAATTTTCAAAATATATATGATTTGTTTTTTTAAGCTTCTTTTTTTGTTTAAAAAAATACCATCAACAATAAAATAAATTTTTGCAAGCATAATAAATTAAAAGTTGCAAAGAATTGGACAAAGGCTCAAATTTTATTAATAGAATGGTAATCCACAAATGGAAAGACTCCGTAGATGATTACAAAGTTTAGGAAAGAGGTAAATACATGGAAAATGTACACTGAAATACAATGACCATTATTCTCCCTAATAACTTTGACTTTCTGCACTTAGGCTTCATTTGAGAAGTGACGGGAATCTGATGAAGATTGATGCTTCAAACGATTAAGTCTTATTTGATGTAGTTACTTGCCAAGAATCCCTAACTTTTGCCTAGATTGCTCTTGCGGGTTTTCAATATACCATGATGAATTATTCTATTTATGTTTCTAATTTTTTCCTGGACCGCCCTTTCGGGTTTTTATCCCACCGAGATGCTCATTTTTGCCTAAGCTGCCCTTTCGGGTTTTCGTCTTAGCGAGCTATTCTTTTAATATTATTTTTAGGAGAATTATTTCTTGACTGCATCAACATTTACAGAATGTGGGAGCTTCTCACCATCCATATTTTCAAGAATCAATGCACCGCCAGAGAAGGCTTTCCTGACAACATATGTGCCTTCATAAGTAGGAGTCAACTTTCCCCTAGAATCAATATTAAAATACAAGATATTTTTGAGAACGAGGTCGCCTTCTTTGAATTCACGAGGTTTGACCTTCTTATCAAATGCTTGTTTCAATCTCTTCTGGTATAACTGGCCATGACACAGGGCAGTCATTCTCTTTTCTTCAATCAAATTCAGATGGTCAAACCTGTTTTGGACCTATTCCGCCTCTGACAACTCAGTTTCCATTAAGATACATAGAGATGGAATCTCAACCTCTATGGGGAGCACTACTTCCATATCATTAACAAGAGAAAGGGGTTTCCCCTGTTGAAGTGCACACGGATACCCATGTAAAGAAAAAAGGACAATCTCATGTCAGTCCTTGTATGTAACTATCATACCCCAAATTTGCCCTATCAAATTCATCAGTCATATTATTATTATGTTTCTAAACTCTAGTTTTTTTGTTCAGATTTGTCTCTTTTGAATGTTATTTTTATAGGGGTATTAAAATTTATCAGGGGGTGTATTGTTACGAATAGGCCATCAAAATATGATGGTCCACTAATGTTTTCCCATTTTAAAATAAGAAGGGTGTATTTGTTGCAAGAGGGGTGTATTAGTCCAAGTCTGATGACCCATTTCATTAGAGGGCCGTTATAGATTGTGAAGAAAAGGGGTGTATTTTTTTTGTTTTGTTTAAATTGCAGGCCCATATTTTATTTTTGAAGCCCATCATGTTAGGTTTTGTTGACTGAAGTCAACACTCATTCAAATTATTTTTATTTTACTTTAGTTATTATTATTATTGTCATTGTTATTAATATTAAATATAGTAATTATTTTAAATATGATTGTTATCATCATATTATTAAATTTATTATATTATTTTTGTCTTGTCGAACACGTTGACTAAGTCAACCAAGAGCAAAGGGATTTGAAACCCTAGATTCATTAGCGATGCCTTTCACTTCATCTTCGTTAAGCATACCCAAGCCTAGAAAAATGAAAAAACAAAACAAATCGATACATAATCAAATCTAAATCAGGAATGAATATATTAAAACGAATCACAATCCAATTATACATAAAATCATCCAAAATTATACAGAATCGTATCAATTTACAATAAATTTCTAATCAATCTACTTTAATCTCTAACTTCTAACGGAAATCAAATACAATTTTCCTAATTTAATCTAATTCCTAACACTATAAAAACCCTAAAAAATTCTAAGAAATAGAAAAGGAAAAAGAAGAGAAAAGAGAAGAGAAAATAGTTACAGACAAAAAACGAAAGGAGAAGTAGAAGAGTTATGATCTAGGTTTCAATTTCTAAAACCCTAGATCTGTGGTGCCAACGTCGTTTGCCTTCAAGCTCTTCACATCTGATACGCTTCCGCTTCCATCAGCATCTTCAATCGTACCTACAAATAGAAGGGAGAGAAGAGATCAGACCGAGAATTAGAAGAACGGAGATATTAACCGAGATAGAGGTACCCTGATCGCACTTAGCTTAAATGATTGTTTGATTTTTTTGTTGTTGTTGAGTTTTGGGGTAGAGGGATCATCGCCGTCGTGGTTTTTTGTTTTGTTTAGGGTTTGGAAGTGTTGATGTTGTTATTGGAGAGAGATGAGAGGAACGAGAACGAGAGAGAAGAGAGAAAATACGAAATAAGAAAATGAAGAATAAAAATGAAAAATATAACTCCCTTGCGATCTCGTGTGACACCCATGGCATACACCCTGAACCAATGCCCTTTGATCATAATCTGACGCTCCTGACCGTGCGAGACCACCCCAGTACCAAGAACCCCGTCGCACCAAGGCCAAAAAGACATTCCTAAATGTCGCTCTGGGCCAAGCCAAATTTCTATTTGCATCTCCATCCCGCTCTCCTCTTGCTTACTAAACTAAACGACACCCCCATGCATTCTGGACCAAATCTAAAATCGAGATTTGGGCCCTGATATCCACACCCCATGAGTTTACTAGCCTGGCAAAAACTACACCCCTCGCATCTGGGCATAGTTCAATATCTAAACTTTGGCCCCTTATGTTTAACACCCTGGTTTGCGTTTTGCACCTCTTAATTAATTAATTTTAATTTTTAAAAAACATTTATTTATTTTACTAATTCACTCATTATTTCTTTTAGCATTTGCATTAAATATATATTTTTTGCATCATTAGTAAATAATTATAATATTGTTCTATTAATACTTAATATATTTTTAATAGTTATGTGTTAATCAAAAATTGTTTTTTTAAATACTTAAATTGCATTAAATGTTTTTTCTCATGCATTAAAATCTTTTTTTCGTATTACATAACATACTCTAAAATAGCTAACCAACCAAACACAAACCCTTTTTCTACTAACATAATTAAATCAAGATGTTTTCAAAAAGAATTGTGGAAATATTTTATACTAACTGCAAACTGCGTCTACGATTCCGCTATTTTTAACCCAGACTTGGTTTAAGGATTAATTTAAAATATTTCCACAGTCCATAAAAAAACTAGTCAAACACTACGAACTACGAATTAGGACTCTGATTCCTCATAAAAGGATACATAGGCATACGACTTAAAAACCATAGCGAGTTCCCCTAACTAAAAAGTTAAAACCCTATTCCTAAACCTTAAACCTAAACCCTAGTATCCTTGTGAACAAGGTAAATGAATGGTGCCTAACACCTTCTTTTAGTTTAAAGTGAGTCAAGAACTTAGAATCTATGTATCATCAATTAGGGTAATTTTGTTATATTCCCATCTTAGGATAAAAATTAATGGTGTCGACTCTATATTTTTTGCCGATTATTACAGCTGGCGGCTCTGCTGGGGAAACACAACCCTATGGTTTTAGAGTTTTTCCCTCTTTTTAGGTCTAAGGTTTTTCTAAGATTTATTTTCTATATTTGGTATGCTATCATTTCTATATTTGTCATTTTTGGTTTATTTATTTATTTATATGATTTACTTACATTATCTTTATTATAATTTTATTTTATTGTTGGTGGGATTTAAAATTCAAAATGATTCAAAACCTTATAAAGAAGGTTCGTCTATTGGCCAAGGGGATATATCATCCCTATGAGTTTTTGTGACGACTTCGCCTAGAGTCGGTTGAATTCCAAAAAAGAATATGTCTCAAGAGGTATCCTCTTAGGGGGATAGGAATTTGGAATGAAACCTATGACTTTTTGTATAAACCCTAAACCAAATTCTCATGGTGAGACCTTGTACGTCCTTAGAGAAGAAAGTTTCAGTCTACAATGAGGCTCCTCCTAAGGGAGGCCCTTGTGCCTCTGCCCTTTGGTTTTATTCATGATACCCTTAAAGAAGCCACCTTTTGGGGAGGGTGGAATATCCGTAGGCCGAATCTAGGAACCTACCAACTAAGAATACCTTTCATAAATCCCGCTACTATGTTGCATCATCATGCATTCATACATTTTGCATCTCACATATTCATCATTTTCCACTCTCTTTGTTTGTCTTATTCACGGGATAAAAAAATAATCAAGGTTTTTAGTGAGTATCTTAGAAATGGATGCCAAAGGGAAACAACTTGTCTGTGTTAGTATCATCAAGCCACATATGACGAAGGTCAAAATTATCAAAGGGAAATTATCTAAAAGAGCTTTGGAGATGTTTGTTTGCCGTTATGGGGATACCTTTAAATTGAAAAAAGTGGATGTGCAATTAGATTTTATTTGTGCCTTGGTTCAGTTCTACGATCCTCCATTAAGGTGTTTCACCTTTCAAAATTTTCAATTAGCGCCGACTTTGGAAGAATTTGACAGGTTCTTGAATTTTTATAAGGAAAAAGTTTATGTGGTAATTGGACAGACTATTGATGTTAAAGACTTAGCAAGAGGTTTAGGGATCTCATATCCTAAGTTTTCACTCAATTATAAAAAAGAAGGTGATGTACAATGGATTAAAAGACAATATTTAGAGGATAAAGCCCTTTCTTTTGCCAATAAGAAATAATAAGAGTCTTGTGTTGATTGTTTGGGACTACTTGTCTTTGGTGTAATTCTTTTTCTGTGGACTTTGGACTATATTAACTCTGCAACTATTAGTGTATTTTGGGGCACGAAAGCTTTGAATGCGGACCCAACTCCTGCTCTACTTTCCGATGTTTACTATACTCTTCATACTCGTTATGAAAAGGGGAGGGGTACGCTAAACTGTTGTATCCTGCTCTTATATTCTTGGTTTACGTCTCATCCTTATAAAGAAGATTACATGATTAAAACTCTGACACGATTTGAGTGGCCTAAAAAATTAAGGTCTCTTAATGCTGATTTTGTGTTGTGGTATGCAAGAAAGCTAAACATTGGAGATATCATTTATAGTTGTGTAGATTTTCCTAATGTTCCGTTGATTAGGTCATGTGGTTGCATAAATTATAACCCTACTTTGGCTTTGCAACAACTTGGTTACCCTTTGGAGGATAAACCTTACGATGAACAACTTCAACAATTAATCATTCATGACATGGGAAAAAATGACTGACAGTTGCTCAACACAATCATCTGAGCTTGGGATAAGATCAACAAAAGAAAGGCCAAAAGGAAGAATGATGTGGCAAAGGAACCTTATACTCAATGGGTTTTAGATAGGGTGCAAGTTGTTAAACTACAATTTGACGTTGATCCTGAGTACAAGCCAGATGTCCCGGATCCTCTTCTTATATCCTTAGAAGAGATAGAAAACTTGAAGAAAGCCTTGGATAAGGCTCAAAAGGAGAAAGAGGAATTGGAGCTTAACCTTCATAAGCTCGCTAAAGAGAAAATACAGATGCAACACAAGCTTGAGTCAAAAGACCAACAAATTCAGAAAGACTATGAAGCATTTGAAAAGGAGAGTCTTAAGAGGAAACATTTGAATGAAGGATTGTTGAGTGCTACCTTCAACTTGGATTCCCACAACCAACATTTGGAGGATGCTGCTACAGAAATCGGGAAGCTAAGTATGTGGTATGTAAAGCCGATACAAGACAAAAAGGAGATGGAAGAGAACTTGAGGGCTCAAATTCAAAGTTGGGCATAAGCTTCTCTAGATCAAGAAGAGCAAATTCAATATCTTACTATGAGACTCCAATATAGCCAAGAATTGAACGTAGGAGAAAGTCTTAATAGGATGAGGGCAGAAAGACTTCTCACCCAAAAGACTGATGAATATGAGCAAGTTTTTCATGAATTAGAAGACCTCCGAAAGAATTACCTCATATAGCGGAGACTCTATACATAGATGAGGGCTGAAAAATTATATTTGGAAGAGCAGTATACAAAGATCACTAAAGCAAGAAAGGATAATTATAAGATAGTTCCATACCTCTACCAATAAGATCAGTTCTACAAAGACAAGCATGCAAGGCTCGCATTCTTAGCCAACAATCTCATTGGTGACATCCCTAGAAGTTTAAAAGACGAGGAAAGTGTGATGGTCCCTCTCCCAAAGGATGTTGAAGACTTCCTATAACACTATAGAAAGATGGTTGACGACTTCAAGGAAGATATCCACAAGCGCTCTTAGAAGACTTTTTTCTCTTTGTTATTTCTTTCAGAAATTAAATTTTGATGTTTTGGTTCAAATATTTTTTAATATCTGAATTGTATTCCCTTTTGAGGACGATTGTTATTTCAATAAAAAAATTTGTTTCCATATTTAAATTGTGTATTTATTTTTAGAAGCTCACTATTGTACCCAAAAATTTACCCTCTCATTTTTCTCAAAACATTCTTTCAAGGCTCTTCAAATGATCAAAACACTCAAGGTTTGATTAGTCAAGGTGCTCCTTCTAGACCAAAGGCCCATAACTAGGGTTTGGGATTTATCAAGGAAATTTGGTTTGAAAAGGTCTCAAATGGCTTCCATGGTTCTTCATAGTTCCTCAACAAGGTTCATGTCAAGTTTCAAGCCTTACATCACAAGTTTGCTCAGTCAATGGCTCATATGCTTGAAAATCACTATATTGATCAAAAAGTCAACTATGGTCAACATACAGTCAAACATAATATTTTTGGTCAACATCAACATTTTAAAGTGATATTCATCATTTCATCAAGGGTTGATCATTATACTCCAAGGAAAGTCCTCAGATCATCAAAAGTCAAGAATTTGCCAAATTAGGGGTTTCCTTAGGAGAAGTCAACTGAACTTTGGCCAGGCATAACTTTCACATGCTCATCAACTTTTCCCCAACCAAAGCCCATTTTGAATAAAATTCAATTATCTACAACTTTTATTTATTCTCAAGTCCAAAAGATGCTTCATTTGGAAGATATGATCTCATACATTATAAGTCATTTTCAAAAAGTCAACAAAAGACACTTTTTGTCAAGTCAAATTAGATCAATATAATATCTCCAAATGCAAAAATGATTAGAATAGAAAGTATATAGGGAATATTGGGCTTTCCAAAAAGTCCAAGATAATCTCCAAAATGTGAAAATTTATCAAGTTATGAGTTGCACAAGTTGGGGAATTTTGAACGAATTCATGAATTTCAAGTTGGGCAATTTTGAACTTTTAGACCAATGGACCTAATTTTTGAGACTCATACATGTTCATGATATGTTATAGGACCTCTAAAACCATTCCCTTATTTTTCATGATTTTTATTTATTTTATTTGAATTTTTTTCATTTAAAACAAATTAAATCAAGAACAAAGTGTAAACCAAATGGGCTTGGGCGTATGATTGGACTTATGGGTCAAGATTGAAGCCTAAATTCCGTGCAAAGGCCAGTAAGGAAGTCTAGGTCCAATGCATGTCAAGAATGGCAAGGATTTCACAATTTTGGAACCATTTTAATGTGTTTTATCTTGTTTTGAAAAGGGCCTTAATGCCTTGATTCTTACCTTACTTGTTTGCTCTCCTCTCACTCCTCTATATATATCACACTGAAAAAATCATTGCCTAAGAGAGAGCACGAAATTCACAAAAAAATCCAAGATTGTAAAACTCATAACCTAAGTTCCAGCTTCTCTCACTCAAAACCAGTGATTCCCTCATCCTTATGAGACCCCTAGGAGGCCATCCACATCATTATCCAACCCCCACGCATCTCTTCATACCATCCCTCTAATTTGGGAAAATTTTGATTTCGAATCTCTTTGATTTCGTAATTTAAATCATTTTTATGCGTATACTTATTACTATTGATGTTTTGAGCAAGTCTAACATTTTACATGCAGGCATGAAGGAAGAAATAATGTGATGCCATCGTTAGGGCATCAAGAACGTTTGGTTTCGGATCTCAGGATATGGGATTATCCAGACAAAAATAAGCTCAAATTCAGAATCATGACATTTTTTTTTTTAATATTTATGTTGTCTTATTAACTTTTTTTTAGATAATTAAGTCAATCATAAAAATCTCATAAAATCAAAAACCCAAAAAAGAATGATTTAATTTTAATTAATAATCACTTCCTTTTTTTTAATTAAAATCAATTAGACATTAGATTTTTTTATTATCATTAACTTAATTTTCTTAAATCAATTAAAAATAATAATAAACAAAAAATAATAAAATTGAAATCACAAAAAAATAGATTTAAGTTTTTTTTTTTAGATTAAAATTAATTTTTGAAAAATTTATTTTAATCTCATTTTAATGTTTATTTCATAGTTAATTTGTAATTAATTTAGAATTTTTTTAAATATTAAGATCAAATCACAAAATTACCAAAAATATTTAGGCTTTTCTTTTTAGGATATTTAATTTTCTTTCTAAATAATCTTTCCTATTATTTTTTATTTATATACCATTTTAGAAATAATGTATAGGTCACACATATGATTTTGTAATAGTTAGTTTATCTTTTTCGCATTTTCTTTCTAAATATTGTAACTGCTCATGGGATATAATAGTTTGGGATTTACTTTCCCGCACTTTTACTTTCCTCACCTCTGTATATACATGTATATTACTGTTAGTAATTAGGTCGTGTATGGCAAGATAAAAGCAAAGATTAGCAAACCTAACACTCAAGATAAATAACTGAAACACAACTCGCACACGCGCACCTCACGGTACCTCCACTTGTTGCCTTCGGATAAATAAACAGTCACGACTCTTGAACGTAAGATATTTTAGTGGTAACCCTTTGGTTTAAAGATCATAAGTCCCTCGATTATCCTTTCGACGTTGCCTCATTATATGATCTTAAAACCTTAGGGTAACTACTAAAGTATCTTACTAGTTGCTTTCGTGAATGTATGATGACCCTCGCCCGTCCCTCAAAAATCCAGCGATAAGGTTACCTACTCACTAATAATAGGATAACATTGTCTAAAGGAAAAGAGGAAAATAACAAACCTTTCGAGTAGATAGATAGCTCTTAGTTGCTTGCTCATAAAAATAATCAAAAAAACAATTTTTTCACACATATACAAACTCTTGTTTAAATATTTTCAAAGACAAAAAACACTTTGTATATGTGATATGGTGGCAAAACTGACTGTTATACTGGTTTTGCGTTTGTGTTTGCAAATGTTGTAGTAAGAAAGAGTCGCCACCAACTTTTGTTTTATCCAACAAAGGAAAGGGTGAAAATAATAGAAAAAGACCTTTCGAGAGTTTTCTGAGTAAGGGGGGTAGAGTATGGAAAGGGAAGGTGTTAGCACCCTTTGCATCCGTAGTTTTCAACGGGCATTTAGATGCTAGCTCATTTGAAAAATGCTTTGTGCTTTGTGTGTTTTAAAAATTATTTTTGAAAAGCCAATAGTAAGGCGATTTGGTTTATGATAACTCTTGTATCAGTCCTCAAGAGTGTTGATAAAGCATTTTTGAAAATGTTTTTTAAAAATTGTTTTGTGTAAGTGTAAAAATTTGTTTTGAGCGTAGCATCTAGGAACTATCTACTTTTACTTGAAAGGTTGTTCTTTTCCTCTTTTCCTTTAGACAGTGATATCCTACTATTAGTGAGTAGGTAGCCCTAGTGGCTGGATGTTTGAGGGACATTTGAAGGGACGTTTATAGTCACAAAGACAACTGGGCAAGAAACCTTAGTAACTACCCTAGGGTTTTAAGATCATTTTTACCAAGGCAGCATCGAGAGGGTCATTGAGGGACTTATGATCTTTAAACCAGAGGGTAGCCACTAAAATCTCTCACTTTCGAGAGTTGTGACTGTTTTCCGAGAGCAACCAAAGTGGGATACCCTAGACGTACGCATGTGCAATTGTGTTTGTATTCAGTTATTTGTCCTGTGTTAGGTTTACTAGCGTTTTGTTTGTTACTCTTGCCATACAATCCTAATTAACATACATCTAACCAGTTAATAATTTGCGGTAATTAAAAGTGAGGAAATGTAAATCAAACTATTACAAGGCTTCGGGGAGGGGGATTATTACATGTCCAAACTTTGGGGAAAATAAAGAAAAAAAACAGTAAAGTAAAGGTCCTAATTATAGTCTTTTACACCCAATGAGAAGATACAATAATATGATCATAATAGTAATGCTAAAATATAAACACGCTCGAATTGGAAGAAAACAGTCTAAAACCCTAAAGTTCTTCTAAGTTAAAAAGGAATATTTTTGTTGTTTTTGTTTTTATGTAAATAATTGAATTCAAATAAATCCTAAGTATATTGATTTTAAAATTAAGAAGATGGTTTAAATAACTATTAATTAATTTAACTAAGAAAAATGCTAAGCTAATATTTTTATGATTTTTATTATTTTGCTGATTAAATAAAAAAACAAAAGAAATAATTAATAAAAAAAGCAAGATAAAAAAATAATGGGGCCTGGTGTTAACTAGCGAGCAGGGGGTATGGTTTGAAATTTTGTATAGGCCCAGATCTGAGAGCCCAATATTGCGCCTGATCCCGTGTTACTGGTTCTTGAGGATCCACCATGGGGAAGCATTCCAGGGGCGCTGGAAGTGGTACTATGATGATCTGGTGGTGGAGATCTGGTGGCATATCGTATGCGCATTTGGCCTGAATGTATGGGATCTGCAAGGAAATAAACAGAAAAACTATTGCAAGAGGCAGGTATCGAACCCCGACCGCTGCACACACGCAACGCTTTAACCTTCTCGCCTCTGCCATTGGGACAACTTTACTTCCATTCATATAAACGTATTAATAAATAAAACTATGAAAAAAGTTCCTAGACCGGAGAGAGACGCTGGATCCCTAGCTCCGGTCATCTTCTTCGGTGAAAAGAAAATGTTTCCTACAAAATAAACAAGCGTTAGAGATCCAGGGGGACCTTACCCCCCTAATTTGAACCCCCTGATTCCAAATTTGAGGTCTGTTTGGCCTGAAACGTCCTAAGTCATGAGATTCGAAGGAAAATTCCGATCATGCCCTAACAAAGGAACAATCTTATTCTTGCATTTTAGCTTGCATGTAACATATTCATTCAAACACAAATATCATTAGTAACACGAATATATGTGCAACATGTATTTAAAAGGTATGAATGTGCAATTTTAGTTTTTTGCAAACCCTTACTGATCGGAGATGTTTGAATCCGTGGCTTTGGGAGTGGAAATGCTTGCTGAAGGGCTTGAATTCCTTCTTGAGAATCTCAGGAGGAAGATAGGATGTTTTGTTTAGAGTGATAGTGGCTGTAACTTGCTGTTTGAATTTTGACAGCTTAGAGACTTTTTGCAATTTTTTGGGAGATTTTTTGAGGCAATGTCTTCGTGTTTAGGCAATGCATGTTTTTTTGTCTCTGGGTAATGCGTGTGTGTGCCTTGATAGACAATCATGTCTTGTATTTATAGGGGTGTGGTGGTGGATGAAAATGGCATGAATCAGCCATTAACCATGGCTTTGAAAGCAAAATCGAAAGTTTTAAGAAGTTGCCATTTTGAGATATTTTATACCATTTTGGACTTTTAGAGAACCTGGACAGTACTCGTTTCAACCTTCCATATCTTGTTTCTTTCGAATTCTCCCAAAATTTGTTCTTTTCGATGGCTCTTAGTCCTAGTTCGAATGGTTCAAGGACTCATCATCATGGCCTCTTCGATTGGGTCACTATCTGTCTTAGTTGCTTGATCTGAAAACTATCCAATCAGCCCAAATCGAACTCATCTCTTGTTCCTTTCGATCTCCTTTCATTCAATCATACCAATCAAAACATCACCTTTTCATCCTAGCCAGTCAAAGCTTCATTTTTCTCCTTTCGATTTCCTTCCACTTAATTCGAACACCTCTTCAATTTGGCCTGTCGAAGCTTTGTTTTTACTCCTTTCGAACACAGTTGTATCGGTGGTTCTTCGATTCCAAATCCCACTCTTTGCTTTTTTCTACAAGAAAATATTTATTGCTCCTTAATCCACCTTTGATTTGTGAATAAAACTTGTATGCGCCAATCGAAGGATAACCTATGAGCATTCAAGACTTTTACTTTGATCATCCAACCTCTTCCTCACCTGTTCAGGTACATTCCTGGAACACATTGACCCAAGAACTCTAAGATGACTTATATTGGGCTGATTTGTCTCTAACGGTCCTCCGATCATGCCATGTTTGAAGGTTGTATGTCCTTTGAACCATAAGATCAAAGCTTTCGAATTCAACATCTTCTTCTTTTCAAAGCGTCAATTCAACCAACATGGAAATCGAAGTGTGCCTTCCTAGTAATGCTTCAAATAAATCATAGTTCCATGGTTTGAAGACGAACCCTTTGATGACACTCTTTATCAGCTCTTCCAATCTAAGACTTTATAAAATTAGGCTACGTACTACTGCCGAAGCCGCTTCGACCCAAAAGCTCTTAGGCATATTTTCAGATTTCGACCTACACCTTGTTATGCACACTTCTTTTCTTTCTTTCGGCAACACCATTATGCTGAGGCATATAGGGTTCCCTGGAAATCATTTGAAGCTTCTTGAGCAATTGAGGATCCCAATGAACATGTCTTGAGTAAAAATGGCAGAATATATTTTGGGGTACAACAACTGCCCCTGTTCAATCTTCTTAAACCTGAAGATTTAGATTGGCTTGTATGCCTTTCGTGATCTGAAGGTGGAAGATGATTGAACACTAGAGTGACCATAAATTTACACTCGCAATAAGTAACATCGTTGGTTGATGATATCAAGAATGAGCTTACATATGCCATTTGGAGAAGATGACTAAGAGTTGTCAGAAATGGGCTTAAAGATGCCATCCAAAGTAGATGTTGACTTCATAAGAGGTCTCTTTGTGGGGATTCCTATTCATGTTGTCTGAGGAGGAATCCATTGGAGAATGTTCATTTCTGTTCTCTTGCTTGGTGAAAACTCCATGGGGAATATAGTCTAGGAGCTTTAGTTGTCCATGGCTCTACTGAGGTGTTATCTGTGGACTGGAAATATATTAGAAGAGCCTGTGTAGGGCTACTTCAGAATGAGTCCCTATTAAACTTCATCTGGAGATATATGAGAGGGAGTCTGTGTAGGGTTGCTTAAGGATGAGTCTGTGTAAAGATGTATCTGGAGATCATGAGAAGGAACCCGTGTAAGATTGCTTTAGGATGAACTCGTGTAAAGCTGCATCTGGAGATCATGTGAAGGAACCCGTGTAAGATTGCTTTGTTTGATCGTGTAGATAGTCACTCCGTCTTGTTTCAGGAATTGATCCATGATCAGCTGTTCACAGATAGTTTCCCTGTCTGGTTTCATGTATTAATCTAGAACTTGCTTTTGTTGGTCGTTGAGATAGTTTCCCTGTCTAGTTTCAGGAATTAATCTCTGACCTAAGAGAAAGAAAGATAGTTTCCCCGTCTTGTTTTGGGAGTTAATCTTCAATATGTTCATGTAGATAGTTGTCTTGTCTTGTGTCAGGTATTAATCTATAATCGATTGTTCATAAATAATTGTCCTGTCTTGTTTCAGGTATTAATCTGGAACTCTCCTTTTGCTGGTCATAGAGATAGTTGCCCTGGCATGTTTCAGGAATTAATCTCTAACCTTAAAGAAAGAAAGATAGTTTACCCGTCTTGTTTCAGGAGTTAATATTCAATCTGCTCATGTAGATAGTTGTCTTGTCTTGTTTCAGGTATTAATCTACAATCAATTGTTCACAGATAGTTGTTCTGTCTTGTTTCAGGTATTAATCTGGAACTTGTTTTTTTAATGGTCGTAGAGATAGTTTCCCTGGCTTGTTTCAGGAATTAATCTCAGACCTGGTCTTGTAGATAACCGCCCCGTCTTGTTTCAGGAATTGGTCTATAATCATTCGTTCACAGATAGTTGCCTTATATGGTTTCAGGAATTAATCTAGAATTGTTGAAAATTGATGATGATATTTGTATGCTTGCAAACTTTCTAAAAAAGGTAAAGAGTCAACTGTATGTAGTGTCATGATACATGAAATGCATTGGGTAATGATGTTCTCAAAATAAATGAGATTGGGATATATGCATTTATGCTGCATATGTTATGACGCTCGTAAAATGATGTATGAATGCAATGTATGAATGTATCAGTTGTTCTATTACAATGTTGTTAAACTAGGAAAATAAGTCCCTGATTGTTGCTGGGGATGAAGAATGTAAGTTCTCAAATTTTGAAGTTAAAATGCTTGGAGACAGATTTCTGTTGTTAGAGAAATAAACCCTGTTGGGGAAGGGAAACTTCGTAATCTGCTTGGGGATTTTTCATGAGACCGTGTTGAGAAACCCAAGAAGCTTGTGAGCCAGGATAGAGAATTATTTAAGATGTCGGGGAAATAATTGGAGATTCCTACTCTGCCGGGGATATCAGAAACTTTAACATCACTAGGCTGTAAACTAAGGATATGGTAGTGACTTTGTAGTAGGGTGTCTCTGCCTCTATACCTATTGGAGAAAGTACCTGCGGGGATTTGCAGATGGCCTTTTGACATTGTCCTGTTTCTTAAAGTCATTATTAATTGTCTCTCTATGTGTATTTGTAAATGGTAATCACATTCAAATGCATTTGTTCAAAAGTAATCACTGGACATTTTTGCAAACAAAACAGAAAAATAAAAACAAATAGTTTTGCACTTTCAAAGAAATAGTTTTTGTATTAATTTGAAGAATTTTTTCCAATAATAGGCGTTTTTGTACATGGAAATAGACATCCTAGTAAGAGAATGTCATCGTAAGAATGAAAACTATACAAAAATAGCATACAAAGAAAAAAAACTATGTGAAATAATCTCATTGGGTTCCCATTCTGCTATTGCCTTTATGTCTTCGAGCGTCTCATCTCTTTGATGCTTATCCAAAGCTGAATAGATTGATTAGTACCATTTGAACTTGACACTTATTACCAAATTCTGTATGTAAGATGATCCAATGGGACATAGTTGTACGCTTTAAAGTCCTAACTTTTTCCTGGACCTCCCTTTCGGGTTTTCAGTCCACCGGGATACCCTTTTTTCCCAAGCTGCCTTTTCAGGTTTTCGACTTGCCGGGTGTACAGATTTTTCCATATATATATATATATATATATATATATATATATATATATATATATATATATATATATATATATCCCTAATTTCTGCTCGAATCCTTTTGGTTCGCTGGGATGCCCTTATTTTTGCCTAGGCCAGTCCACCTAGCGGGTCTTTGTTCATGCGTAGTATTTTTTAACTATGTCCGTATTTACAGGGTGCAGAAGGTCGTCACCATACATAGTGGCTAAGATCATGGCTCCACCAGAAAACATGTTCTTGATTATAAATGGCCCTTCGTATGTGGGGGTCCTGTTGTACCCCAAAGTTTTCCCTCCCTTTTTCACAAGAAATTACAACCTTAGGGTTTTCTCAGATCCTCAAGATTGGCTCAGGAATCAATCAGACAGATTTTTCTTTGGCAGTAAATCAAGAATTAGGGTTTCTCTCGCATTTCTCAGAAGAAACTGAACTCTCAGAAATTCAAATTAATTGTCACATGTTTTCACACTTTTTAAGCCTACTGAAAGATTGCTGGTTGTTCTCTAGGTTTGTTCATCTAGGATAAGAAATGAGAGCTGAGACTGTCATGTGGAATATTCAGGTTTTGTCTGATCCAGGTTAGCCAGATAATGTGCGTCTGTTAATACATTTGCCTTGTTAATGGAGTGAAATGTTTGCTTGTTTATGGGAATACACAGTGTGTATTTTGATTGGAATGTTGTTGCAAGGTTACGAGATTGCAGAGTTATTGAATTACTTAAAGTTTAAGTTATCTGTATTGAAATTATTGGAATGCAGTTTCAGTTGTTTTAAATCAAGAATCTTAAATAATCAGTGAAGACTTAAAGGAATAATTGTAAGATATTGGACAGTAGAAGAGTTTTATTGGATGTCAGATTTGTCTCACAAAGACTTTTTCATTTATTTCAAAAAATGTTACAATACAGTTTATTATTTAAACGCTTTAAGTTGTGCAACTTATTGTATTTGAAAATTAAATTGGTACATTTGTTTGAATATTTATCCCTAAGTTACAAAGAAAAAGTCTAAGCCTAAGCTTCCATTGCTCCATTGCTCCCATGCTCAAAGTCTTCTGCTTCCTCTGCTTTGTCATCACCCAAGTTGTGCTCACATGAAAGAAAAACAAAGAAAAGAAGATTAGTACAGTTAATTAAATAGAATTTTCAAACAAAAAAGAAAAGAAAATTTTTCATCATTAAAGTTTGCCGTCTGGAATCAGAGTGCTATTTTTCATCATGTTTTAATTTTCCTCTTTGCAAATAACAAGAAGATTGCTCTTCTTGGTTCACAAAGAGAAAAATAAAAAATGCAAAATAAGAGTGCAAAAGCAAAGTTTCAAATGCAAAACAGCATGGCAAAACAATGCAGCAACTAAAGCACAAGGTGCCAAAATACTAAACAACACAGCAGGCCAAATTACAACAAGGTCAAACAAAGTCAGCAAACTAAAACATTACAACAAGGAAAACTGAAACCTACTGTACAAACAACACAAGCAAGGTGCCAAACTGAGTACAAAGCAAGCTACAAAGCAACCAAACTGCATTACAAAACAAGAGCAAACTGGATGCAAGTAACTAAAATATTGCAACAACATTGCAGAAAGTTACAAAGCAAACTGGATGCAGCATACAAGGCAACCAAGTACAATGCAGCAAGTACAAATGCAACAGAATAACAGGAAAAAGTAAAATGCAGGAGGTAAACCAAATGACAAGCAAAAATCTTGTCATAGCTTTTCATCATTTTCCAGGGATTTATGGGCAAACTTTTCAGAAAAAGTTGAAAAAGAAAAAAAAGTGCTTTGTCATTGAGAGAGAAAGAGTGGAGAGATATCACCTTTTGGTGAGAGTGTACAGTTTGGCTAAAGGCTGTCACAAGTTACAAAACAAAAAGTAAAAGGATATAACAGCACAAAGTCATAAGAGAGAACGATGTGTGTCAAAACTGCAATAAATATCAAAACTGTTAACAAGTTTTCAAACACCCAGCCAAGCCTGAAGCTGCCAAACAGAAAAAAACCTGTTAACAGTTGCAAGCAACAAGCCTAAAGCTTGCAAGACCAAAAACCTGCAGTTCCAAAACAAATCTGCAAAATCAAACTGCATAACCAAGCCCACAACAAAAACTTGCAAACACAAGCCTGAAACTGCCAACTCTAAAAAACATGTAACAGTTTCACAACAAATCACCAAAAACAACAGCCAAAAACTGGTATAACAGTTCAAACAAGAAAAACCTGCTATCAAGCCAACAACCTGAACCTGCCAAACTATAACAACAGCAAAACTGCTAACAGTTTCAAGCTACAAACTCCAAAAGCCTGTTAACAGCAACCTGCACAAGCTTGCCAACTTGTGCAAACATTGCACAAACCATAAAAAAACATCAGTTTCAAACAATCCCAAACCTGCTATCAAACCAAAATCCCAAACCTGTTGTAAAACTCAAACAACTTCAAAAACCTGTTAACAGTTTCAAAACCAAAACAAGATCCCAAAAACAAAAAAAAACTGCATAACAGTTTCAAGCAAGAGGCTGAAGCTGCAAAACTCCAAAACCTACCAAACTGCAACAACCACAAAACCTACAGTTCCCAAACAAAAAACCAGTTGGCCAAATTGTAAACTAAACTGCATAGCCAAAACTGTAAATGAAAACAAACCATTATACAACAAAAGTTTCAGAAGCATACAAGCATCATCATCAACAAAAGCCAACAAAAGCATACATCTCATCAACATTCAAGTTCAGCAAAACAACAATCAAAGGTTTCAGAACTATCATCATCAATAATCATCATCAGCATTCAAGTTCAAGAGAGAGGAAAGAGTTTCAGAACACTCATCATCAACAAAAAAATACCAACAACAAAGTTTCAGATATTATCATCAATCATCATCAACAATCATCATCAAACAGAGTTTCAGAAAGCATACACTAGCATCATCATAGTTCAAGAGAGAGGAAGGAGTTTAAGAAGCCAATCATCATCAAAATTCAAGTTCAATAGAGAGGAAAGAGGTAAAAAGGTTTTAGAACAATTGTCATCATTAACAAAAACAACCAACAAATCATAACAAAATATCAGAAGGTATCATCATCATTCAAGGTTCAAGAAAAGAAGAGAAGTCACCAAAGCTTGTGCCTTGCCGTCATCATCTCTTCCCCTTTCACCTCCAGCCACCAAGGAAGCACCGTCACCTCCCTCAAGCCTCACCATTCTCTTTCATCACAAAGAAAATCCCACACGTATGCTTCTCCAACCCTTTGCTGCATCTCAGGCACATAGTACAATAGATTAAAAACGAAACTGAACAAAGCATGCGAATCAACCAAACAAAATGTTAAAATTAAAAGAAGAACGAACCATACCGTTTCACCAAGGCCACTGATCATTGAGAGGATGTGAGAACTGGGGGTGTTCCGGAAACCATGGGGAAGGGAAGATCAGAGTGATAGCGAGTGAGAGAGATGAACAGGGAGAACGAAGAAACAGCGCCACTGTAAAACATAAGCCACAAACCCTAATTCTTGATACCCTAACAAAACATTGCAAACTTTTAGCTGGGCCTTAAACCCCCAAAACACTTAAGCCCATACGAATTGATAACATACCCCCCCCCCATTTTCTGGCCTTACTGCTTTTGTTTTCTTCTTTTTGTTTTGGGCCTAGCATCTTCCATATACCCTAAAGCCCATTTCTTTTTACCTTATTCTAATTTATTTATTTTTTTTAAAAAAAAATTCATCAAATTCAATATTGTTTTTATCAAATTAAATTAATCATTAAAATTGATTTTCTTTTTTTTAATTCATCTTTGCTAATTTGTTACATTTAAGAAAATACCAACAAAAATGAATTAGTTTAGTTTAATTTTCTTTTTCTTAACTTTTTTTTTTATTTCTTTTGTTAATAATAACACTAATAATATATTAAAATCTTGATTTTTTTTAATTTAGTTTTATTTTCTTCTTTTATTAATTAATCTTGTTTCACTTAATAAAAACACCAAAAATAATAAAGATTTTATTTAATTAGTTTATTTCCTTTAAGCTTTTTTTTATTATTTAATAAAAATAACACATACAAAGAATAAGAATAATATAATATTTAATCTTTCTTTTTTAGAATAGATTTTTATTTATTTATTTTTAAGTAAATACATGCATTTCACAATTGATTGATTTTCTTTATTTCTTAATTTGTTATGACTTTGTTTTGAATTGCGACAATTCGATTTGGTTGTAATACTTGATATTTGGACATTGTTATTCTTGTGAGACTCATCCCCATTTGTAATAATTGTACTCCCATTCCCGGATACTTTTGTAATAGCTTAGACTTTTAATTCCCACAATTTATTACTTTCAATATACTGTATAGTAATTAGGCATGTATGGCAAGATTCAAAATCAATCGCTAGATGACCTAATCCAAGAATAAACAACTTGAAATCAATACACAATGCACACATGCACCCCTAGGGTTTCGTCCACTTGTTGCCTTTAAAATTGGCCATGTTATGCATGTTGAGTACTTTGGCAAAACAAAAACAAAACAAAAGATCATAGTCCCTCGATGACGCTATCTTGGTTGCCTATACAAAATGATCTAGTCCCTCAAAAATTGCTAAAGATACTTGGCAATATTGCTATCATGGTCAATACGATGACCTGCGCCTGTCCCGTTTAACATCTTAATACAAGGTTGTTTACCAAATGCAATGGTAAAACAACACTGTCAAAAGGGTTAAAAATGTGTAGGAAATATCTTTGAGTAAAATAGGGTAGACAACTCTTAGTTACTTGATCAAACTTGCAAAACATCCTTGCTATTTTCAAACACACCTCACAACACAATTTCAAAACATTTCACAAAACAAACTTTCAAACATTGAAATATGTTTTCAAAATACAAACACCTTTGTATATATTCAAACAAGAATCATTACAAAGGTTGCCACAACGATGGCCTCTTTTCAAAACATTTTCAAAAAAAACACACACAAAGCACCATTTCAAACAATTGGAAAAGCAAAGCAAGTGATCTAAACAAGTAACTAAGAGCCCATGGATAACCATGGATGAAAAGGGTGCTTGCACCTTCCCTTTTCATAATCTACCCCCCGAACCCAAGAAAACACCTCAAAGGTCTTTCCTGTGCTTTTTGACCTTTCCTTTGGATAAAATAAAAACTCGGTGGCGACTCTTGCTAAACCGAAACATTTGCAAACACAAATGCAAAACCTCAAGCCAGTTCTCCCACCGTATCACAGGTCCATTTGCCCCTGGGATCACCTTGCGGCAGGATAATGCTCTTGATTACTAGGTCACCGGCCTGATATACCTGACGTCTGACCTTCTTGTTAAAATCTTTAATCATATGTTTTTGGTACATCTGACCATGACAGACAGTCACGAGCCTCTTCTCGTCAATCACGTTTAATTGGTCATGGTGAGTCTGAAACCATTCGTCTTTGTTCAACCCTGCATCTTTCATGATTCTCAAGGAAGGGATCTGGACCTCGATGGGTAGGATAACTTCCATACCATATACCAGAGAGAAAGGAGTTGCCCCTGTTGACGTATGTACTGAGGCACGGTAACCATGAAGAGAAAATGGTAACATCTTATACCAGTCTTTGTATGTTACCGTCATCTTCTGTATGATCTTCTTGATGTTTTTATTAGTAGCCTTTACAATGCCATTCATCTTCGACCGGTAAGGAGAAGAGTTTTGGTGCAGAATATTGAATTATATACAGAGCTCGGTGATCATAGTACTATTAAGATTGGTACCATTATCTGTAATGATTCTTTTCGGAATACCGTACCAACATGTAAGGTTATGTCTGATGAATCGGGCCACAAAGTTCTTGGTAACAGATGCAAAAGAGGCCGCTTCGGCCCACTTTGTGAAGTAATCAATGGAAACTAGGATGAAGCCGTGTCCATTAAAAGTTGTAGGTCTAATCTTTCCAGTCATGTCGATGCCCCACATTGCGAAAGGCCATGGAGCAGTCATGACGTTCAAGGGAACCGGAGGTACATGTATTTTATCAGCGTAGATCTGGAATTTGTGATAAGTTCGTGAATGCTGATAACAGTCTGCTTCCATAGTGGACCAGTAGTATCCTGCCCGTAGGATCTTTTTAGGCATTATGTGCCGGCTAGAATGGGTGCCAAAGGTTCCTTCATGCAAATTTTCCATAATCTTCTCTGCTTCACTCTTTTCTACACACCGAAGCAAAGTAGAATCGTGGTTGCGCTTGCAGAGGATTCCGTTAATAAGGAAAAACTTCGCAGAGAACCTTCTTAGGACCTTCTTATAATTTATGAAAGCTCCCTCAGGATACTCTTGGGCTTCGAGGTATCTTCTGACTTCATGGAACAATATCCACTAGTTCTTCAGTATCAACCTCATACCAGTATGCTGGTTCGTCTAATCTTTCAATAGTGATCTGAGGGGCTTCATTACCCCACCTGACCTTGAACATGGATGACATAGTAGCTAGCACATCCGCTAGTTGATTTTCCTCTCGTGGAAAATGCTCAAAGGTAACTTCTTCAAAGTATGGAATCAATGTCAGCACATGCTCCTGGTAAGAGATGAGATTAGGATGCTTTGTGTCCCATTCTCCTTTGATTTGACTGATTACTAATGCTGAGTCCCTAAATACGCTCAAGAATTTAATCTTCAAGTCGATGGTAGCTTTGAGACCCATAATGCATGCTTCATATTCAGCCATATTGTTGGTACCATTAAAACATATCCTGGAAGTGAAAGGAGTATGACAGCCTTCGGGAGATATGATCACAACACCGATTCCATTTCCGAGTGGGTTAGAAGCTTCGTCAAAAACCATAGTCCATCGGGATCCTTTTTCAGGTCCTTCATTCGGTCCAGGTTCTTCACAATCGGTCACTAACATGATGTTCTCATCCGGGAACTCAAAATTCATGGATTGATAGTCGTCCACAACCTGTTGAGCTAAATGATCAGCTAGTACACTTCCCTTAATTGTTTTCTGGGTTTTGTACTAAATATCATATTTGGTCAGGATCATTTACCATCTTGCTATTCTTTCGGAGAGAGTGAGCTTCTCAAAGATGTATTTGATAGGACCATTTTAAATATCAACAAGGTAGTGTGAGTCAACATATACTGTCTTAGTCGATGAGAAGCCTATGCCAAAGCACAACAAGTTTTCTCTAGCAGTGAGTATCTGGTTTCATAGTCGGTAAACTTTTTGCTAAGGTAGTATATTGCATGCTCTTTTCGACAAGACTCGTCATGCTGCCCCAGCACACACCCCATTGAGTTCTCTAACACTGTTAAGTACATCATCATAGGTCTTCCTTTAACCAGCGACATCAAAGTTGGAGGCTCTTGAAGACATTCCTTGATTTTGTCAAAGGAGGTCTGGAAATCGTCATTCCACTTCACATCTTGATCTTTGTTCAGTAATTTTAAGATTGGATCACAAGTAGCGGTTATATGGGAAATGAATATGGAAATGTAGTTTAGACATCCCAAGAATACCCTAAGCTCTTTCTCAGTGCGGGGGGTTGGAATTTCTTGTATGGATTTAACCTTTGCGGGATCTACTTCAATACCTTTACCGCTGACCACAAAGCCTAAGAGCTTACCAGATCGTACTCCAAAAGTGCACTTATTCGGGTTCAGTCTCAATTTTTACTTTTTAAGTCTTTCAAACAGCTTCTGCAGGTGATCAAGGTACTCCTATTCAGTCTGATACCTGGCTATCATATCATCGACATAGACCTCTATCTTGTGATGGATCATGTCATGAAACAAAGCTACCATGGCATGCTGATAGGTTACCCTGACATTCTTTAACCCAAATGGCATAACTTTGTAGCAGAAAGTGCCCCACTGTGTGACAAAGGTTGTTTTTTTCCATACCTTCAGGAGCCATTTTGATCTAATTGTATCCGGAGAAACCATCCATAAAGGAGAATACCTTATGTTGTGCGGTGTTGTCAACCAGAACATCAATATGGGGAAGCGAAAAGTCATCCTTGGGGATTGCCCTATTCAGGTCTCTGTAATCCACACATATACGTACTTTATCGTCCTTCTTAGGTATTGGAACAACATTAGCAACCCATTATGGATAAGAGGTAACAGCTAAGAAACTGGCATTAAATTGTTTCATGACTTCAGCCTTGATCTTTTTTGACATCTCTGGCCTCATACGAAGAACCTTTTGCTTCACGGGAGTGTAATCTTCTTTTGTCGGCAGGCGATGAACCACAATATCAGTGTCAAGCCCCGACATGTCTTCATATGACCAGGAAAATACCTCAACATAGTCATGTAACATCTGAATTAACTGCTTTTTGACACTATGCTCCAGATCGACACCTATCTTGACTTCCTTCTTATCCTCCTCAATACCCAAGTTTACTTTCTCAACCGGCTCTTCATGAGGATGTATTGCTCTTTCCTCCTGTTGTAACAGTCTGGCAAGCTCTCTTAGTACTTCACAATCTTCCTCACCTTCGTCTTCGGCTTGGTAGATCGAATTTTCAAAGTCATAATTGGCAATAGCAGAATCGTTACCAATGGTATCCATAGTGGATTTGGATCTGCAGTTTGATATGTGGGTGTGTGTAAGAGAGCATAACTATTTTGATAAAGTAAAAGCAGAAAAGAAAAATAGAGAGCGTAAAATTTGCATGCAAAGCGTCCAATGATTTATTAATGACATACGAAGATGAAGTAACAACCCTCACAAAATAGACCATTGTGCCTCGGATAAATCACAAGGCTTTAGAGTTTATATTGTTTAAATATTACATATTCCAAAAACAAAAAGACAATTACTCTTGAATAAAAGTAATGGGAACAAAATCCTTGGCTTTCCAATTGTTGAGTCCACCGCTGATAGTTGGGAAGATCCACTTGTCCATGTCGCAATTACTGTCAGCATCTTCTGTAGCAGAAACAACATCTATAGCACTGACTCTCGGGTCATGCTTGGGCATTGGTGCAGTTATGATGTTGGGGGTCTTAGGAGGATCAAATTCAATCTCCTTGGCCTCAATGAGATCTTGCACTTTGTTCTTTAGAGCCCAACAATCATTTGTATCATGTCCTGGACTGTCAGACTGATAGGCACATGAAGCATTTGAGTTGTAGAGGGGGATGAGTTATTTGGATTTTTAGGAGCCTCCTTTAGAGTGACCAGGTTAGACTTCAAAAAATGCGGCGAAACTTGAGATAAGGACATGTTAATCCGGGTGAACTGTCTTCTGGGCGCATCTTATCTGCGCTGATTATTTTGTTATTGATTTGACGCAGGGTTAGAGATCATCACAACTCCTACTGTCGAATGGTGTTCCGTTTTGCTTTGATTTCTCTGGTCATAAGCAGCAGTGACCTCTTTCTTTCCAGTGAAGGGTTTCTTCATTGTACTTGAATATGCGCCCCTATGAATCTTACAACTCTTGATACCCGCTTCTACTTGTTCCCCAGTCAATATCAATTCAGTAAACCCAGCTGAAGAGCTTCCAATAAAATGGTTGAAAAATGGACCAGACAAAGTACCCAGGAACATGTCTACCAGCTCTCTATCAGACAGAGAAGGCTGGACCCTTTCTGCAAGATCCCTCCATTTTTGGGTATAATCTTTGAAACCCTCGTTGGAACCCATATACATAATTTGAAGTTGTGTACAGGTTGGAGAGAGTTCAGTATAGTATTGGTACTTCTAGTAAAAAGCAGCAACCAGGTCTTCCCAATTGCGAATGTTGGTTCCCTCCAGCTGATAGAACCATTGACACTACGTCCCTGACAAAATTTCCTAGAAGAAATGAACCCATAAATTCCTGTCGGTGGTGTGAGGTTGGATCTTCCTGACATATGACCTTATATGCAACTTAGGACAGGAGACACCGTCATACTTTGCAAAGATGGGAACTTTGAACTTCTGGGGAATGACCACTTCAGAGACCAGCCCTAACTCTTCAAAATCCAAACCAGGTACCCTCTGAATTTCCATAGCATTAAGATGATCCTCCAGCTGCTTGTATTTATCATCAGCATGAGGATATTGTTCCTCAGAGTAATCAACTTCTTCTTCATCAGTTCCTGGATTATTGTTTTCTTTTGTTGGCTTCTCTTCTTTATTGTCCCCCTCATTTGTCGGGGTTTTGAAATCTAGAGCTTGCTTGGCTGGTCCTCTAAACCTTCTTCCCATATTCAAGACGCCGGCCAATTTCTTTGCCTTCTTCTTCTTCTTCTCTTTGGTGATGAGAGCTTTCACATCTTCTTGTCCCTTAGCCAAATCCAGGAACATTTGTTGGAATTGAGCATTTTGTGCTTAAAGATCCTTAACTGTTTGTTTAAGAGCCATTTCTTTTTGCTGAAATAAACAGCGAAAAGATAAGAAACCTGTCTTGAAATATCTTCTTATGTAATGACATGCATGATATGCTTATGCAATTTTTTCTAGGATCTTGCGGGGTAAACACAAGAAAATGTCAGAATCCAACTGCAGCTTTGATTGAAGAACCTTCATATTATTGACCGTCCTTCTATGAGAATCAAGCTCACCTTGTCGAGTGGGTCATAGCCTCTGACTCAAGTTGTTGTGCTTTGATCTTTTGACGGCATTGGCTAGAGGAAAATAAATCCCCTTTCCCCTTGCTAGACGTCTGGTTCATCATAACCTGCATCACAGGCCCTAGAGATCCTTGAAATGGTTAGTGAAAGGAATATGGATGTTATGATGCATGATGTTATGTTTGAACAATTTAATCACACAAGCAAAATACACAAGACCTTAGGTTTAGGCTTGCATGGGGTTTATAGGCGAATACCCTCTTGAAGTTTAGTTGGTTCAACCTGTCTTAGAAAAGTAATCGGGTTCTAAGGAGTCTCAATATCACTGATCTTTCTTTATCAGGCATTGTTTCAGCTCAAGCGATCTTTTCTCGCGGCCAAAATATCATGAAAGTCCGATCTTAATGAGTGTAGCATCGAGTATCAACCAATCCTCAGCTTTATAACGAGGCCGGCTATCTCACTACTTTCTAATGGCCAAGTTTATTCAACTAAGGTTCTAAGGTCCGTTAGTGCTTCATGACACCATACAACGGCCCCGTATTCTAATCAATTTAACACAAGGGATATCGGTACCAACAAATTTGCCACACTAATGCAGCCATCGCTTCAACCATATCGGTCTAGGTCGTATAGTCTCCACGATGTATTGCTACTTACCTAAAAGGTGTCCCAGATCCGGGTGTAGGATCTTTTAGTAACAACCCAAACAAGCCCTCAAAGATAAAGCATGAAAACACACAATGTAAAGCAATTTAAAAATGAACTAAACTCTAAGGTAACCCCACTTTTTATATATTCCCCAGCAGAGTCTCCAGTTCCGTGATACGGTGGCAGAACCGACTGTTATACTGGTTTTGTGTTTGTGTTTGCAAATGTTGCGGTAAGCAAGAGTCGCCATTGAATTTTTTTTATCCAACAAAGGAAAGGGATAAAAGAACAGAAAAATACCTTTCGAGAGTTTTCTCAGTAAGGGGGGTAGATTATGGAAACGGAAGGTGTTAGAACCCTTTCCATCCGTAGTTTTCTACGGGCTCTTAGATGCTAGCTCATTTGAAAAATTCTTTGTGCTTTATGTGTTTTGAAAAGTATTTTTGAAATGTCAATAGTAAGGCGATTTTCTTTATGATAACTATTGTATCAGTCCTCAAGAGTGTTGATAAAGCATTTTTGAAAATGTTTTTTGAAAGTTGTTTTGTGTAAGTGTAAAAATTTGTTTTGAGCGTAGCATCTAGGAACTATCTACTTTTACTCGAAAAGTTATTATTTTCCTCTTTTCCTTTAGACAGTGATATCCTACTATTAATGAGTATGTAGCCCTAGTCGTTGGATGTTTGAGGGACATTCGAAGGGACGTTTATAGTCACAAAGGCAACTGGGCAAGAAACCTTAGTAACTACCCTAGGGTTTTAAGATTATTTTTACCGAGGAAACAACGATAATGTCATCGAGGGACTTATGATCTTTAAAACAGAGGGTAGCCACTAAAATCTCTCACGTTTCGAGAGTTGTGACTATTTTCCGAAGGAAACCAAAGTGGGATACCCTAGAGGTGCGCATGTGTAATTGTGTTTGTATTCAGTTATTTGTATTGTGTTAGGATTTCTAGCGTTTTGTTTTTTATTATTGCCATACAATCCTAATTAACATACATCTAAACATTTAATAATTTGCGGTGATTAATTAAAAGTGCAGAAAAATAAATCTAACTATTACAAAGCTTCGGGGAGGGGGATTATTACATGTCTAAACTTTGGGAAAAATAATGAAAAAAATAGTAAAGTAAAGGTCCTAATTATAGTCAATTACACCCAATGAGCAGATATAATAATATGATCATAATAGTAATGCTAAAATATAAACACACGGGAATTGGAAGAAAACAGTCTAAAACCCTAAAGTTCTTCTAAGTTAAAAAGGAATCTTTTTGTTGTTTTTGTTTTTATGTAAAGAATTGAATTCAAATAAATCCTAAGTCTATTGATTTTAAAATTAAGAAGATGGTTTAAATATTTATTAATTAATTCACATAATTAATTTAATTAAGAAAAATGTTAACCTAATATTTTTATGATTTTTATTATTTTGCTGATTAAATAAAAAAACAAAAGAAATAAGTAATAAAAAAGCAAGACAAATAAGATAAAGGGGTCTGGTGTTAACTAGCGAGCAGGGGGTATGGTTTGAAATTTTGTATAGGCCCAGATTTGAGAGCCCAATATTGCGCATGATCCCATGTTACTGGTTCTTGGGGATCCACCATGGGGAAGCATTCCAGGGGCGCTGGATTTGGTACTATGATGATCTAGTGGTGGAGATCTGGTGGCATATCGTATGCGCATTTAGCCTGAATGTACGGGATTTTCAAGGAAATAAATAGAAAAATTATTGCAAGAGACAGGGATCGAACCCCGGCCGCTGCACACACGCAACGCTTTAACCTTCTTGCCTCTGCCGTTGGGACGATTTTACTTCCATTCATATAAATGTATTAATAAATACAACTATGAAACAAGTGCCTGGACCAGAGAGAGACATCAGATCCCTAGCTCCGATCGTATTCTCCGGTGAAAATAAAATGTTTCCTGCAAAATAAACAAACGTTAGAGATCCAGGGGGACCTTACCCCCCTTAATTCGAACCCCCTGATTCCAAATCTTAGGTCTGTTTGGCTTGAAACGTCCTAAGTCATGAGATTTGAAGGAAAGTTCAGATCATTCCCTAACAATGACACAATCTCATTCATGTGCTTTAGCTTGCATGTAACATATTCATTCAAACACAGATATCATTAGTAACACGAATATATGCGTAACATGTATTTAAATAGCATAAATGTGCTGTTTCAGTTTTTTGCAAACCCTTACTGATCGGATATACGTGAATTTGTGGCTTTAGGCGTGGAAATGCTTGCTGAAGGGCCTGGATGCATTCATGGGAATCTCAGGAGGAAGATAGGATGTTTGGTTTAGAGTGATAGTGGTTGTAACTTGTTTAAATTGAGAGCTTAGAGACTTTTTGCAATTTTGTGAGCTTTTGTGAGGCAATATCTGCGTGTTTAGGTAATGCGTTTTTTTTTCTCTGGGCAATGCGTGTGTGTGCCTTGATAGAAAATCTTGTCTTGTATTTATAGGAGTGTGGTGGTGGACGAAAATGGCCTGAATCAGCCATTAACCATGGCTTTGAAAGCAAAATCGAAAGTTTTAGGAAGTTGCCAATTTGAGATATTTTCTACCATTTTGGACTTTAAGTGAATCTGGACAGTATTCGTTTCAACCTTCCACATCTTGATTCTTCCGAATGCTCCCAAACTTTGTTCTTTTCGATGGCTCTTAGTCCTAGTTCGAATGGTTCAATGCCTCATCGTCATGGCCTCTTCGATTGGGTCACTATCTGCCTTAGTTGCTTGATCTGAAAACTATCCAATCAGCCCAAATCGAACTCAGCTCTTGTTCCTTTCGATCTCCTTTCCTTCAAACAGACCAATCTAAGCATCACCATTTCATCCTAGCCTGTCGAAGCTTCATTTTCCTCCTTTCAATTTCCTTCCACTCAATTCAAACACCTCTTCAATTTGGCCCGTCAAAGCTTCATTTTTAATCCTTTCGAACACAATTGTATAGGTGGTTCTTCGATTCCAACTCCCACCCTTTGCTTTTGTCTACAAGAAAATCTTCATTTCTCCCTAATCCACCTTCGATTGGTGAATACAGCTTATATACACCAATCGAAGGATAACCTATGAGCATTCAAGACTTTTACTTTGATCATCCAACCTCTTCCTCACGTGTTTAGTACATGCATGTAACACATTGACCCAAGAACTCTAAGATGAAGTATATTTGGCTGATTCTAACTGTACTTTGATCATGCCATGTTTGAAGGTTGTATGTCCTTCGAACCATGATATCAAATCTTTTGAATTCAACATCTTATTCTTTTTGAAGTGTCAATTCAACCAACATGGAAATCAAAGTGTTCCTTCCTAGTAATGCTTCAAATAGCTCATAGTTCCATGGTTCGAAGACGAACCCTTCGATGACACTCTTTACTAGCTATTCCAATCGAAGACTTCATAAAAATCCTCCTCACGCTTCCTTTCGAACCATCCTTCATTCAATCATAATGCTTCGATTCTGACATCAAATTAGGCTACATACTGTTGTCGAAGCCGCTTCGACCCAAAAGCTCTTAGGCATATTTTCAGCTTTCGACCTACACCTTGTTATGTATACTTCTTTTCTTTCTCTCAGCAACGCCATTATGCTGAGGCATATAGGGTGCCCTGGAAATCATTTGAAGCTTCTTAAGAAATTGAGGATCCCAATGAACATGACTTGAGTAAAAATGGGAGGGAAAATTTTGGGGTACAACATTATACGTTCTCGCCAAAATGAGAAACATTACAAATTTTTCCGCACTAAGGCGTCTTTTCAAAATATCTTCAAAACACACTTACAGAAAAAATCGTTTTCAAAGCGAGCTAGCAACTAAGAGCCCGTAGATAACTACAGATGGAAAGGGTGCTAACACCTTCCCTTTCCATAACCTACCCCCCCTTACTCAGAAAATAATCTTGAAGGTTCTTTCCTGTTCTTTTCATCCTTTCCTTTGTTGGATAAAAGAAAATTCGGTGGTGACTCTTGCTAAATGCAACATTTGCGATAAAACACAAACCTGTAAAGTCAGTTCTCCCACTGTATCGCACTCACCAATAAAAAAGCAAAACCTATATATATATATATATATATATATATATATATATATATATATATATATATATATATATATATATATATATATATATATATATATATATATATATATATATATATATATATATATATATATATATATATATATATATATATATATATATATATATATATATATATATATATATATATATACACACACACACACACACACACAAAGAATATGAAATAAAAATCCAAGTGAATAAGACATTAAAAAAAAATTTTTAGCATATTCATATGCATCCATGCATTCACAAACATCACATTTCATATTTCATACAAAAACTCATTATTTTTCAAAACCATCTCCAGTTAAATTATTAGAAAAAAGCACCGCCTCTCCAACCACCATATCAAATAAGAGCCCATCAAAAGAAAGTGATAGAACATATCGAAAAGAATCAAGTTGCTTTCAAAGAAGATTTGGAGCAAGTAAAGGGTAACATCGACTTAATGAAAGGAGACATGAGTCAAGTTCTATTAGCCTTGAAAAACATCATCGAAAGACAAGAACAGATTCCTAGGGCAGCCTTTGAAGAAGTAGCCCAGACTATTGGTGCATCGAGCGGTCACCAACCAAGAAGAGAACCAGAGTATGGACCTCTAAAGTCAATTGTGTCTCAATAAGAGGTAAGGAAAGTTGATATTGAAGGAGTTGTCCCACCTCCACCGAAGATAGGGGCATCTCATACCTTGCAGATTCCAATCAACAATCCACACAACATGGATAATTACATAGACCTGCAGTATGGAGACCATGACTTAGAAGGCGTAAACCAAGTACCTCAAAGGATAAATCATACCCATGTCACTAAAAATCCTGTGGTGCTTACTCAGTAAAAAGCTCTTGAAGAACGATTGAAAGTTGTGGAGGGTTACAATGTTTTCGACGTCGATGCTCTCGAAATGGGCCTAGTTCCAGATGTGGTGATCCATCCAAAATTCAAAGTACTTGACTTTGGAAAATATAAACGACCCACATGCCCAAAGAACCATCTACGCATGTATTGCAGAAAAATGCATGCTTATGCTCAAGATCAGAAGCTGATGATTCATTGTTTCTAAGACAGTTTGAGTGGGGCATCTCTAGATTTGTACATGCAATTGGAGTGAGTTCATATCCAAACATGGGCAGATCTTGACAATACTATCTTGAGATAATACAAGTATAATTTGGACATGGCTCCTAACCGTATGCAACTCTAAAACTTATCTCAAAAAAAGGATGAGTCTTTCAAAGAGTATGATCAAAAATGGAGGGAAATGGCAGCCCGTGTACAACCACCATTCCTGGAAAAGGAATTGGTCAATATGTTCATGGAAACTTTACAAGGGTTGTATTATTATAAAATGGTATGAAGCGTCTCTTCCTGATTTTCTTATTTGGTAACTATTGGTGAAAGAATTTAAGCGGGCATAAAAAGTGACAAGATACAAGGGGCATCATCTATTACTCCTTACAATTCAAAGAGGCATGTTCCTAACTTATCGAAAAAGAAGGAAGGAGAAATTAATGTTGTGGCATCACATCCAAGAGCACAACAACCATTGGCGATTCCATGAGAACAACAACAAAACATGTTTAAAAGGCCTCCAAGAAAATTCAATCCTCTCCACATGCCTCACAGTTAATTACTACAACACTTACTCAAAGCATCTTTGGTGGAGCTAAAGCCATTAGCTCCTCTAATCGGGGCACTCCCGCCAAAGTATGATGAAAATTCCAGGTGCGAATATCACGCCAATTCTCTGGGGAATACCATAGAAAAATGTTGTGCCTTCAGAAATAAGTTTCAAGATTTGTTGGATTCTCAAGATATCACTTTTGACAAGCCAAATACCAAGACGAACCCCATGCTTCCATATGGCGGACCAACTGTGAATGCAATTGAAGTGGTCACTAACTTTGGGGCAGCCAGACGAGTAAAAGCTCCGATAGATCTCTTGAAAGAATATTTATTTGAATGTGGGTTCCTCCTGGAACCAATGAAGCTTTTGAGAAGACGTTACAAAAATTTGTGGATCAAAGGATAG
Organism: Vicia faba; assembly: GCA_948472305.1. Lineage (NCBI taxonomy): Eukaryota > Viridiplantae > Streptophyta > Magnoliopsida > Fabales > Fabaceae > Vicia > Vicia faba. Next base: position 1,214,512,117 of record OX451738.1, on the reverse strand, counting down.
TACAATTCGGACAATACCATAAGAAAGAATACGTAGCTGCAATCGATGGAAACACAAAGAAGCCATTGGTAATTCCTTTCCAAGGGCCGAGTTCTGTGAATAAAACTCTCGTGATTTCTTGGGGAGAGTCAACAGAAGCACCAATATTAGTACCATGACAAACTATAAGAATACCAGTGATTCCAAAGACTACGATGGTGATTAGGGGGTCGTCTCCCATTCCTTAGAAAAGTAACAAAGTTGTGCCATGGGGTTATGATTCCACTGTCTATGTTAATGGTTTAAAGCAGGAATGTGAGCCATCAACAAGTCAAGGACCTGTGGTCACAAATATAATAGGGACAGGAGGCATGACCCGCAACAATGTAATATATGGACCCAAACCATAAAAGAAGACTATTATGGTTAAGGATAAGGGAAAATCTATGGTGGAGGCAAGTCAAGAACAAGAACCTCCGAGCAAGAATTTTACTAACCAATATGCAGAAGAATTCTTAAAATGAATCAAGAAAAGTGATTATAGGGTAGTGGATCAGCTACACTAAACCCCAGCCAAAATTTCAATACTCTTGTTGCTTATGAATTCAGAAGTGCATTCAGATTCTCTGATGAAGATCCTAAGTTTTGCTCATGTTGCAAATGAGATTACATTGAATCAGTTTATCAATGTCGTAGCAAATCTAACATATAGATCATATCTAGGCTTCAATAACAGTGAGTTACCACCATAAGGTAGAGCACATAACAAAGAACTACACATTTCTATACAGATAAGAACAACTAGCCTATGTACGGTACTCACTGATAATGGTTCTACTCTTAATGTGTTACCGAAGGAAAGCTTGATGAAGCTAACACTAGACGGTGTTGTCATAACACCAAGTTCTATGATAGTTAAAGATTTCGATGGATCTCAAAGTTCAACATTTGGAGAAATGGATCTTCCTGTCAAGATCGGTTCGTATATGTTTTATATTACCTTTCAAGTAATGGATATAGAGTCAGCATATACATGTTTGCTCAGACGACCTTAGATTCATACAACAGGGGCTGTTACTTCAATTCTACATTAGAAATTGAATTTCCTTATTGAAGGAAGATTGGTTATAATCGATGGTGAAAAGGACATCTTTGTAAGTCACATAGAGTCTTACAGGTATATCAATGCGGATGAAGACTGCATAGCAACGCCATTTCAAGTCTTAGAGGTTGCTTCAATGGTAATCCTACCAGTGGAGAAAATTAAGAAACCTACTGTGACTTCATGGAGAGATTTACAAATAGTTGTGGGAGATCGTGCCTCAAAAGGTTGAGGTAAACTTGTGGAGACACCTGAGAAGAAAGATTGTTTTAGTTTGGGCTACAAAACATCAAAGGCTATTCTGAAAGGCAAGGCGCAGTTTCCTTCCATTCAGGAAGCCTTCATCAACAAAGGAATAAAGCATGGTGGACAAGTGCCGATGATATCTTACAAAAGCAGCACTAAAAGAAGGTCTGACATCATCCGTGAGTATGTTCCAGGCGAAGAACTCAAGAATTGGACAACCGTGAAGATTCCAGAGATCTTTTTCTTTCCAAAGTAACTTTTCTTGTTTTTTAAGGAACCTATGTCACGCACGAGGAATGGGGGTAGCTTGTAAGGGCCCCCCATTTGTTTTAAATAGTATTTTAAACTAATAAAAGTTAAGTATTCAATTAAGATCCCTGTATTTCTCTTGCATTTATCTCTTATGTTTTAAAATGGAAATACTTTTCTTCATATGCACTTTCCAAATTCACAAACTAAAGCTATACCAAAACATGATAAATGTGCAGATCCATGCCTAAAACCACCGATAATGTTACTATTGTTATCCGATATAATTTTGATGAACCCATCAACCAAGTGGAAGAGGAAGATGATGAAGATCTTGAACTCTCTAAAAGCTGGCAAGGGAATTAGAGAAAAATTGTGATAGTATACAACCATACCAAGAATATATTGAGACCATCAACCTTGGCACAAAGAAAGATCCGAAAGAGATCAAGCTAGGGGCAACCTTGGAGGAAAGCGTCATAGAAATAATGATCAAGATTTTACATGAACATGTGGATATATTTTCCTGATCTTACAGAGATATGCCAGGATTGGATACAGATATTGTGGTGAATAGACTACCTCTCAAAGAAGGTTGTTCTCTAGTTAGATAGAAGCTCATAAGAACTCATCCAACCATGTCTAACAAAATTCGAGAAGAAGTCCTTAAATAATTCGATGTGGGATAGCTAACATCGTGCCAGTTCCCAAGAAGGACAACAAAGTATGCATGTGTGTAGATTATCAGGATCTGAATAAGGCAAGCCCCAAAGAAGATTTCCTGTTACCTCATATAGATGTTTTGGTAGATAATACAGCTCAAGCTTCGGTATTCTCATTCATGGATGGTTTCTTAGGTTATAATCCAATCAAAATGGCACCCAAGGATATGGAAAAGACTACTTTCATGACTCCTCGGGGCACTTTCTATTACAAGGTAATGTCTTTCGATCTAAAGAATGTAGGGGAAACTTATCAGTGGGTGATGGTTACATTATTTTATGACATGATCCACAAAGAAGTTGAGGTATGCATGGATGATATGATTTCCAAATCCCATACGTAGGAGGATCACACTATACACTTGTAGAAATTATTCGAACGTCTATGAAATTTCAAACTGAGACTGAATTTGAAAAAATGTACATTTGGTGTTAGGTCAGGAAAATTATTGGATATTTATTGATCAGCTCAACCACATTGAAGAAAAATGCTTAACAGCTCTGTACCATGGTCAGTTATACCAAAGGCGGATGAAGAAGGCACTTAACAAGAAGGTTCGTCCTCGAGTGTTCAAAGAAGGAGATTTGGTGCTCAAGAAGATTCTACGGCCTCGCCTTAATTCACGTGGTAAATGGACACCCAACTATAAAGGTCCATATGTGGTTAAAACAACATTTTCGGGTGGTGGCCTTATCCTCACAACAATGGATGGGGAAGAACTGCCACATCCGACGAACTCTAACGCAGTCAAAAAATACTCTGTATAAAAAGCCCATAAAGTTTGAACCTTAAATGGGCGATTTAAGCAAAAAGGAATCTCCTAGTGGATTGAAAACCCGAAAGGTAGGTCCAGGCAAAACTTAGGGACATAAACAAAAAAATTATTATCCCGGTGGATCGAAAACCCGAAAGGGCGGTCCAGGCAAAAGTTATGGATCTTATTCAAAATAAAGAACAAATAAACTATGATATAAGAACCACGACTATGACCATGAAGGAGAGGGATTAATCCAAACCATTTTACTCTGAAGCAAAGGATATTGGAGTTGTCAAAAGGACATTGGAGAAACAGTAATAGCAATTATCATTTTCATTGCCATTTTCCATTTTTATTAAAACTTTATGTGATTACCTCTTCCTAGGAATTGAATATTGTACTTTTTCCTATTCAAAGGCATGTTTATCAATAAAATATTTACTTTTTAAATCTCTTCAATTTGTGTTTTTTCTTTTCTTTTTGGACTTGTTTGTGAAATATTATGATTATTTTTTGAATACTACATTGAAATCATTTTGGGGATTTGACAAACAAATAGAAGCATTTGATAAAACATCAAAGATAATTTTGGTAATAAAAAACATCGAAAGAAAATCTGCGCCTACGTCCATGCATGTGTCCATGGCTACATCCACGCCGGCGTCCACGTCTACGTCCACGTCTACGTCCATGCCTACGCCCACGCCCGCGATACAATTATCAAAATCTTGCTGACACTTTTTTACCTTGTTCAAATAAACTTGAAGATATCACGACAAAGCAACATACAATATTGGGGAGTCAGTGACACAAAGGAAAAAAAATACAATGGTTTAGAAGGAGAGAATATTAAAAACATTTACAACAAACATTTGGTTTATATACAAACATTTGGTGCATATACATATACATTTGGGTTCCATGTAAATCTAGGGCATTATGCATATATATCATGCATGGCATTTTTCAAATATACTTTGGTTAAGCTACGAGCTTTTCTTGGGGCCCATTGTTGAATTATCTTGTCCGCAAAATGAACAAACACCTTGGTTGAGAATAGACACAACTGGTAAACTCCGATCTTATCTTTGGTTTAGTTATCTAAAGATTTTATTATCAAAACACTTTTCAAATATCTATCCTCTAGGTTTTGGTAGAATATGCGAATTATCAGGGTTATGTTATTTATCCTCTAGGTCGTGATAAATACATAAGCCTATTCTCGTGTCATTTATCCTCTAGGTTGTGATAAATGCACAAGTTTATCATCGTATTGTCTATCCTCTAGGTTGTGTTATTTATCTTTTAGGTCATGATAAATACATAAGCCTATCCTTGTGTCATTTATCCTCTACGTCGTGATAAATGCACAAATTTATCCTCGTATTATCTATCCTCTAGGTTGTGGTAGGTATGCGAATTATCATGGTTATGTTATTTATCCTATAGGCTATGATTAATACATAAGCCTATCCTTGTGTCATTTATCCTCTAGATCATGATAAATGCACAAACCTTTCCTCGTATTATCTATCCCCTAGGTTGTGGTAGGTATGCGGATTATCAGAATTATATTATTTATCCTCTAGGTCATGATAAATATATAAGCCTATCCTCGTATTGTTTACTCTCTAGGGTGTAGTAAATATACAAAATCTATGATATAACTCATTGCATTAGTCTCAAAGCAGCAATACATTATCTATCTCTCTACGATATAATTCATTGTGTTATTCTTCATGCAGAAATGTATTATCAAGCTCGGTTTTATTCATCCCCTAGGTTGTGATGAATAAAATTGGCATTATAAGCTTACTATGTTAGTCTTAAAGCATTAGTAAGTCAATTTTTAAACTTGTGTTAGTTACCTCTTAGGTTATATTAAATGCGCGAAAAATCTATGATCTCTTTTAGGTATTGAAGAGTTATCTGCATCGTCGTATTTAAGTCAAATCAAAACTTTTTGTTCAAACTCAGGTAAGATGATACATCATCATCTGTGCCTATTTTTCGTACTCCTGGGAACGTTGTATAGTGTATCATTATAATATTTTGGTCAAATTTTGGAGTCTTTCATTATTTAATAAACCTCCTATTCGAACGTGTGAGACCTACGTATTCTCACACTATTCAAACAAAAGGATAATTAAATAGGGGCAACTGTCATACCCTAAATTTGCCCTATCAAATTCATCATTCATATGATTATTACGTTTCTAAACTCTAGTCATCTTGTTCAGATTTATCTGTTTTGAATGTTATTTTTATAGTGTTATTAAAATTTATAAGGGGTGTATTATTAAGAATAGGCCATCAAAATCTGACTGTCCACTAATGTTTTCCCATTTTAAAATAAGAAGGGTGTATTTGTTACAAGAGGGGTGTATTTTTCCTAGTCTGATAACCCATTTCATTAGGGAGCCGTTATAGTTTGTGAAGAAAAGGGGTGTATTTTCTTGTTTTGTTTAAATTGCAGGCCCATATTTTTATTTTTGAATCCCATCATGTTAGTTTTGTTGACTGAAGTCAACACTCATTTAAATTATTTTTATTTTACTTTAATTATTATTATTATTGTCATTGTTATTACTATTAAGTATAGTAATTATTTTAAATATGATTTTTATCATCATATTATTAAATTTATTATAATATTTTTATCTTGTTGAACGCGTTGACTAAGTAAACCAAGAGAAAAGCGGTTTGAAACCCTAGATTCAGTAATGACGCCTTTCACTTCTTCTTTGTTAAGCATACCCAAGCCCAAGAAAATGCAAAAATAAAACAAAACGATACAGAATCAAATCTAAATCAGGAAATAATATATTAAAATGAAACACAATCCAATTATACATAAAATCATCCAAAATTATACAGAATTGTATCAATTTACAATCAATTTCTAATCAATCTACTCTAATACCCAATTTCAAACGGAAATCAATTACAATTTTCCTAATTTATTCTAATTCCTAACACTATTAAAACCCTAAAAAATTCTAAGAAAGGGAAGAGGAAAGAAAAGAGAAAAGAGAAGAGAAAATTGTCACAGATGAAGAACGAAAGGAGAAGTAGAATAGTTGCGATTTGGGTTTCAATTTTTGAAACCTTAGATTTTTGGTGCCAAAACCGTTTTCCTTCAAGCTTTTCACAACCACTACACCGTCGCTTCCATTGTCATCTTCGATCGTACTTGCAAATAGAAGGGAGAGAAGAGATCATAAGGAGGAGATCAGACCGAGAATCAGAAGAACATAGAGATTCACTGTGATAGAGGTGCCCCGATCGCACTTAGCTTAAATGATTGTTTGATTTTTTGTGTGTTGTTGAGTTTTGGGGTGGAGGGGTCGTCACCACCGTGGGTTTTTTTCATTTAGGTTTTGGAGGTGTTGATGTTGTTGTTGGAGAGAGATGAGAGGAACGAGAACGAGAGAGAAGAGAGAAAAGACGAAATGAGGAAATGAAGAAGAAAAATGAAAAATATAACTCCCTCGCGATCTCGTGCGACACCCCTACCATACACCCTCAACCCACACCCTTTGATCATAATCTAATGCTCCTGACTGCGCGAGATCACCCCAGTACCATGAACCCCGTCGCACCAAGGCCAAACGGACTTCCCCAAATGTCTCTTTAAGCCAAGAGCAATTTCTATTTGCACCTCCATCCCACTCTCCTCTTGCTTACTAAACCGAACGACACCCCCCTGCATTCTAGGCCAAATCCAATATCGGGATTTGGGCCCTGATATCCACACCCCCTGGATTTACTAACCTGGCCAAAACTACACCCCTCGCATCTAGGCCTAGTTCAATATCTTAACTTGAGCCCCTTATGTTTAACACCCTCTGGTTTGCGTTTTGCACCCCCTGGCCTCTTAATTAATTAATTTTAATTTTATTTAATTTTAAAAAAACATTTATTTATTTTACTAATTCACTCATTATTTCTTTTATTATTTGCATTAAATATATATTACTTGTATAATTAGTAAATAATTATAATATTATTATATTAATACTTAATATATTTTTAATAGTTATGTATTAATCAAAAATCTTTTTTTTAAATACTAATTCTTTTAAAATACTTTAATTGCATTAAATGTTTTTTTCTCATGCATTAAAATCTTTTTTTTTTCATATTGTATAACATACTCCAAAATAGCCAACCAACCAACTAACCCTTTTTCTACTAACATAATCAAATCAAGATGTTTTCAAAAAGGATTGTGGAAATCTTTTATATTAACTGAGAACAGCGTCTATGATTATGCTATTTTCAACTCAGACTTGGTTCAAGGATTAATTCAAAATACTTCCACAATCCACAAAAAAAACCGAACACTACAAACTACATAGGCATACGACTTAAAAACCATGGGGAGTTCCCCTAACTAAAAAATTAAAACCTTATTCCTAAACCTTAAACTTAAACCTTGGTATCCTTGTGAACAAGGTAGGTTAAGGGTGCCTAACACCTTCCCTTTTTATAAAGTGAGTCAAGAACTTAAAATCTATGTATCATCGATTAGGTTTATTCCGTTATATTCTTGTCTTAGGATAAAAATTAATGGTGGCGACTCTATATTTTTTGCCGCTTATTACAGTAACCACCATTTTCTGGATGATCCTCTTGATTTTCTTATTAGAAACTTTAATAACCCCATTCATCTTTGGTATGCAAGGAGAATAGTTGTGATGCTCAATCTTGAAACATTCACAAAGCTCTTTCATCACCTTGCTATTCAAATTTGAGTAGTTGTCGGTGATAATTTTGATTGGCATGCCATGCCGATAAATAATTTGTTTCTTAATAAACCAGACCACAACCTGCTTGGTCACATAAGCATAGGATGTTGCTTCCACCCAGTTGATGAAATAGTCAATAGCTACTAAGATGAACTGATATCCATTTGAATAAAGAACATGGAGAGGAGATAACATTGAGAAGAGTTGGAGGCACATGAATCTTGTTAGCATAAAATCTGATACCTATGACACTTCACAAATTTATAGCAATCAGATTCCATTTTCAACCAATAGTAACCCACTCTAAGCATCTTCTTAGCCTTTGAATATCCATTGGCCTGGGTACTAAAAGAACCTTCATGAACTGCATGCATTAACATGTCTGCTTTGTGTCTATCCACGCATCTGAGCAAGACCATGTCATTATTTCTCTTGTACAAAACATCTTCATTTAGGAAAAAACTTCCAGTCAATCTTCTCAATGTCTTCTTATCTTTATCGGATGCCCCAAGTGTGTACTCTTGAGTTTGAAGGTAATGTTTGATATTATTATACCAAGGATTTCCATCTGAGATCTCTTCTTCTGTAAATACATGAGCAGGTCTACCAAGACGCCTAATTGTGATTTGAGGCGCTTCATTCGCAAAATACACCTTGTACATGGAAGAAAAAGTGGCCAAAGCATCCGCCATCTTATTCTCATCTTGAGGAATATGATGAAGTTCAACTTTATTGAATACAAATAACAACATCATTTCATAATCCTTATAGGGAATCAAGCCAGGATGACGAGTCTCCCATTCTCCTTTAATTTGATTAATCACCACAACTGAGTCTCCATACACATCAAGAATCTTGATTCTTAAATCAATGGCATCCTCGAGAACCATGATACAAGCTTCGTACTCCAACATATTTTTTGTGAATTCAAACATTAACCTCACAGTGAATGGGATGTGGGAACCATGGAGAGTAATAGTTACTGCACCAATTCCTTTACCATAAGCATTAACAACTCCATCAAATACTAAACCCCAACGAGACCTGTAACAACCTGATTTTTACTTACTAGTTATTTTATTAGTTATTAATTATTATATGATATATTAATTAATTATTGTGATTTGTTGAATATATGTGTTATATGTGTATTGGGTGTGAGAATAATATTATTAATTAATTGGGCCTTATGAATAACATTAGTGTGAGTGGGTGAGATAAGCCCATTAGTGAAACATAGTTTTTGATAAAACAAGGGAAAATAGAGTTAGTAAGATAGAAGTTGTCAAAAAAAGAGAAGAGAAGAAAGAGGAAAAGAGGAGAAAAGGTAGAAAAGAGAAGAGGAAAAGGGATCAACCCTAGAAGGATCTACATCCAAGGTAAGGGCGGGTTTTCATTTTATTATGGGATTATATGATGTATGTAATGGGTAGCTACATGATTTAGGGATTTTGTTCTTCTATTTCTATATTTTAACATGTTAGGATTTTGAATGGAATCTATGAAATTGATGTTTGAATCATGTTTGGATATTCTAAATAGAAACTACATGTTAGGTATGTATCTTAATACCATAAATCATAGAAACTTTGTTATAAAATGGCTTTTTGGAGTTAAAACTCGGACTGGTGTAATGTTGTCTTTGCAGAATTTGCAGAGCGCGCTTAGCGCGAATTTTCTTGCTTAACACGAAAGCTACTGACTTAAGGGCGCTTAGCGCCAAAGAGCGCGTTTGACATGACCTGCAATGTGAAATTTATAATTTTTTTAAATTGATTGGGGATCTTGTATGCTTATGATTTATAAAGGATTTCCATGAATTTTAATAATGTACTCAATGCATATTGGGTAGGTTTTTGATGACATTTTGATGAAAACATAACACTTGATTTTGTGTATATGTATGTTGTGAATTGATGATTAATGAGAATAACATGTTTTGGCATTGTTTGCTATGTGTTACTGTGGTGTGTTAAGTTAATTACTGTTATGAGAATGCATTGTATGTGATTGATAACATGAGATATGTATGTGTAATAGCCGACTGAAAATTATAGACTCGCCACCATTAATTTTTATCTTAAGGAAGGGAATATAACAGATAACCCTAATTTGGATCAAAGATTCTAAGTTGTTGACTCGCTTTAGACGAAGGGAAAGTGTTAGGCACCTCTCGCCTACCTTGTTCACAAGGATACTAGGGTTTAGGTTTAAAGTTTAGGAATAGGGTTTTAGCTTTTTATTAGGGGAACTTGCCATGATTTTAAGTCGTATGCCTACATATCCTCTTATGAGGAATCAGAGTCCCAATTCGTAGTTCATAGTTCTTTGGTTAGTTTTTTTATGGATTATGGAAATATCTCGAATTCTCCTTGGACCAAGTCTGGGTGTGTGAATAGCGAAATTTATAGACGAAGTTCGCAGTCGATAAAAGAAGTTTCCATAATCTATTTTTTGAAAATATATAAGTTTGAGTTAGGTTAGTAAGAAAAGGTTAGAATTTGATTGGTTAGATATTTTTTAGTATATGATGTAATTTTGAATGAAAAATATTTGATGCAAATATATAAAAAGAGCTAGTGTTTTAAAAAGAGATTTTAATTAGCTATTTTATACTTTACTAAAAATATGTTAAATATTTCTATAAAAAATAAATATTAAGAATATTTACTAATTATGCAAAAATAATTTAATGCAAAATATGATATATATATATATATATATATATATATATATATATATATATATATATATATATATATATATATATATATATATATATATATATATATATATATATATATATATATATATATATATATATATATATATATATATATATATATATATATATATATATATATATATATATATATATATATATATATATATATATATATATATATATATATATATATATATATATATATATATATATATATAATAAAAATTGAAAAATGGAAAATAAGTAAATTAAAAGAAATTAAATAAGTTATAGAAAATTAATTAATTTAAGCTATGTGGGGTGTAAAACTTAAGTCTGAGGGTGTACTAGAAATATATTCAGGCCCAAAAGAAAATCTGAGCCCAAATAGCAGGGGGTGCGAATTGGCATTGGGTAGTAAAATATTAGGGGTGTGGATATAAGGGCCTTAAATCCAGATATTGGATTTAAGACCAATTGTATGGGGGGGGGGGGATCTGAACTTCAATTTAATAATAGAAAAATAAATGGGCTAGGGGTGCGATTAGGAAAGGCCATGCCTAAACTAGAATTTGTTTGAGGCCCAAAACAGGGTTGGGTCCGCTTGGACTTGGTGCAAGGGAGTCCATGGTATTGAGGTTGTCTCGCACAGTCTGGAGCTTCTAATTGAGATTAAAGGATGGAGATTGAGGGTGCATGGTATGGGAGATGCATGGGATCTAGGAGTGGGTTTATAAAAACAGATATCCAGGCTTGTAGCCCATTTTCTTCTCTTCTTTCTCTCTCTCTACACTAAATGACCAAAACCCTTTGTATGAATCTAGAGAGAGATGCTCTGGCCTCTCTCTAGAAACATGATTCATCGAAAATCGCCCCGCCCTGGGCGCCGTCGGTTGGAAATCGCTTCTGCCGGTGGCTGCTCCAGGGCACCACCAACTTCATTCAAAAACCACCGTGAGGAACCCAGGACCTTGAAGATCTTCATCTAACCCAGGAACCCTAACCCTATATTCATCCAAACCCTACGAACCCCAAGATTCCTAGGGTTATGAGATAAACCATAACCCTTATCCAAACCCAAAAACACAAACCCTTAAAACCCTAGGGCGAAACCTTTAGAACCCTAACCCTAAGAACATGAACCCTATGAACCCTAACACTAAGACTTTTGGAGAAAACCCCAAAATTAAACACATATCACATAGATTCAATAATTAATCCTAAAGTGAACCAAATTACCTCTCCTGTAGTGATTCTTATTGTATTAGTCCTTTTCTGGTTTTCTGATTCTCCCTTATAATCTTTTTTCCATTGTTTTGTAGGTGAGGGGAATGATGGCGTGATGGTGATGATGCCTTGAAGATGACAGCTATGTAGCTCAGATCTAGGGTTTCAGAAATTGAAACCCATATCCCTCTTCTCCTTCTTCTTGATCTATTCTTCTGTTCTCCCAAATTTATTCTCCCTTTCTTTAGAAAATTAGGGCTATTTTTAGTTTTAGAAAGCAGATAAATTAGGAAAATTATATTGATTTACAGTTACAAATAGGAATTGATAGAATTAGATCTTAGATTAGAGTTAATTTAGGTTTAAATCTTTATTTTATTTATAGTAATATGTATAAGATTTTATACGATTTTTTTTTAATTAATATGATTTGATTTTGTTTATGTAATTGATTTGTAATGTTATTTCTGGAGATTTGATTCGTGAAGATTTGATTCGTTCCTGATTTAGATTCATACGTTTCTGATAATTTGAGTTTGGGTTGGAATGAAGATGAAGAGCGACTGTAGATAAATTAGGGTTTTGAAACCCTAATTTTTATTTTGACTCAGTCAGCAACAACAAAAAATAATAATAAATTAAAAAATCATAAAATAATGGTTTTAATAATAACAATATTAATAATAATGTTTTAATCAAAAGTTTATCATAAATTATTACAATAAAATAATAAAAGATAATAAAACCTTATTAAAATGAATGTTGACTTTAGTCAACAATAAAAAGTGGGCTTTAAAAAACCTCTTACTGGGCCGTGTAAAACATCCTGGACCTTTCTATTGAAACCGCACCCCTCATTTGTTATCCTAAAAATGAAAGTATATGGGGAAAGAGAACTAAACATGCCCTTATGATCTAGGAAACTCACAATCCTTTAATGGTTTCAAATCCCCCTTATTTGTATATGAAACAAAAAAGCCTAATGGGCCATCATATTTTTGATGGTCCATTAAGGTAATACACCCCTTTTGCTATATTAAATGGGCTTTTAATGGGCCACAAGATTACTAATGATGCAATAGCCTTTTGTTAAGATACCTCTTTATTTGTTTAATCGGGCATCTAAAACAATTTAATGGGTCATCAAATTTTGATAGTCCATACACCCCCTTATGAATATTTAAACCTTCTATTTATAACAAATTAGTAATTAAAGACTGCAAAATAAAACGACCATTTGAACTTGAATGGGGAAATTTTGAGGTATGATAACTGCTTCTATTAATTACTCTTCGATTAAATAGTGCGGGAATATGCAAGTCTCGCACATTCGAATCAGAGGTGTATTAAATAATGGAAGACCCCAAAATTTGACCAAAAGATTATAAGGATACATTGTACAATGTTCCCATGAGTACAAAAAATAGGCACACATAATGATATATCATGTTATCAGAGTTTGAACAAAAAGTTTTGATTCGACTTTGATAGAACGAGGCGGATAACTCGTCAGTACCTAAAAGAGATCGTAAGTTTTTCGCGTATTTACCATAACCTAGGAGGTAAATAATAAAATTTTGAAAATTGACTCACTAATGCTTCGAGACTAACATAGTAAGCTTTATAATGCATATTTTATCTATTCATCTCAGCCTAGGGGATGAATAAAACCGATCTTGATAATACATTACCGCATGGAGACTAACACAATGAATTATATCACAGATTTTGTATATTCACTTCAACCTAGAGAGTAAACAATACGAGGATGGACCTGTGCATTTATCATGACCTAGAAGATAAATGACACGAGGATTGGCTTATGTATTCATCACGACCTAGAGGATGAACAACATAATCCTGATAATTCTCATACCTACCACAACCTAGAGGATAGATAAAACGAGGATATGCTTGTGCAGTTATCACGGCCTAGAGGATAAATGACACGAGAATAAGCTTATGTATTCATCACGACCTAGAGGATGAATAACATAACCTTAACAATTTGTATACCTACCACGACCTAGAAGATCGATAATACGAGGATAAATATGTGTATTTATCACGATCTAGAGGATAAATAACATTAGGATAGATTTATGTATTCATCACGACCTAGAGGACGAATAACATAAACCCGATGTAACAAATACTTACCATAACCTAGAGGATAGATAATACGAGAATAAACTTGTTCATTTATCACGACCTAGAGGATAAATGACAAGAGGGTAGGCTTATGTATTTATCATGACCTAGAGGATAAATAATGTAATCTAGATAATTTCCTGTCTATCACAACCTAGAGGATAAATATTTGAATATTTTGATAATCAAATCCAAGGATAAGATCAGAGTTTATTGGTTGTGTTTTTTCTCAACTAAGGTGTTTGTTTGTTTTGCAGATAAGATAATTCAATGATAGGCCCCAAAAAAAGTTCTTAGTTTTACCAAAAATGAACTTGAAAAATGTTAGGCATGATTTATATGCATAATTCCCTAGATTGGTATGAAACTCAAATGTATATGCACTAAGTATTTATGTATATGCCCCAAATGTCTGTATATGCACCCTATTTTTGTACGTGCCCCCAAATGTTTGTATATGCCCCCAAATGTTTGTATATACCCCAAATGTTTTTTGTAAATGTTTTTGATGTTCTCTCCCTTTAAACCATTGGTTTTTCTTTGTGTCACCGACTCACTACAATTTTATGTTACGTTGTTGTGGTATTCTTGAATTTATCAAAATTTTGATATTTTCAGGCGTGGATGTAGACATGGAAGCAGGCATGGACGTAGACATGAACGCATGCATGGATGTAGGTGCAGATTTTATTTCGATATTTTTCTAACTAAAATGCTTTTTGATGTTTTATAAAATTCTTCTATTTGTTTGTCAAATCCCCAAAATGATTTCAATGCGGTATTCGCAAGAAATAATCATAGTATTTTGCAAACAAGTCTGAAAAGAAAAGAAAACACATTTAGAAAAGATTGGAAAAGTAAATGTCTTATTGATAAACATGCCTTTGAGTAGGCGAGAGTACAAGATGCAATTCCTAGAAAGAGGTAATCACAGAGAGTTTTAACAAAAATTGTAAAATGGCAATGAAAATGATAATTACTACTGTTGTTTCTCCAATGTTCCTTTGATAGATCCAATATCCTTTACTTCTGAGTCAAATGATTTGGATTAATCCCTCTTCTTAGTGGTCATAGTCGTGGTTCTCAGATCGCAATCTATTTGTTCTTTATTTAGAGTAAAACCCCTAAATTTTTCCTGGACTTCCCTTTCAGGTTTTCAATCCACCGGGATAATTTTATGTTTATATCCCTAATTTTTTTCCCGGTTCCCCCTTTAGGGTTTTCAATCCACCAGGACGCTCCTTTTTTCCTAAGTCATCCGTTTAGGGTTCAAAATTAACGAGCTTTTCATACATAGTATTTTTTACTGCATCTGAGTTTGTCGGATATGGGAGTTCTTCCCCATCCATTGTTGTGAGGATAAGACCACCACCCGAGAATATTGTTTTTACCACATATAGACCTTTGTAGTTGGGTGTTTGTTTACCACATTTATCAAGGCGAGGTAGTAGAATCTTCTTGAGCACCGAATCTCCTTCTTTGAACACTCGAGGAAGAACCTTTTTATCAAATGATTTCTTCATTTTCTTTTGGTATAATTGACCGTGTCACAGAGCTGTCAATTTTTTTTCTTCAATGAGGTTAAGCTGATCAAGTCTCATCTGAACCCATTCTGACTCTTCAAGCTTTGTTTCCATTATAACTCTTAGCCATGGAATCTCTACTTCAACAGGGAGTACTTCCTCCATGCCATATACTAGAGAGAAAGGAGTTACACTTGCTGACGAATGTACGGAAGTACGATAGCCATGTAGAGCGTAGGGGAGCATTTTGTGCCAATCTTTGTATGTCTTCACCATTTTCTAAATGATTTTCTTGATATTCTTATTGGCAATTTCAACGGCCTCGTTCATCTTGGGTCGATATGGTGAGGAATTATGATGCTCGATCTTAAATTCATCGCATAACTCCTTCATCATTTTGTTGTTCAAATTGGACCTGTTGTCTGTAATGATTCTTCTAGGAACCCCATATCTGCTTATAAGATTCTGCTTGATGAACCGAGTAACCACTTGTCTTGTCACATTTGCGTAGGACTCGGCTTCCACCCATTTGGTGAAGTAGTCGATGGCAACTAGTATAAACCGATGTCCGTTAGAGGCTTTCGTTCGATCATTCACTACACCAAATTTGTCTTTTAGCAGCACCCCTACTAAAGCGCTTTTTGTAAAAAGCGCTGGTATAGGTTGCGCTAAAACAAAATAAAAAAACACGCTAAAAAAGCGCTCTTAAAGGGGGGGGGGGGGTTACAAAAGCGCTTTCAGAAAGCGCTCTTAGAGGCTGGGGTACGAAGGCGCATTTGAAAAGCGCTCTTATAGTGGGGGGGTATGAAAGCGCTTTCTGAAAGCGCTCTTATAGGGGGCTTATGAAAGCGCTTTCAAAAGCGCTGATATAGGGGGTGGGGTACAAGAGCGCTTTTATCCTCAAAAGCGCTGGTATAGCCTTAGTTACGAAAGCGCTTTTCAAAAGCGCTGTCATACCCTCTTTACAATTAAAATTTTTTAAAACAAGAAATCGTTCATTCTCACAAAAGCTTGCATTCTCAGAAAACTCTTGCATTCTCAGAAAACTCACAAAATCGTTTCAAAATCTTGCATTCTCAGAAAACTCACAAAATCGTTTCCAAATCCCTAAGCTTGGAATCGTCTTCAATCGTTTCCAAATCCCTAAGCTTGGAATCGTCTTCTCCGTTCTCAATCGTCTTCTTCGAAAGAAAAAAAGCTTGGAATACTTAAGGATCAAGAGCTTGCTTCATCAAGTCGTCTCCAATATTTCATCATCATCTTCTTCCTAGAGGTGAGTTCATAGTTAAATTTTAGCTTTGAGAGAAAAATCCATGGTTGGGAAGTTAGGGTTTGTGTTGTTGTTGTTATGAACATGAAACTTGATGACGATACATGCTTACTTGTGTGATTTCATGTTGAATGTGTTGTGGTGTTGGTATTATAATTATTTTGGATTATATTGGAATCATGAGATATGTTTGATTGTTGTTGATTCTTGAGAGTTTACATGTGGATTTCACTAATGTTAGAATATGGTTAGCATGTTATGGATTATCGAGTTAACAATAGTTGAATTCTTCTCATCATAGATAAGATGTTTCCTTTTCATGTGATTAATTTGGTTTAGGCCTTATCTGCTATTGGATGTAAATATTGAACTCTTGACTTAGCCTTGAATATTGGTACTCCAAAGTAATCAAAGTTTGTGTGACTTGTGTTGAAACCAAAGATGCATGCAACTTGTGGATAGCCTAAAAACCAAGGATACCTTGCATTTTGTGGGACTAGGGCGATGGCATGAATTTTAAGCATATTCATGTAATAATTTGTGGATAGGATATGCATCACTTTTGGTAGCTTTACAAAATATCTGAGATCATCTACAAAGAAAGTGTGACTTGGAAACTTAGTTTTGTCATGAGCGATACATGTAATATGTCTTTGTTCAATCATGTTTGCAAATTGTCTTCTTAAGCATCTTCAACAATGCAAAATAGTAAAATAGAAATGGAATTTCCTTGTCTTATTCCTCTAGAACAGTTGAAAAAGCTTGTTGCCTTGTCATTAACTAAATTGATAATTTGGTTGAATGAAGTATTGTTGTAATTCAATTGCAAAATATAATATTAAAGCCAAAGTTCTTAAGCATATAGAATAAATAACTCCATTTTGAGTATCAAATGCTTTTTTTTTTATATCAATTTTCATAGCCATGTTTCTTTCAAAAGATTTCTTGTACTATGTCTCATATGAATCCTCTCCGATTCTCTAAGACTATTTTTGGAGCCAATCTAATAAGCTTAACAGTTATGATCTTGCAATAAGTTTAAAGTTTTCTATTGTAAATGTTCCATGAAATTTGGATATCCAAAATAATATTGTTAAAGTTAAAAGTGGGTAGGGTCCAATTTTGTGTAAACAACTGTATAAGTAAGGCTATGACTTATTTATCAATCAATGTAAAACTCAGTATACCTGGTAACTATTCATCAGTAAGATTTGTGATTTTATTTTTCAATGAAAATATGAAAAATATATAATTTTCTCTTACACATATGATATAGACCTCTAGTTATATTTATTAGGATTAGTTCAGTTCATTAAGATTTATTATTTTATTTATTTTTAGTTAGTATTTTTTGAATTTTTAAATTTGAATGTCCTATTTTTAAGAAAAGATTTAGGTTAAAACATAAGCTACCTATTAACTAGTAATTTTAGGAGAAACCAATCACAAACTCCGCCACTGCCGCCTGCATAGGTCTTAAGAACATATTTTCAGTTGGTTACAATACTTCCTTCCTACCACTTCATCAACAAAGGTCATGGCTACGGAATATCCTGAGGCTAACAAGGTTGTCCAGTTTTTCATGATCATTACTGAAAATCGTCAACAAGGAGAGCTTGTAAAACCTTGTGTAAGTCTTTCATTTGTCATGTTAAAACGACAATGTTGTATAGGGATGATGCAAGCTTCTAACATGACAAATGAAAGACTTACACAAGGTTTTACAAGCTCTCCTTGTTGACGATTTTCAGTAATGATCATGAAAAACTGGACAACCTTGTTAGCCTCAGGATATTCCGTAGCCATGACCTTTGTTGATGAAGTGGTAGGAAGGAAGTATTGTAACCAACTGAAAATATGTTCTTAAGACCTATGTAGGCGGCAGTGGCGGAGTTTGTGATTGGTTTCTCCTAAAATTACTAGTTAATAGGTAGCTTATGTTTTAACCTAAATCTTTTCTTAAAAATAGGACATTCAAATTTAAAAATTCAAAAAATACTAACTAAAAATAAATAAAATAATAAATCTTAATGAACTGAACTAATCCTAATAAATATAACTAGAGGTCTATATCATAATGTCTTGCAACAGTGGTTTAAAATTATTATGCCTTACAGTGTAGCTTTTTTGGTGAATATCATTATATTATATATCTTTTTTTGAATTTCTTTTCAATATGCTTGAAATAGATAGATCAATCAATGTCTCTAATATTGCTCTTTAGATATTGTTTAACATCCAGCATATGGCTTAGTAGTAGTAAGCTTAGATGCTGAGTTTGTATAGTTAAGAGTGTGAATCTGCTGAAATTAAATGCTGAGTTTGTATAGTGAAGTGAAAATATGGATTAAGGGATAAAATGTGTATAATTGATATTGATATAACTGTAATCATAAATTTTAGTCATTGTATTTTGATATTTGTTGACACATCTACTATACATACAATAAAAATTTTAAACAAGACTATCAAAAATTAAGTTCAAACTTAAAACATCTTTTTATTTAAAAGAGATTTCTTACAATTTTAATTTCATATATTTATCTATCGTTAAGTGAGGTACTTACTAACTTTGTGAATTGAATTCGCCATAGGGGTTACTTGTGAAGAGTGAAAGTTTGACCGTTTTTGTTTAGCTTAATTAAGACATGGATAAGACATGGATGAATTCAAACCGATTGTCGAAAGAGTACGAGAAAGGGGTATGGGAATTTGTTGAGTTTGCGGTTGCGCACTCCAAAGACCCGCTTCGAATTCCGTGTCCTTGCTTGGGTTGCTGTTATGCCGGGGGTAAGGTTGACGGGAATCAGTTGGGATCTCATTTACTACGGTTTGGAATTGATAGAAGTTATACATGTTGGACAATGCATGGTGAGAAAAGTACCGGGAATGCTGAGTCGAGTTGTAATAGGAAGTATGCTTCAAACGACGATTGCACAGACACATACGATTGTGATCGAGTCGAAGAGATTGCAGAAGCGCTTGAAGAAGATCTTGCGGATTGTCCCAAAATGTTTGAGAGGTTGGTAAGCGATGCAGAGAAACCGTTGTATGTTGGTTGTTCAAAATTCACAAGATTGTCTGCGGTGTTAAAGTTGTACAACTTAAAGGCGGACAATGGATGGTCGGATAAAAGTTTCACAGAGTTATTAGCCCTTATGAAAGATATGCTACCAGAGGATAATGTTCTTCCCAATCGAACGTATGAAGCCAAAAAGATGTTGTCTTCTATTGGAATGAGCTATGATAAGATACATGCATGTCCAAACGATTGCGTTTTGTTTCGAAACGAGTATGCAGCGTTGAATGAGTGTCCTAAATGTGGTGCCCCTCGATATAAGAAAAAGTTGTCTCCTGCTAAAGTCTTATGGTATTTTCCTATAATTCCGAGATTTAGACGCATGTATCGTAGTGAGACCGATTCAAGACACTTGACTTGGCATGCAGATGAAAGAATTATTGATGGAAAGTTGCGACATCCGGCAGACTCACCATAATGGAGTAAAGTTGATACTGAATATCCTGAATTTGGAAAAGATGCAAGAAACCTTCGGTTGTCATTGTCTACTGATGGAATGAACCCGCATGGTATTCAAAGTATCTCGCATAGCACATGGCCTGTGATTCTTATGATTTATAACTTACCTCCGTGGCTATGTATGAAGCGTAAGTACATGATGTTATCTATGCTAATTTCTGGGCCTAAACAACCAGGGAATGACATAGACGTATACTTGGCACCCTTAATCGAAGATTTAAAGTTTTTGTGGGAGAGAGGTGTGGAGGTTTACGATGGGTATAGGAAAGAAAGTTTCAACTTGAGGGCGATGTTGTTTGGAACAATTAATGATTTTCCAGCATACGGAAATCTATCCGGGTACAGCAACAAGGGTCAAAAGGCGTGTCCTGTTTGTGAAGATGAAACCGATACGACACGATTGGCGCTTTGTCAGAAGAATGTCTTTCTCGGCCATCGTAGATTCTTAAATTCTAATCATCACTACCGTGGGTGGAGAAAAGCATTCAATGGAGAGGCCGAACATCGTACAGCCCCGCCTTTTTTGTCAGGTGATCAAATTTTTGAAAAGGTGAAAGATGTGAGCACTCAGTTTGGCAAGCCTTTTGCACATTCAATTGTCAAGGGTGGGTGGAAGAAGAAGTCAATTTTCTTTGAACTTCCATATTGGAAGTCGTTGTACGTAAGAAATTTCCTGGATGTTATGCATATTGAAAAAAATGTATTTGACAGCGTTATAGGTACGCTACTCAATATACAAGGAAAGTCTAAGGATGGCGTTAACATAAGGAATGACATGGTAAACATGGGGATGAGAACTGAATTGGGGCCCGTGACGAAAGGAAGACGAACATATCTGCCACCTGCTGTTTACACTCTATCTAGAAAGGAGAAGAAAACATTGTGTAAGTTCCTCAGTGAAGTAAAAGTTCCAGAAGGCTACTCTTCAGATATTAGAAGACTTGTGTCCATGAAAGACCTCAAGTTAAAGAGTTTGAAGACGCATGATTTCCATGTTATAATGGAACATTTTTTACCAATAGGTATACGTTCTATTCTGCCAGAAAAAGTAAGAAGCGCAATAACTAAGCTGTGTTTCTTCTTCAGGTCTATTTGCAGTAAGGTGGTCGATCCCGCGATCTTACCAACATTGCAAAATGAGATAGTTGTTACTTTATGTGATCTTGAAATGTATTTTCCTCCCTCGTTTTTTGACATAATGGTTCATCTAGTCGTTCATCTTGTGAAAGAGACACAACTGTGCGGACCAGCTTATATGAGATGGATGTACCCTGCTGAACGTTATATGAAAATATTAAAAGGGTACGTGAAAAACAGAAGTCGACCAGAGGGTTGTATTGCCGAGCGATACGTTGCTGAAGAAGCGGTTGAGTTTTGTACTGAATATCTGTCAAATGTTCAATCAATTGGACTCCCCAAATCTCATATTGTCGAAAAAAAAGAAGGAAAAAGGCTAATTGGAAATAAAGTTGTGACAGTATCAATGGTCGAACGGGATCAAGTGCACTTGTATGTTCTGCACAATGAGATTGAGGTTGAGCCGTTTGTTGAAATGCACAAAGTTGTTCTCCGAGATTTAAATCCAAATAGAAATGAGAACTGGATAGTACGAGAGCACAATCGAAGTTTCATACCGTGGTTTAGAGATCATATTTATTCAAAGTATCGTTCAGATCCTGCTTCAGTAACAGAAAGGTTGAGATGTTTAGCCTATGGTCCATCTGTAATTGTGCTTTCTTATAGCGCATACGCAATTAATGGATACACATTTTATACCAAAGAACAGGATGATAAAAGTACTATGCAAAATAGTGGTGTTACCTTGGTAGCTGAAGCTATGCACATATCAAGTGCGAATGACTTAAATCCGAAATTTGCAAATTTGTCATATTTTGGGGTTATCGAGCGCATTTTGGTGTTTGATTACGCGAAGTTTCAGATTCCTGTATTTGGTTGCAAGTGGGTTGAAAATAATAGTGGCGTACGAATGGATAAGTCAGGATTTTTGCAAGTGGATCTCAATAGGGTAGGGTACAAAGATGAGCCTTTCATTCTAGCCTCTCAAGCTAAACAAGTGTTCTATGTCAATGATCCGACAAGTACGAAATGGTCTATAGTGCTTTTATCTAACAAAATAGTTGATGAAAAAATTGAAGATCAAGGTGATATTGGTGTTGGCATTGAATCTTGTACAAGAAACGATCAAAATGAGAATGAATCTTGTATTAGAAATGATCATAATGAGGGTATTTGGATCAATCCAACCGTCCGCATTGTTAAGAGACGCGTAGTACACAATCCTACCAAGAAAAGAAAGAGACGTTAGTGATAAAGTTAGTGTTAATAGTGTACTAATGTGCTTTAGTTTGTTTGATACAGGTTCAAAATTTGAAGCATTTTTTCTGTGTCAATGTTTCTTGGAATTGGATTAGTATATATTTTGTATGCTATGATGACTTGTTGCAATGATGAAACTTGATTGTTGTTGTTATATGTCGCTATGAGGTCGATATTGATGATGGTACTGTAATGTTAGTTTAATGGTGTACATGTTCAAATATATACATGTTCTCTCTATTTCAATCTTAATATGAGTATCATCTAATATTATTTTTGTCATTTTTGTCTCCTTCATTTTCCTTAATATCTTCACTAATGGTTTTTATTGGTTACTGGTTCATATACCATCTACATATTATCTAGTTGTTCAAGAGTTAAGGGGTAATTCGAATTAAAGGTATTATCTTTTTATTTTGTTTTAAAGTTTTCATTTTTGTTTTTAGTATATCCTCCAACAGTGTTTTGTTTTTATTTTAATATTAAGATGTTTTTTCTAACATTTTTTTTATGTTTTAGGTATCTCTTCAAAGCAAGAAAAATATTACTGGACTGCTTATTTATTATCTATGGGTTTAGTTTCTTTTGTTGTTAAATACTTTATTATTTTTAGTAAAAGGGGTTGAGTTTTGAGGTTAGAATTGTGTAAGGTTTTGTGTCACTTTGTTAGAGTATGAATCCCCTCATCTTTGCCTAAAAGAAATATCATGAACATGCTTTTAATATTGATAGAGTATGCATCCCCTCATCTTTGCCTAAAAGAAATATCATGAAA
Source organism: Vicia faba (assembly GCA_948472305.1). Classification (NCBI taxonomy): domain Eukaryota; kingdom Viridiplantae; phylum Streptophyta; class Magnoliopsida; order Fabales; family Fabaceae; genus Vicia; species Vicia faba. The sequence goes on along the minus strand of OX451738.1, from coordinate 1,214,488,785 downwards.
AAGTAATATTGATTGTATCACATGCTTTTATTTTATTAATATCTTCACGTTGAACAATTAATAATGGATTGATTTTTTTTCTTCTTATAATAACTTCTATGTTGTAATTTTTTGAAATGTTTCTCATATAAAGTTAGTGTTAATAGTGTACTAATGTGCTTTAGTTTGTTTGATACAGGTTCAATGGCTCCAGATAGAGATGCTCCACCTGAAAACCCACCTGAAAACTCACAAGAAAACTCACAAGAAAGAGTTGCTTCGGATACAAATGCTCCACCTGATACTGAAGCAAAAGAGGTTGCACGAGGCATCACTATTATGAAGGGAATCATTCGACATAGAGACCAAGGATTAGTATACCGATTGGAATGGAATTCTGATAAACAACCAATTGGTCCTAATTCTGCAAAGTTGACAAGTTATATTGGTACACTTGTCCGTATGCATATTCCGGTCTCCGTAGCTACCTGGAAATCGAAAACGAAAAATTTAGAATTGGAGGAGAAAAAACAAGCGATTTGGGAAGAGCTTCAGGTATATATCATATATGGTTAATTGTTGTTATTATCTTGACGATAAATTGTTTAAATTACTTATACTAACACACTATGCGTACGTTTTTTTGCAGAGGACTTTTGAGATACCAGATGAACGTAAAAGCTACATACTTAGTTTGGCCGGCAAAAGATATAGAGGGTGGAAAAGTTTTTTGACAAACACCTATCTTAAGGATAAAGATGGAAAATTTCTTGAAGAGGCACCGGGACGGCCAACAAAGTATGCGACCTTCATTGATGAAGCAGATTGGGCTGAGTTTTTAAAGCAAAGAGATGAAGCTTTTCAGAAAAAGAGTGCCACGAATAGTAAGAGAGCATCCAAACCCGCGTATCCATACAAAAAAGGGCGTTTGGGATATGCACGCTTAGAGGATAAAATTGTAAGTAAATAGAAATGCGTTTTAATTAATTGTCTACATGTGCATGTTTTAATTGACGATTTTATCGTTTGTGTCAATGCATAGTTAGAGGAGACTAAAAGTGAGGAAGCTTCACTTCCTGTACATGTGTTGTGGAAGGAAGCTCGTGTGGGCAAGAATCAAGCTGTCGATCCCGATGTTCAGAGAGTTTATACTGAATGTGTAAGTATAATACTGTGTCTTTAATTAAATCAAATGTTTTTTAATATATAAATGATTTTTTATCTCCACTAATAATTATTTAAATGTAAATGAATTACAGGAGACCTTGTCGCAATCGGCATCCACCGGTGAGGAGAGCGTACTTAGTAGAGTACTAGATGCTCCCGAGTATCCCGGTCGGGTGAGGGGTAAGGGTCATGGTGTGACTCCAACCTCTTTTTATAAGAGTTCTAGGAGAAGATCAAATCTTACCAATGAAGAAGTGTTGCAAAAGTTGCAGGAATTGCAAGCACAGGTCTCTGAATTGCAAAGAGATAAAGATATGTATATGAGAGAAAAATGCAACACTTCATCGGTGAGAGAAACTAGTGATAAGGCTAGTATCAACTATCAAAAGAAATTTCCCGAGGTAATTATAAGTTTTTTTCCTTACAAACTGTTCTATTTTATTAATGATAATGACTTTATATTTTCTATTTGTTTAGGGCATTTCATCTTGCCAACTATACTTATCGTCACCGAATTATCGACTAGTTGGCAAGGGAAAAGTGCACAACACTTCGGGAGATTTACTTCACCACAGACCCCTCCCGGATGGACACCTGAAAGTATCGGTGGATGTTGTATTAGATCGTGATGCGATTCTACCGGTACCTGACATGGTCTCAGAGACGACATTGCTGCGAGATGCAATAGGATCATTTGTTGCATGGCCCTCGGAGCTCATTACCATTAGTGATGAGGTATACTGAAAACGATTATGAATCATTTAGTTTTCGAATGTCAATTCTAAACCGTTTATTAATTATTTTTTACATTTTAATTTTAGACTGCTCCTATAAAACCCGCAATTAAGGGTAAAGGGATTTTACAGGAGGAGGAGTCTGTTGCATCACTAAAAGAGGTACATTTAAAGTGTTAATATATAGTCTGAATCTAAATCTGCATGATTTTATATTTTACCTAACTTATATGATTTTTAGGCATCCGCTCGGGAGTCACAACAAGTGACGCAGCAGGTTCGTAGCTTACCACCCACTGGTCCTCCGAAGCAAGCGGCAAAAAAAGGCGGTGCTTTTGTGCCTCGATACCGTTCGACACTCGCAACAATGGTTGATATGTCCGATTTGAAGGATGGTGGTTTACGTGAAATCAACATGGATGAAAGTGTCTTCGGTATTGAATTCCCGTCACATATTACATTTGATGACTTGGAAGAGATTTTTAGGCATGATCAACTAGGCGTCAGTAATATGCACTCATACATCCGGTAATATTCACTCATCCGATATATTATTTAATTAGTCCCACAATATAATTTATTTACACATTTCAATGAAAATAATCTAATGTTTATTATGTTTTTATTTAAGGTTGTTGTATGACAGAGTGTTGCGCGGGACTGCATTGTCTAACAGATTTCGTTTCGTGTCTTCCGCCCATTGCAGCGGAATGACAATTGCTTCGGAACCAGAATCAGTTAGACAGCGCTTACTAGATAGATTCATGTCCACCGGCAATACAGAAAGTCTGCATCTTTGGGCGTATAATACCCGACCAGTAGGGTTAGTTTCTCATTCTTGGTTCATCTAATCTCTGTTTCTTTTGTGTATAGCAAAATTTTCATATAACCTATTGTTTTAATTTATAGAGCACACTGGTTGCTGCTTGCTATCAACCCGATAAGAGAAGTCGTGTATTATCTGAATTCGGTAAATGGTGAATGGACCAATTATCCGGCTATGAAGGAAATCGTTGATTTGTAAGTGGGATCGTTCTAAATATATATTCGTGTATATTTATATATTTTCTTATTTGTGGGATTGATCTAGACATATGCTTTTATATATTTAATAATTAGATCAATACAAGTGTTCCGTAGTCAACGGGACGCATAGGTATCCCGGACTAAATCAAACAACATCACTTGGATCCAAGTGCAGGTACATTACTTTTCACAATTTTGCTTATAATATTTATGCTACTTGGTAAAACAAGACAACTATAGAATCTTATTTGTTTTATTATGTAGTGTCCGCAACAGCGAAACAGTTATGATTGCGGATACTTTGTTTTGAGGTTCATGAAAGAAATCCTTCAGGCGAATCAATTAGAGATTCCGCTCACGGTATGAATTTATAACTTAAGATAATTTCATATAATTTATTACATTTAACTAAATATATCATTTATATTATGTTTTTGTTTTGTAGTACCTTGACGAATTCCGTGCTGCTGGGTACCCGAAGCTTAAGTTGGAAGAAATTAAGGAAGATTTGTGTCAATATTATATTAAGCAATTTTTCATGTAGGATTTGTGTCGATTTGAACTATAATATTATTGATGTAATGATGTATATATATAATTTTGGATATTATAATGGTATTATATTAGTATATATATTGTCTTACTGATGGCTGAAATAATAGCGTCGAAAATATATTACAGGTCAAAAATATATTACAGGTCGAAAATATTACAGGTCGAAAACATTACAGGTCGACTAGGAGGATTAAATTATAGGCTGTACATAAAAATACCTCATTTAGAAACGACAGCGCTTTTAAAAAGCGCTCTTAAAGGTCCACCTACTAAAGCGCTTCTTAGTAAAAGCGCTGCCAAAGACCAGTAAAAAAGCATAAAAAATTAAAAAAAAACGCAGCATACAAAAGCGCTTTTGGAAAAGCGCTCTTATAGGGGGGCCTATCAGAGCGCTTTTTCCATAAAAAGCGCTCTCATAGGGGGGCCTACCAGAGCGCTTTTACAAAAGCGCTTTTGTATGCTGCGTTTTTTTTTAATTTTTTATGCTTTTTTACTGGTCTTTGGCAGCGCTTTCTGGGAAAAGCGCTCTTAAAGGGGGGTCTACCAGAGCGCTTTTTCCAGGAAAGCGCTCTTATAGGGGGTCCTACCAGAGCGCTTTTTCCAGGAAAGCGCTCTTAAAGGGGGGGTCTACCAGAGCGCTTTTAGAAGCGCTTTTGTTACCTACGCCAGCGCCAGCTATTAAAGCGCTTTTAAGCGCTTTTAAAGGCCAAAATAAGCGCTTTAAAAGCCCTTATATGGCGTAGTGATTCCTATATTATCAATTCCCTGCATCGAAAATGGCCAAGGAGAACTCAGGACATTCAAAGGAGTCGGTGGCACATGCATTTTGTCGACGTATATTTGGCATTTGTGACAGGTCTTTATATAATGGTAGTAATCATCTTCCGTTGTCAACCAATAATAACCCACTCGTAAGATCTTTCTAGCCATGGCATATCCATTTGTATGAGTTCTGAAAGCGCCTTCATGGATTTCTCTCATAAGTGTATCTGCTTTATGTTTCTCCACACACTTGAGCAACACCATATCATAGTTTCTTTTGTATAACACATCACCATTTAGAAAGAACTTTGAAGATAGCTTGTGCAGAGTTCACTTGTCAATCATAGAGTCATTTTCTGGGTATTCTTGCTTCTCGAGATACCTTTTGATGTCATAGAACCAAGGCTTGTTATCTAGTCCTTCTTCAATAGCAATGCAATGGGAAAGTTCTTCAAAATGTCTAATTGTAATGCACGATTCGTGATTTGGCCAGGTCACTTTGAACATGGCTGATAAAGTTGCTAAGGCATCCGCCATCTGATTTTCTTCTCGCAGAATAAGACTGAAGGCAATTTCAGTAAATTTCATAGCTATCTTCAAGACGTGTTTATATGGAATTATTTTGGGATGTTTAGTGTCCCATTCACCATTGAATTGGTATATGACTAATGCAGAGTCTCCATATACTTCGAGGTACTTAATTCTTAGATTGATAACATCTTCTAGACCCAAGATATAAGCTTCGTATTTAGCGATATTGTTGGTGCAGACAAAACATAACCTTGTAGTATAAGGTTTGTGAAAATTATTTGGAGAATTCAACACTGCCTCGATACCATGCCCTAGTGCGTTTGAAGCACCGCCAAACATGAGTTTCCAATGTTCCCCTGGTTCAGGTCCTTCGTCGGGTCCTGGTATTTCGTAGTCACCTATAACCATGATATCTTCGTCTGGAAAGTCGAACTTCATTGGTTGATATTATTGTAATGGATGATAAGCCATGTGATCAACTAGTACACTACCCTTGATGGCCTTTTGAGTAACATATTGGATTTCGTACTCGGATGGTAACATTTTCCATCATGCAATTCTTCCTGTAAAAGCTGGTTTTTTGAACACATACTTCAAAGGACCTATTCTTGCTATTAACCACATGGTGTGAGTTAACATATATTGCCTCAATCGTTTAGTAGCCCAAGCCAAAGCACAACAAGTCTTCTCGAGAAGCGAGTACATGGTTTCATAGTCAGTGAATTTCTTGCTAAGGTAGTAGATTGCATGCTCTTTTCTACCTGTCTCATCATGTTTCCCCAATACATATCCCATAGATCCTTCAAGCACTGTTAGGTACATGATGAGCGACCTTTCAGAAACTGGTGGCATCAAGATTGGTGGCTCTTGTAAATATTGCTTTATCGTCTCGAAGGCTGTTTGACAATCATCATTCCATACCATAGTTTGATATTTTCGAATTAATTTAAATATAGGCTCACATGTAGTAGTTAGGTGCAATATGAACCTCAAAATGCAGTTTAATCGTCCTAAGAAACCGCAAACCTCTTTTTCTGTTCCTGGAACTGGAATTTCTTGTATGGCCTTTACCTTGTCGAGATCCACCTAAATACCATACTGACTTACAATAAAACCCAATAACTTACCTGACCTGACACCAAATGTACACTTGTTCAAATTCAACCTCAGTTTGAACTTTCACAAACGTTCGAATAATTTTTGTAAATGTATGATGTGATCCTCCTCTGTATGAGATTTGGCAATCATATCATCTACGTATACCTAAACTTCTTTATGGATCATATCGTGAAATAGTGTAACCATAGCTCGTCGATAGGTTGCCCCTGCATTCTTTAGACCAAAAGGAATCACCCTGTAACAGAAAGTTCCCCAAGGAGTCATGAAATTAGTCTTTTCCATATCCTCGGGTGCCATTTTGATCTCATTATAACCCGAGAAACCATCCATGAATGAAAATACTGAAGCTTGAGTTGTATTATCCACCAAAACATCAATGTGAGGTAACGAGAAATCGTCTTTGGGACTTTCTTTGCTCAAATCCCGATAATCTACACACATGCATAATTTGCCGTCCTTCTTGGGTACTGGCACAATGTTAGCCATCCAAGGTGGATAATCTACTACCGCTAAGAACCCTGCATCATATTGTTTAGTGACTTCTTCTCGAATCTTGCTAGACATGTCTGGACGAGTTCTTCAAAGCTTCTGTCTAACTGGAGAACAACCTTCTTTGAGAGGTAGTCTATGTACCACAATATTCGTATCTAATCATGGCATATCTCTGTAAGACCATACAAATATATCCACATATTCATGTAACAACTTGATCAATCTTTCTTTGAAGCTTTCCTCCAATGTTACCCCTAGCTTGATCTCTTTTGGATCTTCCTCTATGACAAAGTTGATGGTCTCAATAGATTTTTGGTACGGTTGTATACTGTCAGCTTTTTGCTCTAATTCCTTTACCAATTCTTTGGAGAGTTTAAGATCTTCATAATCTTCCTCTTCCGCTTGGGTGGTGGGTGCATCAAAATTATATCGGATAAATATTATCGGTGATTTTAGGCATGGATCTACACATTTATCATGTTTTGGTACAGTTTTAGTATGTGAATTTAAAAAAATGCATATGAAGAAAAAGTATTGCCATTTTAAAAACATAAGAGATAAATGCTAGAGAAAGACGGGGATCTTCATTGAATGTGAAATATAACTCTTATTGATTGAGAATACTGTTTGAAACAAATTGAGGGACCCTTACAAGCTACCCCTATGCCTTGGGCTTGACATAGGTTCTTTCAAAAACAAGACAAATTATTTCGGAAAGAAAAACATCTCTGGAATCTCCACGACAGTCCAATTCTTGAGTTCTTCGCCTGAAGCATATTTACGGATGAAGTCAGATGCTCTTTTGGTGTTGTTTTTATTAGATATCATCTCCACTTTTCCACCGTGCTCTACTCCTTTGTTGATAAAGATTTCCTGAAGGGGAGGAAACCGCGCCTTGCCTTTCAGGGTAGCCTTTGATGATTCATAGCCCAAACCAAATTATTTTTCTTCTCAGGTATCACCACAAGTTTACCCCAACCTTTTGAGGTACCATCCTCCACAGCTGTTTGTAAGTCTATCCATGAAGACATAGTAGGTTTCTTGATTTTCTCTACTGGTAGGGTTACCATTGAAGCAACCTCAAAGACATGAAATGGTGTTGCTATGCAGTCCTCATCCACACTGATATATCTATAGGACTCTATGTTACTTACAAAGATGTCCTCTTCATTGTTGATTATAACCAATCTTCCTTTAACGAAGAACTTCAATTTTGGATGTAGGTTTGAAGTAGCAGCCCCCGCTACATGAATCCAAGGTCGTCCGAGAAAACATGTATATGCTGGTTCTATATACATTACTTGAAAAGTGATATAAAACATATGCGGGCCAATCTTGATAGGAAGATCCACTTCTCCAAACACTGTACTTTGAGAACCATCGAAAGCTTTGACTATCATAGAACTTGGCCTTATAATAACATCATTTAGGTTTAACTTCATGAAGCTGGATTTTGGTAGCACATTGAGGGCAGAACCAGTATCAGCGAGTACCCTGGATAGGTTAGTTGTACCTATCTGGATGGAAATGTGCAACGCCTTGTTGTGAGCTCTATCATATGGAGGAAACTCGCTGTTATTGAAGCCTATATATGATCCAGATGTTAGGTTTGCTACAACATTATCAAACTAATTCACTATAATCTCCTTTGCATTATGAGCAGAACTTAGAACCTTTATTAGAGAGTCTTGATACGCTTCATAATTGATAAGCAATGAGAGTATTGAAATTTTAGTTGGGGTTTTGTGTATCTCATACACCACCCTATAATCACTCATCCAAATTATTTTCAAGAATTCTTCCGCCTCTTGGTCGGTAAAATCCTTGCTTATAGGTTTTTGTTCTTAAACTGTCTCTACCATAACTTTTCCTTTATCCTTAACCACATCATCACTCTTCTTTTATGGTTCAGGATAATAAATTCGACCATCGCGAGTCATTCCCCTGTCCCTGCTATATTTGTGATTGTAGGTCCTTGACTTTTTGATGGCTCATATTCTTGCTTTAAACCATTGACATAGACAGTAGAATCATAACTCCATGGTACTGCTTTTTTACTTTCATAAGGAGTGGGAGATGGTCCCTTAATCACCATTGTAGTCTTCGAAATTATTGGAATTCTCAGAGTCTGGTGTGGTATCATTACGGGTGCTTCTATTGACTTTCCCCATGGAATCATAAGAGTTTTCTTATTAGGACTTGGCCCTTGGCAGGGAATTACCAATGGCTTCTTTGTACTTCCATTGATCACAACTACGCATTCTTCTTTAGGGTATTTCTCGAATTGGACTATCCCTAATTTCATCAATTTTTGTAATTCCTTCTCAAAATTTTCATTATGTTCCAAGAGGAATCCACATTCAAACAAATATTCCTTCAAGAGATCTATCAGAGCTTTTACTCGTCCGACTACCCCAAAGTCATTCATCACCTCAATTGCATTCACAGTTGGCCCACCATACGGAGGCATGGGATTTGTCTTGATGTTCAGTTTGTCAAAAGTGATATCTTGGGAATCCAGTATCAGCTTGCTTGACCTTTTGTGAAGCTATAGTTGAATTTAGAGGTCCTGACTCTTGTTTCCTTCTTGGTTGGTGGTCACTTGATGTACCAATAGTTTGGGCTACTTCTTCAAGGGTTGCCCTAGGAATTTGTTCTTGTATCTCAATGATATTCTTCAAGGATAGGAGAACTTGGTTCATATCTCCCTTCATTGAGTCGATGTTACCTTTCACTTGCTCCAAATCTTCCTTGAAGGCAGGTTGGTTTTCTTCGATTTGTTCCATCATTTTCTTTTGATGGGCTCTTGTTTGATATGACAGTCGGATAGGTGGAGCTTCTCTACCAATGGTTTAACTGGAGATGATTTTGAAAAAAATGAGTTTTTTATGAAATGTGAAATGCGATGCTTGAGAATGCATGGATGCATATGAATATGCTAAGAGTTTTTGTTTTTGAATGTCTTATTCACTTGGATTTTCTTTCATACATTTTTTTGTATATATTATTTTTCTTAGGTTTTGCTTTTTATTGGTGAGCACCTCAAAAATAAATACACGTGAGATATGGAAACACAAACTTTTATTATTAAAAACAACTGTCTTTAAAACGGGAATACAATTTAGATATTGAAAAATATTCGATCCAAAACATCAAAATTTAATTGCTAGAAAGAATAACAAAGGAAAATCAAATCTTTTAAGTGTGCCTACGGATATCTGCTTTGAAACCATCAACCATTTTCCTACAAAGCTTAAGGAAGTCTTCAACATCTTTTAGAAGTGGGACCATCACATTTTCTGCATCTCTCAAACTTCTAGGGATGTCACCAATGAGGTTGTTGGCTAAGAAGGAGAGTCTTGCATGCTTGTCTTTGTAGAACCGATATTCCTGGTAGAGGTCCAGAATTATCTTGTGGTCATCTTTTCCTTCTTTGGTGATTTCTGCATGCTGCTCTTCCCAATATAATTTTCCAACCCTCATCTATGTATAGATTCTCCTATGTATAACGAAATTATTTTGGAGGTCTTCTAACTCATGATAAACTTGCTCATATTTATCAGCCTTTTGGGTGAGAATTCTTTCTTCCCTCATCCTCTTGAGACATTCTCCAACATCCGATTATTGGCTATCTTGGAGTCTCGTAGTAAGATACTGAATTTGCTCTTCTTGATCTAAAGAATCTTGGGTCAAACTTTGAATTTGAGCCTTCAAATTTTCCTCCATCTCATTTTTGTCTTGCATCGCTTTTTCGTACCATTTACTTAGCTTTCCGATTTCCCTAGCGGCATCCTCTAAACGTTGGTTATGAGAATCCAAGTTGAAGGTATCACTCAACAATCCTTCAATTGAATGTTTCTGCTTAAGACTCTCTTTTTCAAATGCTTCACAATCTTTCTAATTTGTTGGTCTTTTGACTCAAGCTTGCGTTGCATCTCACTTTTCTACTTAGCTAGGTTATGAAGGTTAAGCTCTAATTCTTTTTTCTCCTTTTAAGCTTTATTCAAGTCGTCTATTTCTTCTAAGCACATAGGTAGAGGATCTGGGACATCTGGCTTGTACTCAGAATCAACGTCGAATGTAGTTTAACAACTTGCACCCTATCCAAAACCCATTGAGTGTAAGCTTCTTTCACTAGAACATTCTTCCTTTCGACCTTTATTTTGTTTACTCTATTCCAAGCTTGAATGATCTTGTTGAGCAATTCTCGGTTATTTTTTCTCATGTCGTGAATGATCAATTTTTGAAGTTGTTCATCAGAGGGTTTATTCTCTAAAGGGTACCCAAGTTGTCACAAAGCCAAAGTAGGGTTATAATTGATGCAACCAGGTGACCCAATAAATAGAACATTCATAAAATCTCCCCAATTGTAAATGATATATCTAATGTTTAGTCTCCTTGCATACCACAACACAAAATCACCAGTAAAAGACCTTAATTTTTGAGGCCATTCATATCGTGTCAAACTTTTAATCATGTAGTCCTCCTTATAGATATGAGACATAAACCAAGAATATAGAAGCAAGATACAACAGTTAAGCGTACCCCTCCCCTTTGCATACAGAGTGTGAAGAGCATAGTAAATATCAGTAAGTAAAGCAGGAATTGGGTCTGCATTTAAAGTTTTCGCACCCCAAAATACACTAATAGCTGTAGGGTCAATATAGTTCAAAGTCCACAGAAACAAAATTACACCAAAGATAAGCAGTCTCAAACAATCAACACAAGATTCCTATTATTTTTATTGGCCAAAGAAAGGGATTTAGCCTCCAAGTATTGTCTTTTAATCCCTTGCACATCACCTTCTTTTTTGTAATTAAGGGAAAATTCAGAGTAAGAGATCCCTAAACCCTTTGCCAAATCCTTAACATCAATCGTCTGTCCAATTCCCACATAAGCTTTTTCCTTAGAAAAATTCAAGAGCCTATCAAATTCTTCCAAAGTCGGTGTTAGTTGAAAGTTTTGAAAGGTTAAACATCTCAACGGAGAATCGTAGAACTTGTTGTACCCTAAATTTCGCCCCTAACTTTTTCAGTCGCACTTTCATATCATATTTTGTCATTTGGTCGCAATCATTAATAAATAGCTTCATTCATCACATTTGCATCATTTAATCGTGTTTATGTTTACTAAAAGTCAATTTAAATCGACATTTGAATCATTCTGCAGTTGTAAAATATATGACATTTCACTTCATGCATTTTTATATGTTTACTCTTTTCTTGCATTGCTCCAAGTTTTTTATATGTCGATAATAAAAATATTCCGGTTTTACAGACAGGCTGTTAAAAGCGATTCGACACTATACGAAAATTAGCAAGAAAAATATTTCAAGTTTTCACTTTTTACCAATCATTTTATGAATCTGTGTCTCGCGTAGATCATGACGGTATGCTCGCTTTATTTTTTCGGTACAGTTTGAAGTCTCATTTTTAACCGTAAACGTCTGTTTAGCCTGATATTTTAATTATGATTTTATTTTGATTTTGACTTTTTGAATATTTTTTCTTTAATCTTTGTGACACGTAGTTTATTTTAATGTGTTCATTTTATTTTTTTGGTTAAATTTTCATTTATTTTTTATCATTTTCAGTCATTTTGGGTCTTTATTTTTTATTCAAAAAAAATTCAAAAAAAAATCATTTTAAATTGAATTAATTTAAATACTTTCAGTTTTTTATTTAATTTTTATCATTTAAGGGCGTTTTTTTCATAAAAAAATATTTATTACACTTTGCTTTTTTCTTATTGGTTGATAGCAATAGTTGTGGATTAATACATATTGAATTTATTTTAAACAGATGAGATTAAATTTTGAAATCAATTTTTAATTTTCATTTTCCTATATACTAGCTTCTTTATCTCTTTGTAATATAACAAACCACAAAACCAAAACAATATAGTAACCTCTCTACTTCCTTTCTCTTCACATAATTAACAAGCCATTTTTTCTTTATTCAAAAAACAAACTAGCAGTAACCAAACCTCCTTCTTTTCTTCATGCTAGCATACACTTATCTCTCCCTCACCTTCTCACGCAAAAAAACACACATAGTAACCTCCTTCACCTGTAACTTCCAGTACCATCAATTCCGCGCTATAACCCACATCACTGAACCATATACCCTTATTCCTCTCCACGCCGCATCACCACTGATTCCAGCCAAACCCTTTTGAAACCCGTGCTTCCATTGTCAACAACAACAGTAGACCACCCTCATTCAATCGTTACATCACCTTCAAGATTCACAAACAGAATCGCCGTGCCGACATTAGCAACTCGATTCAGTTCAATTTTTGCCATTTCCGATTCAACAACTTTGACAACAACACTGAATCAACAACAACACGTCACTATCAAAGATAATTTGGTATCGATTCTATTCAGATTTCATTTTCTCGCTTTGGTTGATATCCAATTCAAATTTTCGAATTTTTTCTTTGGTGTTGTTGTTTGATAGTTAAAGCTTATGCAAAATATACTTGCATTAAATCTGGTGCAGTGTTGTTTATATTGATTGAACCATGTTGATTATACACTTCATATGTTTCATCAAAAGCCAAAGTGCTAAATTGCTATGTGGAATTCTTTTATGTTAAGTTGCTGCCTATGCTAGTGTTTTGGTTTTGATTTGAATTAGTAAGTCTTTTGCTGTAAAATAATTGTGACAAAATCTAGTGAAAATGGCCTAACTGCATTGTGAACATTATGCCGTCTAAATTTATAGCGTATAATTTTGGATATTAGATTGGATAGTTTTAGAATGATGTTGTTCGTGTTTGATACGGTTCTATTAAGTTTGCAAAGTTTGTTTTCGTAATAAAGATTGTATGAAAATTCCGGTTAGTTCTTGTAAATATTGTGATGAAGGATTTATTACCGTTATGCTATCTGGATTTACATCTAGCTAAAACTTTGATTCAAAACTTAAGAGCTTAATGTAATTTTGGCATGAGTTGATTAATTTCGAATTGTCGGTGTTGATGCTACTTTGTTGTTTAAATCATTTTAAAAGTGGTTTTGGTGATGTTTCAAGTTGTATTCAATTCACAAAATTTGTTGGTTAATATCGGTGTTTGTACATAAGCTTGGAAATTGATTTTTTTTTCATGAGATTTTATGTTGTCCAACTTTTGATTTGTATATTTAAGTTTGATTTTTCATGAATCGGAACTGAATTGAATTACAGTATAAATTCTTGATTTTTATCTGTGTAAATATTCATTTGTTCATGTGCATTCATGCAATTTCATTTCAATTTCATACTTTGTGATTACTAACATAGATTTTAATCTTGTTGCAATTTCGCTTCATTTTATTTTTATACCGTTTATGCTACTAACACGTTTGTTACTGTGAAGGTTTTCAAAAAAAATTGTTTCGAGTATTAATTCCCGCATAGCGCGTCCACAATTCCTACACTTCTTCCTTTTACCTTTTTATTGTATTTTACTATTCTGATTTAATATTTGGTACTGTAAATATATACTTGTACATAATATTTTGACTGTATATTTTATTCACTTCATTTGTAAATTAATTCAGGTTATGTAAATATTATTTTCATCGCATTGCGATTTTATTTTTTAATTCCAACTAATTTCTGAAAATTGTACGAACGTACATAAGTTTTCCCGTGCTGTTAGTTTTGTCTCTATATTTCATGTGATGCAGGGAATCTTATACCGTGAATTTTATTCAATATCTTGAGCTTTATTCGATACAATGAGCTTTAGCCACGCTTTCTTCATCCGTGATTTATTTTCACGTGTTGCGATTCATTGCGCTTTATTCACTGCTGAGAGTATTATCTTACATCTGGTTTTTTGGTGTTGTCAACTTGTGATTTATTTTCACCTGAGGTTTGGTATACTCTTAGTTTTTTTTTTCTATATGTGGCTTTAAACCCAAAGGGATGGGAATACAATATTGACTTCATCATGTTAAGTACTGGTTTCTTATTCGGTCGGATTCTCTTTACCGTATCTTTTATCCTCCTGTACATATGACACCCTTTTCTCTCATTCTTTAATTTTCAAAACCTTCTCATCTTTTTCAAACTCTTCTTTGTTTATAAAATTGAGTGTCTTCTTTTAAAACTTCTTTTCTTTAAACAAACTTCAATTCACTTAATCATACTTTGACATCTTTCAAAATTAACAAAAATATGTCTTATTTTAAAACTTCTTTTAAACACTTCTTTTCTATTTCTTTTTCATTTCTGACTTTATTTTATTTTTTCTAAACTTTAAAAATTACCAAAAATATTTTATTTAATTTTCACATTTTATTTTATTATTTTAGACATAGAAATAATTATTAAATAGTATATACTTTTATTTTCTTTAACAAAAAACTTGTAAATAATATAAAAAAAAACATTATATTTTATTTTTAGTATTTATATATACTTAAATAATATTTTCTCACATTATTTTTATTTTTTGACATTTGTATATATTTTATTTATTTTATTGTACATAAATAAACAATACATAATATATATATATATATATATATATATATAATATATATATATATATATATATATATATATATATATATATATATATATATATATATATATATATATATATATATATATATATATATATATATATATATATATATATATATATATATATATATATATATATATATATATATATATATATATATATATATATATATATATATATATATATATGTATGTATACATATATATATATATATGTATACATATATATATATGTATACATATATATATACATATACATATATATATATATATATATATATATATATATATATATATATATATATATATATATATATATATATATATATATATATATATATATGTATACATATATATATATATATATATATATATACATATATATATATATATATATACATATATATATATATATATATATATATATATATATATATATATATGTATATATATATACATGTATGTATACATATATACATATACATATATATATGTATATATATATACATATACATATATATACATATATATATATGTATATATATATACATATACATATATATATATATATATATATATACATATATATATATATATATATATATATATATATATATATATATATATATATATATATATATATATATATATATATATATATATATATATATATATATATATATATATATATATATATATATATATATATATATATATATATATATATATATATATATATATATATATATATATATATCGAACTCTAGCATGATCGAAGTACATGCTGTAGTCGAAGAAAGGGTCTAGCATGTATTTGTCGAAGATGCTTGTTAAAT